>OZ023269.1:91527521-92147021 GCA_964006375.1 Tillus elongatus | reverse complement strand
ATTGGTAAGTATATTTTGGAAAGTGTGTTTATTTCTGTCCTGTCGTTTATTGCAGGAGTTTTGTTAATCATAATCATTTCTTTTATTGTTCTCTTGTGGGTGTTTTTTTTTTCAATGTCCAAGATTTTGTTTTTGTCATAATCAAATGTATGTCCGGTGTTTTGTGTTTGTTCAGTGCGGTACTTGCATTGGTTGTTTACTTGTGTGCTTCTATTCTTTTTTTGAGATACTGTTGTGTTGGACCTATGTATACACCATCACATGTTTTTTGATATACAGTGTGTGTGGTTTTCAGTTTCTCAGTTTTGCTTTTTAATTTGGTGAAAAAACGTTTTGTATGGTTTATGCTTTTGTATGCTGTTTGTATGTTGTGTCGACAACGAACCTAAACCTAATAAATTATAACATAAAAATCAATGTTAATTCTACTAATTCTGTAATTAATTAATGTTGTATACTTTGAATATAATGTCCCAGGCATGAAGCCGATCTAAAGTATCACGGAAATAAAACGTTAGATGGGGCAGGGGGACCGTGCTTGCCTCCTAAGCAGAAGGGTACGCGATCCAATCCAGCTCGCTGAATGTACGTTTTTTATGTTTTATTTTGATATTTGGAGAAACAATAGCGCACAAATTTCATACGTTTTGAACAAGATCTCATTTTTGTTTGAAACGCCTGAATAACTTTGCCACTTTTGAGTCTGAAATTATAATTTTCAGCAGATATTTTGTTATTGTTGATATTGAAAAAACTAGTTTGATTAGGTTAACTATAACGAAATCATTCAGGCGATTAATCAGGAAAAATAACTGCTGCGTTTATAATTTCGCAGATACTTTACTTTTCCAAATATGAATTAGTATAACTTTAATGAAATTTTTAATACACGTTTCTTTTCAAGAGACTTACACTATCTACTGATATAGCAAAATTTTGTTCTTTAGCTTCATAGAAAATTGAGTTTTGGGCATTTTTCTCAAAAGGAGTTAGAACGCAAGATTTTTCTGATAATAGAGAGATATCGAAGGTAACACTTTCGAAAGAATTCTTCAAATGTCTGCATATTAGCACCTCTAAAATCGGTCTTCAAGGTCTGTGTAAGTTTAAAGTATTAACTTTACTAATATGCTGTATAATAATAGTGTACAATTCTTATGAAAATTCTCTACTATGACGCACTTGCTGCGTCCCGAAATTTTGGTCATTTACGCACAAGACTACGTGGTTACGTAAAATTTCATCAGAATCGCTTGTAGGTCAATGTAATAGACATTTACCAAAGTAAGAAAAAAAAGTTGTGCACTATTACCCTCTAGGGGTAATGAAAATTCACTAAAGTTACGCAAATCCGTACAATCCTCCATAACTGAGAAAACTTCAAATTTGCCGCCAAGATTAGGTGCGTCAACTTTACGAAACTGAGTGTATAAATAGATTTTTTTAAACAGATATTTTTATGTGAAGTGAAAATGTAGAACCTGTAAAATTCTCATGATTTAGAATTCTTTTAGTTACTGTAAGCGATACACACTTAACAGAAACATTTTTTGCGAATAAAAGAATTTCGTAATCAGATAGCAGCATTAGCGTTTTCCGATTCCATTTTCGGCATTGAATTATAATAGGCATCTGGATACAATAAATCAAAGAATCTGATAGAAGCAACTTATTTTTAATGCTGAAAATTTTATTCTTTCAGATTTATCACGAAGATGAATTCGAATGTTCAGATGTGTGCGAGTGCGAAATAGGAGAGAAGCTATCCTGTAAAACCATTTGTATAGATCGAATGCCCTGCAAGACGGAGTTCGCATACTATAACCACGCTGCACCGGCATATCAAGCATATAGGGGGCGATGTTTATGTTACTCGGGACGTTTTATTTGTATGAAACCATCCCCTGGTGATTACAGCTTACCGCAAGGAGTTTACTTATTCCTCGGTTACAGCGAAGTTGACGAAAAGGAGCTCAATAAAAATCAGACCAGAATTGTCGTCCAGGATGTTGTCCGAATACTTCAAAACTTCATGAAAGAAGAAGCCACCAATGGGGTGAGTAACTTTCAGCAGTCTTTCTATGGCCATCAGTCAATTCATTCTTGTGATTTATCTGCGCGCCACGAAGTGGTCATGAATAACGGAACGTCTTCTTCTAGGGAATATAACATCCTGACTCAATCCACATTCTAAATGTCGTGGTTCTATATCTACTGACTGTGCTAATGGTTAGACCACAAAAGTAAAGCATTTTAAAGCTTTTGTTATGAATGACCATATACAGTGTTACCATTATATGGAAAACTTTGTGTTACTAAATTTATGAAGACTTAGAGTTAAGCGACAGTTTGTGCTTTGCAAATAATGCAAAATTACCTTGACGTTTTTCTTTTATCAAGCGGCTGTATCAGTCAAATTGGACATTTAAAAAAAAGAAAATAAAGAAAGTCGGGTCATGTTTGAAAATTTCGAATCATGGAAAATGCAAAAGTTAATTATTTTTTATTTTTCTACCCACCTATCAAATTTGAATAAATTTAGACCACCTTGAACTTTTTGTTTTCTTAACCTCACATTTTTTCGATTCATTGGAATATATGAAAATCTGAAAAAAAATATTTATAGAGTTTTCCAAAGAAAAATCAAATATGCCAAAAAGATTATGTCATACTTGATGCAAAGTTGCTTGACCCGTTTTCATCACAATACCAAGAGGTATTTCACTGGAGAAACATTTTAAAATCCATTTGATAACCGATAGGCCTCAGATTGTTACTGGATTCGTAAATTTTTAAAAAAATGTGAACACTTCTCTTAATTTTTAATATGAAAATCCTTGTTTATTCAATTTTAGTGAATTTTCTTGAAAAACATTCTTCAAATGAACGCTAATTAGGCCCCCTAGAACACATATCCGGGGTCAGTTGCAATGTATATATATATATATATATATATATATATATATATATATATATATATATATATATATATATATATATATATATATATATATATATATAGGGTGATTCTTTGGCGAAAAACAAGGGTGTCTTTTTTATAAAGTTTTTCTTGAAACCCCTTCTTCTGCAAGTAACAGCCCTTTGAAATTTTGGCAAAATGCATAAGGCTAATAAAATGACAGTTTTAAATGGATTTTGTAATCCTATAATGTTATCACAAGAGGGTGAAAAAACCTACCCTTACATTATTTTTTATCAGTACTTTTTATTGTGTGTACCGTTTTTTAATAAAAAAAATTATTTAGAAAGAAGAATTCATTTAGCAACTTTTTTGTGTCTCGAGATTTTCTCATAAAATTGTTAGTTTCATCACAAAAAAAAATTACTCAGATCGATGTCACGTGAATTTACAGTGGTTGTTATTTGCTGAAACATCAAGTACGTGGTAGGCTGTCAAATTTCCAAAAATTCATAATAAGAAACAACAACTATTGTACTACAATTTTATAATTAATAATTAACAAACTAAGAAACGAAAAGAAATATTAACAAAATGTCAGTACGTATCATCATAATAAATATTGAAAATGCCCCCCCTTCGGAGAGAACGCATGACTAGTCTGTTTTTCATTGAACTTTGTATTCTATGAAAAATACCGGGTATGTTTCTATATCACATGATGCGATAATACGATTTCTGAGGTCATCGATGTTTTCAACAGGACTTGAATAAACTAAGGTTTTTAGAAAACCGCACAGGCAAAAATCCAACGGATTCAATTTAGGAGATCGGGCAGGCCAATTCTGTGGGCCTCCTCGACCTATCCAACGATTTGGGTAAACTTCGTTCAAATAGTTACGAGCGTTGATACTGAAATGAGCCGGAGCCCCGTCGTGCATGTACCACATTTGTTGTCTAATTTGTGAAGGAATATTTTCAAGAAGTAAGGGCAACTCTTCTTTGAGTAGATGGCAGTACACTTCACCATTTAGTCTTATCGGAGGAAAATATGGTCCAATTAAGTCATTACCAATGACAGCAAGCCATACATTTAATGAAAACTGGTGTTGAAAATGAGATTCCGTAATTTCGTGTGGGTTTTCTTTAGACCATATGTGGTTATTATGAAAATTTTTAATAGATTCTCGTGAAAAGTTGGCCTCATCAGTAAATAAAATACGAGATAAGAACTGTGGAATTTGCGTGATCATTTGAAGCATTCATTGACACAAAATTAAACGAGGTAAAAAATCACTCGTTGAATATGGTAGGGATACAGTAGTTGTTCTTTTAAAATTCTAAATACCGTGGTATAGCTGACATTTAAGACTTGAGCGATTCGTCTTGTACTTATACCAGGAGATTCTTCAATTAAATTGAGGACAGCCTCTTCAAGCGCTACAGTTCTTACTTCTCTAGAACGCCCGCAATCGGCGCCACTTCTCGAAAATTTTCCTTCTTGCAGACGTTGATGAATGCGTGCGAATATGCTGTGATGGGGTACAGTTCTATTTGGATATCTCAGTGTAGAGGGGCTGTTTTCTTAATCCATTGCCATTAGTTAAGGTACTTAATGAGAGGCTTCATCCAGACAGCAAAATTTATTGATGAGGTGCCCTACGCGTTTCGGCTATACAATAGCCATCATCAGGGGCAAATTTTCTAATTCTTGAAAAAATTAGATTCAAATTATACACATGTTGCCAAGGCTGGAGTCTTCATCTATTGCACCAGCGATCCAACAACAACATACCCAAATGTGCCGGAAAATCGACTCATAGTGTCATTAAAACAATACAAACGACAACTCAAACACAAGACGAGAGTGAACGTCGGCCATTAATGAAAATCGACTCATAGTTTCATTAAAACAATACAAACGACAACTCAAACACAAGACGAGAGTGAACGTCGGCCATTAATGAAAACTGCAATAAAGCAGAATTGCTTGATTGCAATTTTCATTAATGGCCGACGTTCACTCTCGTCTTGTGTTTGAGTTGTCGTTTGTATTGTTCTAATGACACCATGAGTCGATTTGCCGGCACATTTGGGTATGTTGTTGTTGAACCGCTGGTGCAATAGATAAAGACTCCAGCCTTGGCAACCTGTGTATAGTTTGAATCTAATTTTTTCAAGAATTTATATATATATATATATATATATATATATATATATATATATATATATATATATATATATATATATATAATAAAGCAGAACTGCTTCATTGCAGTTTTCATTAATGGCCGACGTTCACTCTCGTCTTGTGTTTGAGTTGTCGTTTGTATTGTTTTAATGACACTATGAGTCGATTTTCCGGCACATTTGTTGTTGGACCGCTGGTGCAATAGATGAAGACTCCAGCCTTGGCAACCTGTGTATAGTTTGAATCTAATTTTTTCAAGAATTAGAAAATTTGCCCCTGATGATGGCTATTGTATAGCCGAAGCGCGTAGGGCACCTCATCAATAAATTTTGCTGTCTGGATGAAGCCTCTCATTAAGTACCTTAATTATGTCTAACATTGCCATTAGCACGGCCATATTCAAAATGCATATCTGCCATTTCGGAATTGGTATAATTTACCATTTTATTCTCTTCTTGGCCTAAGTTATTATCGATAGATTGACAACAACCAGAACAATTAATATTAGTGTAAATATGACGTTATTTGACAGCCTACCACGTACTTGATTTTTCAGCAAAGAACAACCACTCTGTAAATTCATGTGACATCGATCTTAGTAATATTTTATTTTTTTGTGATGAAACTAACAATTTTGTGAGAAAATGTCGGGACATAAAAAAGTTTGTAAATGAATCCTTCTTTCTAAATCATTGATCCTAATAGAAAACGGTACACACAATAAAAAGTACTGATAAAAAATAATGTAAGGGTAGGTTTTTTCACCCTCTTGTGGTAACATTATAGGGTCACAAAATCAATTTAAAACTGTCATTTTGTTAGCCTTATGCATCTGCAAAATGTCGTTTTTTTAAATTATCTCAGAACGGAGAAATTTAATGAAAACTTTTTTTTGCAAAAATTTCAAAGGGCTGTAACTTGGAGGAGAAGGGGTTTCGAGAAAAACTTTATAAAAAAGACACCCCTTGTTTTTCGCCAAAGGATCACTGTATAAAATTTTTCGCATCAATTTAGAAACAGCCTGTATATGCGTGTGTGTGCCTGTATCACACCGATAACTCAAAAAATAATGGGCCGATTTTCATCAAATTTAGTGAGCACCTTCCTTTTGCAAGTGGCTTGGACAGGTTCGTTATCCAGGAACATAAGCCCAGGTTTTCCCGGAAAATTTCGTGTTTTCTTTCGGAAAAAAATTATATCTCCAAAAATAACAAAGTAGGGGCAACCAAATTTGGTACGCGTATTATAAACAGTGAACCAAAAAAGTTATGGGCAGTTACAGGAAAAAATTGTGAGTTTTTCTCAAAACGTCAAAATTACGATTTGAAACGTTAAAATTGGCAATATTTAGGCGAAAAACCTGAAACAAATACGGATTATGAAAAAAAAATGTTGCAAGTAGAGTGTTCTGCAAATCTTAAGTTTCAGCTTCAACTATTGTTGTCCTTCACTTTATAAAGATATTTACAGAAAACTCATTTCAAATAGGCCCTTTCTCTAATGCTTTGGCTGTAGATTCAGTTGAGTTTATGCTTAGGATGTAGGTTTAGTTAAGTTTATGGTTTAACGCTCTAAAATTTTTAGCTAATTTTTGTAGACCATATTTGTTAATGAGGAGACAGCGACTTTTGAGTTTTGAAATAATTTTTTTTAATGAGCGCAAACTAAGCCCCTGGAATCCATATCAGGGTTTACTTGCAGTTTTTATCTGTTTGCATATATACAAGGTGACGCATTTCTATGGTAAAGCTCAATATTATTGTTATGATACAAGAGAAAACGAGAAAACATTGTATACGTTAATTATAGTGTCTTAGAATGCATCTTATAAAAACGTCGTTGGTGATCCCTACAATTGTTTTTTGGAACACCCCTATATTATTGCATTTTTTGCATTTTTATCGAAATATGATGCATGATCAATTTGCTATTAATCTAACGCGTGTTGGCTAGAAAACCGGTTTTGTCAGAAACATTGTAAGTTTATTTTGGAAAATTTGTGTACATTTTTAAACAATAAGTAATTTTGATGAAATATGGTACAATGTTTTTACTATATAGGCTATATCGGTAACCAGATTGATGGCTGCTTACACTAGAGAGGCATACTTGCTTTTAAAAACATTTTTATGAAAATTCACTTCCATAACGTTCTTGCTGCGTCCAGACTTTTTGTTTTGATTAGAATACTACAATCTGTAGACAACAAATAAACAACTTTTCTAAACTAAATCATGGAAACAATGTCCCTTAAGTTAAGAAGTAAACTATGAAAAGAATGATAGCGATGCAAAAGGAAACAGTAAAATACAATTATTGTACCATAAATATTTTCAGAGCCGAGTCTAGAGCAACTTTGCATTAAATATGACATAATTTTTTAGCATAATTGATTTTTGTTAGAAAAACTTCAAGTACAAATATTTTTACACAGAAAAAAACACATCGTCAGATGCGTCTATTACATTTTAACAGGTCTTTGCGAATTTTCATAAATTCAAATCTGCCAAAAACTTGTTAGGTTAAAAAGACATAAAAAAATCAAGGTGGTCTAAATTTGTTCGAATTCGGTAAGTAGCTAGAAAACTAAAATAGACTAGACGAACAGTGAATTTTCATTAAAATATTTTTAATAGCAAATATATCTTTTTTTATGAAAGCAAGGTCCAATTTGGTTACCGTTATAACCTATATAGTACAAACAAGATACCACATTTCACCAAAATAACTTTATTTATTGAAAATGTACAACAATTTTCCGAAAATAAAAATGTTATGTTGCCGGAAAAACTGGTTTCCTTACGTTAATAGCAAATTGAGTCATCGAAGTATGAAGCATTTAGTGAAAATTCGCTACCAAAACGCAGGTACTCTGTCCCGTATCTTTTTTTACAAACATGCATTATATTTCACCTATTTTCCTTCGTCTAGTGTTCAGTTGGTTCATAAAAATGTAGGTAGATCAGGTTCTCACGTTGTAAAAAAGGACTTTAAGGTAAATTTAGGGCACTTAAAAATACGAAACGGCGAATCTTACGAACGATTGAAAAGATAAAAATCTGCAAAATTAAAATATATTGCAATTTGATTTGTATTACCGTGAAATTATACTTTTTATGATAAAAATAATGGTATTCAAAAAGTCAGTGGCGGGTAACCCAACTGTTCAAATACACATTGGTCTAATAATATTCGCCTTTGAAAATTGTAGGTGTATCGATTTGTATGGCACATAAGTGGATGAGAATTCTTACATATAATAATAATAATAATAAAAATAATAATAATAATAATAGTGGCGTATCATGTGTGCACTAGTACGTGCAAGAAAGATGAAAATAGAATATAAATACTTATTGACACACTTACTTTGAAAAATGTAAACGTCCAACTTACTCTGTTCTTTCTTGGTACATAAAAGACGTTTTCATAAAATAGTCAAAAACTTGAAACACTATATATGTAGTCACTAAGATTAAAATACTATAACCTAAAAAATTTTCAGAAACATGTCTAATAGTTTATCTTCGTGTGGTAGTTGACCGACCACCGCGCAACACAAAGGGGTACATTGCACGCTGGACAAGGGATATTTGTTCGCTTGTAAATATTGCGTGAACTGCAGACAACACACCTCCTTACTACGTACGATCGAAAATCTTAAGACGGGTAATACTCAGGGAGATCTCGACCAATCAAGCGACTTGGGGCATCTGGATGGCTTATCTTGGAAGTTGGTTCATGTGTGGGATCCGAATATCTCTCGAATATCTTTTTGTAGCGAATGTATGAATTCCACATAGCTACGTCTATAAGATGCCGAAACATTTTTATATAATATTTTTTCAGCCTTTTTCGGGCGATGCTATAAGAAACTATATTTTGGTGCGCAAGGTCCACTCCACCCATAGCAGTATTGTAATATAATACCACAAGAGGTGTTTCCATTGTCTGACATGTTCTAGTTATAATCTGGACCATGTTGTTACCGTATGTAGTGCTCCTTCTTTCGTGCCATTCCAGAAAAAGCATCCTATTTTTTGTAGCTGATGTGGACTCCCCCTTGGCCAGTTTATTTTTACCGGCATTTGGTAATCTTTTTCTGTGGATTCTCACCGTTGTCAGGCCATCTGTTTGTTGTTGATAAGGAATACTCAACAATTTACGTGACGTATAATAGTTGTTTGTCACGTATCGGTATCCTTTGCCCAACAATTTTTTTCCAAGAGCGAGCACAATTCGGGTTGGTTTTGTGCAGTTGGGAATCGGTATATTTTTACTGCCCCTAGTAATTCGGTTTCTTTCCCCGTGTACAGTAGACTATTCCATACATATGCGGATTTTGCGTCGTACAATCTGTAAGACTCCATACCGGATCGTGCCCTTTTTTCGGTTTGTATACCTTCCGTTTTAGACGACCCTTCGACAACAGTAGGCTTGTGTCTCTCCAACGCAGGTCTTTTGGTCGTCTCGTAATTTTCCCCTGTGTTCTTTTCTCCTCGATTTGCTGGTTGGCGTATCTGTTGGTTTTCTTTGGGCCACCATTTGAGTAAAATCATCATCCATGAAATGCCCATAATGGTCAATGGGCTTATTTGCATTGGGCAGATTGTCTTGTACACCTGGTGTACTACTGAATTCAAATGGTACTCTAGACGTACAGTCACGTGCCCAAACTGCCTGTTCTTCTTGAACAAGCGGTTCATTTGCACCTTGATCTTCCTCTTAAGAATCAGGTTTATCTGAATCGCTCTCCTGTATTCTAAGAGATTGTAGCACGTGGAATTCTGGACCAGCCCCCATTGGTCGCTCAGACCACGGCATGGTTACTGCTTCCTGCGCAATGCAACCCGAGGTCACACAGTCATCACACCCACGTATCATTTGGCACTACAACATCGCAAACTGGGACTAAATTCAGCATTACGTTTCCTCATCCCCATGGGCGTCTGTCTGCTTCTCTCATCCTGACCCCTCTGACATCTCACAAAACTTCACCGAAATCATCCAATCTGGCATGGCATTATTTATTCCACGTACACAGAAAATCTCTTCAGCCACTCAAAAGTCCTAGTTCTCTAAATCCTGTGACAAGGCCAGGCTTGTAAAGGTCAAACCTCACAAAACGCCTCTACACAATCCCAGTCAAGAAAACCGTCAAGCATTGAACGACGCAAGAAACCGCTATGTCCGCATTCTTTTTGAGGCAAAAAACTCGTTTAATAACCACATCAAAAACAAAGTACTCTCAAGCTCCAACGGCAGCAAACCCTTCTGGACTCTTGCTAAATCTATTGGGAATAATTTCTGCAAGAGCACGTTCCCACCTCTTGTTTCAGGGGATGAAATTGTCTGTACCGCCCTGGGCAAGGCTGAACTTTTTGCCTCGTTGTTCGCCGACAATTATATTACAACCCACCTCCAAATGTTCAACCACCAACAGTCCCCAATGTCGTGCATAAAATGACGGATATCATTTTCAAGACTAAAAAGGTACGAAAGATTCTCTTTTCTCTTAATACTAGGAAAGCCTCTAGCGGTGACGAGATCCCAGCAATTGTTCTCAAAAAATGCGGACCAGAACTTGCTCCTGTCCTGACTCGTCTGTTTCAGACCTCTTACAATACATGCATATTCCCTAGTAACTGGAAAACTGCTCGAGAACAACCCGTCCCCAAGAAAGGATCCAAAGCGCTTACTAGCAACTACAGGCCTATTTATCCCTTTCAGTAGTCTCTAAAGTGATGGAAAAGTATACAAACACCGAATTACTAAAATTTCTTGAAAAACACAGTCTACTTCACGACAGGCAGTATGGATTCCGTCAACACAGATCTACTGCCGACCTCCTATCCACCCATTCTTGGAGAAAGTATATGGAACTACACCGTAAATCCCAGATTGTCGCCCTAGACATATCCAAAACATTCGACCAGGTCTGGCATGCAGCGCTGCTTAATAGACTTCCGGCCTATGGCCTACCACCAAAACCCTGTACCTGGACAGCAAATTTCCTCTCCAACCGGGGCATTTCTGTTGTTGTGGATGGCTATCCCTCTAAACTGTATCCAATTAATGCAGGAATCCCTCAAGGTTCAGCTTTAGCCCCTACTTTGTTTCTTCTCCACGTCAATCACCTCCTCTATAGCACATCCAACCCAGTTCACAGTTACGCGAATGACAGCACCATCCACTTAAATATACAATATTTTAAGTATGTCTCTTTAGCCCAATTAGACGAGGACGCAGACTCATGGAAGGTTTTGTCTCTGTGGATCTCCAAAAAATATTAGACTGAGGAAGTAGAAATTTTGTACAATTCAACTGTGCCAGAGCTCAGTCTTGCTTTCTTTATCATAAGAGATACACCAGGCCGAGACCCATTACAATGAACAACCAAGTTATTCAAAATAATAGGCCATTTTCACTTATTGGCATTTCTGCTTATCGAAATCTCAATTGGCATCAACATTTCGACTGCAGAAGCGGCTGCTAAAAAATTAGGTTCCTCTTCCAGGCTCGCAAATACTTTTCACCAGTTAATCTCTATATCTAATATACTTCACAAATAAGGCCAAACCTCGAATACTGCTCCCACATCTGGGGTGACGCTGCCGCTGGACTCCATTCAGAAGAGAACTATACGCCTCATCTAGATAACTATACCCTCACCCAAAGGCTGCCATCCCTTGCCCACCGACGTGCCGTTGGTGACCTCTCTCTCTTTCGCTTTTATAGATATCTGCACGGACACTGCTCAGAGGAGCTTTCTTCCATAGTTCTTCCACCTGCTGCCCCCAACAGGTATACCAGGGGAACAGAGCGAATGCACCCTTTTACTGTCCAGGTCACCGGTCACAGAACATTTTGTTATGCCCGCTCTTTTATCCCGATGACTTCCAAGTTCCGGAACTCCTTGCCGGCACATGTTTTTCTTTCTCTTCCGAACCTCCAAACCTTCAAGTCCGGAATTAACAGGTTGCCTCTTTTCTCCTTGGTGACACCCACGGTACGATAGTATTTACGCTGTGAGTCTTCGTGGTGTGTTGTTGAAATAAAAGATATATAAAAATTTTTAAAATGGTTAACATGACCTTTCTTCTTCCCCATGTAAATCGGAATGAATATTATCCTCATCTTTATCCTCTTAATCAGTGGCAAACGCCTATTGTCGAGCTAGTCTAAATCATCAAATCAATAGAGAAATATATGCGTTTTGGTCCAGCATTGCAGATCTCTGCGAGGCAACATACAGCAATTTATGTACGCTGCTGGTTCAGAGCGATATTTTAGAGCTCTACATATTTGATTTTTGTTGCCTACTTAGATAACTCCATATTATTACTTCTATTAACTAATGAGTGTCGCTTGGGGTCTCGAATAAAGTTACAATTTAAACCAGTTTAAATACACTATATTTATTATGTTATTTCATAGAAGCGTTTTTGTGCACGGACCCACCGCATGGGGTAGATTGCCACGTGCACTATAATGCACGGGCCCACTTAAGGTATTAAGGCACCCTATACGTATGGTGACTCGTACATCTCACAATGTTCTAGGAGGCTGGCTATCAAATCCATTTCACTTTGGAGATGTGTTCTCGCGGTAATTAGAATATCGTACTCACGAGCTCTAATTAGAGCGAAGCCGGTTTGCGTTTCTAATTGTGGTGAGAATTCATCTACCTTTAAATCATAAAACGTTGTATCGCTTAATTTTTAACGAAAAAATGTCAATTTTCACCAAATCACCCCCCATTCATCCCCCACTCCCTTTTTTACCCAAAAACAATCGGAACCGTTCGCTTGCCGGGTGCTAACTACATACCAAATTTGAAGACAATATCTCAATTCGTTCTAAAGCTTTCGTGGCTACAAACAGACATACAAATCAACAGACCGACAGACAAAAAAAATTTCGTTTCCAAAGCATGTTTTCTATATGTTTTGACACTTTTTACGAGGTTTAAGCGAAACGAAATTTTTGTCGCCGGTACCATTTCATTCTTGAAAAAGTTTTCACGGTTTTATTATCCCTTCGCAGAAAGGAGATGTCTACAAATTACAAATTTTCAAAGTAACTCTATAGTTCAAAAACCGAGAGTGCTACGTCGGTTTTCCTCTCGCCATCCTTAGTTAAAAAGTATAAAAGTATTGTGAAAACCGCAACTTTCTATATCTACGCATAACAGAGATAACCCACAAAAACAGCGAAATTCGTACACTCTGTACATAGAGGCTATGCTTCCTTGCAGCTTCTGAGCAATAAAGGCGAATCATTTAAGAAAAATAATACTTTAAAAAACCTTAGTACAATATACTGGCAATCGATAAACGTCTTCAGTGAACATAGGATTTAAATAATTACACAAACTGTTCACTTCCACTGCTAACGACTCATAAGTCAGTTTTATGAAATTGTAAAATCTGGTTTCGCCTTTTCTTGAAAATGTAATGTCTGTTATATAAGCGCGAATTCACAGTCAGGTTCGGCATCGCTACCCTCATATATCAGCGACTTTACAATGCGGCGGAATAGTTCCTCGCTTTTAGTGAGAAACTATCCTCATTTTCTTGATTATTGCCTTTTTGCTTAAGTGCCATTAAAATTTTTCTTGTTTTTATTATCCTTAATCGATTTTGCAATTACGCATTTTGCTTGCTAGACACGTATACTGGTGTAACTAAATACACAATGTTGCTTGTATATTTAAATAGAAACATTGGATTTCCTCAAAGTTTAACATAAATCTGTCACTAAAATCTTGTTTACTTGTTTTCACTTCCTTACCTCAGTTTTGGATTTTTGTATTAAACCGTGAATAAATAATTAAAAATGTAATAACAATATGATAAACCATATACGACAAAAAACCTATTGCCACGTTCATAGTAAAAACGAATGTAATGCAGCGATTCTCAACCTGCGAGTAAAAAAAAGTCTGGACGCAAAAAGTGTGTTATAGTAGTGGATTTTTATAAAAATGTTTTTAATAGCAAATGTGTCTTTTTTTAATGAAGGAGGCATCAAATTTGGTTACCAGTATAACCTATATAGTAAAAGACGTGTCCATGGGAGGGACCGAAGACGAGGAGTCGCGAAGGAAGCGGTAGAGGAAAAAAAAGGAACTGAAGAGCCCAGAAAAGGAGGTGAGAGATGGAGGAGCTGAGGCAGCAGTGTCGTCGGGGGCGGTGTTGAGGCGCAGGCTGCTTCGGCAGGGGTGGCTTCGAAGGACGGGCGGCCGCCGCAAATCCCCTTCGCCTCTGCGGCCGGTCGAGCTGCTTCCGAGCCGGGTGAACCCTCAGGGATCGTCAAGGCTGGGAAGCTGCCAGATCGGGCGGCAGGTACAGCGACGGCACCGTGAGGCGAGAGGTAAGGAAGTGAAAGAGATTGTCCTGCCAACGGGACCGGACCAGGGTCGAGGTGTTTGGGAGGGGCCGAAAGGCTCCACCCCTACGGCGCCCGCTGGGCGTTTGGCAGAGAAGCAGGTGAAAAAAGGTTTAAGGCGCAGCTGAGCCCACAGAGACGGAAGCTGGACAGGCAGCCACCGACTCAGGAAGGACCATCAGGCTCTCCAGGGTCGAGGCCGCCATGCTGACCCAAATCAGCTGGAAGCGCGTACGCGAAGCGCCCAAGGGCAGAAAATGGAACACCGCCGAAGAGACGGGCCAAGAAAGTTAGCTGCGGATGTGCGCCGGCGGCCGTGACGGAATCGGCTAATGTGTCACCACTCCTGCGAGGACGGGGCGCTGCCGCGACCCCGGCCGCTGGGGAGGGCCCTGGCCCCTCGGGAACGTCAGATCCGGCGGGTAGGAGGGATATGCAGGTGACCATCACCTCCAACCGGGGGGATGGCGTAGTCCTGCCGGAAGAGGCGGAGCCAATAGGGAGGAGTTTGCTGGCGGGGATGTTGGACGCCATGACGGTATCCGACAGGGCGTTGCAGCTCCGCTTCCGCAACTCGGGGATAGTTGCTCTAGGATGGTTCTTAGTGACCGCCGATGATGACGAGTCCCTGAGTTGGCTTCTCAACGGCTGGTCTGGGACAGCGGTGGGGAGATCACTTTCAGCGCCGTAAGGACAGTTGGCGCCCCATGGCCGGTCCGGATCAGCTTTTGGCTCAGAAGTCAAGAGGTGGACCTAGAGGATGTTGTCAGAATGCTTGCCCTCCAGAACCGCTCGCTCAATGTTGAGCAATGGCGGCACCTGGAGACGGCAGAAGGACCTGGGGCATGGCGTCTGGTCTTTTCAGTTGGCCCCGAGGTAGCTCGCGAGCTGGACGGGCAAGGCTGGCGGCTGTATTTAGAGTTGGTGACTCTGAGTGTAACTAGAGTTTCGACATGGAGTGCGGTCGCCTCCGCCCGGCCTGTGGCGGGCGCGCGGACGGGCTCCGACCAGGGGAGGACTCCGACCGAGCGGCGTCGCGATTAAATTCGTGGGGCTACTGCGGGTGGGCCAGATCAAACTACAGCATAGCCGGGATGCCACTGGGGAGCTGGCAAAGCTCCTCGCAGGCGGTCCAGGCGACGTGGTGTTGATCCAAGAGCCTTATGTGTATAGAAAGCAAGTGAGAGGGCTTGGAGGAACTGTCTTAAACATCCTAGTTGTTGGCGAAGCAGAGGAAGAACAACCTAGGACATGCATACTGGCGTCGAGGGATCTCGACATGATGTTGCTGCCGCAGCTCGGGTCCAGGGACACCACAGCAGCTGTCCTGGAGTATAAGGTGGGTAATATAAGGTTCTGATGTGCAGCCTTTATGTGCCCTACAATCGGCGGGGGCTGCCTCCGTCGGAGGAATTGGTGGGTATCGTCGATTTTGCAAGGGAGCATGGGCTACAACTGATAATAGGCTTCGGTGCCAATTCTCACCACAGATTATGGGGCAGCACAAATACCAACCCAGGCGGTGAGGCTCTGCTAGAGTACTTGGCTACAAGAGGTATTAAACAGAGGTACAGCTCCAACGTTTGTCAATCGTATCCGACAGGAGGTGATCGATATCACGTTAGCGAGCAGAGGAATAACAGAGGATATATCCAACTGGAGGGTGACGGAACACATATCAATGTTTGATCACCGTATGATCAGCTTTGAATTGGATGTGGACCGCGAGAGCACTTCCCCCAGGAGAAATCCAAGGAAGACCGACTGGGATGCCTATGTAACAGGCCTTGGAGGGTCGCCAAGAAACGCAGAGGGGAGAAGACTCTCTACGGAGGCATTAGATAGTAAGGTCGAGGCCCTACAAGTAAAATAATGGCAGCCTACGAGTCCGCGTCACCACTTAGGGGGGAACCGTCCAGCAAAGTCAGATGGTGGAACAGAGATCTCGCCGTACTACGCGGGCTGACTCGGAGGGCCTTAAACCGAGCCGTCCGAGAATCGAGTAAAGCGGCCTGGGACGAATTCAGGACTGCCAGAAGGGAGTTTAAGAAGGAATTGCGACGGAGTAAACGAGCCAGTTGGAGCGCATACTGCGGGGAAGTCAATTCCCCGCCAGACGCAGCTAGGCTGGTAAGGGTACTCAAACAGGAGGTATGCAGTAGTGTATGATCCTTAAGGAAACCGGACGGGAGCTGGACAAGCACCGGTGAGGAGACCCTGCGTCATCTCGCCGAAGTTCAACTCTCGGGCGGTGGAGCCGTCACGGGAGCTGCCGACATGGCCGGTGGACGGTCCCGAATGAGGCCTGGCAGCTGGCGGAGGGGGTGGTCATGGATGGCTCTATAGTCTGGGCGGTGGGCGAGTTCGCTCCTTTCAAGTCCGCAGGCTGTGATGGGATTTTTCCGGCCCTGCTCCAGAGGGGCCTGTATACACAGCTTTCCAACATAAGGGAGGTTTTCTGGGCCAGCCTGGCGTGGGGCTACGTCCCAAGGGTCTGGCGCCGGGGTAGGGGGTCTTCATTCCCAAGCGGGGAAGGGAGGACTACACGCTGGCTAAGGCGTACAGGCTAATCAGCCTTACATCATTCCTGCTTAAGGCATTAGAAAAGATAGTAGGCTTATGTTGGGAGAGATCCTAAAGGATCACCTCTTCCATAAAGGTTAGCACGCGTACCAGCGTAGGAAGTTGACGGAAACGGCGCTCCATGCTGTGGCGCGGAAGGTGGAAAGGGGCCTACACTACAGTGAGAGCACATTGGCTGTGTTCTTCGATGTGGAGAGGGCCTTTGATAAGACAACGACGGATACGGTTTGTACCGCCCTACAGGATAGGGAAACGCCGAGGTCCCTAATAAGCTGGGTGATGACCATGCTGGAGGACAGAAGAGTTTCACTGACCTTGAGGGACCGGGGGTTGGACGTTGGGGTTGAAGTTATACACATTTAATTTTTAAAAAATTTGGTGTCATATCATTTCTATGAAAATTCACTACCAAAACGCACTTGCAACGTCCAGACTTTTAATATAATTTACTACGGTATATGTTATAAAATACCTCCTAGTGAATGTTCACCTCTATTAGAAAACGTTTAATTAGAAAATAACGTAAAAGTCATAAAAAGGCAAGAAAAAATTAATCTGTTTAACAAATCTATAAAACAAAACTATTCGAAATTCAATGATACAATTTATATGAAAATTAAGGCCCTCCTATGGCTAGTTCGTTGTCTCCTTTATTAGCCAACAAATTAGGGAAAACTTTTAAACCCAATTTTGGCATCAGAGGTTTCAAAACATATTGTCTTTTGGTACTAATGTGTAGATGATATTTTAACATGTTTCCAAGGTAACCCTACAGAGTTAAATTAATTTTTAAATTTTATTAATAACCTTTATGCAAATATCGATCGATCTTGTTTTGTGGGGATGAAACATGGAGGAACTTGAAGGTCAAAGCTGAGGAAAGATTGGGGAAGTTGAAGGAATGTTTCCATTGTAATATACTCACTTTAATGTAGATAAGACAAGAATACAAAAGGTAACAAATATGCTGTAATAACCTATTTTGGAACCATTTCAGAAAACATTTAAAGAAATTTAAATATTTGCAGAAATACAAAGATAGATTTTAAATCTTACCACACGACAGGTAGTTTGTTATTTAACGCGAAATAAAAATCATATTTCTTGGCAAAACCGGGACTTCATGAATTAGCTTGTGTACATTGTAATGTAGTCTACATCGGTCAAACTTCTAGAAATAGAAATTTTAATATCAGATACAAGGAACACTTTTCCGCACTTATAAATGACCACGCTGTCAAATCTACATTTACAAAATATATTATTAATACTGAGGATAGACCCTCAGTAAATAACCACATATAGCCGCTTCATTTGTGTAATAGCAAGCACAGGCTTGACTTTTTGAAGCCTTAGAAGTAAAAAAGTACACAAATGACAATAGCTTCCTTGCTTTAAATGATCAAACTCATCTAATGGATCACTTGGAAGCTCTTGTTTCTAATTAAATACTTGAAACAAAATACGTCTACGTATGTTAAAAAAATTGTAATAAGACAATAGATTGATATGTGTCGCTGTTTTCGTTGTAGAGGGTCTGATTGATTGATGAATGTTATTGTTTAGTTACGTTGTTGTTGTAATTGCTGTTAGTGGTTATTGTTAGCGTTTGATTCTATTTTCATCTTCAATTTTGTCACGGAGATATTTCGAACACGTATCTGTCATTTTTTTAAATAATTTTTTTATCAAAATTATATCGTAGCAACGGATTTTTATTTGTAGTTGACATGAATACGTATAAATCAATGCAATTTTTTCCTGCCAAATGATGCCATCAAACAGCGAAACCGGTTACAGAAGAGAAATAGAACTAACATTTGTGAATCCAAAGAAATAATAATCACTACGTCTGTATTTAGTATGGAAAGGTTTCACCAAGTAAGGACAACAACAATTAATGAACTCTAGTGAACTTTAATAGCAGCAGGATGATTATATTAAAAGCTACAAATGTTTCATCGTAGAGAATCAGCTGCCATGTAAATTATTACATGGTGTCAATCTTACATTCGTCAATTATGTTGAACTATATGTTTCAAACTGGACCATGGAAGCTTACGACAGATCTTAGATTTTATTTAACCTAATTTGCACTTTCTTTAAGATAACTAAAGCGTGTGTCATGCAATTGTTACTACCCTTGAATTTATTTGAAGTCTACTACGTTATTTTTATTTATTTATTGGATGAAAAAATACAATTAAGTTTTAGTTATATTAGTGTTGAAACATCAATATCTTAATAATATACTTGAAGTTAGTGAGATTTTATTTATTATTACAAAAAAAAAAAACAATTAATTATATTTCATTACATAACTAGACAGTCACTAAAGAAAATTTATTCGTAGCTCTTAAACCCACATTAATTCTGCATACAGTGACGTTTGATAATATTTTGGTGAGAACGAATCTGTTATTAATCATAGTAAACAAAAAGGTTATTAGACGACTTATAACATTATTCAAAAACTAGTATTTAGTAATATCATACACTTAATTACATATAAGATGAGCTGTACAGTCATTGGCCATTTAATAGCGATTGTTACATGCCGAGTTTTTTGTCATTTTTTAAATACTGGTGCAGGTCTAGTGGAATTTTATTCCACGAATTTGTAGTGGCTATACCTCGTTATAGATATCCTGAATTTTCCGCTCAAAGTACATAACCTTAAAAAAATATATCCTGTTGTGTGAGACTATGTCTCTCATTCGAGATATTGTAGACGGAAATATTAAGAATTGGAAAATCCGTGTGCTGTTCAAGGAAAATTAATTTGCAAAATATGACTATTTTTGATTTAGTTGCAAAGTATATAACAGTTATGCTCACTTTTTCTGCTGATGATCAGGTGACCGATCCAATGGTCATTTTTACGTATAAAAGACTCGATCCAATAAAGTAAATTCAATACCGGCTTCTTGGGGAATTGAAGACGATAACAGCTGGACGAAGATATAATTATTCTATGAGTATATTGGCAACGCATTATATCCATTCTTAAAAAATAGTGACGTGGAATTCCCTATTACCCTCTTCATTGATTAACATTCTATACAGCAGACATTGAAATTAAGTCAACTTTGCACAAAATTAGAAGTAATTCTCATAACACTTTACCCGAACGCCACACGAAAGATGCAGCCCGCTGATGTGGCAGCTTGCAAGCCTGTCAACACCCGATGGAAAAAAGCAGTTTTGGAACCAAGAAGCCAAAACCCGAAGCAGATACTGAAAAAGGAAAAATTTGCACCAGTATTAAAAACTGTTGTCGGCCAATGTGCCAAGACAGAAACAACAATGAATGGACTTAGAGTGCATTGAACACTAGTTGATTTTTTCAAGTCTATATTTAACTCTCTGAAGCTATTAAACTATGACCAAATGACTGTATGCTTGACCCTACGTAACTCAATGAAGCAGCAAAACACTTGCCTTGATAAAATATTACTTCCTAGCAAATCAGAGCGGTTATACCAAAACAGGGCTTAAGAATGATTTCAAATTCAGCAAAATTTTTACAATGAATTTAAAATTACCAAAACTGAGACTACGGACACCATTTAATTTTTTGAATTGAACCTGCTCACAACCTTTTAGAAACGTTCAAATTTTTTAATTTGGCCATCGAGTAAAAAATATTCTTCCTAAACTTTTTCTTCATAACAAATGTTTTAAAAACGTGTGCAAACAAAATATTTTCTCTGTAACCTTTTTCCAGATCTAAAAGAATCAAAGCATGTTAAAAAGTAAAAAAAAAGAAAATATGCGTTTAGATAGTTCGCTTTTGACAGATCTCTATCAAACCATTTTTAATATAAAACAACTCATTTGTGCACAAAGTGAGCTTTTATCCGTGCTTTATACATTCATTTTTAATCTTAAGTCTGATTCATATTGATTTTTACAAACCAGATCTAAGTCTCTATTTCTATATGAGCATAATGTGTCTAGATATTTTACGTTCAGAGCGTCATTGTCAAATTGATTTATTTATGTTCAGTACCAAAACAGTATTTACTTACAATGGAATGCTTTTAAGAAGCATATTTTGTAAACAATCGGATCGGATCATTGTGAGATGTGCAACAGAGTCGCCATCTCGGTGCGAAACTAGGTAATATGTTGACTACAGCTTCAAATAACACAAAATGTTATAAAATACAAACACTAAATAGTATGGACCCAGCACCGTACCCTGTGGTACTCCACAAAGGAATAGAGACCTTGTCGTACATATTACAATATTCTGGGAGGCTCACTATCATAGCCGTATTACTTTATAGTTGTGTTCTCGCTGTAATTAGTATACCATACTGATGAGCTCTAGTTAGAGCGAAACAGGTCCGGGGTTCTAATTATGGTGAGAATACATATAGTCTTACATACATTGTACCTATATTAGGGAAGAAATGAGCCAGGGTTGACCATTTACAAAATTGTTAGTTGGTTGTACACAGTATGAATTTTATAATATTTGGTGTTATTTGAAGCTCTCGTGACAACATACTACCTGGTTCCGCATTGAGATGGCGACCCTGTCGTACATCTCACAATGTTCTAAGAGGCTGGCTACCATAGCCGAATTACTTTATAGATGTGTTCTCGCCGTAACTAGTATACCGTACTAACGAGCTCTAATTAGAGCAAGACCGGTCTGCGGTTCTAATTATGGTGAGAATACATCTAGCCTTACGGATCGGATTAAGTACCGTCATTTTTCATTAGAATAGCGTTAGATTAAAACAGTGTCATTTTCATGTGTTTTTCTGTTTCTGAAAAAAAATCCTTAAATCTTTTGAAAAATAAACGTTTAATGAAAAATTTCTTTAATTTTAGTTAATTGTGAAATCAGAAAATTTGTTTACTTAAAATTATATTGTGCTGAGTGGAGATTGGAACCTGTATTGAGCACTAATGTGTACACCTGGATAACCCAAATCAGCACAACACATTTTATAACCTGATGACCGTTTCACTAACCAAATTATAGTCATCGGAGGATTAAAAATTCTAGATCCTCTAATCCTCTGATGACGCTAACTTGGTGAAACGATAGCCAGGTTTTTTGAATGTGATATGGTCATTTGGGTTCTTCAAGTATATTTATAGGTTATATTTTATTTAAATTTTGTTGGTTTGCTTTGAAATATGTTTTTCAAAATTATTTAGATTATAGAAGTTTTATAGGATAGTGTTTATTATTACCTTGATTATATATTGTCACGCCCTGTATCTTATTTGGAAGCAGTATTTTACTGCAAACGCATTTACTTAATCTAATTATTTTCACATCTGAAATCATCTGCTTTGTTTGTAATTATTCCAAACAGAACGCATTGTATTTTATAATAAAATAACTTAATTAAAACTATCAAGTAGTTAACTAGTATCATTTGTTAGTAAGCGTTAACATATACAAACACATTAAAGGCTATAAATTTACAGATGCTTCTTGAGGTTTATCCATGATTGGTGGCATTTACATACTTTTCAAAATCCATATCACTGCTCGCATGTAAAGGACTGGCTTCAGTTGTGTTCAACATTATATTTCTTTCTTCTGAAAAATATAAAAAAACATTTATTTTTATCTTATTTTTATATAACCTTGGTCTATTTTTACGACTATGACCAATCACTGACGCCAGGAAACAGTTTCACCTTACTATCGTAGGAACGACTTGAGAATAATCAAGGTACTTTTCACAGGACACTTCCCAGTAAGGTATCACCTTATAAAAATGGGTAAGGCGAACAGTAGAAACTGCAGATACTGCACTGAAACAGCAGAAACAATAGAACAGTTACTACGCGACTAGATGGCTCAGTTCTGCAAAAGGCTCAAATACCTTGGAGGGGTGACTTTAGCGGCCTAGGAATTAGGTAAAATAGCCCTCAAAAAGACGGTAGACTATATGAAAAGCATTATTTCTATACGTCAATTCGTCTCGTTTTGACATGATTGAAAGGAATGATAATTAAAGACTTTTTCTACCAGAAAATGTTTTTTTATTTTTAACCCCACGCGCTTCGAATCATCTCAACCATCTTCAGGGATTAAAGACCTAGAATATAAAAAGATGGTTGTTGGAAACTATGTTTCTGGTAGGTTTTACATGCCAGCATTACACAGTAGCTACAGAAAGACCAAAGATACAACAAAAGCTAATGTCAAACATCAAACTGACCCTCAACGGCCATGTAAACTAAACGGACAGGGTGTCAGGAGTGAAAACAGCATTTTTTACACATTAAAACAGGATTGCGTCCCACAATGATAATACTGTAAAGAAATCAATACAAGTTAACAGTCAATTAATCAACTAACTAAATGTAAAGTGACAAACACAACATAAAAAGCCAAGCAGGCTGCACAGCTGAATAAAACCTCCTCAGAATATCTCAACAAGCCAAATTGAGAAATAAATGAAAAGAAAGGGACCTATCTGGAAATTAATACTTACTGTCTCTGTTTGTATTACAAAAAGTGTGCTGTATGGAAAATTATCAAAGTTTTTATTTATGCTATTGTCTTCAGATTTTCAAACGAATATAGCATTGAAGAAGAGAATAACAGCATCTCCAGACTTAAAGCAGCGCGACGATAAATATCAACCGGGCTAATTATTTATTTTATTAATCAGTAAAATGCGATCTGTGCACTTATAAAAACAATTCCTGTACAGTTGGAGGGATGATTAAAAACGAAAGCGATAAGTGACAGAAGTGGTCGATGATACGAGCAAGAAGACAACTGTCAATGACATGGATAGAACCCAAAGAGCAACGAAAGCAAGCTTGATTAGCTCCGTGGAAGGAATCGATCATCACCGAGTAAGGACACTATTTTATCAGTTGTCTGTATATGGAAGAAAAGTTCATAGCACTGGTGCTGGAAACATTGAGAACATTGTTATTGGAACCAATTATGTATTTGTAGATCTTCATCTCTTCTATGACGAATTGTTCAGTACCAAAACTTTATGGGTTAAGGATTTTGGCATTGCTTTCTCTGTCAAATTGTGGCCTCTCTCTCTCTTTTTATCTCTCTCTCTCGCTCCCTGGCAGCCGAAAACTGAAGTGGTGCTGTCAGCGTTGTCTCTACTTCTCAGATGTTTAGAGACTCTGGTACCTAGCGCGCTTCCTGTTCTTCCGATATAGACAGTGCTGACAAATGTGAAGGCAATAGATGAAATTAAAAGTTTGATAGTTTTCCATACAGCGCATTTTCTGTAATACAAACAGAGGTAGTAAGTATTAGTTGCCAAATAAGTCTCTTTCTTTTCATTTCTCTCTGAATTTGGCTTGTTCTGATGTTTTGCTCAGGTGTGCAGCATGCTCGACTTTTTATGTTGTGTTCTCCCTTTGCTTTTAATTAGTTGATTAATTAACTTCCAACTTGTATAGACTCCTTCCCAGTGGTATCATTGTGGGACGCAGTCTTATTTCAATGTGTAAAAAATGCTGTTTTAAAACCTGACACTCTGGCAGTTTTTTTTTCATGGCCGTTCCGGCTTAATTTTGATGCTTGACATTAGCTTTTGTTGGACTTTTGCGCTTTCTGTAGCTACTATGTGAAACCTCCCAGAAACATAGTTTGTAACAACCATCATTTTATATTCTAGGTCTTTAACCCCTTAAAATTGTTCACATGAACCAAAACCCGTATGGTTAGAAATAAAAAACATTGTCTGTGAGAAAGAAGCCTTTAATTCTCATTCCTTTTAATTATATATGAAAAGTCGGAAGATTTTGGGCAATTATTAGAAAATAAAATCATGCGCAAAAGAGCCACTAGGGTCGAAATGGTGAGGGGCCAGAGCCTATACGACTCATCAACCAATCTACAATCTGGAACACTGTGAGATGTACGACAGGGTCGCCATCTCGATACGGAACCAGGTAGTATGTTGTCACGACAGTTCCAAATGGCACAGCATGTTATAAAATATAGAATGTGTACAACCAACTAACAATTTTGTAAATTGTCAGCCCTGGCCCATTTCTTTCCTAATATAGGGATAATGTATGTAAAGCTAGATATATTCTCACGATAACTAAAACCGCAGACGGGTTTCGTTCTAATTAGAGCTCATCAGTACGGTATACTAATTACAGGGTGAACACACCAAAAAGAAATACGGCTATTGTAGCCAGCCTCCTAAAACATTGTGAGATGTGCGACAGGGTAGCCATCTCGGTGCGGAACCAGGTATTATGTTGTCACGACAGCTCCAAATAACACAAAATGTTATAAAATAGAGACTTTGTGTTTGTTCTTGCTGTAATTAGTATACGGTACTGATGAGCTTTAATTAGAGCGAAATGTCTACGCTTCTAATTATTGGTGAGAGTGCATCTAGCCTTACATACATTGTCCCTATATTTGGGAAGAAACAGGCCAGGGCTGACAATTTACAGTTTTGTTAGTTGATTGTATACAGTCTCTATTTCATAACATTTTCTGTTATTTGGAGCTGTCGTGACAATATACTACCTCGTTCCGCACCAAAATGGCGACCCTGTCGTACATCTCACAGTGTTCTAGGAGGCTGGCCACCATAACCGTATTACTTTATAGGTGGTTCTCGCTGTAATTAGTATATCGTACTGATGGGCTATAATTATAACTAAACCGGTCTGCGGTTCTAATTATGGTGAGAATACATATAGCCTTACCTAATCTAGAATCTGCCATCCTATAAATGGAGAATTGCAGCTAACAACTGAATTGTCATGCGATTACGATCACATAGCAGGTTACTAAGGTGTTTTCAAAAACACAAACATTGCCAACTATGAAGAATGCTAATAAAGTTGTATTCTTTTTTTTTTTAATTAATAACGTCCAAAAAAGACAGTGAGATTATTTTTGCTTTCTTTCTTATTATCAAGAATAAAAGGCGATTAGTTATTAATTTTTAAGTGTGTGGTAGTGACGTTCGTCAGTCAAATGAACTTCTTGTTTTTTGCTGTTAATTTTTGCAATAAATTTGAAACCCATAGCATTTTTTAATGGACGATAAAATTATGTTTGAAATGAGGTATGATATGGCCCTACTTTCTATGTAACGATTTGGGGGTTTCACTTTCACTCGAAGGGGATCGAATGTAAGGTGAAGTTTTCGCGTTACAGGGTGTCATTTTTTTAAATCAATCCAAAATTAACGGGTTCCGGGATTTTAGTGAATTATCTTTAAAAAAAATCACTAATGAAGAGATCCCGTTTTTTGAATTTTGAAAACATTTCTTCAAATGAGCGCGAATTAGGCCCCCTAAAACCAATATCCGAGGTCAGTTTCAATTTTTATATGTGTATATATATATATATATATATATATATATATATATATATATATATATATATATATATATATATATATATATATATATATATATATATATATATATATATATATATATATATGTATGTATATATATATATATATATATATATATATATATATATATATATATATATATATATATATATATGTATGTATGTATGTATGTATCACACCGATAACTCAAGAAATAATGGGCCGATTTTGATCAAATTTGGTGGGTATCTTCTTTTTGCAAATGGCTTGGATAAGTTCCTCAGCAGAAAAATCGGCCCAGGTTTTCCCGGTAAATTTTGTGTTTTCTTTCAGAAAATAGTGTATCTCCGGAAATAACAAAGTAAGCCAGCCAAATTTGGTACGCTGGTTTATACTACATAGAGACTTGAAGACTACTTCTCTGGCTTCACTGTGAAGCCAGAGAAGTAGTCTCCAAGTCTGTATGTAGTATGGACCAGTTTCACCAAGTAAGGGCAAAAACGATCAACGCTAGTTTATGTCACAAAAATTAAACTATGGACTAAAATTTAGACGTATAGGGTGAAATAAAAAAAACGTTATACGCATTTAAATAAAAAAATTTTGGGTGCCGCTGATGTCCCGATAAACGCACAAAAGTAAAATGTTTTGTGTGGATAAAAAAATTTGTTGTATGTTAAAAAGGCTAAGTTTTTTGGCGCAAATAGGTCAACAAATGCCAGAAAAATTACTTTGAAAATTTGATAACTTTTCCTCTGAAAACGTCAAAGTCGCCATTTGAAAGGTCAAAATTGGCAACTCTTAGGCAAAGAACCTGAAGCTAATAGCTATGTAGAGCTATGTAGAACTATGTAGAGAAAATGTTGCAAGAAATGTGTTTTACATGTCCTTAAGTTTCAGCTTCAAGCGTCATTGTCCTTCATTTTACCAAAATGTTTCCAGGCAATTTATTTCAAATAGACCATTGCTCTGATGTTTTAGCAGTCGATTTAGTTATAGAGTTATTGGTTTAATTCTCTATAATTTTTAGCAAATTTTCGTATAAGAAAATGACTATTGAGGAGACCGCGACTTTTGAATTTTAAAAAGATATTTTTAACTGAGCGCGAACTAGGTCCCCTAGGACCCATATCCGGGGTTAGTTTCAGTTTTTATCTGGTTACATATATACAGGGTGACGCATTTCTACGGCAAAGCTCAAGATTACTGTTATTCTACAAGATACGAGAAACAATTGTATACGTTAATTATAGGGTATCTTGAGCTACATTAAAAAAGATATTCTACAATCACAGGCTGGCTCATAAGTCGTTTGTGTGATACAAGTTTTCTTTTTTTAAATCGAACATGCCTTATATTATTGCATTTTTGCATTTTCCATCGAAATATAATGCATGTTCGTAAGAAACTAAATTCGGGGCGTAGCAAGTTGTTTATGGTAGCGAATTTTCATTAAATGCTTTAAATTTGAATAGGTTCAATTTGAGTGGCATTTTATAACGATTTTTTCGGCAATCCATAAGTCGGTGGCGATACAAATTTTCTTTTTTAAATCGAACACCCCATTTATTATTGCATTTTTCATCAAATTGTAATGCATGTTCGTTTTCGAGTTATTTCAATTTTTCTGCAAATTTCACATTTTTGGCACATATCAAAAATTGTGATACGGCATTTTTACCACTAGAAATCGAAGTCTAAGGCAAATGACTCATTTAGGGAGGTTTTCGTTTATATTATTTCATGAAAAAATCGCTCTCAAATTTGAGTTTAAAAAAAATCAAACTGTCGTAACTCAATTGTTTCAAATGGAACAGTCTATATTTTGTGTTGCAGAAATGAAGGACATACTAATAAATGGTTAATAAGTTATTAAAAAAAATGTTTTTATATTTTCGTTAACACAAGCTTTTTTGGGAGTTTTGTCGAGAATCTTATTTGATGAAATATGGTATTTTATTTCTACTATATAGGTTATACCGGTAACCAAATTAGATGCCTGATTTCATTAGAAAAAGACATATTTGCTATTAAAAACATTTTTATGAAAATTAACTACCATAACGCACTTGCTGCGTCCAGACTTTTTTTAAATATGCACAATATAATTTAGATACCGTAGTTTGGGAATATTTTTAATTCTGGGTATGCTCTGATCAACACTTCATTAATACTTTGAACGTTGTTTGTGACCATGTTTATGCAACCGGTAAGACACGCTTGTGCAGTTGGTTAAGTATATAGGGCAGTCGATTAGTCAATGTGATTTGACAAGCCTAGGCAAGTGAGCTTTCTTGTAATACTCGATTTATTTATACTTGTTTTCTAGCTATTCATTTTGGCTGCAAAACTTCTTGTCCACACTGGTACGTTTGTTTAAATGTATTCTTAATAACACTCTGTTATGTAATGCATGAACTTGAAAGTATAGGTAAATGATAGCTAAAAGCTAAAAGATAGGTTAATGAAAATTTACTATAGCTAGTAAATTTTCATTAACCTATCTTTTGAGAATATTTCCTGTTTAAAGGGGTTACTATGATCAGCGTCTAGGGTAACAGTGATTGCTTGATCAATGTTGCCCCTTAGTGATAATAGTTTTGAAACACTGAACTAAAACATTAAAAGAATCCGCCTTCTTTTAGAGAAATTCCTAGTAAGCACAAGCGTCTCCTTGTGTCAAGATCGCATTTTGATTAGTCCAAGAAAATATTGGAAGAAGCACTCCAGTATGTGGTTGAATTGGCACCATCTATTCGCGAGGCATCAAGAAGATTCAATATTCCATTTGTAACATTGTACAATAAGCAGAAAGGAAGACATGGTGGTACACAAGGTCGTCCTACAGTGTTCACTCAAGAAAAGGACTCAGCCATTCTTAAAGCTGTAGCGAAGTGTGTAGATTGGGATTTCCCTTATCACTAATGGATGTAAGGATGATGGCCAAATATTATTTGGATAGAAGAGATAAGGCTGTTAGTATTTTCAGAGATAATGTACCCTGAGTTGACTGGATATACAGTCTCCTTAAAACAAACAAGGATTCCTATGGACAACGTATAGCCACAAAAATATAAAGTGCTATAGCGTCAGTGCCAAGAGAGATGCTAGCGATATTTTATGATAACTTGAAAAATACCCTAAAAGATTTGCCAAAATTCAACGTCTTAACTATAACCAATCTAATCTGTCAGATGACCCTGGTAAGAAGCGTTGCATTAACATACGTGGTGTGAAGTACCCTGTGCAAATAATGGATCACTCCAAGCGCTACACAACCATTGTTCAGCCGATGGAACTTTGTTGCCACCCGAAAACCAATATCGTATTAGTATATTCTACAATGGTGTATTGTACGGCAATGATAGATCAAGAAAATTTTAGTTTTCTAAATTAATAAATTAATTGAAGTCCCAAATTAGTAAAATACTTAAAAAAACTTTTAAACATTTCCAGGATAGTGATACGAAACTGCGCCCTGGCGTCGGTGATTGGCCATAGTCGCGGAAATAGGCCGAGGTTCAAGTAAAAAAAACTTCTAAATGGTAATAGTTTAGCTGTCTTAAATTTGATAGTAGTTTACTAACTACGGAAAACAACGAAATAAATTATTGTTTGTGTAAAGCAAGTATAGTAATTGTTTCTCGGTCAGTTGGGAAAGATAAAGATGCTAGAGCATTTTGCATTAAAAAAATATTATTGCACTTCTTCCACGTAAGTATACCGTACGCATCACGTATGTACCCTGAATATAAGCAGTCACATTATTTATCAAAAGACCATTACCAATTTATAAATAGCACTTTTTCCTCCATCGGCGTGGAGTTTTGATGGGTCCAGTTCTTAAGAAATACAATTTCAACGCCAATCGATTGATACTGATCATAATTTAGATACGGATTTTTTTCTTAATACCTTATTCAGATTCTAGACTTTAGCGAAGTAGCTTAAACCATGGTAAATTAAAATTCATATAACAAAAAAAGAAATCAAAATTGTAATTTCAGGTTGTTTAGCCGCCAAACTAAGCAATTTGTACGAAGGTAAGTTGACTCAAGTCAGATATTTTTGCCTAAGATATGTGCTAGGATGTTGTAGGGACCTTTTAGAGACGCCATAATACATATATATATATAGATATATATATATATATATATATATATATATATATATATATATATATATATATATATATATATATATATATATATATATATATATATATATATATATATATATATATATACAAGGTTACTCACAACGCAATGGATACAGAATGTTTGCGTGTAGACGACCTCAAAACATGTCGATTTTTTTATATAAAATTTTTCTCTAACGCACCATAGTTGGTGAGATATTGAACTCGGAAAATTCTTTAATAATTACAAGAAACAGCTGTATTGCAGCAGTGTGCTAACACAGAACAAACAATTTTGGTAGGTGGTTTATTTTGATCAACATCCTTTTTGAAAAAATTTTGAAGTAGATGTTGTTGGAGAAACATAATTGGTACGCCCCTGTCTCTTTGCTTTAATTCGCTTGCACTATCCCTTAAGTTTCTACCTAGAATTATTTATCTCTGGATTACACAATATTTTCCAATTTGCTGGTAATCTTTATCCTCTAGACGTCTGTATCGCATTCGGTTTACGCATGAACAATGCCATACAAAGAATACTTATATACCGTTAAGTCCTTTATTGGAAATAGCTTTAGCTGTCTTTGACGCATTAGTAAAATGGACCCAGTGGATTTTTTTCACTAGAAATAATTGTTGACCATTCTGTATTGCTGACATTATGTTATGACAACTACGTCACCTAGCGTTACGCGAAATCTCGATAAAAGCAAGCCTTTCGCAAGGTATAAGTCAGTTCTACGTTCGAGCTCCTCTACTTAAATTCTTGGGACTCAGAGTTCCCAATTTTCTACTTAAACACCGCTCGCGTATTTAAGCCAGTTCAGTGCTACACTTCTACGATAGATATCATCTTCTTCGCTTCTTCGGACCCCGAGTTCCTAATCTTCTACTTAAAACACCGCTCGTGTGTTTAAGCCAGTTCAATTTTACAGTGCCGTTCTGCAACGAATCTCATCTTCATCGCTTTTGGGACTTCTAAGATCCCAATATTCTACCTAAACATCGCTAGTGTGATTTAGCCAGATCAGTTCAAGCTCCAATCTTCCTACAGAAATTCTGTACGTACAGTGATACAGTGAGAAGTCAGTGTTTTCTCGAAACTAGAAAATATACGCGCAGTTAAATGCAATAGCAAGTATCTGATAAGATTGTGAAGTCTCCTGAATAACAGATTGAATCAAGTGTAAAACCGCAAATTGTAAATAAATGTTAAGTCCAAAGTGTATATAGTAACAATACAACATATATAAATATAAAAAAGTGTATTATTGAAGTCTTCTGGAATCCAGTTCACCTATAGTTATAAATACAGTCCACATACAGTCCACATCTTCAACATATTCTTCTTCACACACTAATTAGCAAAGCCGACTAGTTAGCGAGGGTGGGATCAATCCACCTGCAAAACATTGGGGAAAGAAACAAGCTCTTTCTCCCCCAGATATAAACTCAAAAAGGGGTAATTAGGGGAGGGTCACCTTTTTAATGATTTGGTTTTTTTAAACCCTAACCTAATTAAAAGTTAAAATCCATCCATTTTATAGCAAATTGAATTTTCTATCGTCTTTTTCTTTTGACAGTTTTGCGACAATTAGAAAATTGAGATTTTTACAGTTGTGACGAAAACCAAATTATCTCACTTGAAGACTTTATTAAACATTAACATACGTGGAATTTAAGAAACGCTATTAAAAACTAATAAATAAAAAAACACAAAAAAACATTAAAAAAATACTAGAGAGTTCAAATGACTTCCATTTTCTCTCACACACAACCGCATCCTTCGTCGAAAATTAAAGTCTACTCTGTTAAGTAATTGGATGTCACTTTACAACTTTACTGCACAAATCCTCCTCAGTTTGAACTGACGTCAAATACACAAATTTTTTTGAAGCGCCCCAAAGAAAAAAGTCACATTTATTTAAGTCTGGTGATCGTACTGGCCAATGTTGAGGGCAATTAATTCCCTATCATCCATCGATTTGTAAACTATTGGGTTAAAAATCCACGAACATTTGTAGTAAAATGTAGTGGCGCCCCATTATGCATAAACCAAATTCGCTGCGCAGTTGTAAGAGCAGCTCCTCCAGTAGCTCAGGGAAAATATTTTTCAAGAAAAGCAAATATGTTGCGCCGTTTAATCTGTTTGGTAAAATAACCGGCCCACCCAAATGTCCTCCAACAATACCTGCCCACACATTTATTTTAAATTCTCTTTGGAAATGGTGGGTTACTGTAGCATGTGGATTTACATCCAAATATTCCTGGTACTTGTGCCCATTCGTAATCCCTCTCCTTGTAAAGCAAGCGTCATCCGTCAGAAGAATGGTCTTGGGAAAATCAATGTTCTGATGTAAGATGGAATTACAAAAACAACAGTCTTGCCTCTAAATCCTGCGGTAGCAGTTCTTGCACATTTTGAAGGTGGCGGGGATGCAGCAGATTGTGTCGGATAATTCTATGAACCATCGGCTGTTATATGAAACTTCCTGGATAATCGTTTGGTGCTGGTGTGAGGCTCACTTTCAATACTGTCTAGAAGACGCTGCTCAGTTCGTGCGTTCACTGCATGAACGCTTCTTCCTGCATTTTTAATGAAAAAGGAACCCGTGTCCCGAGCTCTACGTTCAACATTCGCAAACGTGACGATGTGGTATATTGCGATTAGGAAATCTTCTTTAATATACCTCTATATTTCTGCGGCAATTCCCCTCGTAAAACCCTAATACCATAAGCATGCCAACTTGTTCATTAACCGAGAATTTTCCAGCCATTTTGGGCAACAAATTATTATCACAAAAGGAAACAAGAAACACAAGACAATGATTATTGTAAAACTTAATAAATTTAAGTTATGTCAGATTTGACAACAACTGTAACCTAGCAACAGATGACTTGCTGAGCGCCCAAGACATCCCCTATGAGACTTTACTGTTTAATAAAATCTTCAAAGACATAATTTTGTTTTGATCTCAACTATAAGAATCTGAATTTTCTAAAAAAAACGGATGGTTTGTCGAAAAATTGACAAGAGGATAAAAAGATGGAAAATTCAATTTTCTATCAAATCCATGGACTCAAACTTTTAATTAAGTTGGTTTAAAAAAAGCAAATAATTAAAGGAGTGACCCACCCTTAATTCACCTCTTTTTGAGCTTATATCTACATCAAATTTTTGTCAAATAAGGATGTTAATAAAAATAAACAAACTACTAAATTTGGTGTTTCTACCTTAGGGCACTGCTGCAATACAACTGTTTCTTTTAATTATTAAAGAATCTTCAGAGTTCAATATCTCACCAACCAGCGCCAGAGAAAAATTTTATATAAAAAAGCGGCATGTTTTAAGGTCCTCTACACGCACACAAGTTATTGTAACCAAATTTAGCAAGCAGGCAAGTTGCTCTAAGCAAAAGTATACCAGGCGCCAAAATTCAGATCCCCGAGTGAAAAAGCAATGCAGTTTTAGGCAATAAAAGTCTGTAGCACTAGAGGTCAGGTCAGGGGTCAAGACCAGAATATTATGTGTGGCAAACAAAATCTTTTAGATTTTACAAACATTAAGTGTTTTAGCTCAAAAAAGTAAAGAAATACCAAAGAATTAAATTTAAAGAATCATGGTTTTCCTTACAAAAACGCCAAAGTGGCGATTCTTAACATCAACGTGTTTTATAAGGTCCTACATTTCTATTTTAACAGCTAGTGTTCTTTATTTCACTAAAATGTTTGCAGAAAATTCATTGACAATAAACCTTTTCTCCAATGTTTTGGCAACGGTTAGATTGCAGACTTTGTAGTTTAAAAGTGTTATATTTTATATGTTACAAAATAAATTCGAAAAAATCCATGTCGAATAACTGAACAAACGATTTATAACCAGGTGTAAAACCGCGGCTATATACGCAAATACAGTAAAGATAATAACACTTTAAGTCGAATCTCACAATTAATTTTTTTTCATTTTAAGTTTTACATTTTTCTTTATACATGTCTCAAATCTCTTATATTACTTTTAAATGAAAATCTTAATCATTTTATTTCAAGTAGTATATGCAAAAAAAGATGGTGTTCTGTTACAAAGTGCTGTAAATTAAGAATTTTTTTAGTGAATTTTCTTAGAAAAAATTCACTGATGGGGAGAACACGACGCATTTTTGAGAAAATTTCTTCAAATGAGCGCGAACTAGGACCCCTAGAACACATATTCGGGGTCAGTTTCAATTTTTGTAACTTTATCTCTCTCTCTCTCTCTCTCTCTCTCTATATATATATATATATATATATATATATATATATATATATATATATATATATATATATATATATATATATATATATATATATATATATATATATATACATATATATATATACATATATATATATATATATATATATATATATATATATATATATATATATATATATATACATATATATATATACATATATATATATATATATATATATATATATATATATATATATATATATATATATATATGTCAGTTTTGATCCCATATAAAATTTAATTTTGGCAAAAATATGGTATGTGGAGATAGAGTGATAGTTCAGATGGTATATTGGAGTGGTTTAGATCTATTATAAATGAAGGCAATGGGTGAAGCATTAGATTGAAGAAATAAAAGTGAAGAAAATTGTTTACCTGGTTTATCAAAATTTGGAGTTTGTTGAATTTGATATATAATTGTCACATTGCTTTCGATATAACTTTTAAAATTATGCAGATGTACAGCACAAGTTTCAGACTTATTGTATAGGCATACTGTACGATTTTTATCCATAAATAATAGTGATAGTAATATATATATATATATATATATATATATATATATATATATATATATATATATATATATATATATATATATATATATATATATATATATATATCACACCAATAACTCAAAAAAAAGCCGATTTTCATGAAATTTCGCAGGTGCCTTGCTTTTGTAAGTAAGTTGGATCAGTTCTTTAGCCAGGGAAATCTAACTAAGTTTTCTGGGAAAATTTTGGGTTTTCTTTCGGAAAAAAATTTTATCTCAAAAAATAGAAAAGCTATGGTAACCAAATTTGGTACGTAAGTTAACGATATTAAAGGGAAACTACGTATCAAAATTTTTTATTTCTCTGTTACAAGAAAGAAAGGTGTAAAAAAATATTTGGTTCCAGATCAATTCTAGGAAAATTCACTACCATCACGCACTTGCTGCGTCCAGATTTTTTCTTTGCACGCAGCACTTTGTGTTACATGTTAAATATTATTATCTAGATAATTAAATAGATTTTATAAATGCTTCACTCCAATTAGTGAAATTTCGTAGAAAAATGTCACTATTGGGGAGATCCCGACTTTTGAATTTTGATAAAAATTTTGCAAATGAGCCCGAATTAGGACCCCTAGAATCTATATTCGGGGTCAGTTTCAATTTTTATATGTTTATATATATATATATATATATATATATATATATATATATATATATATATATATATATATATATATATATATATATATATATATATATATATATATATATATATATATATATATATGTGTGTGTGTGTGTGTGTGTGTGTGTGTGTGTGTGTGTGTGTGTGTGTGTGTGTGTGTGTGTGTGTGAGTGTGTGTGTGTCACACCGATAACTCAAAAAAATAATGGGCCGATTTTGATAGAATTTGGCACGTGCCTTCCTTTTGAAAATGGCTTGGATAGGTTTGTTAGACGAGGTTTTCCGGGAAAGTTTTGAGTTTTCATTCAAAAAAAAAAAATTATCTCAAAAAATAATAGGCCGATTTTGATAAAATTTGGCACGTACCTTTCTTTTCTAAATGGCTTAGAAAAGTTCGTCAATCAGAAAAATCGGATCAGGGTTCCCCGAAAAATGTTACGTTTTCATTCAAAAAAAATTTTTATCTCAAAAAATAAAAAAGCTATGATAACGAAATTAAGTAAGTAGATTCACGATATAAAAAGTAAACTAAACACTAAAATTTAGATTTCTATGGCACAAGAAAAAAAAGTTATAATAAACTATTTTGTGCCAGATCATTTCTATGCAAATTCACTACCATAACGCACTTGCTGCGTCCAGGCTTTTTTTATTTCAGCAGATCTTTTTATAATGAGATTATAGCGAGAAAGAAATTTAAAAAATCTATTATTTAACAGGAGAATTTGATATATTTTTTACCTTTTTTACACAAATAAACTTTTACTGTATTACTCATTTTGAGTTTTACAGGACAGTGCTACTTTTTTGATAATCTTGCTCAGAATAACTTCTGCCTTCGTCACTAATCAAGGAAAAAAGTTAATATTATGAAAGCCGATTTATCAGTTGTAGGATTCGAACCCACAACCATATAAAATACACCAAGCGCGTTACGGGTTAATGGTTTCGAGAACCACATTATTACATAATTGCAATAAGCTAGTTTTCCTTTTGTGATTCATGTTCAAGTATGCAGTGTAGGTTACCAAGAACTCATGAAACCTTAGTCATACACAATGCAAATCAACATAAAAATCTACTAGAAGGTTTATATAACAAGTACGTGCAAATTATGTCAACGAGCAAGAGTTAGTATTCCGTCTTTTACATTAGGGTTATTGAAATTTAACCTTCTTATATTACCTTTGGTATATCTTGTGCCTAGTATGATAAGAGATATGGAGCAGCCAATAACCAAAATGCATAGAACACAAAACTTCCAGTCCAACCAACATTTTTTATCTTGCGGAGGGGATCTATTCTTTGATGTAGCTGCATCAGGTTCCTTATTGTCTCCAGCATTTGCCTCGCAGTCGCGGTGAAAACGTATAAATTTTGAAAATTTACTTTTGCCATCGAGGTCTGGAAATTCATGAGAAGGCGGCAGATGGTCATACCATGGCGATGGATGTCCGGCATGCATAGGAATATCGATATCTATCACAAAAAGAAAACTTTAGATTTGTTTATTCACTTCCAACTAAAAAGTTCTTACTTAGTATTTTAGGCCCTTTGTCTAATTCATCAGTACTGTCTGATAAATCGTCGTCAGAATGTTCTTCGCTTGACGTTTGCATAAAACTCTCAATATCTGTAAAAGAACACGTTTTAAATTCATTTTATTCACATGTGATTAAATTATTCTTACCTGGTAATTTAGATAATGTATTTAATTTGTCAGTATTATCTGACAAATCTTTATTAATATTTTCAGCACTTGCCATCTTGCACTAAATTAAAAAGCAAGTACTAGCAGCCACAATGCTTTACCGTGTCTGTCGGGGAAACTAATAAAACTGATTACAATAGTACTTACGCAAATAAGGTTGAGCATAAATCGTTACCTTAATCCTAAGAAGGTGAATCAGAAATCGTGATAATTGCTTACCGTTGCTGACCAGCGAATATAAAATTGGCTATTAAATATTATGTTAAAGAATGTGATAAGGAATTGCCACACACTTCCTATTTCCTTCCTATCTCTCTCTCTCTCTCTTTGTCTATTTCTCATATATATATATATATATATATATATATATATATATATATATATATATATATATATATATATATATATACAGGGTGCTTCACGGTGAGTGGCCTATTAGACGTTTCTGGAGAAGTACATCAATTAAATAGATTTTATAAATGCTTCACTCCAATTAGTGAAATTTCGTAGAAAAATGTCACTATTGGGGAGATCCCGACTTTTGAATTTTGATAAAAATTTTGCAAATGAGCCCGAATTAGGACCCCTAGAATCTATATTCGGGGTCAGTTTCAATTTTTATATGTTTATATATATATATATATATATATATATATATATATATATATATATATATATATATATATATATATATGTGTGTGTGTGTGTGTGTGTGTGTGTGTGTGTGAGTGTGTGTGTGTCACACCGATAACTCAAAAAAATAATGGGCCGATTTTGATAGAATTTGGCACGTGCCTTCCTTTTGAAAATGGCTTGGATAGGTTTGTTAGACGAGGTTTTCCGGGAAAGTTTTGAGTTTTCATTCAAAAAAAAAAATTATCTCAAAAAATAATAGGCCGATTTTGATAAAATTTGGCACGTACCTTTCTTTTCTAAATGGCTTAGAAAAGTTCGTCAATCAGAAAAATCGGATCAGGGTTCCCCGAAAAATGTTACGTTTTCATTCAAAAAAAATTTTTATCTCAAAAAATAAAAAAGCTATGATAACGAAATTAAGTAAGTAGATTCACGATATAAAAAGTAAACTAAACACTAAAATTTAGATTTCTATGGCACAAGAAAAAAAAGTTATAATAAACTATTTTGTGCCAGATCATTTCTATGCAAATTCACTACCATAACGCACTTGCTGCGTCCAGGCTTTTTTTATTTCAGCAGATCTTTTTATAATGAGATTATAGCGAGAAAGAAATTTAAAAAATCTATTATTTAACAGGAGAATTTGATATATTTTTTACCTTTTTTACACAAATAAACTTTTACTGTATTACTCATTTTGAGTTTTACAGGACAGTGCTACTTTTTTGATAATCTTGCTCAGAATAACTTCTGCCTTCGTCACTAATCAAGGAAAAAAGTTAATATTATGAAAGCCGATTTATCAGTTGTAGGATTCGAACCCACAACCATATAAAATACACCAAGCGCGTTACGGGTTAATGGTTTCGAGAACCACATTATTACATAATTGCAATAAGCTAGTTTTCCTTTTGTGATTCATGTTCAAGTATGCAGTGTAGGTTACCAAGAACTCATGAAACCTTAGTCATACACAATGCAAATCAACATAAAAATCTACTAGAAGGTTTATATAACAAGTACGTGCAAATTATGTCAACGAGCAAGAGTTAGTATTCCGTCTTTTACATTAGGGTTATTGAAATTTAACCTTCTTATATTACCTTTGGTATATCTTGTGCCTAGTATGATAAGAGATATGGAGCAGCCAATAACCAAAATGCATAGAACACAAAACTTCCAGTCCAACCAACATTTTTTATCTTGCGGAGGGGATCTATTCTTTGATGTAGCTGCATCAGGTTCCTTATTGTCTCCAGCATTTGCCTCGCAGTCGCGGTGAAAACGTATAAATTTTGAAAATTTACTTTTGCCATCGAGGTCTGGAAATTCATGAGAAGGCGGCAGATGGTCATACCATGGCGATGGATGTCCGGCATGCATAGGAATATCGATATCTATCACAAAAAGAAAACTTTAGATTTGTTTATTCACTTCCAACTAAAAAGTTCTTACTTAGTATTTTAGGCCCTTTGTCTAATTCATCAGTACTGTCTGATAAATCGTCGTCAGAATGTTCTTCGCTTGACGTTTGCATAAAACTCTCAATATCTGTAAAAGAACACGTTTTAAATTCATTTTATTCACATGTGATTAAATTATTCTTACCTGGTAATTTAGATAATGTATTTAATTTGTCAGTATTATCTGACAAATCTTTATTAATATTTTCAGCACTTGCCATCTTGCACTAAATTAAAAAGCAAGTACTAGCAGCCACAATGCTTTACCGTGTCTGTCGGGGAAACTAATAAAACTGATTACAATAGTACTTACGCAAATAAGGTTGAGCATAAATCGTTACCTTAATCCTAAGAAGGTGAATCAGAAATCGTGATAATTGCTTACCGTTGCTGACCAGCGAATATAAAATTGGCTATTAAATATTATGTTAAAGAATGTGATAAGGAATTGCCACACACTTCCTATTTCCTTCCTATCTCTCTCTCTCTCTCTTTGTCTATTTCTCATATATATATATATATATATATATATATATATATATATATATATATATATATATATATATATATATATATATATATATATACAGGGTGCTTCACGGTGAGTGGCCTATTAGACGTTTCTGGAGAAGTACATCAATTTAAATTCCGAAAATTGGTATCCGCACGTTTTTGATACTGATCTTTCTAACCAAAATATTTTCATTTAGCCTACACTTCCGGTTATACCGGAAGTCGACACAAACTTTGTTTTTTTAAATGGAACACCCTGTATATTATTAGCTGTTTGAATTACGAGTTTAATTTAAGGGTCACTTGATGACAACATATTCGGGCTAGTTTGTACCATTTCAGATTTGTTCGCCATTTTGTAGAAAAAATTACGATTGGAGCGCTTTAAAAAAAATTCCGATGCTTTAAAGACATGCAAGATAGAAACATGCAGTTTTCACTATCCCATCGAGCGTAAAAATTCCTACATATTATTATCAACATAATACGATTTTAAGATAACTGTTATTTATAACATACATTTGAATTTGAAAATTTTAAATCATAGATAATTTGATTATTTTTTTTTTAATAGAACAGTACCCATATGTTCCCAGCATATGATTTAGCGTTAACTTCCCTATCTTTTAAGTATACATTACCCTATAACTATCTCATACAGTTTTCTTTGAAAATTGATTTGAAAATATTAATGGTCAGCGGGGTGGCGCCAACCTTTGATTACTTCTGCCTTCAATGAGTGTTTTATTTTAAAAGGGACACACTGTAACTTGCAGTTCCAACCGATTCCTTTTTAGTGAATTTTCTTAAAAAAAATTCACTAATGAGGAGATCCCGACTTTTGAATTTTGAAAAAATTTCTTCAAATGAGCGCTAATTAGGCCCCCCAAAAAACATATCCGGGGTCAGTTTCAATTTTTATATGTTTATATATATATATATATATATATATATATATATATATATATATATATATATATATATATATATATATATATATATTTTTAAACTTGTTTTGGCCTCGAGCAAAGCTCTTTTAGCCACGGTCACTCCAGGTCAACAACTAGTGCTACAGCGCCCTATTATAATATGATGTTTTACATTATAATAAAAAACAAAAGGATTCTCTATGCTATCGTCTACCGAGCTCAGCAAACAAACACCTAAATTTCCCTTACTTCATGTAAACCAATAATAATTTACGAAGATAGACTATGCCCATCATACTTTACATTTTGTTTTTGTGGGTAAGGTGTGTGTATTTAAGTCTTATAAACTAGGATTAAAAATAAGGAAAAAAGACATGGGATCACAAACTTCACGCCTAGGGGTCCACCAAGGCGACTTTATTTGAGACAAACTAGACTGGACCACGGTAAAGATGGGTTAGACACAGGGACAGACAAAAGGAATCTATAATTATATGCCTATTAACTATAATGTCAATTTCTTCCACAAAATTACTATAAAAAACAGAACAAAATTTTATATCTTTTTACGTTGAGCTAAATTACCTCATGTAATTTATTACATTTAATGAAGTTCAAAAGTATATGCATCATCTCTCTTTCAACATAGAACGCTACATGCAACAAATATGATATATTTAATGGTAGTGGAATTCCTTGATCAAGACATTTTTTAATTAGATTGTTACATGCATGGATGTGTTTCTTACAATTAAAAAAGATATGATTAATATCACACACACTTGTTCCATCACAACTACACAGTGGATTGTCTGCCAACCCCATTTTAAATAGTTGCTTTTTGGTAGCACCATGCCCTACGATGATTCTAGCAAGTGTTATGTATATTACTCTGTTAGTAGGGGCTATTTCTGAGATCGATTTAGAAGGCAAGGTGGGAAATATTTGGTGAAATTTACTTTTTACTATGGCTTGTTGCTTGCTCCATTGGTCTGACCATTCTTTCCTCATGTGTCGTTTACAGGTAGGGAGAAGATCTCTCGTTAAGAGTATATTGCAACTCTCTCCTATTATTGTTGCATTTTTTGCCAGTTTATCTGCTTCTTCATTGCCCTTGATATGTGCATGTGCTTTTATCCACATAAATATAGCTGTTTTTCCAGCCCTCACTAAGTTCAGGTAATTGGATCTAATAATGCCTATAAGTGGGTCCTTGAATACCTTAGAGGGCTTCTTCAGAGCCAATAGTAACGACTTGCTGTCGGTTATTATTATAAATTTGGAATGGGATTCTATTCCCATGGCCATTTCAAGAGCTTTGATAACTGCTACTGTTTCTGCCGTATATATGCTGGTTTCTTTGTGTAGCTTAAAAACGAAACTGGATGTCGTCGATTCGCAGTATATACTACACCCTACGGAATCTGATGTTTTGGATCCATCGGTAAATATTAGGGCAGATCCTGGAAACTTCTGGATATTTTCACGGTAATAGCTTTGAACATCTATGTCTTCACTATGGCAATCTGGTAAAACAACAATTGGATTCCATAGTAAAATATCATACGACAACGTAAACACTTCTGACTCGTACAATATGGTTGGTGTTACTATTGTGGATGTGTAAGATAAAGCTTTTGTCAATGGTGGTGAGTTTTTATGCCGCCAGTATGTGTTATTTTGGGTATGCGACAAGATGGTGTTAGTTTGGATGCTGATTTTTCCTTGCAATGGTTGCTTTATCAGGAATTTGCTAGAAAGATATTCCCGTCTTAATTTGAGAGTTGGCTCATTGGCCAAGGCCAAGATTGATTCTGTGGGGGTTGATTTTATTAGCCCGTGGACTAATCTTAAAGCTTTATATTGTATTCTGTCAATTTTTCTTAAGTGTGTTTCCGCAGCAGACCCATAGAAAATTGAGCCGTAGTCTATGATCGACCTAGTGTATGACCTATAAAATTTCATCGCTGTTCTGGGATCTGCACCATATTTCTTTTTACATGTATATTTCAAAATATTCAGACTTTTTTCACCCTTGCTTATACAATAATCAACATGTTCCTTCCACAAAAGTTTTTGATCGATTATTACACCTAAGTATTTGTAGCTTTTGTGACATGGCATATTTTCTTCGGCAATCGTAAGTTGAGGGGTATACGATATTCTATGTCTTGTATAAAAAACGACTGAAGATTTATTGACAGACATAGTAAAGTTGTTTTGGAACAAGTATGCCTTGATTTTATACATGATGTAATTTAACTGTTTAATACATACACTATAAGAGTTTTGTTTAGTATATATGCAGAAGTCATCTGCGTATTGGATTATCTCTGCAGCGCCATCAAAAAGGCTGTGGAAGTCATGTGTATATATATTAAATAACAAGGGGCTTAAAACAGATCCTTGCGGTAGACCCGAATAACACGTTCGTGGTTCAGTATATGCCCCATTCGCTTTTATATACACTATTCTGCCAGCAAAGATCTTAACGATATTAGCTGCCATGTTTTCAGGTATGCCAACCTGGCTCATTTTTTTTATAAGCACGTGTAAATCTACGTTATCGTAGGCCGCCTGCAGATCCAAAAACATAGCTGCCATATATTTATTTTCAGAAAGGCTTATGTGAATATCATTTACTAAGGTGGCAATACATTGAGTGGTACTTTTATTTTTTCTAAAGCCAAACTGTTGAGCTGGTAATAAGCAATTTTGCTCAAGGTACCATTGAAGTCGTTGTTTTATAATTTTTTCAAATGTTTTTAGCATACATGGTAGTAATGTAATAGGCCTATAAGAGTCGCTAAGATCCCCGCCGGGTTTAGGCAAGAGAACCACCACAGCCTCCTTGATAGCAGTGCAGTCACAGCCATCTCTTAAAATACTGCTATATATATCACAAAGAAGTATTTTTGCAATAAGGGGTAAATGATATATCATGGTATAGTTTATACCATCTTTTCCAGGTGCCGAGTTTACAGTGTTTTTACAATTGATGTCAATTTCCTCTATTGTGATATGTTTATTTAAATAACTATTTGTCTGGTCATGGTAAACATTAAAATTCCTACTTACACTCGGAGGCGCAATTTTTTCTGAGACACTATCCAGGACATCCGCCGAAATATTTATGTCTTTTGAAGTTCGCTTACTTTTAATACCATTGGCCCTTCTCCATATTTCTGAAGGATTTGAATGCGAATTTAACGAATTGCAGTACTTTTCCCAAGATTGCTTGGCTTTTAACTTAAAAACTTGTTTACATCGGGCATTAATTTGTTGGTATTCAAGAAAATTATTCATGATCTGATTTTGCCGAAATTTTTTAAAAATTATTTTTCTACGATTGTTAAGTTCGCTGCATTCCTGGTCCCACCAAGGTGCTTGTTTATATTTTTTATTCGTGCTATGAGTGCTTTTAGGAATACTGGAATCAGCAGCTTTGTAAATTGCCGATATAATGAAAGCAAGTTTATCGTTAGTTGTTTCTAAACGGGGTTTTGTTAAAAATATTTTATTTATAGCAAGCTGATATAAATCCCAGTTAGCTTTGTTTGTCTGCCAAGCAACGCATGGGACCGGAACGGGCGAGGGGCACATCTGAGATGAATCTACGCCTAACGTTAGTAGTATTGGCAAATGATCAGACCCATAGGTGTCCTGAATAGTTTCCCAGCTAGAATCTTTAATTAGGTTTGTTGTCATTATTGAAATGTCTACTGCAGATTTAATTTCATGAGGTCTAGTGATACGTGTAATAGACCCATCGTTACGTATAATAAAATTAGGTACTTCTTCAAGTGCTTCCAATAAAATTTCACCCTGTCTTTCCACCTTACCAGATCCCAAACTAGTATGATGGGCATTAAGGTCGCCGCCTATAATGGCAACTGGTCCAAGTTGTTTCATTAGATTCACATAATCACTACTACAAAGAGAAATATTAGGTGGTCTGTACACCGAAGCCAATGATATATTGTTACAAAGCACTTTAATAGACGTAGGTGCGGTGTTGCCACATCTCCAGAATTTCCCCAACATCTGGGAATTTTTGCACAATCTGGCAACACCGCCTCCCCACCCCCCTGGGGGTGCCTGGGGTGACCCCCCTCAGGCGAAGTCTCAACCCTCTAGGACCAGAAATAACGAAGTTACCAACTTTTACCCCGTCGGAACGGATAACTGAGGTCTGCACATTCCGAACACCCTGTATATACACCCTGTATACGCAGAGAACCCTTACACCCTGTATACGCAGAGAGATCTTATAGTTCGAGAAACACCTCTTGTGTAACATAGGAGTGGTGACCACATTTGGATCACCTGTATATACATCCCCCTATATACACACAGGACCGATCTGTATTCACAGAACCTTCTAGTAAAAGAAGGTCCTAGAACGTTCTGGAATGGAACACTCTAGAAAGGAGGGGAAGGTACGGCGAGTATATAAAAGCGAAAGCAAGCCAGCCCGAGTTAGTTCAGTTCAGTAAGAGAATGTGGTAGTGACTTGAAGAAGCAGTGTAAAGTGTTAAGAGAGTAGTGACTGTAGTACCAGATTAGTGACTTTTGTTGAGAGTAGTAATTGTAAGGCCAGTAAATGAAGTGTTTTGTGAGAGAGACATTCTAGAAATTTTATTGTATCCATATTTAGAGTGTAAATAAAGTTGTTTTGTTAAAATTTAAAGTCTCACTTATCCAGAACCCGGAGAAAACGCAACAATTTGGTGTCAGAAGTGTGGGATAAGTGAGTGAAGAAGTGGACAATTAAGCTAGTTGTAAATGGTAAACACCAGATCGACTGACTACGACAAGATGGCTGAAATCAAAGAGTTGATGGACTTACTGAAGAGGCAACGCGAAGAAGACGAACAACGGCGACAAGAAGATGAAAGAAGACGACGCGAAGAAGACGAACAGCGGCGACAAGAAGATGAAAGAAGACGACAAGAGGAAGAACAGAGGCGCCTTGAAGATAAAGAAGAACTCAAGAAGCAACGCGAAGAAGACGAAAAACGGCGACAAGAAGATAAAGAAGACCTCAAGAGGCAACGTGAAGAAAACGAACAACGGCGACAAGAAGATGTAAGAAGGCGGCGCGAAGAAGAAGAGAGAAGACGACAAGAGGAGGAACAGAGGCGTCTTGAAGACAAAGAAGACATCCGAAGTATGTTCCATGGTATGAGAGTCGATGTAAAAGAAGAAATTGAACAGATCAACGAACAAATAGAAAATGTGGACAGGAAAGTAAATAATGTAACAGAGGATTTGAATAAACGATGGGAAGAAGTTGAAGGATTGAAAGAACAAATGAAGATGATTATGAAAGGCACAGAAATGAGACATAGAGAACTGACAGAACAGGTGATGGGCCAGACTGATAGAACTCAACAAAGAGGAGTTACTGGAATGTCCCCAGTTTAAAATCGGCCGGAAGAAGATATTCCAATCGTGCAGCAGCGTCATGGAACCTTGAAGCCGCCGACTTTTGACGGAGAAACATCGTGGCCCATGTACAGGAGGCAGTTTGAGGCGGCAGCTCTCAGCAATGGGTGGAGCGAACAACAGGCAGCAACTGCTCTAATTCTCTCGCTTCGAGGTAAAGCCCTAGAAATCCTCCAGAACATCCCGGAGTCGAAACAGCAAAACTACTTAACAGTGATACAGGCCCTAGATTTGAGATATGGTAACAAGTACATGAGCCAGGTCTACCAGACACAACTAAAGTCAAGGGTCCAGAAGCCAAATGAGACGCTGCAAGAATTTAGTGCCGAAGTGGAGAAACTTGTGCGACTGGCATATCCCCAAGCCCCAGAAGAATTTGTCAACCAGATCACCGTCCAGACCTTCATCGATGGGGTACTTGACAGCGAGATGCAACAATCTTTGAGGCTCGGAAGGTTTAAAACACTTACAGACTGCGTCATTTATGGTTTGGAATTTGAAGCAGCCAAGAATGCATCTCAACCTCGCCGAAACAGGCTGCGCGAAGTGAAGGAGATAGAGGACCATGCAGACACGACAGAGGAACTAAGGCGAGAAATCAAGTTGATGAAGGAAGCCATAAGCAAGCTCACTGCAACGGTTGGAGCACGTAGGACGAAAGCAGATTGGTCAGACATAGAATGCTACAAGTGTGGTAGGAAAGGACACATAAGTAGGCAGTGCTTACAAACCCAACAGGTGGCTCGCAGAAGACAAGAATATACCAACAGGGAGCGCCATCAGGGAAAACGACCTGACGCCAGTGTAGGTGGGCGACACGTGGCATGCGAGACCCAAGGCCTCAAGGTCAGGGTCTCCACTATCCGACGCTACCGCGAGAGCCTCGTTATACCTGGCAGCATAGACGGAAGACAATGCAGTTTCACCATCGATACTGGTGCTACTAGATCCGTTGTACGTCCAGACATGTTGCCAAACAGGTCGGCACTCACGACCAACAAACAGCCTGTGTTGGAGACGGCAAAAGGAGATAGGATACCTGTGCATGGAGAGGCCACTGTTTTCATTAGGCTGGGCAGTACTGAGCTACAGGTAAGGGCTGTCGTCGCAGAAATCGTCGACGAATTTATTCTGGGCCTGGACTTAATGGAAGATTTCGATGTCCTGTCAGTAGACTTCCAGAATAAGATCTTGAAAATCGGTAACGAAGAGTTGTATTTATCTCCAACAGCAGGCGAAGCTAATCCCAGGGTGAGACTTATTGTCGACGAGGATACACGGATTCCTGGTAACAGTGAGAAGATTGTCAGAGCCAGACTAGAGAAGAAACTTGATGGTATGTCTGCTCTCATAGCGGAGCCCCTAAAAGATAGACATGATGGTGCCCTCGTCGCACGATGCTTAGTAGACCCGAAGAGGACAATACCCATAAGAGTGGCTAACGTGCAAACTAACAGGGTCACATTGAAGAAAGGTGAGGTTATCGCCACTTGCGAGCCCATTGACCGAGTGACGTTGTCAAGAAAGGTGACACCCACTGCATTAGACAGAAGACTGCCAGTAGAAATGGTAGAGCGGTTCAAGAATTCTTGGGGCCAATTGAACGACATGGAGATGGAAATGGCCCTGAAGTTCGTATTGGAGGAGGCCGATATTTTCGCTCAAGATAAAATCACAGGTCGTACGAGTCTAGTGCAACACAGAATTAATACTGGCGACGCAAGACCAATTAGACAGCCGCCGAGAAGACTGCCTTTTGCCAAGCAATCAGAAATCAAGGCGATGGTTAACGAAATGCTGGAAGATGGTGTGATTGAGGAGTCTAATAGTCCTTGGTCGTCCCCAGTAGTTTTGGTCACCAAGAAAGACGGCACTATGAGATTTTGCGTGGACTATAGGAAGCTGAATGATGTCACCAAGAAAGACAGTTATCCCCTGCCCCGGATCGACGACACTTTGAACACTTTGGCCGGATCAAAGTGGTTCTCTACATTAGACCTGAAAAGTGGCTACTGGCAAGTAGAACTCCATAAAGACGATAAGGAGAAGACTGCTTTTTCCACCGGGAATGGGTTGTACCAATTCAAGGTCATGCCATTCGGCTTATGTAATGCTCCTGCCACCTTCGAGCGACTAATGGAGTTAGTGCTGAGAGGACTTACATGGGAAACATGCCTGGTGTATCTCGACGATGTCATGGTGATTGGAAGGACTTTCGATGAACACCTGTCGAATCTGAAGCAGGTTTTCTCCAGGCTGAGAGGTGCCAATCTGCAACTTAATCCCAAGAAATGCGTCCTCTTCCAGAAGAAAGTGAGTTTCCTCGGACATGTCGTTTCTGAGAAAGGGATAGAAACTGATCCAGAGAAAATAAAGGCAGTAAGAGACTGGCCTGTGCCGAGGAACAAACATGAGGTCAGAAGTTTTCTGGGACTTTGCAGCTACTACCGACGCTTTGTGAAGTACTTCAGCAGCATTGCGAAACCTCTGCATAGCCTGACCGAAAATAAGGTCGAGTTCATCTGGTCACCAGATTGCCAAGAATCTTTTAGAGAACTCAAACATCGTCTTCTCACTGCTCCTATACTGGCTTATCCCCAGGACGAAGGACTGTTCATACTGGACACCGATGCTTCCCAGTATGGCATTGGGGCAGTACTCTCGCAGCTCCAAGCCGGAGAAGAAGTTGTGATAGGCTACTTCAGCAAAACGTTCGGAAAAGCAGAAAGGAATTACTGTGTAACCCGGAAAGAACTGCTGGCAGTTGTAAGATCCATCGAACATTTCCACAGCTTCCTGTATGGAAGAACATTCCGCGTGAGGTCGGATCACTCTGCTCTGCAATGGCTTCTGAACTTTAGAAATCCCGAAGGACAGATAGCCCGATGGATAGAGAAACTGCAGAGCTACGACTTCCGGATTGAACATCGAAAAGGAAGAAGTCACGCCAATGCAGACAGCCTGTCGAGAAGACCATGTTCAGTGCATGAATGTAAATTTTGCGAGCGACAAGAGAACAAAGAGATCGACAAAGTAACTCATCAGATCAAACAACTAGTGGCAGGACAGGAGAATAACACCGATCTAGACGTAAATCTTGAATACATCAGAGACGCACAGAAGACAGATCCAGACTTGAAAAATATTAGAGAATGGCTACAAAAGGGGAAAAGACCTGAGTGGCACGATGTGTCCCGGTTTGGGGCGGAGGTTAAAGGCTACTGGCTACAATGGGACTCATTGTGTCTAAAGAATGACATGATCACTCGAAAATGGGAAACTGCCGATGGTAGAGACTGTATATACCAGACCGTTGTGCCAAGTGAGTGCATAGGCAGTGTTCTTCAAGAGTTACACAATAGTAGAAGTGGGGGCCACTTTGGAGTCAACAGGACTCTTGCCAGAGTGAGAGACCGCTTCTATTGGATAAACTGCCGAAGGAGCGTGGAAGAATGGTGCAAAAGATGTGACCAATGTGCTTCAAAGAAAGGACCAAAGACCCGAACCAGAGGAAAAATGATGCAGTACATCTCAGGTACACCGTGGGAGAGAGTTGCCGTAGACATCGCAGGACCTTTTCCCATCACGGAGTCTGGGAACAGATACATAATGGTGGCGATGGACTACTTCTCGAAATGGCCTGAAGTTGCGCCGATCCCCAACCAAGAGGCAACGACCGTAGCAGAAGCCCTGATGGAAAATGTCATATCACGGCATGGCGTACCCTTGGAGATTCACACCGACCAGGGCCGGAATTTCGAATCAGAGGTCTGGAAGAGCCTAATGGACTTGCTAGGCATAAAGAAAACGAGAACAACGCCACTCCACCCTCAATCAGACGGCATGGTAGAACGGCATAACAGGACCATCAATCAGTATCTTGCTATGTTTGTCGACGAGAATCAGAGAACCTGGGACAAGCTGATACCTCTGTTCCTCCTAGCTTACAGAAGCTCTCAGCATGAATCTACCGGCTACACTCCATCCATGATGTTGACCGGCAGAGAGATGCGGTTACCAATCGACATGACGAGACCACCACCGAACGAGGACATAGCGGACCTAGCTACGTTACCTGAGTATGTCGCCGACCTAGAAGGAAAACTGCGCACTATACACAGATGTGTCAGAGACAGGCTCCTCTTAAGCAGTGACCGGATGAAGATGCGCTTGGACCGCAGAGCAACACCCCATACATTCAAGGAAGGTGATGCAGTGTGGCTGTACCAACCAACAAGGAGAAAGGGCCTCAGTCCCAAACTTCAGAAACCATGGGAAGGGCCATACTTGGTGACTAAGAAAATTAACGACCTAGTCTACAGAATCCAGCTGTCTCCAAGAACTAAACCCAAAGTTGTTCACATAGAGAGGTTGAGTCCCTATCGGGGCAACGAACCCCCAAGTTGGCGGCCGGTAAATACTGTTCGGGACGAACAGTCTTAAGGAGGGGGGCAGTGTTACAAAGCACTTTAATAGACGTAGGTGCGGTGTTGCCACATCTCCAGAATTTCCCCAACATCTGGGAATTTTTGCACAATCTGGCAACACCGCCTCCCCACCCCCCTGGGGGTGCCTGGGGTGACCCCCCTCAGGCGAAGTCTCAACCCTCTAGGACCAGAAATAACGAAGTTACCAACTTTTACCCCGTCGGAACGGATAACTGAGGTCTGCACATTCCGAACACCCTGTATATACACCCTGTATACGCAGAGAACCCTTACACCCTGTATACGCAGAGAGATCTTATAGTTCGAGAAACACCTCTTGTGTAACATAGGAGTGGTGACCACATTTGGATCACCTGTATATACATCCCCCTGTATACACACAGGACCGATCTGTATTCACAGAACCTTCTAGTAAAAGAAGGTCCTAGAACGTTCTGGAATGGAACACTCTAGAAAGGAGGGGAAGGTACGGCGAGTATATAAAAGCGAAAGCAAGCCAGCCCGAGTTAGTTCAGTTCAGTAAGAGAATGTGGTAGTGACTTGAAGAAGCAGTGTAAAGTGTTAAGAGAGTAGTGACTGTAGTACCAGATTAGTGACTTTTGTTGAGAGTAGTAATTGTAAGGCCAGTAAATGAAGTGTTTTGTGAGAGAGACATTCTAGAAATTTTATTGTATCCATATTTAGAGTGTAAATAAAGTTGTTTTGTTAAAATTTAAAGTCTCACTTATCCAGAACCCGGAGAAAACGCAACAATATTTTTACCATCTTTACTGATAGAGATAGCACAGCATTCTAAATTTTGATTAAAATTAAAATTAAGATTTATATTGCTAAATGAAATTTTATCTGATATTATTATTGCTACACCACCCGCTCCGTGTGTGCGGTCTCTTCTAACTATATTATAACCTGGAATGCGTACCAGATGATGCGCTTTATACCACGTTTCGCTAATAAGAGCAACATCACATTTGGTTTCTTTAATTAGTTTCTTAAGGAACAAAGCATTACTAATCGCTGACCTAGAATTTCATTGTACTATCCGTAAATTTACCATCAGGTTGTGTGACTGAATGATCTAATAGCGTATCGTCAATGATCTTATTTATATATTCTGTGATGTCTATATCTCCCATATTACCGCCGTCACCACTACATATATTATTCAAATAGTTTACTAAGGTTTGTATATTATTTTTCAGCATTAATTTAATTTCCTCTAAAGTTTTTTGTTGGGAATTATGAGGGTTATTTAATATTGGGTTTCCAGAAAATCGCCAAGTTGTTTCAGTTGGGAAACTAGTAGGCGATGGACTATTGTCAACTTTTCTCCGCTTCTTATTTTGTTCCACTATAATTTGTTTACTCTTAAAATGATGACTTTGAGGTTCACGATTTATAGGCTGTTGCTTTTTTTGAGATAAAATGGGGAATTCTTCAGAACAACTAATTAAAGGTGTAAACAAATTTGTGTTTGTTTTGACTTTGTTTGAAAATAATGTCGGGTTATCAACAGCTTTTTCAGCTTCTTTAAATGAAACATTGTGGCGCGTCATAATCTCTTTAATTCTTTTTTGTTTTGCAAATATGGGACACCCTCTATATGTAGTTTGATGATCTGAATTTTTGCAGTAAATGCAAAATTTTTCAGCGTTACATGAACCTAAATGCGTTTCTGCACAATTTTTACATCTAGAAGTTTTACTTTTGCATAATATGGACGAATGGCCGTACCGCAAGCATTTGTAACACTGCATAACGGGTGGAATGTATACCTCGACTGGACACCTAACTCTATCAATAAAAACATAATCAGGGATTACAGAACCTCGAAATGAAATTTGAACCATTTGTCGTGGTATTTGTTGTTTTTCACCGGATTCATTCGTTATACTCCTTTTCATCCGTTTAACGCTTGCTACAGGTATAGCAGACTTAATTGTTTTTAATAACGTTTCTTCAGAAATTGCAGTATCAACATTTCTAACTATTGCTTTTTTATACGTTAAATGTATTGGAATATACGCATTAAGCTGATTTTGTTTAAAAACGTTGTGACGGACCAGCAAATTTGCACTAGCAGCTGACTTTGTTATTATTTTAATTCTGTTTATGCCTACCGGCGCTACTTCAATTATTTCCGACTGGAGTTCACCCGTATCGTTTAACATTCGCCCCACTCTCATTGGATGTATTTTACCTACATGTAAATGTTCAGATTCGTGTTCCACAAATATGTAAAATGGTCCCTTATCATGAATGTTAAATCTGTTATCAAAATTTATCTTTCTTTCATATTTATTATTACTGTTTAATGGGTTTAATAAAATATTTTCGTCTTTATTTACTCTATTAGAATCACTGTTTACTATTATATGTTCGTCATTATCTGTAATATTTGTCGTAATATTTGTACTTACTTTATGTTTTTCGGGGTCTGGGGGTCTCCCTCCCCCTTCCCCATATGATCCACTCGACATATTACCTATATGCTAGGAATTCCTAGCATAATTATGTTAATTCACCAAGGTTAAATTAAATTTATTACTTACCAATGTAACTGATACAAGCCACTATAATTTGGTAATATAATAACTTAGCTTACCACCTTTAATAGGTTTTAACCAGCGGAGCACACGAACACACGTCTTCACTCTGCAACGGTCAATCACCGAATATATATATATATATATATATATATATATATATATATATATATATATATATATATATATATATATATATATATATATATATATATTTATATATATAAATTTATATATATATATATATATATATATATATATATATATATATATATATATATATATATATATATATATATGTATCACACCGATAACTCAAAAAATAATGGGCTGATTTTAAACAAATTTGGTGAAAAAATTCCCTTTGCAAATGGCTTGGATGAGTTCGTTAGTCAGGAAAATCTGCCCAGGTTTTCCCGGAAAATTTTGTATTTTCTTTCGAAAAAAAATTATATCTCCGGAATTAACAAAGTAAGGGAAACCAAATTTGGTACGCAGGTTTACATCCTTATAGGTAAGTTACCTACCAAAATTTAGCTATGTAGGTCAAAAGACAAAAAAGTTATAGGCATTTAAAAAAAATTGGGGTTTTCCTCAAAGTGGCGATTTAAAATGTCAAAATTAGCAACATTTAGGCAAATAACTTAAATCTAATACGGGCTATAGAAATAAAATGTCTCAAGAAGGATGTTTTACAAACCCTAAAGTCTTAGTTTCAACCGTCATTGTCCTTCATTTTACTAAAATATTTGCAGAAAATTCATTTCAAATAGACCCTTTCTCTGATGCTTGGCAGTAGCCTTAGCTATAGAGTTTATCATTTAATGGTATATAATTTTTGTCGAATTTTCGTAAAAAATTAATAAAGCTCAATATATCCGTTATTATATAAGATATGAAGAAAATTTGTATATATTAATTATAGGGTGTCTTGAGCTACATCTTAAAATAATATTTTTGCAATCACAGGGTGGCCCATAAGTCGTTGGTGATACAAATTTCCTTTTTTTAATTAAACACGTCTTATGTTATTGCATTTTTGCATTTTCCATCGAAATATAATGCATGTGCGTGAGAAAATAAATTCTGGACGCAGCAAGTGCGTTATGGTAGCGAATTTTGATCAAATGTTTCATATTTGAACAGCTCAATTTGCTATTAACCTATAAGGTTGACCAAGAAACGTGTTTTTTCGGGAACATTTTAAGTTTACTTTTGAAAATTTTTGTACATTTTCACACAATAAAGTTATTTTAATGGAACATGGCACATTGTTTTTACTATATAGGTTATACTGGTAACCAAATTTGATGCCTGCTTTCTTAAAAAAACACATATTTGTTATTAAAAAGATTTTTATGAAAATTCACTACCATAACGCACTTGCTGCGTCCAGAATTTTTGATAACTGTCCGACCTCTATTGAGTATTTCCTATAGCTATAAAGGACAGTTTTTGATGTATTTAGACACATTAAAAAACATAACACAGCATATTTTTTCCTTATACTGTGGTTGAACGTCAACGTTAAGTCAAGTGTGCTATGATGAACAATTTATATTACGTACTTGTCATTCTAAATTATTCGATAAATGTCAATGTACTAATGTTCACAGTTAACATGGAAAATCATTATTCCAATGCAGCTTATTTAAATTTATTTTACATACATGGAGAATGTAACCCAATTATTAGTAGAACATGTAGAACGTTTAATGAGTTAAATTCTATTCTGCCATGAGTGAAAAGAAGTTTAGGAGGATTGAGATAAATTTCCTAGAATTTGTTACTTTTAAAGCAGCCAAAGTTAATCCCAGTCCAGTGACTAGAGATGAAGATAACGAAATAACTGTCCTGGCTTATTTCGAAGCATATCCACATGCCTCTATTTACACTGCAGTAAACGACATAGGTATGCCTTACTCCTCTGTAGAAAGAATCTTGTGGAAGCACAAAATGCACAACTATAAGTTTACTTTAGTGCAAGCTCTGCATCCAGAAGATGCTAGTAAAAGGGACCAGTTTTGCGAAACGATGTTAATTAAAGTTCAAGGAGATTGAAAGAGTTTTCAATAGACATAATAGTCATGTTTGGGCAAATCAACACCCATTTCAAGTAAAATTTACTTTCAAGGTGTTTTGTTTATTGAAAGGTAATAACCTTTATTATCATATTTATGATGGAACCTTAACTTCTAATCGTTACATGGAAATATTAAGAACAATAGTTACAGACTTTTTAGACAATTTACCATTATCAGAATATAGAACTTGTTGGTATCAACATGACGGAGCTTCTGCTCACTCTACACGAGACATATATAACACACTCTACGATCTATTTGAAGATAGATGGATTGGAAAGTGCGGTCCCTGGATATGACCCGCAAGAAGTCCAGATCTTACGCTGCTTGATTTCCATTTTTGGGGAAAGATTAAAAACTCGGGACGCAGCAAGTGCGTTATGGTAGTGAATTTTTATTAAATGCTTCAAATTTGAAAAGCTCAATTTTCTATAAACTTAGAAAGTTTAATTTTGGTACTTAGTAAGTTCTCTCCCAAGGCAATATATATATATATATATATATATATATATATATATATATATATATATATATATATATATATATATATATATATATATATATATATATATAATATAAATTTCATTAAAGCAACTTTGTTATTTTCGGCCAAAAATTTTTTTTTTAAACAAAACTCAAAATTTTTACGGAAAACCCCGTCCGATTATCCTGGCTAACAAACTCATCCAAGCTATTAATAAAAGAAAGGCACTTGCCTAGTTTCATTGAAATCGGGTAATTATTTTTTGAGTTATCAGACGGATACATACATATATATATATATATATATATATATATATATATATATATATATATATATATATATATATATATATATATATATATATATATATATATATATATATATATATATAACATATAAAAATGGAAACTGACCCCGGATATGGGTTCTAGGGGTCCTAGTTCGCGCTCATTTGAAAAAATGTTTGCAAAGTCTCACCATCGATACCTCTCTATTAGTGAATTTTTTAAATAAAAATTCACTAAAACCAAAGCATATGAAACGCCCGTCAATTCACGCGAAGACCAAGAGACCAGAGTAAGAAGGGCGTTTGAAGAGTAAGGAATGAGATTCTGTCAGCAACCACTAGCGACATTACGACACGAATATTAAAATGTTTGAGTGTTAATGGACAACATTTTGAGCGGTTACTATTTTAGGAGGTGTGAGTTGTTTTGTTACTCGTGTTGTAATAATACTTCGAGGATTTATAAGATTGTATAAGGTAATAATATCACTGTTGTTATCCTTAGAAATTTGTTTTAATTTTTTTTTAATATTTTAAATACATAATTTTCAAACACAGTAACAATATTTTTTTATTATAATTTTTAACTTGAACATGATATATTTTTGTTTCTACTGTTTTTTTTTTGTTACGTACAAAAAAAAATGACATCGTCCCGCTAACAATTACTATTTTCAAATCAATTTTCAAAGAAAACTATTTGACAGGTATAGGGTAACGATTACTTAAAGGATAGGGAATTTAACGCTGAATCAGATGCTGGGGACATATGGGTACCGTTCCATTAAAAAAATCAAATTATCTCTGATTGAAAATTTTTAAATTCAAATGTATGTTATAAATAACAGTTATCTTAAAATCATATTGTGTTTATAACAGTATGTAGGAATTTTTACGCTCTATGGGATATTGAAAACTACATGTTTCTACCTTGCATATCTTTAAAGATATCGGAATTTTTCTAAAGCGCTCCAATCGTAATTTTTTCTACAAAATGGCGAATAAATCCGAAATGGTACGAACTAGCCCGAATATGTTGTCATCAAGTGGCCCTTACATTGAGCGTGTAATTTAGAAAGCTAATAATATACAGGGTGTTCCATTTTAAAAAACAAAGTTTGTGTCGACTTCCGGTATAGCCGGAAGTGCAGGCTAATTGAAAATATTTTAGTTAGAAAGAACAGTACCAAAAACGTCAGGATACCAATTTTCAGAATTTAAATAGATGTAGTTCGCCAGAAGCGTCTAATAGGCCACTCACCGTGAAGCACCCTGTATATATATATATATATATATATATATATATATATATATATATATATATATATATATATATATATATAATTTGTTTATTTGTGTAAATTATATAGTAGGCTAATACAATAAGTCAAAGACTGGTGCTGTACAGTAACGTAATTTAATATATAATATCATATCCAAAATTGCTTGTCAGTAAGAATCCAAATTTCAAATTTCAAATTTCAAATTTCACACGTCAAATTTTGACATACCAAATAAAATTTCTTCTTGTTTCCAATATATATAATATATATATATATATATATAATATATATATATATATATATATATATATATATATATATATATATATATATATATATATATATATATATATATATATATATATATATATATATATATAGGGTCGCTGATAAGTCTGGAAACGGTCGATTATCCGGGAAAATATGCAAGGTGTCGAAAAAAGTTTTATACAAAAGTTTTTGGGTTCTTCAATGTCTACTAGGCGGTGATAATTTCATTTATACAGGGTTGGTCATACAGGCGTGGCACACCAATATTAATTTTTTTTTAATGGAACACCCTATATATTATTCGATATTTCAATCCTTCTCTTAATTTTGAGCAACATTTATCAGAAGCATGATGTACATAAACTCAATCGTTTCCGGGTAAAAAAATAAATAAAAATAAACGCTATTGTTTTTAAAATCTATTGGATGAAGAACAAAAATAAATGAAAAGTAGAATATCTCTTGAAAACAATCTGTGAGTGTGAAAAGAACCGGTTGCGATGTTTTTAACATTGTTTGAAATCCTATTTTATAAGATGTTCAAAGTGTTCTCCATTGACCTCCTGACAATAATGAATTCGCTTAACAAAACATTGCACTGCATTTACAAGAGCGTTTTGAGGAATGTTATTAATTTCATGCACAATCCTTGCTTGCAACTCTTCAATATTCTGCGGTCTATTTTGGTAAATTAAATTTTTTACATGACCCCCACAAAAAAAAGTCAAGCGGCGTCATTTCGGGAGACCTAGCTGGCCATTCAATAGTTCCCCTGCGCCCTATCCATCTGCCAGGAAAGGTTTGATTCAGATATTCCCGTACCTCAATTCCAAAATGAGGGGGTGCCCCATCCTGCTGAAACCATATTTCTTCCGCTGGTAGATTTGGGTCGTTATTGTTCGGAAATAATCGACTAACGTCTGGAACAATTGATTCTTGCAAAAGTGTCAAATATCGAGCAGAGTTCAAATTACCGTGTATAAAATAAGGTCCTATGATATGTCCACCAATAATAGCACACCAAACATTTACTTTTTGCGGTCTTTGGGTGTGAATTTGTTCCATCCAATGTGGGTTTTCGTCTGACCAGTACCTACAGTTGTGTCGGTTGACTTGTCCATTCAAACAAAATGTAGATTCGTCGGAAAACAAAATGTGGTTGGCAAAGTTAAAATTTTGGCGTAACTTCTCCATAATAAGTTCACAGAACTCGATTCTGCGATCAAAATCGTCTTCACTCAGTTCTTGCAATAAATGAATTTTATATGGACGGAACTTTTCCCGCTTCGTAATCTTTTGAATTGAATATCGACTCATATTGTGATTTAAAGCCAATTGCTGTGCCGAAGTTTTCGGATTTTCCACCACATCCAATATTACATTCAAAGAATTTTCTTCATTTGTAACGGTTACTGGCCTTCCAGTTCTAGGTTTATCCTTGATACCGCCAGTTTCGTGAAAACGATGCAAAGTTTTCGAAACTGTGGATTTGGAGATCGATTCCCGCTCAGGATGCAACTCATTGAACATAATCACCACTTGAGCAAAACTTCGTGTTCTATCACCGTACCCTATCATCATTAAAATTTCGATACGTTCGGTTTCACTTAAACTTGCCATTTTGCACAAAAACTGTTGACACTAAATTACTAATGTTTCAAAACTGTTGACACTGAATGAATGTTTGACATTCGTTGTCCTGGAAACATTTTAAAACAAAAGAATAATACTGCGTTTCTTATGGGCATCTTATCTTATCTTGGGATTCTAAACAATGTTAAAAACATCGCAACCGGTTCTTTTCACACTCACAGATTGTTTTCAAAAGATATTCTACTTTTCATTTATTTTTGTTCTTCATCCAATAGATTTTAAAAACAGTAGCGTTTATTTTTATTTATTTTTTTACCCGGAAACGATTGAGTTTAGGTACATTATGCTTCTCATAAATGTTGCTCAAAATTAAGAGAAGGATTGAAATATCGAATAATATATAGGGTGTTCTATTAAAAAAAAATTAATATTGGTGTGCCACGCCTGTATGACCAACCCTGTATAAATAAAATTATCACCGCCTAGTAGACATTGAAGAACCCAAAAACTTTTGTATAAAACTTTTTTCGACACCTTGTATATTTTCCCGGATAATCGACCGTTTCCAGACTTATCAGCGACCCTGTATATATATATATATATATATATATATATATATATATATATATATATATATATATATATATATATATATATATATATATATATATATATATATATATATATATATATATAGTCTGTTTCACTTTAAGTGGCGACAATTAATTATTTCATAACGAGTTGCCCGATTTTCAACAAAAATAAATAAAGTTAAGTACTTCAAAGGCTCTACATCCTCGTATGCGGTATTTTAAGATTAGCTACTTCCATAGCCTACTACGCTAACAAATAAGAGCTTTAAAAAAGGACTAAAACATATAAGGCATTTTTTTTACGAAAAAAACATAAATCTCTATCGATTTAGGCAGATCTGTAAGCCACAAATCCCAAGTTTCAGTATCGTAACTTATACCGAGTGTTAACAACTTGAGTGCAAAAGAATGAAAAAAACATTTTTTTGGAGTGCCCTGTGTAAACGCTACTACGTGTCTTGCAAATGTTAGATTTCCAATGGATTATGAGTCACCTACTGTATCAATTCACACAATATCATCCACATATCTTATACAGAGTATTCGTATTAAATACGGAAACATACTCTTTGCAATGTATTACCAATTTGGACTTTTATCGGACCAGCATCTTAAATTTTGGGACGACACCACTCCATTATTTCTGAAAGTAGCTAAGTGAAGAATGACACCTGCGCTGAGCACTGATAAGTACACTTGGAGAACCCAAATAACCACAACACATCTTTTTGAAGACCTGGCGATCGTTTCACTAACAAAGTTAGCGTCATCAGAGAATGAAAAATTATATTTTTCATCTTGCTTGTCAGTACTCATACCAGGCTCTAATCTTTACTTAGCTACTTTTAGCAATAATGGAGTGATGTCTTCGCAAAATTTAAAATGCTAGTCCGAAGTCCAAATTGGGTAATACATTGCAAAAGGGTGTGTTGCCGTATTTATTATGAACACTCTGTATAAGATATGAGGATGATATTGTGCAAACTGATACATTAGGTAAGTCATAATCCATTGGCGTTCTGATATTTGCAAGACACTGTACAGAGGGCCCTCCAAAAAAAGTAGATGTTTTATTTTGCACTCAAGTTGTGAACACACTGTATAAGATGCGGTGTTGAAACTTCGGATTTGTGGCTTACAGATGAGCCTAAATCGATAGAGATATTTGTTGTTTTTTTTTTCGTAACAAAATGCTTAATATTATTTAGCCATTTTTGGGATCTTATTTGTCATCCTAGTAGGCTATAGAATAAGCGACTCTTAAAATAATGCATACCAGGATGCAGAGCTTTTGGAGTACTTTATTTAAAGAAAACACTTTTGAAAATCAGCCTACCCGTTATGAAATAATGAATTATCGCCCTGTACACCCTGTGAGTTTATTTATATATACAGGGTCGCTGATAAGTCTGGAAACGGTCGATTATCCGGGAAAATATACAAGGTGTCGAAAAAAGTTTTATACAAAAGTTTTTGGGTTCTTCAATGTCTACTAGGCGGTGATAATTTTATTTATACAGGGTCGGTCATACAGGCGTGGCACACCAATATTAATTTTTTTTTAATAAAACACCCTATATATTATTCGATATTTCAATCCTTCTCTTAATTTTGAGCAACATTTATGAGAAGCATAATGTACCTAAACTCAATCGTTTCCGGGTAAAAAAATAAATAAAAATAAACGCTACTGTTTTTAAAATCTATTGGATGAAGAACAAAAATAAATGAAAAGTAGAATATCTCTTGAAAACAATCTGTGAGTGTGAAAAGAACCGGTTGCGTTGTTTTTAACATTGTTTGGAATCCCAAGATAAGATAAGATGCCCATAAGAAACGCAGTATTATTCTTTTGTTTTAAAATGTTTCCAGGACAACGAATGTCAAACATTCATTCAGTGTCAACAGTTTTGAAACATTAGTAATTTAGTGTCAACAGTTTTTGTGCAAAATGGCAAGTTTAAGTGAAACCGAACGTATGGAAATTTTAATGATGATAGGGTACGGTGATAGAACACGAAGTTTTGCTCAAGTGGTGATTATGTTCAATGAGTTGCATCCTGAGCGGGAATCGATCTCCAAATCCACAGTTTCGAAAACTTTGCATCGTTTTCACGAAACTGGCGGTATCAAGGATAAACCTAGAACTGGAAGGCCAGTAACCGTTACAAATGAAGAAAATTCTTTGAATGTAATATTGGATGTGGTGGAAAATCCGAAAACTTCGGCACAGCAATTGGCTTTAAATCACAATATGAGTCGATATTCAATTCAAAAGATTACGAAGCGGGAAAAGTTCCGTCCATATAAAATTCATTTATTGCAAGAACTGAGTGAAGACGATTTTGATCGCAGAATCGAGTTCTGTGAACTTATTATGGAGAAGTTACGCCAAAATTTTAACTTTGCCAACCACATTTTGTTTTCCGACGAATCTACATTTTGTTTGAATGGACAAGTCAACCGACACAACTGTAGGTACTGGTCAGACGAAAACCCACATTGGATGGAACAAATTCACATCCAAAGACCGCAAAAAGTAAATGTTTGGTGTGCTATTATTGGTGGACATATCATAGGACCTTATTTTATACACGGTAATTTGAACTCTGCTCGATATTTGACACTTTTGCAAGAATCAATTGTTCCAGACGTAAGTCGATTATTTCCGAACAATAACGACCCAAATCTACCAGCGGAAGAAATACGGTTTCAGCAGGATGGGGCACCCCCTCATTTTGGAATTGAGGTACGGGAATATCTGAATCGAACCTTTCCTGGCAGATGGATAGGGCGCAGGGGAACTATTGAATGGCCAGCTAGGTCTCCCGACATGACGCCGCTTGACTTTTTTTTGTGGGGTCATGTAAAAAATTTAATTTACCAAAATAGACCGCAGAATATTGAAGAGTTGCAAGCAAGGATTGTGCATGAAATTAATAACATTCCTCAAAACGCTCTTGTAAATGCAGTGCAATGTTTTGTTAAGCGAATTCATTATTGTCAGGAGGTCAATGGAGAACACTTTGAACATCTTATAAAATAGGATTCCAAACAATGTGAAAAACATCGCAACCGGTTCTTTTCACACTCACAGATTGTTTTCAAGAGATATTCTACTTTTCATTTATTTTTGTTCTTCATCCAATAGATTTTAAAAACAATAGCGTTTATTTTTATTTATTTTTTTACCCGGAAACGATTGAGTTTATGTACATCATGCTTCTGATAAATGTTGCTCAGAATTAAGAGGAGGATTGAAATATCGAATAATATATAGGGTGTTCCATTAAAAAAAAATTAATATTGGTGTGCCACGCCTGTATGACCAACCCTGTATAAATGAAATTATCACCGCCTAGTAGACATTGAAGAACCCAAAAACTTTTGTATAAAACTTTTTTCGACACCTTGTATATTTTCCCGGATAATCGACCGTTTCCAGACTTATCAGCGACCCTGTATATATATATATATATATATATATATATATATATATATATATATATATATATATATATATATATATACACAGGGTGTTAATTAAGTATATGGGTATATGGCGTTAGTCCTTACTCAAATTTAAGACAACATTTTATATAAACATACGTCCTAAACGGCTTCGTTTTCATCGGTTTTTATCATACTTAATAACTAGAAGACGCAAATTAGTTCGACGTTGAAACTTTGTGACAGTTTTTAATGCACACGGAGGAATATTTTAAGCTGAAAATTGTGTGACCTGTTTTGTCAGTGGCGTGCACAGGGTTAACGCCCAGGGTTTAATTTAAAAAAATTATGATACGTCACTTTTTGTTTTAATTTGATAATATATTATGATTTAGCAACTAAAACTACACAAAGGTCATGTTATGAGTGTTTTCACTCAGACCCACTGTTTTCGATAAAATCTAAAAAATACGCACCTTATGAATAACATTTATTATTGCAATGTTGTGAAAGTAACAAAAGAGTAAAAGTGCCGTGCGTTTGAAGGAAAAACAATTATTGAAACAAAAGAACATTGAACAATAAGTAACACTAAACTTATAAGAGTGTGAACGCAGCAAGTGCGTTATGGTAGTGAATTTCATAGAAATCACCTGAAATCAAATATTTTTTTATAATTTTTTTTTGTAACATAGAAATCTAAGTCTTGGCATATAGCGTACTTTTATATCGTAAACCTATCAAATTTAGTTACCACAGCTTTCTGTTTTTTTGAGTTATCGATGTGATATATATATATATATATATATATATATATATATATATATATATATATATATATATATATATATATATATATATATATATATATATATATATATATATATATGACATACTTGGTTTTCGGGTTGAACCGCGTCCAGAATTTATGAAAACTCGACGTTTCAGCTCCTGTTTTGGAGCCATTTTCAGGAGGTAAAGGAAATATGTAAGGACACTCTAAGGCCTCAATCTGCCTACTCCTTAGAGCGGTGGACAAAGGTGGGTTGGATTGTTGTAGCACGATTAGGGGGCCTCAATCTGCCTACTTCCCAAATCTCGCCGGAGATCGTCTGTGAGGTCTCGGTGTATTCAACCCTAGGCCTCAGTGGTCTCTCTGAGGCCTCGGGTTGAACACACTGAGACATCACAGACGATCTCCGGCGAGATTTGGGGAGTAGGCAGATTGAGGCCCCTTAATCGAGCTACAACAACTGCACTTGATGGTATTGATATTGCAACATTTATCATCGTGAAACGTGCGCTAGATTGAGACTGTGTGCCCAAGCGAGCAACATCTACTATTTTATCAGCTACATCTAGGTCTACATTATTAGAAGTATCTATGTACATTGCCAGTACTATTAAGAATGTTGATATATGCAGCAACAATTGAGATGAGTATCTCGATGGAAAGCCAAGCATTAACTAGATAGATTACTTATCTCACTTCTAAACATTTTAGTGAATTTTTATTTTAAAAAAATTAACTAATAGAGAGGTATCGATGGTGAGACTTTGCAAGCATTTTTTCAAATGAGCGCGAACCAGGACCCCTAGAACCCATATCCGGGGTCAGTTTCAATATATATATATATATATATATATATATATATATATATATATATATATATATATATATATATATATATATATATATATATATATAGTCTCCAACCGGTAACTCAAAAAATAATTAACGGATTTTAATAAAACTCAGGAAGTGCCTTTCTTTTATTAATGGCTTAGATGAATTTGTTAGTAAAAAAAATCTAAAAAGGTTTTCCCTAAAAACTTTAAGTTTTCTTTAGAAAAAAATTTTATTACAAAGCTATTTGAATTAAATTTTGTGGATGTGTTGCCCTAAGAAATGCCGTACTACATACCAAAATTCAACTTTCTAAGTTTATAGAAAGTTGAGTTTATCAAATTTAAATTTTCTTTCAGAAAAATTTTTTCTCCGAAAATTACAAAGTTATTTTAATGACATTTGGCGGATATGTTGCATTGGAAAAGGTTTTAGTACATACCAAAATTAAACTTTCTAATTGTATCGAAAACTTAGTTATCCAAGTTTAAAACATTTAATAAAAATTCACTACCATAACGAACTTGCTGCGTCCCAGATTTTTTATTTATACCTAGGGAAGAGATTAGTCAAGTCACACGTATGAACTGTTATAATGCATAGAGCAGAAAGCTTGATTTTTAGTAGGCAGAACATAAAAAATAGATGAACTTTTAAATTTTGGATATTAAGGACAAAGAAAAAGACGAGGTTCTCTGAAACAAAGACGAAAAATAGAGAGGAGAGACAAGCTTGCTGAGAGTAATTGAGGAAGGGACGACAAGTAAAATTTAAAAACCTGCTGGAAAAAGACAGTCATGATGGTGACGACAATGCGACATTGCTTTTAGACTGTAGTGATGATTATCGACTAAATTACCAAATCTAATACTGATACGTTTATCTTGTGGTACCTTAAAAACAAAATTTACTAAATACAGTTTAATTATATTGAGTATTTACAAAATAGGAAAACATGGAGCAAGTCTGTTTGCAAGTAAATAAGTAACATTTAAAAATTAATTGATTGTTGTTTCCCTTGCTAGGTGAAACTGTTCCATACTAAATACAGACTTGGAGACTACTTCTCTGGCTTCAATATTGGTTTTCTTTTCTATAAATGAAGGACGTAGCCAACGCGTAAGCTAACTGGAGCCAGTGGCTCTTCTGAATTCTAGATGTTCTTCAACGTTGCAGAGACTGGTTTTGCTGCTTCAGAAGGGCCACTTGCTCAAGCTCGCTTACACGCTGGGTTCGTCTCTTATTTACGGAAAAGAAAACCAATAGTGAAACCAGAGAAGTAGTCTCCAAGTCTATATTTAAGATTTAAAAGAATATAAAATTCAAAAAAGAATTGAATTGTTTGTAACATTTTTGTTGAAAAAAAGAAAACTGTAGTTTAAATCAACCAATAACTTTTTTATCCTTTATATCAAGAACTATTAATTTTAGAAGCCATTTGGCGTTCTCAAATCAGAAGGCATGTATTACCAATTTTCATTAAAAAGATATTGATGTTTTAAGAACTATTCATGGTTGAAATTTTAGTTTATAATTAAAGGATACTAAACGAGAGGTTAAAATTAACCTGTCAAAGTGTATCTCTTGAAAATGGGTTTCGTAATTAAAACTTTTATTTCACTAGAAAATTACACATTAAATTTTAACGACCAAAAAATTATTGGTTGATGTATTCAGAGTACAGAGTTGCACCTAGTCAAAATAACTTATTGCGATATTTTAAAACACGTTTTTATTTTTATTTACTCACAGTCTTTAGACTTGTATTGTAAGAAGCAGACTTCTTCGCTTGTATTTGCTCATTGTAACATCAATCATTGTCCCTGCTCTTTCCCAGCGTTCTTATAAACTTCTAATTTAAAAGCAAACTTCTATTTCAAATAAAACAATACACTGAACTGACGTCTTGGAGAGGTTTTAGCTTAACGTGGATATTCTTTTAGTGTAACTTTTGAGTTTCGGGACTAAAATTACTTGCATAGTTTTTAAAACTGTGAAGCTGTTCCCACATTTCTATTTCAAAATGCTTATTGACTTCGATACACCATAGATGTAATCCTAAAATTGACTGAGTTAAGTATGTAGTTATCAAAATTATTTTAATACTAGGAGACCATAATAGCATCGTTTTAAATGTAAGATTTATATTTGTCCATTACGCAACAATATTCAAGAAAAGTGGTTTGTACTAAGTAACATAAAAAGCTTTTTTCAAAAGCGGCTAAAACACATAGGATGTTCTCTAAGTGCTTAATGTACCTACTCCTTTAAATATAGTATATTTTTTATAGTTTAATCTTGAGCCCTTAATCTGTCTACTCGCTAAGATAACGGAATGCATCTGATTCAAAGTATTTATTAAGTCATGTACTAAAGATAAGGTGATTTTTAACACAAGAGATAAACACCAAAATTTCCGGGCCTGACATGTGTGGGTGTGTGTGTTTTGTTTCTTTAATGTCGACCTATTTCCGCGACTATGGCCAATCACCAACGCCCGGGACCAGTTTCACCTCACTATCCTGAGAAATTTTGCCGAACTCATGCCTTTCTGTAAGGAGGTTAGGGATCTTTAACGTGACCAACATCGGATGGACACGGGACCAACGGCGTTACGCCCCCTCCTAATGGCGGAACGTGCAGACATTCAACTTGCTCAAATACAGTACCAGAACCTCGGTTGGTGTTAATGATACAGTTTTTGGTGAAAAAGTGAAAGGAGAACGCTGGGATCAAACTCAGTACCCTTCGGTTCAGAGGCACGCGTTCTTGCCCCTGAACCACCGAGACTCTAGTCGACCTGACATATATCCAGGGTATCACAACGTGTCAAAATTGGGTAAGACCTTGGCTCAGGTCTTACTGGCCTCGGAAAAAAAATGGATTACATATCTATTAGTTTTCTTATAACTGGCACTTTTTCATTACCATGTCTAAAGTCAAGAAAGTTAATTATAGAGCTGTTAATAAATTCCTTATTCTAGAAGGTCTTTCACCTCAAATCATTGAAGATCCGCTGGATGGGGTCTACAAGAAACATCCTCCGTCTTATTCTCTAATAAATGATTGGTCAAAATATAGCCGTAGTCCTTGAAATATGACGCAAAACAGGAGGGGCGGTAAAAGTGGTGAGGGACAACAATCCTTGAAAGATGACGCAAAAACAGAAAGGAGGGTAGAAGTCGTGACGGAAAACAAGATTGCCCTTGTTGAAAATGTCAGGGCTTTGAGATACAAGCGTTAGCCGAATTTCACGAAGATTTAGGGCAAAATAAAGTTAGTGTAAAGTGGGTCACCAAAGATTTTTCAGCATCGTATGGCATGAGCCCGATACTTTTGGACTTTTGTCGAGAAAACCCGTGAACGTGTTAAAGATAATTGTCACAGGGGATGAAACTATGGTTCTCTACTATGATCCTCTGTGCACAAGGCAGTCATTGGAATGGAGGCGTACAGGAGAAGCACAGTCAATAGAGTTCAACGTCTGCAAATAACCCCTACGATTTTTTGGTTTTGTCAGGGTATGTTTCTCATAGATTATAACAAACGCAACACCACAGTCTACTAGGCATATTATACAACACTCTGGCATAGATTACAACAAAGTATCGTTAGAAAAGACATGCGAAACTGACCAGAGGCCTGCGTTTGTTCCATGATAATGCACCAGTGTATACTGCTGGAGTTTAGGCGCTTACTTCGTACTTTTCTTGTAACGCACTCTACCAAAAAACATGCAATATTTTATACGTATGAATTAGGTCACCTTTGAGTCTTTTGTGGGTCAAAAGATTGAAGATGCTGTTCATAAGTAAGGGTCCAATATATTGCGCTGCTATTATGGATTTTCATTATACTCGTTTCAAAGACATCATATCTTCAGCAAAATAAGGACACTGTTACGACACCATGTTCAATACCAAGCCTTTTATTTATTTTAATATTGCTTAAATTGTCTGAACACCCGATCTGTAATGAAATCTTTGATTGTTAGATTCTGTTTGTAGTACCGGCTATTTGTTTGTTGGTGTGGCAAGTCGTCACATCATTTTTGGATCGAACATATACCTGCCCGGATAATATTATGCCACATCGAAGGGCTATATATCTTGGTGTCATCTGCGTAAAAGGCGTGCTGATATATTAAGTGAGTTGATAGATGGTCTGTATAAATAATAAATAAAATGGATACAAATATTGATCCTCGTGGAACTTCAGACTTGATGATGTGTGTGGCTCTGAGAGAGTAACTAACCCGCGCTCAATACGTTCTTTCGTTAATGTATCCGTTGAAGTGGAGTAGTAGCTTCTCTAGCTTTTCGTTTATGTTGTACACTGTTACATGCTTTTGAGATGTCAAAGTAGACAATATTAACAGTGTTCTCAGCATCAAAAATATTTGTCCATTCATGACATGATAGTAAATTTGTAATCGTACCTCTTCTTGAAACGAAGCCATCTTTAAATAGAAGCATAATCTGATGATCAAAAACCCACTCTGTTATTTTAGATGTAATAATTGTTTTCATGGGTATATGAATGCTGATATAATATATATATATATATATATATATATATATATATATATATATATATATATATATATATATATATATATATATATATATACATATATATATATATATATATATATATATATATATATATATATATATATATCCAAGCAACATTTAAAGTCAAATTGACGTAAAATCGACCTAACAATAGGTCGGCGACCAAATCACCTAAGGTCATCTTCAAGTAAAATTTAAGTGTATTTTACCAATGTGCGGAATAAACAATAAGTAAAAAGGAAGTCGACAATAGGTCCAGCAAGGCATTTCGACCAACGCGTTTTAGTTATATTTAGGGCACTTTCATTCTACATTGGGCCAATGGACGTAATTTATTGATAAATACGTTCAACATTTTACTTGAATCCGACATCTGGGCGCAAGTGCCGTGAAATTCTTAACAACGAACTGCGCATGTTACATTATTCTGTAGGATCTGTGGTTATATATGTATAAACGAACAATAGATATTAGCAACTAGGTATGTCCAACTTTGTTAAAAAAATGACATGTTGAATCATCAGAGAAAATACTTTAAATATTTGGATCAATGATAAAGGTAATTCGCACTGTATAAAGGAACAAACCACTGCGGTTATGTTCTTTTTCTGTCAACATAATTATGATACTTTGATATAATTCAAGCGCCTCTGTAAAAAGTAGAATTAGTTAAAATGAAAAACAATTCAAAATTTTTGAAATTGTGATTTTGAGGATTGGTGATGTAAACAAGACAAAGCTATCCTACCCTCATTGTATACAAGCATTATTTTATGGTTTTTTTTTCGAGTTAAAATATAATTACACTAAATTCAACAAAAATAATTTTTAGTTTTCCAATAAAATCAAGATGGATACCGCAAGCATAGTTTAATATGGCTGCCGTTGTAACATTAATGACCTAAAAGTTAATTTTGCTCTATTGTTTTTACCATAAGTCACAATTCCCAATGACAAGACAAACTAACAAAACTTTGAAAGCATTTTGTCCTATTATGAGAATTTCAACTATATGGGAAACGAGTTTAGTTTAAATTTATTATCAATCATACATTTTCATTAAAATAAATGAATAAATATATATATATATATATATATATATATATATATATATATATATATATATTATTTATATATTACTTATATACCTGCACACCGGAGAGACTAATAAAAATGATAATATAGCTTTTTTGATCTTTGATTCTATAATATGTTATAGACATCTATACACCAAAAATAAGTAAACATAAAACATATGACATCTGATCGTGTTATCAATGTTTCATTCCATTGGCATAAAAAGGGATGTATTAGATTGGAGGGGTAAACGTGCTGATTTCAAATCAGCAGCTTTTCTTCCATATAGCAGTAGTCTATAAAGTTGTCATACATTTTTAGAATTTATACAGAGACTGAAGAATAAAAATTATATTACTTAGGTTCATCAACTAAAACACCTTCAAGATTCACTAATTGATTTCACTACTATACACTTTAAGGTTTGAGGGAATTTTTTATTTGGAGTCAGATTTTATGGGTATTTTCGACTTTGATGTGGGCAAATTGACTTGGAAGACCACTTCTGCAGTAATTATGACTATATGGTCAATCGGTAAGCCATTTTAGGTTACCTTAGTGCCCAAAATATTTCCTGTGTTGTATTGCAGTTAGATTGGTAATATATATGTAATCTGGAATTCATAAGAATACCTCCAATTTACTATACCATAGAGACGTATTGCAAGTTAATATAAGGTAATAAATTACCCTAAAATGGGTATTTTGGGTGTCTGGACTTAGTAGTCAGTTTTCATTCCAATTTAGGGCACACGTCGACCTATAAATTACCAATTGTGAAACTGAAAATCAAAATATATTTAAGTATATTTATAGGAAAAATTGAACCAAACTTTTCCCAATTTAGTTACTTGTAAGTTACTGACTTGGAGTAATTTTAATAGTCAAAAATGGTCTAATTAGGAGCTACATCCTCAAATTTGTAGTGATTATAACAATCAAGCCAACATTTTGGTTAATTATAACAAAATTATAACTCGGTTAGGTTATTTGGACTTGACTGCTGGTTAACATGCCTTCGTTTCTTGCTTGGGGCATTTCTACGTTAAACCTCAATATAATTGTTACTATACAAACTACGAGATACAATTGTAAACATTAATTTATAGGGTGGCTTGAGCTGCATCCTATAACATCATTTTGACAATAACAGGATGGCCAATAAGTTGTTGGTGATACCTAAAATATTTTTTTTCGAACGTCCCTTATATTATTGCATTTTTGCATTTTTTATCGGACTATGATTCATGTTTGTAAGAAAAAATATCTAGATGCAGCAAGCGCGTTTTGATAGCGAATTTTCATTATATGCCTCAAAATTCAATAACTCAGTTTGCTGTTAACCTAAGGAAACCTAGGCTAGGAAACTAATTTTATCGGAAATATTTTAAGTTTATTTTCTGAAATTTTTTTTAATAAGTATTTTGATTATATGGTACATTATTTCTACTATATAGGTTATAGCGGTAACCAAATTGGTGCTTGCTTGCATTAAAGACATTTTTGCTATTAAAAACATTTTTATGAAAATTCACTTCCATAACGCACTTGATACGTCCAGACTTTTTGATAATAGAAATATAGATCGTAACACTTTTGAACAAATTTTCCAAGTGAGTGCTCTAAAACCGATCTTCAAGGTCTGTTTAAGTTTAAAGTACTAATTCATTTTAGGAATATGCCGTACTAATAATATACAATTATTCTTATAAAAATTCACTACAATGACGCACTTGCTGCGTCCCGAATTTATATTTAATAACATTGCATTTGGCTAAGGTATAATAGTGAGTTCTTATTAACAATGTGGGTTATCTAGTTGAGAAACGTTATCGTGATTACTACTACTATTAAAGGAAAAGAATGTCTGCAGATTTCGACAGAAAGTGTTCCGCAATACTCGTATATCTTGTTTGGAAGATTCCTAGGGAATTGGGCTTCTCCACATATTCGTTATGAAAACGATATGGGATTATTCCTTAGAGTGCTGATCTCTACGGCATTATCTACGCCAGTTATTTCTGAAGTTCCGACTGAACTCAATAACAGTAACTGCTGTTATAATTATTGCCTGCTAACTGTCTAGTCGACGATAATAGGGACTTTTACAAGCTTAAGTTATTTGTTCAATTTAATACCAAGTCTAGTTAGAAGTGATTCAAATTATACGCGATCTGCTTGATTACATCCGTGAATGGAAATTATTAATATCCAAAGCTAAGAATTTAGGACTCATCTATTCAAACGATTGGGTATTCTAAGTGAAGATTTGAACCTGTGATGAGCACTGATAAGTAAACTTGAAGAACCGAAATCACCGCAACACATCTTCTTAAAGACCTCACAATCGTTTCACTAACAAAGTTAGCGTCATCAGAGGATGCAAAATTCTAACTACTTTCTACTAAAACACCACTTTTTATGGGCAACCCAGTCTCGCCATTCATTTTCATGAGTAGATTTGAGACGGATTTAGGAAATGAAAGTGTGTATTTTCCTAGAGTGTGCTTTCGTTATGTGGACGATATTTTTGCAGCATTTAACACAAATATATGCAAAGTAGATGATTTTATTAAAAGATTGAACTGTCAATCTGATTGAATAAAATTGACCCACGAATTAGAAGTAAACAGTTAGCTTTCTTTTCTTGGTATACTAGTTTTACTATTGAAAATAGTGACTCTCTTGAATTAGATGTCCAGAGGAAGGAAACTACCACTCCATGTTACATTCCAAATGACTCACGTCATACCCTTGCACAAAAAACGGCCGGTTTAAATTTCTTCGTAAATATATTGATAAAATTTCCCTTAAGTAAAAGTAGATATAATATAGAATTAGAGTGCATCAAAAACGTGGCTAAATATAACGGATATTCGGATTGCTCAGTGGAAAAATTAATTAATAGACAGAGAACAAAGAAAATGTTAGCGGATTGCACTACATTCAGGAAAGATAAAAAATTAAAAAAAGGGAAACAATTTGTTTGCCTACCTTTTGAACCGCGTATCATAAGGGCTCTCGAGAGCATTTTAAAAAAAGCCGATTTGCAGCTCGACAAAAAATAATTTAAGAGATCTGTTAGGTTATACGAAAGATAAAGATAAAGTCAATTGAATGTCGGATATCTATAACATAGGTTGTAAAGATTGTAATCTTAAATACGTTGGGCAGAATAAGGGAACCATTAAGACTAGATTTCGTGAACATCGGGCATATTTGAGATACGGTAGTGGAGACAAGTCATGCGTGGCACAACATATTTGGGATAATAACCACGACATTGATCAAGCCAATCTGAAACTTGTCAAAAATATTAGAGCCAGCGAAGCTCGATGCATACGAAAGTATTTATATTTCTAGGGCAATAAAAAACAGAAGTTACTTAAATCTAGGCCTGCCACTGGTTTTCAGTCCTCTGTTTGCGCTCTGTCTTTAAAGCATATAAGCATCCCGAAACCTGTCAGGTATAGTGATAAAGGAAGTTCAAAACCTCGGCCGGCAATTAAACTACAATACACAGAAAATTTGCCTGCGATTTAATCTCTCTCTCGGTAGTGTTCTTTATCTAAGACTCAGTATAAAAGGTGGCGTTTTAGTTGAAAGTACTTTTTTCATCCTCTCATGACGCCAACTTTGTTAGTGAAACGGTCATCAGGTCTTTAAAAAGACATTCTGTGGTGATCTGCGTTCTCCAAGTGTACTTATGGATACTCTAAGCTGCTCGGAATATAATCTTATGCACCTAACGTATTGTTTAATGAAATTATTATATTATTATATTCTAAAGTTGACATTTTCTACAGAGGTGTGTCTAATCAACTTATTTAATATTTTAATTTAAAACTGTAATTATTCTTTAGGTTTGATTAAATACAGGTTATGTATAAATTTTATTAAAGTTTTTCAACTCTAATTGGGTGTTGGGATTTTTTTAGAAGTCAGTAAATTTACTTTTAAATAATTACAGCTGTTTAAATTAAAATTAATGGACCCACAAACAATTTAAAGGAAAATTAAAAATATATACGTTTTGAATCCTCCTGGTTGCATTTTGACTTAAAAGTATGAAAAGCGGTTAAGGGGTAAAGTATCCGTTATATTAAAAACGTCTTAATATTGTTTACAAAAGATGTTTAGAATCAAAAGCAGGTGTCAAACCCCAAGGCTCAGCCATTTACTTAATACAAATTAACTACTTTTCTAGTTTTTCTTACACCAGCATGTGTCTTTTCAAGAATGCTGAATCTAATTGCCAACTTTAATGATAACATCCAGGTTACAATCAATATGAGTAGGCTATTTTAGTCGATTGTTATTAACGTCAAGTTGCTTAAATTTTACCCATCAAATGCAGCTCCCTATAGGAGTCGATATTTTTTAGGGTGGAAGTTGCTTTGGCATTCTACTTTAAGGGCTATTTTCACTCATCTTTGAGGTGTAATACCATTTCGGCAAAGTTGCTTGCTCGTACCAAAGCTCACAGAGGGATAGCTTCTCTCTAAGCTCGTCGATCTTTGATTTGAGGCAATAGCATATGTAGACTCGCTCCCAGGCAGTATCCAAGCGAGGTCGTTTAATTGTTTTAAGGCTCACACTGGAAGCCTCAGTTTTTCTGATATACTGAACCCCGTGAAGATCTCAGCTTTACTCTGGGTTCGTTTAGACTCGACACCTGCCAATGAGCGACTCAAGGCGATATTCTACAGAGTTCTTCTCAGGGAATACCTTGGAGCACATCTGGAGCATCTCCTCTGAGAGCCACAATTAGCAAAGTCGCTTTCTCTCTCTCGCCCTAACCATTTGCTGTAGCAGCGGCTTCAAACCGGCGTTGATAAATACCCCATGGGACTGATCCATCAAATGTGGGAACCTTAATTCTTACGTGGCTATTATCGTGCCTGATGTTTCCCTTGACTAGGGTATCATACTTCTTTTCTAGTGCTTGCATTTTCTCCTCTACCTCCGCTTGTACTTCCTGCACACTCGTCACCTTGTCATGTACATCGTCGCTGATACCCCTTACTCGACTTTCTACTTGTTGGGAGATGTCGTCTTTTACCTGCTTCATACGTTCGTCCACACACGAAGTAATATTCTTAATTCTGCTGGCCTGTTCTGTCATTTCTTCTTTCGCTTATTCATCTCTTTTTCTCAGTTCCTCTCTTATCTCTCCATCTCTTTACCTAATTTCTTCTTTGACTTCTTCATATCTTGTTCTCAGCTCTTCTTTCGCTTTTTGGTCTCTTTTTCTAGCGTCTTTATATCTTTTTATGGCTTCTTCTTTAGCTTCTTCGTCTCTTCTTCTGGCCTCTTCTTTTATTTCTTTAATCAATTCCAATAGCTGGGCATCAATATTGGCTGTTGCTCTTCTTTCGCTTTTTGGTCTCTTTTTCTAGCTTCTTTATATCTTTTTATGGCTTCTTCTTTAGCTTCTTCGTCTCTTCTTCTGGCCTCTTCTTTCATTTCTTTAATCAATTCCAATAGCTGGGCATCAATATTGGCTGTTGCGCTACGTGTCTTAGGCATAGACGTACTTAAAGCTGACACACAGTTTATTCTGTTTCAAGAAGACACCCAGTTATGACTTACTGCTAACACTGATCTTCCAGAGATTCTAGAAATGTTCAAGTTGTTCAACGAATATTCTGGAAAATATTTCCGCTAGCTTGAAAATCCCACTTCTGACACCAGTTGTTACGTTCTACGGGGTTCTGGATTTGTTGACTAACAAAACACAGCTTTTCAAACTACTAATTTATTATAACCAACTATTTTCCAACACCAGTATCAACTAAAATATTTATCTCTATTACTAAATGTCGATAGAACTATATTCTACTATTCGCCTTCTATGATCGCTTCTTATACACCAACGCTGACTCGCTTAATACTCTATGATCACTGATTCTACACCACACAGACTTAATACTGAACTGACTCACTCTATGTACCGTTGGTCTATTTATACTCTCCATAGAGATTCTAGACCTTTACACTTTTCTACACCTGTCACTTCTGGTCCCTTCTAGACATATCATTCCAGAGTGTTTGCTGTTCCCAACATACCTCCCAACTGACCATAGAAGTTACAAAGTCCATAAAGTTAAGTCTCATAGACAAATGTGACAATGTATTAAAAGCGTATCAGTACTATAAGGAGCAATGAGCTTTCAACTGAGCAATTGAACTTTTATGTTTCTTTATTATTTAATCAAAGTCCATTGGCGTTCACACACGGCAAGTGACAATGTCTTTTGATATTCCGTATACTTATATTAATCAGGTACTTAGAAAATACAAGCTACACACCTAAAGATATTATTTAACTCACTATTTATACAATGGCATTCATTTACGGGGAAACGAATGTTAGAAATTTCTTGAAAATGAGAACACAAAAGATAATAACTTTTTGAAAAAAATTGTGGACAACACACGTGAATATGCAGCAACCAACTATTCGTAGCACTCTTGACATAATGGGTAAAAAAAAATCCATTTGTTGGAAATATCTCCAAATTATTTGATTTGGGTACAGAAACATGTAATACCACTATTTAATTTTGTAATAAAAATAGATCATTTTATTTAATATATATATATATATATATATATATATATATATATATATATATATATATATATATATATATATATATATATATACATAGTTTAACTTTTTTGACTATTAGTGAGAGCCTCGGTGGTTCAGTGGTTAGAACGTGTGCCTCTGAACCGAAGGGTGCTGGGTTCGATCCCCGGGTTCTCCTTTCACTTTTTCAGTACGTACTGTAACATTAACATCAACCGCGGTTGTGGCATAGTATTTGAGCAAGTTTGTTTTGGCAATAGCTGCACGTTCCTTTCTTCGGAGGGGGCGTAACCTCGTCAATTCCGTAGCCATGCGATGTTGGGCACGTCAAATATCCCTACTCTTCTTACAGAAAGGCAGAGATTCGGCAAAATTTCCAGAATAATAGTGGGGTAAAACTGCTCCCTGGTGTCGGTGATCGACCATAGTCGCGGAAATGGTCCGACGTTAATAGTAGAAAACAAACACACGCACACAACTATTATTGCAAAGTATACATTTTGGAATTATGCTAAGCTAAAATTGTTATTTCAAGTAATACCCATAAAAAAGGATCTTTAAACTACAAAGTTAAGTACACTTCAACTGTCTAATTAGTTGAAATTAAGAGTTATAGCCCAATCTGTAAACGTCAGCCAGGTTTCAAAATTTTGGAAAATATTTTTTTCTCAAAAACCGTAATATATGGATAGGGTAAAGTGTAAATAGAGAAAATTAAAGTTTATGAATCCCATCAAAAGTGTATAACTATACAGGGTGTTCCATTTAAAATAGTAAAGTTGATAAGAAGTTCCAGTATAACCGGAAGTGCTAGAAATCCGAAAATATAATAGTTAAAGAGATTGTAATCAATTATACCTAATTTCAAAATTTTATAATGGCCAGAACTCCATTAACTTCTAACAACCTGTCTTGATGGGAAGGCCTGTATAACTTCACTTGTAAGGCTGAGAATATATCTTACGAACTAGCTATATTAAGCAACAATTTTAGTTCCAATTTAGTATATTCCAGCTAAGTTTATCGCAGCTAAATTGCAGAGTTTCTAGGGCTAAAAATAATAAAATAATACTGCTACTTTTCTGTACTTGCACTTCACGTTTCAAGATAACAAAACGTGTTCTTAGTCTGAGCGCGTACGACCGGATCCGTAGTGTAGCTGTAAGAAAATAACACACTTTACCGAATCGCACATATAACATATAAAAAAGTATAGTATATGGTCGTAATTTTAGACGACCACTTATTGTCGTATCTTTATTTAAGGAAGATTTAAACGACAGGTTGCATAAAGTGAGGTTATGATACATCAAGCTAAAAAGTCACGACTCTCCTATATCTTTAAGACTTGCAAGTGTTTGTATATATACTTTGTTGCTTTATTGTTCCTTCTTTATGTAATAGACTTCACCAATAGCTTTACTTTTAATGAGAAGTATTTGATTGTCAGACTGGACTATTCAATATAATTTCCTGACGGTTATTACAAGATTACGTTTGAAAGGTCAGTGGGCAGTGGTATGCGGGGTTTTATATCCACTTCAAGATCTCTATAGTTAAGAAAATTTACCTGTGTGATAATCGCCAGATAAAACCCAGCCAGAAAGAATGCGACCATCATAGACTTACATAATACTAGATAGCAAGCGGCCTGGTACTATAAGGACGAGCCAAGAGGACATTTGAGAGATATATTAAATTATACTTATTAACAGCAATATAAGTTGACTATTTTGGGGGTAAATAGACAATGCGACATTAAATGCTATAATATAAGACATAGTTAACAGTGCCTTTCAAAAAGAACTTCACATGTGTTTTGTTTAATTAATGTAGCTATGGTCTAATACTATGATGATAAAGGTAAATTCTTTTAAAAGATTGTACATTTCTAGCTTGTTATATTTCTGCAAAACATTTCTGTTATAAAACTCTTGGCGGCAAAGCTGTCGCATGACGCCAGAGGCAAAAGTTTACACGGAGTAGAGTGTTTTTAAAAGCGATACTGCAGCACTATGAGATAATATTGTCTTAAAAAATGTCTTCTCGTTTGTGAAATCAGCCGCCAATTGCTGTGAGCGGAATTTTTACGTTACAATGTCTCTAAAAACTAACTCGTCCTGTAGGAACAGGAGATAAAATTTTCAAGAAAAATTGTTCTTGCCGTGTACTCGTTGACGGTGAAATCTGCGCCGAATGTTGTGCCCAAAAATTTGACGGCGTTTTAAAAACTACGCTCTGGTACTGCAGAAACAGGAGACAACATCTTCGAGAAAAAAATGTATTGCTATGCACTCGTTGGCAGTGAAATCCGCCGCCTCATGTTGGGGACGAAAATTTTTAGACTACATGTTTTTAAAAACCACGTCATCTGATACGGAGACAACATTTTTGAGAAAAAAATTTCTTGCTGTGCACTTTTTGACGGTCAACGCTGGCGCCGACTGTTGGGGGCGAAAATTTTTTCGTCATCTCATACTTAACAGGAGATATAATTTTCAATAAAGATTTGTCTTGCTATGCACTCGTTGCCGGTGAAATCTGCGGCCAAACGTTGAAGGCGAAACTTTTTACACTATAGTGTGTTTAAAAACCTTGTCATCTGATACTGTAGAAATAAGAGATAACATTTTCTAGAAACATTTTTCTTGCTATGCACTCGCTGAAAGTTAAATCTGCCGCTAAAAGTTGGGGGCGGAAATTAAAAGAAAGGGGAAGAAAGGGGCCTCTCTGGCAATTAGTACTTACTATCTCTGTTTATATTACAGAAAATGTGCCTTATGGAAAATTGTCAAAGTTTGAATTTCATTTATTGGCTTCATATTTACAGACGAAAATAACATTGAGGAAGGGAATAAAAGCATCTCCAGACTTGAAACATCGAGATGATGAATACCAACGACGCTTTTTTTATTCTATTAAAGCAGCAAATTGGAGTATGTGCACTTATAAAAAATAGATCATGTACAGTTGGAAGGATGATTAGAAACGAAAGCGGCAAGTGACAGAAATGACGGATGACACAAGCAATAAAACAACTATCAATGATATGGACAGAGACCAAAAAGCAATGAAACCAGCTTGTTTTATCTACATGACTAGAAGCGATCATCACTGAGTAAGAACCCTATTCTGTCAGTTGTCTGTATATGAAGGGAAAGTTCATAGCACTGGTGCTGGAAACATTGAGAACGTTGTTGCTGAATTCGTTTATGTATTTGTAGGTCTCCATCTCTTCTAGAAAGAATTGTTCGGTGCCAAAACTTTGTTGGTGAAGGATTCTGGAATTGCTTTCTTTTTCAAAGGTGTGGCCGCTCTCTCTCTATCTCGCTCTCTTAGGTGGCAGCCGAAAACTGAAGTGGTGCTGTCAGCGTTGTCTCTACTTCCCAAATGTTCGGAGAGTCTGGTACCTAGCGCATTTCCTGTTCTTCCTATTCAGACGGTGTTGCTTTGAGGATGGCCGCAAGTGAGACAATACGCGCAAGAATTTTTTAGGTGGGGAATGTAATCCTTACTGTGAATCAGGATCTTCTTGAGAGTATATTTGTATTTATATGCGAATTTAATATTTTCTCTCTTCAGGACACTAGAGACTACAGCAGTTATGGGGCCACAATATATGAGGGGAAAGTATGAAAGACTTGCAGACTGAGCGGACGAAAGGCTGGCGCTTCTTTACCTCAAGAGTTTACGACTCTTTTTTCTTATTAGTATGTCTATTAAGCTAACAGGATGATCATTATTTACAGCTGGTTGTTTATTAACACTGAGCTCGTTAATAAAGTTTGTCCCCGACAGTGAGACTCCGAACAGCCTATCTATCAAATATCTTATAGATGCTAACTTGTGGAACATATGGTGACAAAATCTATATGCGATTAGATGGTTGGTCTGCGTGGACTTCCTATAGATCATGAATTCAATTGTGTTGCCTTTCCTTGTTAGCTTCAGATCCGTAAAACTAATCGACTCGATCTCTTCTAACTTCATGGTGAAATGAATATTGACGTGTAGATCCTTCAGCCAACCTGGGAACAGATGAAGATGCTTTAAGGTACCAGACCAAACCACCAGTATATCGTCCGAATACCATGTCCAAGACGAAATGAAGTTTCTAAATGGATTATAGTCCTTTAAAGCCAATTATTTTTCGGAAAAGGCCATAGAATCCTTTGCACATAGGGGAGATAGTTGATTGTCCATTAGAAGATCGTCTTTTCAGAGAATTTTAATTTTAAAAATTCTCTAATAGAGAGGTATCGACGGTAAAATTTTTCGAAGTTTTTTTCAAATGAGCCCCAATTTCGGCCCTTAAAACCCGTAACCAAGGTCCGTTAAAATTTTGTTCTATTTAAAACAACGATGTTGATGGCGATTTCTGGTTTAACCAGAAGCATCACATATTTTAACTGTTTACATAACTTATTTTGGCTACCAGTAATCATCAAAATTCAAGTCATACGAGACAATCCTAAAGTTTTAATGTATTTTATCTCACTTTAGTTAAGACCTCGGACGAGTTCGTTAGCTAGCCCGTCGGACCATTTTTTCTGGAAAAAAAATGAACTGAAGCATGTTTCTGTTGCTTTAGTGCAGTATTTGCAGTTTTCGCTGTCCAGCTTACTCATCTTTATAACGTGATACCTTACTGTGTCCTGTGAAAAGTCCTATGATTAGTCTCAAGTCGTTCTCGTTCAGTTCAAGAAACAGTTCAAGCTTCGTTATGGTGATAAACTGTTTTGTCTTCTTTAAGTCAGGCGTTTTCCTCCAGATGACAGCATTTAGTTCCTCTCCCAGGTATCAAGGTCACTTTTTACATGGCTTTTTGTTAACCCACGATAGGGCTTTGGACCACAGAATGGTATTGTTGCTGCCCTTTTTGCAAAGTTATGTGCTTCCTCATTTCCTTCAATGCCTTGTGAACCTGATACCCACATCAAAGTTACTTTGTTGCTCGTATCAAGTTGCTTCAATGGGTTTTTGCAGTCCCAGGTCATATAAGACGCGGTTTTTTTTAAATTTTAGAATCTTTAGTATTGCCTGACTGAGAAGATGTAGATCTCTATTTTTAGGTCTTCTTTGTATGCAGTCCTTTGCAGATATATTTATAACAAGAATTTTTGCTTAGAAGATGGTAGAAGTGATTCCCATGGACTTAGCGAGTCTGAAGTTAGGTCCTCTTATTCCCAGTCCTGCTCCCTCCATTTGTTGAGACCCGTCTGTATACCATACGGATCAGTTGTTTGTCAGCCTTTCACTGTCTCTGTATCATGCCTGGCTCGGTCACTTTTCCCCACGTCAAACGAAACTCTGAAGTCCAGTTTATCTGGCATTTGATCTGTTGGTTTGGCGAGTGACTCTGGTTTACATTTTTCTGCTTCAAATAGTCTCAAGGTACTTAGTGCTGTTTTCCTCTTCACGCGTATATGCAGTAAAGTAAGATTCATCATTGCCTATATTGTATCTGTAGGGCATGATGCCATAGTTCGCGAGTAGGTATAGATGGGGAATTCTGCAGCCTCCACATACTCCACCAGCCTCTACGCATGCGTGTGACGTCAGAGTAATGAAACAAGATGGTGGATTGGATAGAGAAAGAAAATATATCTAACCTAAGATGACGTAATCCAACATGGCGGCCAAGATGGCCGACCCGAAGTGAAAAATCTGGTGAGTTTGCAGTCAATGTAATAAAACAAACACGGTGGATGGATAAAATGTGACAAAATATTTATAACGAGATGACGTAGTTCAAAGTGGCTGCCAAGATGGCCGACCGGCAGTGAAAAATCTGGAAAAGTCTTTAAAAGACATTTAGACTAACCTATCAGAATAAGAGAGCCCACCATTTTGATTTTTATGAAGATAACATACAAAAAAACATAGCCGGCAGCGCAGGCACAAACCAGCTGTTTTTATTTGTATGGTTAGGCACCCATTTGTTGGGTATCGCCGTGCTAGCCTTAACGATTGGAATTCAAATATGGCATTTATGCATGCGCAAACCTAAAATTTTGAGTTTTCAAGTAAAAGAACACATGTGTGGTATCATTGCACGCGTCCCGATGAGAAGACATAGAATATTTATACATTTATTTATTTTATGCTATATATATATATATATATATATATATATATATATATATATATATATATATATATATATATATATATATATATATATATAACTATGAGGGTATCGCGAAGCGCTCCACGATAGCAGCAAGAGACTGGCTGCACGCAGCGGCAGGAATATCTGAATTCCTGTCGAGACTCGCATGCAGCAGGTAATGAGACAATCAACTGATGGGTTTTCCCTGCATGTCTTCAGGAAAGTATGTTACTGGATTTGTAAAATGGACGCACGCTGCAGCAACATCTGAATTCCTGTCGAGACTTGTATGTGACCTCGCTAGACTTATTATATCAGTTCTCATTTCCTTTCAGTGCTAACGGCGACCTCGTTTCCACTATTATTTTCTATAATTATAAATTTTCATTTCCGGCTAGTGCTCACCCTGACCTCGTTTATACACTGATTTCCTGTCAGAACTAGCATATAAATATGTTTTGTTAGCAGGTTCACTTTTAGTGACACAAAGAAGTCTGTAGCAATATGCAGTATAACAGTGAGTTGTGGTATAGAAGCAAAAATAGAAGATATGATTAAGAGAATATCCCAACACTAAGACAGCTAGTGCTGAACATACAAGAACAAGCTTGTATGGATAAACGCGAGTCTGAAGGTGAATATTTTGAAAGTGAACATATAGTTTAATTATGTGACATATATTTACCTGGTTACTGCTCCACAAAGTTCTTTGCATTATCACTCGTTCGATACCAACCAGGAGCTGATTTAAGTCTTTAGATATTTATCAGAAGGAGAAAGCTAAAAAGTTGACTGCTTATTACAACAACTTAGTCACATTTGGAGTCACATCTCAATTAACACCAACAACTGCTACATACTTGGTGGACTTTAATGGAACACAAGCTGAAAACAACTCGATATCTGGTACATATGTGTGCAAAGATTTGATATTAAATTTGCTCTGTTGGATTTCCAATCATTTCTATGAAAAGTATGACAAATTTATTTTTGATTTGTTCGTAAGCGAATATAATCAAAAATGCCGGGACAACCTTAAGGAAATTGAAGTGAAAGAAATGGAGATAGATGATGAAGTGCAGTGCATGCAAGAAACAAATGCTAAAGTCACATAACATCTTGAATATATATCCCCAAAACCAAGTAACTCAGGAAAAATATTTGTTTTTTACTTTCAAGAAATGAGAAAGACGCTACCTATCCATATCATACTGTAAGAACTCAGAAGAGAAGTTTTAGAAGAGCTCTTAAAAACTTTAAATATAAACATCCCAATTCTGAAGTGGTTCTAAGCATGTTGTATGATCCAACTTCTGTAAATTTCTTTAACAGAATAAAGACCGAAGTAAAATACCTTAAGGCGAAGAGAAACGATCAACATATAGCAGATGTACCGCAGGAGAAGTTTATTCAGGATATTATTGATTTACGTCATAATTGTAATTGCATTAGTCTATCTATCTATTCGCTACATTTATTTTATCACTTTGACTACAAACTCACCAGATTTTTCACCTTTGGTCGTCCATCTTGGCCTCCCTCTTGGATTACGTTATCTCAGGTTAGAGCTCTTTTCTCTCTATATCCGACCTCACACGAAGGCGCAGAGCCTGGTGGAGGATGTGGAGGTTGCAGAATTCCCCATCTATACCTACTCTCGCGTTATTCCAAGCCAGATCAGTCACTGCAATTTTTGAAATTGGCTTTGCCTTGAGGCTTGTTCTGTTTTTGGCCACCATACTATAGATTCATACGTGACCATGGGTTTTACCAAAATTTGGTAAATCCAATAAATTATTCTGGTATTCAGTCCCCGTGTCTCTCCTAGGAGGCTACGGCAAGTACAGATCGCCATTGTGCACTCAAAAGAGTTTGTTATAAGTGTGTGCACCAGTTCAGTATTTCACCAGTTCAGTATTTGATCTAAGAAGATGCCCAAATATTTAACTTTATTGGAAAAATTTTTCTGTATTCTATTCAGAGTGGGACTTTTTAAATATGGTTTCCTTGAAACCTGTGAATGGCACTGGTAAGTACAATTTGGAGAACCCAATTCATCACAATACGGTTTTTAGACCTGACGATCCTTTCACTAACGCAGTTAGCATCATCAGAGGGAAGAATAAACTCAAAATTTATTCCTGTCGTTTCGCTAACAAGGTTAGTGTCATCAGAGGGATGAATAAACTTGATGTTTATTCAGCCCTCTGACAACTTGAACTTAGAGTTTATTCATCCTGTTGATGTCGCTGACTTTGTTAGCGAAACAATCGTTAGGTCTAAAAACTGCATTTTAATTAATTGGGTTCCCCAAATAGTACTTATTAGTTTCCTTGTGTTCTTGGATTGGACAAGAACTGCCTTATGAGGATTAATATTAAGCCCCGCTGTATTACACCAGTTCCTTACTATATGTAAGGGTGTTTCCATTAAGCTGGATAGTACATACCTTTAATGTTATAACAACATCATCTGCGTATCCTTGGACTATAAATCCTGCTCCGCTCAATGTAATCATAAGTTTATCAGCAAGAAGCGACCGCAGCATAGGTGGTAATGGCACTCTTCCCTGAGGACAACCTTTTGCGGTCGTCAGTGTTGCGTTGGTGTTGTCGAACATATAATAAGTCCGAAAATATGAATAGGTACCTAAAAATATGACGTGTTTTATTAGATAAATTTTTAACTTTGTTCTGTTAGTGTTCTACCAAACACCCTGTATATTTCATTAATGTTGTAGCGTATGCCTTATTATTCAGCTTAAGGCACTTTCGAAACAATTTTCATATCCACACAAACAAACCTTACATCTTTTACTTTGTATTTCCGGACACAAAAGTTATTATCTAATACAATTTCTCACTGTATATTTTAGTAATATAGTTGTCGAAACTTTAATTCGCCCACGTCACTCTGTGGTTTGGTTTTAAAACCTATTTACCCTAAGCTACCTAAAGTCTGAAATGGACACAATACTAGAGAAACACGCGTTAATCTGGGTTTGAAGTTCGAAACCACAACTAAATTATCGCCTTCTCTTCTACTGCTGTAACCGCTTAGACTTTAAACTTTAATAAAGACATTGTTTTCTTGTAGAAGAAAAGTTGTCAATTTACGAGACAGATTTATGGACCAAGGCTGAATATAATCAATATAGCGTAGTAATAATGATTTTTTGATATTACTAAAAAGGTTTTTAAATGTTTGGGATCATGTGTTTACTTTAATTATATTGTTTAATTATCTGCAGTTACTTTAGATTAAATTCCCAACATTCTGGAATATATTCAATTAACTGGTTTGCCAGCCAATCGAATCAAATATATACGGAATTCACAAAAAAATCCGAACAACTAGTTAGTGTTGATAAATTTTAATATAATTAATACATAACGTGTGTTTAATCAAACTTAAAAAAAATATTTATTAAAATGTAAAAAAATAACAAAGTTATTTAATAATGAATACGCCCCTCGCGGTTTCTTATGCATTCGTCAACTCTTCGAGGCATGCTTAAAATTATATGATTTATGGTAGCTTGAGGAATGTCATCACGGGCTTCTTGAATTTGGTGATACGAAGGTCAACTAGGTTATTTGGTGGTTCGGGTTAAATTACCCAGTCGTTTGCCAATCATATGCCACACATGTTGGATTGGTGACAAGTCTGGCGAGCGACAAGGACATAGAGGCAGAATCACAATATGTTCTTGTAAGAATCTTGTAGTTACCCTTTCTCTATGCGGACGCGCGTTGCCTTGTTGGCAAAAGGGGTTGAATAAACCCTCGTACGTATGTCAGTGCAACAAGCTGCAGTATGTTTCGTACGTAATCATTTGCATTTAAATTTATGTGGATGAAAATTAGAGGTGACCTGCTATCATATTTTATCGCAGCCCATATCTTAATCCCCCGTGTAAGGGCCGTATGCTGTTCCATATCAAGTTCTAAATTCCTGCGTTCTCCACGTAATCGTCGTACTCTTCTGCGATCATCGTAGACCCAAAGACAGCATCGGGACTCGTCAGAGAACACAACACGGTTCCATTCACCATCCCTATTTGATATGTCGTTACACCACTCAAGCCGAACAGCACGATGTCGAGGTGTCAGTTTGATGCATAAAAATGTCTCTTCGAACGAAGCTCAAAAGCGCGTATGCGGCGATATATCGTTGCCATAGAGACTCTTTGTTGTAAAACTCCCAACCAAGCATTTCCAATCGACCGTATTGTAGAAACTCTGTCTTGTAAAGCCAAAAGTCTTAAATGACCGTCTTCCCGTGCTGAAGTTGTTCGAAGTCGACACTGTAACACTGTTGACGCACTATGTCATATGCAGTCGAAAATTTCTCTGATTGAAACACCGGCTTTCCGCAAACCAACGTTTCGAATTCACTTTGATAAATGTAATTGTCCCGTAAACAGCGTATAGGCAAAATGACTTAATGGCTTAATAAATTGAGCATAAATCGCTACCAATTATTGCTTCAAACTTAAGGAAAGGCAAATTTAAAGATATAATTTTCTGATAAAACAAAATTAAAAAAGTATACACGTGTTTAAATTTTCTGTTCATATTCTAACCATTTCTTATCAGAAACAAAACAGAGTGGTGTGAGAAAATAAATTGCAATTGGTGGTGTAAACTCCAATATTAGAAAAAAGAACGTGTGTATATTTGTGGAAAATTTAGCTGTCCCTCATTTTGGTCTCAAAAAAGCATATACAACGTCTTAAATCCTAAAAAATCTACAATTTAAAGGAAAACTATATTTCTTTATTAAATTATTTCTATTAAATTTTTTATTTAATTTATCTAACTTCACAGCTGTCTTATAATCAAATCTTGTTATAAAATTTTAGCTCACTTTCGTTTTTCCGATCAATTTTAAATTTGGCAGACTTATTCAACTCTAGTGACAATACAATATTATCGTCCCACCGTAAATGTATGAATTCAAAATAGCTGCCGAATCGAAATATTTTTATCTCAACAAACCCGAATTGCCATGGGTATCAAATAAAAGGTTTTTGCGAGTGACATACAGTAATTATATATATATATGTATATATATATATATATATATATATATATATATATATATATATATATATATATATATATATATATATATATATATTTATATTTATATTTATTTGCGTCCAGAACTACCCATACAACGTGTCTCACAAGAAAGCAATGCTTGCGTTTGCATTTGCGAAATGTTTCTAAACATCTTCCTCTGAAACTCCTGTCAAAACCATTTCATGTATTGTCAGTTTTCAAATTTTCGAATTTTTTTTCTATATTTTGCTCCTTCTTCTGTCGTAGCTTCCATCAGCGTTTTCACATAGCCATCAAGGTGTCCCGTACCCTTATTTTCAAAATTCGTGAGCATATAGTAGGCTTAATTCTAGGACAAGAGCACAAAATTGCTATTTCGATTTTCATTCCTTCCGAAGTTACAAGCGTAACAAATATAATATTAAAATTCTAAAACCACATAAAAACTGATATTATTTTAGCTAAGTTTGCATAGTAGGCTTCATTCTAAGACAGAAACGCACAAAATTGGTGTTAATTTTGGCAGACTTATCCAATTCTAGTGACAATACAATATTATGATACCATCACAAATGTATGAATTCAAAATGGCTACCGACGCAAAATATTTATATCTTAACAAAACCCAATTGCTATAGGTATCAAATAAAAAGACTTTACCGGTAAAATACAGTGGCGTAGGTGACGCTTTAGTAGTTTCAATATGGCGAGCGACGGCAGAAGGCCTAATATGTTTTTCTCAACAACCATCTTGGTATTGGTATCTAATAAAAGGTTTTTGTGAATGAAATATATATATATATATATATATATATATATATATATATATATATATATATATATATATATATATATATATATATATATATATATATATATATATATATATATTATACTTATTTATTTGCGTGCAAAATTACAACGTGTCTCACAAGAAAGCAATGCTTGTCTTTGCAGTTGCAAAATTTCGCTAAACATTATCCTCTGAAATTCCTTTTGTCAAACCATTTCATGTAGTGTCACTTTTAGAATTTTCTAATTTATTTTCCTCCTGCCGAAACTTCCATCAATGTTTTCACGTGTTCACAACAGCCATAAGCCTAAATCTTCCTTTTTGTATGATATTTTAATATATATATATATATATATATATATATATATATATATATATATATATATATATATATATATATATATATATATATATATATATATATATATAGGGTGAATCAGACCAGTCGTTTATTAACCTACTGGATGCTCTAAGGAAAAATATGTTTGTATACCCAAATCGGGTACGCTCTATCGATTGGTTCCGGAGTCAACTTCCGGAACAAACCGGAAATAGGTCGTTCTGACCCAAATATTGGATTTTTAAATGGAACATGGTATTTTTATTACCGATTTAGGTGACATGTAAAAAATAAGAAACTTACATTCGAACCACTTTCCCGATAGATGTCACCACTAACCTTGAAAATTAATGTTAACTGCTCTTGACACAAATCACACCCAACGACAAACACGTGGCTGTTGTGTGTGGGTAGAATGGATGGCAGAAAATGTAAGCGTTCGTAAATGTTCAAAGTGTCTGCCACCTTGATTCACACATTCCTGTATCCGTGTTCGAACGCTGTCGCTAGTTCGCAAGATATCTACGTCGCTCAACGACTGACAAGCTTCCTGGATTCGCATCTTCATATCATATTTTGTTGTGGGTTGATGTGCGTAAACAATATCTTTGACCCGGCACCAAAGAAAAAGTCACGCCACAGGCCCACTCTTACGACCCACCCTATGACATTTATCAATGACATTACGTGCTTTTAGCGAAAAATGACTTAGACAACCATCCTGCCGCATCCACATAGACTTTCGTGTATTGAGCGAGACGTCTTCCAGATGTTGACAGGGGACTCTGTCGACGAAGTCAGCGTACACACGGCCAGTTAGGTCTGGTCAACCAATGGGCCTTTCTGACCTCAATTTTGATTTCTTAAAAAGAACACGGTATTTTTTATTACACATTTAGGTTACATGTAAAAAATAAGAAACTTTTATCCGAACCGCTTTCCCCATGGATGTCACCGTTAACCTTGAAAATAATTTTTAACTCTTCTTAACACAAACCAGACCCAACGACAAGGGCATGGCTGTTGTGTGTGGGGCCACTGGATGGCAGAAAATGAAAGCTTGCATAATTGTTTAAAGTGTCTACTACCTTCATTCCCAAAATTCCTGGTTATACGTATCTAACGCATAACTCTCGTTTACTCGTATTTTTATGGTTCTTGGGGTGATTCAGCTTTTTGTTTCACGTCAACTTTACAACAAAAAACGTTAGTCAAGTATTTTTTTTTTAATAGTAGGAAGTGTGAATATCATTTTTTGTATTTGTGGTTTCAAGCTCTCGGCTTAATATTTAAAATGCCTCGCTGAGTTTTTAGTGGACATTATGCGGGTGTGCATTTTATTTATGGTTTCTGTAACAGAAATGTACGTCCAGGAGTTATTGAATATCGACATGGGTTTCCAAATAGGAAAATACCTAATTACACAACATTTATCGAAGTACACAGGCAGTTTCGAGAATGTGGATTACGTGACTATGCTCTCGACAGAGAAGTAAAGTTGTCAGCAGGTGTAGACGAACAAGTACCCGATGCTATGACTAGAGATCCAATTACCAATGTACATCGAATTAGTAGGGAACTTGGCGTACCACGAGTGACGGTTTGACGAATTATTTTGAAATGTGAAGGCGTACATCCATATCATTATAGGAACGTGCAAGGTGTACTTGGGCAGACCTTAGTTATCGTCCAGTTTATTATTTTAACGGTAAACTTTAATATCTAGAGTTCAGTTATTTGAACATATGAAGCCGTGTTTGCCAGAACCGGTGTCATTAATCTGAGGAACCTGCATCAGTATGAACTAACCATCACAAACTAATACGAGCGTCTAGCTTCCAGCATAAAATTTCCGTGAATGTTAGGGCTAGCTTAATCCATGATTTGCTAGTTGGTCCTTATATTCTCCGTATAATAGTAATTACCGCTAATTTCCTACAGATCTTTATGAAAGACTTGCCACCACTTTTAGAATATTTTTCCCCGATTATAAGAAGTGAAATGTGATTTCAAATAGATGAGACACCAGCACATGTCAGAATTCCGGTCCGGAACTTTACAAACAATAATTATCCACAAGTCGAGGGGCACCTACTATTGCATGGTCGCATAGATCATCTGATGATAGCCCTTTAGGTTATTATTTTTGGCGGCGAATCGAAGATTAAGTATACGCACAAATTTCAAACAACAGGGGAAAATTATTGAAGCATATTCAGCAAGCTGCCCAACAAGTAAGAGAAAATCAGTGTGAAATAAGAATTGTCACTTAATCTATTGGCATAGGAGCACAAACTTGTATTCGGCGTGGAGGGTGGTGGGGGGTTGGTTTGGTGGCGATTTTCTACAGATGATGGACCAAAGATTTGTTAGATCGGATAAAATTTGTTTAGTTTTAGAATTTAAATCGATTAATAATTTCTTAGGCTTGTAACTTTGTGTTTTTTTATCTTAGAATTAAGCCTACTATATGCTCACAAAATTTTAATGTGGCGATACGGGACACATACACATACACACACACACACACACACACACACACACACACACACACACACACACACACACACACACACACACACACACACACACACACACACACACACACACACACACACACACACACACACACACACACACACACACACACACACACACACACACACACACACACACACACACACACACACACACACACACACACACACACACACACACACACACACACACACACACACACACACACACACACACACACACACACACACACACACACACACACACACACACACACACACACACACACACACACACACACACACACACACACACACACACACACACACACACACACACACACACACACACACACACACACACACACACACACACACACACACACACACACACACACACACACACACACACACACACACACACACACACACACACACATATATATATATATATATATATATATATATATATATATATATATATATATATATATATATATATATATATATATATATATATATATATATATATATATATCTTTTCGAATGTTTCACTACACTGTAATCACTTTTAGATATACATTTTATTTGTTTGCTGTACTCTTTGTGATTCTTTATTCCTTTACGTGGACTGCAGTTTCGAACCGTCCCGGTTCATCAGTGGTAGGAGTAGCGTGCTGATGATGAACCGGGACGGTTTGAAACTGCAGTCCACGTAAACCAATAAAGAATTGCAAGGAGTACAGCAAACAAATTATATATATATATATATATATATATATATATATATATATATATATATATATATATATATATATATATATATATATATATATATATATACATATATATATATATAATTTTTTACTCGAAAATTCACTAAAAAAAGCTGCTGAAGTCGTGTTTGCTGAGACAAGGCCAGGTCGCCTTGAAACTATAATAATAAGTGTGAAAAGTCAAATCTCTACATTTAAAACGTTAAAAATATATACTTTTTTGATGAATTAGTGTCGAAATAAGAATAAAAAGTTTAATAATGTTTACCCTGTAGTCTATATACCAGCATTTGTGAATCTTTACCATTTGTTAGGGTAGAAACCACAGCATGATTGTAAGTATGTTGTGGTAGAAACATTAAACTTAAAACTAAGGTCTGGAACTTGGTAACTATACTTACTCTTATTGATTCTGTTGAACGAAATTCTCTTTATTCTCAGAATAAAAGAAAATTTCCAATTTAGTAAGTTCTGTTTTGTTTCAGACGCTGTGTTCCCTGGAATTATTCAACATAACAAGAGAAAATGCTATCATAGCGGGGAAACTATCCGAAGAGGTCGATTACACAATGCTTTCTCCGGCTGAATGTTTAATGAAGGAAAAAGTAAGTACACGTCTCGTTCTTAGTTCAGAATGAACTCCAATGTATTTGTATTAAACAAGGCAACTTTTTCGACTTTGATTTTATAATGATGTTATAAAATACTTACTTTTAGTTGGTGAGAATTACTTAAATGCTACTTAGACCAGATTACAAGAAAAGTGTGATTTAGAAACTCTTAAATGCCTGGACGCAGCAAATGCAATACTAGTCAATAAGTGAAGATCGAAACCTGTGACGAGCACTGATAAGTACAATTTGGAGAACACGATTCGTCGCAATATAGTTTTCAGGCATATTGATCGTTTCGCTAACAAAGTTAGCGTCATCGCAGTTAGGTATTCATAACTAGTTTGTTTATTGATCCCTCTGATGAGGCTAACTTTGTTAGCGAAGCGATCGTCAGGTCTAAAACCTGTATTGTGAAGAATTAAGTTCTCCAAATTGTACTTATAAATGCGTTATTGTAGCGAATTTCCATAAAAGTTTTTAATTACAAATAACCAGTTAGTTTTTAATGAAATACATAAAATTTGGTTAATACTTAACCGTCATAGTGAAAACAATGTAGCATATTTCATCAAAGTAACTTTATTTTTTGAAAAAGTACAAAAATTTCACGAAACTAAATTTAAAATATTCTTGAAGAAACTGGTCCGGTTACCTTGATCAACCAACCTCTTCAAGCCATCCACACAGCTGCTAAGATATAACTAATCACAAAAACTTTTTGACAAAACTTCGTAAAAAAATGCATCAAAATAAGCTATTTTTTACAGAAATATGCTACATGACAATTATATTTTTTTACAAAAATTTGCCAGACAGTTTTTGTCATGTTAATTCGAAAATACTTTTCTACAATAACCCATTAAACGTAAATTATTTATTAGCAACATTAAACAAAAAATTTACAGAGAATTGTTTCTATAAAAATACTAACAAAAAATTTCTGCAGAAACTGACTAAATATTTTGTACACGAAAATTTACTGAAAAATTTACGTTGCATTCAAATTTTATGCCTAATCATTATTTAAAATTCAAAAAAAAAATTAAGAGTAATTTTTTTTAACTGTGTGGTCGACGCTTAAAAAGTCATGGTTATTTCTAGGAATATAGGTTTTTGGTCAGATATATAATAATAAAGCTTTTAAAGATATGCTAATTTGCATGACAAAATTCTTTATTTATTAAGTTGCATCCCCTGCAGAGGGAAAATAATATTTCTAAACTTTTAGGCGCTATTTTCCATAAGTCCAAACTTGTACTCTTTTAAGCACCAACCACAAAAACCACAAAACTTTTTACGAAAATTTGAACCCGGGGCAGTAAAGAAAATATCAGCGGAACAATAGTTATATTCTCGTGTCAGAGGCTGTCAGAAATAAGAACGTTACTTAAGTTTGTCACTTTGAAATTTCATATTCTGACATATCTGTAAAGATGTATCAATCTATCACTTATATATTATGATAATGTAAACATAGATAATCCCATCAAATTATTTCTTACCTTTTTTGTACAAAACTTAATGAAGCACTTTTCCTTGGAAATTCGCTAAATCATCGCATAAAATGATCGGTTATTAGAATAGAATTACTGAAAATCTTTTTAAAAAATTGAAACTCATCTCTATATGAATCATGGTGTGCGATTATAAATGTAAATATTTCCAAAACTTGTCTTTAGGTATAAGGAAAGTTTTACAAAAGTTGAGGCAAAAGGCATGCCCTTCACTTCTAAAACATAAATACAGCCTGTCCTGCTTGAAAAAATAAGTTACGGCAGTTTGAATTTTTTCGAATTCACCCACTATTGAGAGCTGCATGTATACAGCATCTTGATTTTTGCGACGAATAATATAAAGTAAAACCTGTCTGAATGTCTGATTTCATTTCATGCTTCAAAGCCGTATTACATATTCTGATATGCAAGGGCAATGAAGAAGCAGATAAACTGGCAAAAAATGCAACAATAATAGGAGAGAGTTGCAATATACTCTTCACGAGAGATCTTCTTCCTACCTGTAAACGACACATGAGGAAAGAATGGTCAGACCAATGGAGCAAACAACAAGCCATAGTAAAAAGTAAATTTCACCAAATATTTCCAACCTCGCCTTCTAAATCGATCTCAGAAATAGTCCCTACTAACAGTAATATACATAACACTTGCTAGAATCATCGTAGGGCATGGTGCTACCAAAAAGCAACTATTTAAAATGGGGTTGGCAGACAATCCACTGTGTAGTTGTGATGGAACAAGTGTGTGTGATATTAATCATATCTTTTTTAATTGTAAGAAACACATCCATGCATGTAGCGTTCTATGTTGAAAAAGAGATGATGCATATACTTTTGAACTTCATTAAATGTAATAAATTACATGAGGTAATTTAGCGGAACGTAAAAAGATATAAAATTTTGTTCTGTTTTTTACAGTAATTTTGTTGAAGAAATTGACATTATAGTTAATAGTGATATAATTATAGATTCCTTTTGTCTGTCCCTGTGTCTAACCCAGCTTTACCGTGGTCCAGTCTAGTTTGTCTCAAATAAAGTCGCCTTGGTGGACCCCTAGGCGTGAAGTTTGTGATCCCATGTCTTTTTTTCCTTAATTTTAATCCTAGTTTATAAGACTTAAACACATACACCTTACCCACAAAAACAAAATGTAAAGTTTGATGGGCATAGTCTCTCTTCGTAAATTATTATTGGTTTACATGAAGTAAAGGAAATTTGATGGTTTGTTTGCTGAGCTTGGTAGGACGATAGCATAGAGAATCCTTTTGATTTTTTTTAAATTTTATGTAAAACATCATATTATAGTAGGAAGCTGTAGCACTAGTTGTTGACCTGGAGTGACCGTGGCTAAAAGAGCTTTGATCGAGGCCAAAACAAGTTAAAAAAATATATTCTGATATGTGTCAAAGCCGTTAAATGTTGCAAAACAATTTATATAACTGAAAAACGATAAACGATATAAACTTTTTGTTCACAAGCATGCATTATAATTCGATGGAAAATGCAATAATATAATAAGTGTTCCATTAAAAAAAAGTCGAAGACGCAGCAAGTGCGTTATGGTAGTGAATTTTCATAAAAATGATCTGGCACAAAATATTTTATTATAACTTTTTTTCTTGTAACATAGAAATCTAAATTTTGGTGTATAGTTTACTTTTTATATCGCAAACCTACCTACCAAATTTGGTTATCATAGAGTTTTTATTTATTAAGATAAAATTTTTTTTCAAATGAAAACTCAAAATTTTTCCAGAAAACCTCGTCCAATTTTTCTGATTAACGAACTTATCAAAGACATTTACAAAAGGAAGGTACATGCCAAATTTTATCAAAATAGGCCCATTATTCTTTGAGATAAAAATTTTTTTTGTGTGAAAATCAAAATTTTCCCAGAAAACCTCGTCCGATTTTCCTGGCTAACAAACTTGTCAAGGTCATTTACAAAAGGAAGGTACATGCCAAATTTTATTAAAATCGGCTTATTACTTTTTGAGATAAGAATTTTTTTCGAATGAAAACTCAAAATTTTCCCGGAAAACCTCGTCCGATTTTCCTGACTAACGAACTTATCCAAGCTATTTACAAAAGAAACGTAGATGCCAAATTTTATCAAAATCGGCCCATTATTTTTTGAGTTATCGGTGTGATACATATATATATATATATATATATATATATATATATATATATATATATATATATATATATATATATATATATATATATATATATATATATATATATATATATATATATATATATATATATATATAAACATATAAAAATTGAAACTAACCCCGGATATGGGTTCTAGGGGTCCTAGTTCGCGCTCATTTGCAAAAATTTTTTCAAAATTCAAAAGTCGGGATCTCCCCATTAGTGAATTTTTTCTACGAAAATTCACTAAAAACTAAAGTTTGTATCACCAACGACTTATGAGCCACCTTATATATATATATATATATATATATATATATATATATATATATATATATATATATATATATATATATATATATATATATATACATATACATATACATATACATATACATATACATATACATATACATATACATATACATATACATATACATATACATATACATATACATATACATATACATATACATATACATATACATATACATATACATATACATATACATATACATATACATATACATATACATATACATATACATATTAAAACTGAAATTGGCCTCAGTTAGAGGTTCTATAGGGCCTAGTTCAGGCTCATTTAAAAAAATCTTTTCAGAATTCAAAAAACATGATCACTTCAATAGCGAATATTTTCTACGAATTCGCTTAAAATAAAATTATAGACTATTAAACCACAAACTCCATAACTGGAACTACTACTATAGCTCATTGATTGTAGTTGTCCTTACCTGGTGAAACTGGTCCATACTATATACAGACTTGGAGACTACTTCTCTGGCTTAAATACTACAGACAAAGATTAAGTTTTTTGGCCCAAAAAGGCCAAGAAATACAATAAAAATAACTTAGAAAATTTGAGACTTTTCTTTTCAAAACGTTACAATCGCAACATGAAACGTTAAAATTGACGATTATTACCCAAGCATGCTAAAACAAATACGGGTTACGTAAAATAAATATCGTTAGAAGTCTTAGGTTTCTGATTTAATTATCATTGTTCTTCATTTTACTAAAACATTTGCAGAAAATTAATTTCAAATATATCCTTATTCTGATGCTATAGTAGTATATACAGACTTGGAGACTACATCTCAGGCTTCACTGTTGGGTTAGACGTTCTTGGATGTTGTTCAACGTCTGCGCTCAGTAGAAAACAAAACATGTTCTAGTTCGATAACATTATTATCAAACATTTCCCTCATTTTCTCACAGAGAAACGTTGTTCTACCAATATCGTTTACCATCAGCTCCCGGGATTGTATCAGTTTATAGAGATGCATTATATTTTCTTTTAATATTCGAATAATTCATAAATAGCTAACATATTGTGGCTGCTTGGCGACTCGAAGTATGTAGGTTTTGCTTAAACTCAAGCATTGCATCCAATTTGGTAAGAATACGGAGTGCATTAGAAGGTTTTTTTTTATGTGCGTTACGCGTCCAAGCTCGCGAAATATGTTTTTATTAGTGAATTTTTATTAAAATTTTGAGTTTTCTTTCAAAAAAAAGTTTTCTCCAAAAATAACAAAGCTGCTTTAATGAAATTTACTGTATATGTTGCATTGGGAAAGACCTTACTACGTACCAAAATTCAACTTTCAAAGTTTATAGAAAATTAAGTTATTCAAATTTTAAATTCTTTCGAAAGAAAATTTTGTCTCCGAAAATTACAAGTTATTTTAATGAAATTTGGTGCATATCTTGCCCTAGGAAAGACCTTACTACATACTAAAATTAAGCTTTCTAAGTTTATAGAAAATTGAGTTATTCAAATTTGAATCATTTAATAAAAATTCACTACCATAACGCAGTTGCTGCGTCCCGAGCTTTTTTTACTATCTGTCCCTTTTAGGCGCAAATCGGGAAATGTTTCTTGATATATGCGAGCAACTTCGATCTGTGATTTTATATCCGTAACCAGTCATCTCTAGAATTGTTATTTTATGCATTTCTGTTAAAGAAACTATGTTTCTGACTTGCAGCTAACAACGGGCAACTACTGTCATACGATTACAATCACACATCAAGGTGCTAAGGCGTGTTAAACAAAACTAACATTGCCAACTATGAATAATGTTGAAAACTTCTTATGACTTATTTTCAATTGATACCCTCCAAAAAGCTTAATCGAAGTGTTTTTGCTTGCTATTTTATTATCACGGATGAAGCGTCCTTAGTTATTAATTTTTTAGTGTGTTGTAGCAAAGTTCGTCATTAAGTGAATTTATATATATATATATATATATATATATATATATATATATATATATATATATATATATATATATATATATATATATATATATATATATATTAATTTTTGTAGTAATTTATAAAGCCATAGCATTTTCAATAGACAATATAGAGATCTTTCAAATGAGTTATCACAAGCCCCTATCTCCTATTTAGGGGTGGTTTTTACCTTGCAGGGTGTCATTTTAAAATTGACGGGATTCGGGATTTTTTATAAATATGCGCAATAATTCAGAAATAATTCAGATACTCAATTTATTCCACTTTTTATATTTTGCGTGATTTAAATGTATAACAAATAAAACCGCCATATTATGAAGCAATATTAATCAAAGATCTTGCATGCCTTGGTCATTAACTTGGACAGATAGTGATTGATTATTTTAGCTCATTAATATTTCATGGCTGCAATTTGATCAACTCGAACTAATATGTAAATCGAGATGCAGGCGCATTTTTCTTTGAACTCATAACACAAAGCCTTAATTAGAGGTAGTACACAATAACCACTTAATCAAAGCGCCATTTGTATTCTGCCTGCTACTCGAGACAGATATTTGCACAAAAATTAACATAGAAAACAAATTACACACAATTAGTTATTGGTTATTTAAATGTAATTAACCTGCTATCTTAAAATACGAAAAGGAAAGTAAGAAGTCTTGACACAGCAAGCGTGTTATGGTAGTAAATTTTCATAGAAATGATCTGACACCAAACATTTTTGTTTATTAAATGCTTATAACTTTTTTTCTTGTAACATAGAGAGCTGAGTTTTCGTGCATAGTATACTTTTTATAACATAAACCCACGTACCAAATTTGGTTGTCATAGCTTCGTAATTGTCGGAGATATAATATTTTTTCAAAAACACCAACATTGTCCCGAAAATTTTTTTCTATGAAAACTGGTCCTATCAAGCTGACTAACGAACTGGTCCGCGGCTTTAATGAAATGAAGATACGTTTCAAGTTTCGTTCAAATCACTTCAGTGTTTTTTAAGTTTATATATATATATATATATATATATATATATATATATATATATATATATATATATATATATATATATATATATATATATATATATATAGGCCAAACTTTAAGATCCTAGGCGAGGGTGTCACGGATTCTTGTGCTGGAGGCCCAACTCAAGCATTAAAAATTTCTCGGAAAATGCATTAATGATAGTTCAAAAATCCATACCTTCTAAATAAATAGACCAAATTTCAAAATTAAAAAGCAATATATAGGTAATCAAAAGCTCTTTTCAACGAGCTATTACATGACTCGTATAATTAGGGCTATACTTTTTGCGTTCAAAGTTGCCCCGTTCCCCTCACAAGCAAACTTGACGTGTTTCAGTCTTTTTTTCGACAAAGCCTTTTCCTGGCAGTAAGGGCTGCCAGTTCGTTTTAAATGGGCCAGCCTGTATATATATATATATATATATATATATATATATATATATATATATATATATATATATATATATATATACATATATATATATATATATATATACATATATATATATATATATATATATATATATATATATATATATATATATATATATATATATATATATATATATATATATATATATATATATATATAAACATTTTTAAATAAGGACGAATTTGGGCTCCTTGGTTTCGGGTTCTAGGAGCCCAAATTCGTCCTTATTTTAAAAATGTTTTGCTTAGTCTCACCATCGATACCTCTCTGTTAACGATTTAAAAAAAAATAAAAAGTCGCTTATAAGAGAAATTATGTACGGAATTTCTTTTACAATGATATAGATAATAGGGATAATGCAGTTTTTAACACTTTTCGTTATTTTGTTGTTGTTTCTATCCTTTTCTAGCTGGTGTGTAACCTTATCTTGTCATTGACTAAACGTAACATTTTTTCTATACCACTTACTAAACAGTGTAGGGCATATAATGTGGCTTTTCCCGCATGATAGGCGAATTGGTGACCAAGGAGCGGTTTTGTTGTTGGGGGTTTGCTTCTAATGTATTGATCTAACGCATTTTACATGGTCTTTAGAAGAAATGATGTCAGGTTGATGGGGTGGTAGAACTTTCCTTCTTCCATGAGGTGACATCCTGTTTTTATTATAAACGCCACATGTGTCTCTCTCCGTGCCTGCGGAATATAGCTTACAATTAAACTCGCTTTATATATTCGTTGCAGCTCGGGTTTTAATATGTCAAAATCCCGCTGTACCAAGGTCGCAAATATGCCGTCTCTGTCAGGAAATTTATAGGGTTTAAAACATAGCCTATTTCATTTTGTTAATATTGAAAATTTTATTTGCCTGTCTTTTCCCAACTCTCACTCTTGATCAGCCGCCCTGTCCCTGAGCATTGAACCGATCCACCTGCAGCAGGTCTCCTCTATTCCACGCTCCCTAACAACTGCCAGAACCGATCCGAATGAGGTGTTGCTGAAGGCCCACTCTATGTCTATGAAATCCCCAGCGCCACCTCCCTGTTCTCCAGCGTATTCTCCAGTTTCAGCACCAGTTGGTGCAGTGCTGTTTCTGTTGAGACTCCTGCTCTGTATGCATATTGCCCGCAGTGTAGGGGATATGCTTCCAGTACACCCGCCTAATGTGCCGATCGAGGAGGTTTTCCACTGTTTTTAGCAAGAAGGACATGAGACTTATTGGCCTTAGGGACTTTGCCTGGTCTGTTGAACGCCCAGGTTTAGGAATCAATACAACTTTGGCCAGTCTCCATGTCCTCAGAATGTACCCCAGAGCCAGGCTGGCCCTCATAATGAGAGTAAGCGCCGGCACCAGTATACCTATCCCCTGTTGGAGCATGATGGGCATTATTCCATCAAATCCCGGGGATTTGTATGGCTTAAAGCTGTTAATAGCGCATCTGATTTTGCTCCAAGTAACCACCTCTTTAGCAACTGTCCTGTCTACTCTAGATGCCCGCCTATAAGGCCTCTATTTCCAAGTGTTACCAGTCCGGAGATTATTAGTTTATCATATTACAGCCGGGGAAGTGCGTCTGGAGTTATATTTCCATAGTTTCCTCCACCGAGCTTGTAAAGCCTCCCGTATGAGTTATAAGGGAACCTATGTTGGTATGAGTGCCCTTGTACTGGATCTTGTGTAGTCAAGCACTCTCGGACGTGTTCTCCACTTCCTCGCAGTGCCTCTTCCACGACTCCTTCTTGGCGTCCCTCAGTCTTTTGTTATAGGTCGTTAGGGCCTGTCTATATTTATCCCATGCCTCATTGACTATTAGGCGGTACGAAGTTCGCCGGTTCAGCTAGTGAAACTTGAAGACTTACTCCATTCGAACCACATTGTAGCTCCAATAATAAGGGAGATAGCTATTCTAAACAATTCCCATGAACATATAATAGAATCGTAACTCAAAAAATATGGAACAAGAGAAGAGGTTTCAGGAAAAGTAAAAAGATAACATTGTAATAGGAATATTTTGAGATAACAGCCTTCAAAAAGTTTCGTCCAAAAAGGCGCCATCTGGTGGCAAGATTAAGAAAATAAAAAGAGATTTCCTGAATTATACTTGAAATAGCTTTTCTAATAGTTTTTTTCCGAAACTCTAGTTACCGTAATTACCAAGATATGAATGGCGCCCACCTAATGAATCACCTGTATATCTTTGCTCCGATGCACTTTTGAAATACTTTTTCACCACTATCACATTTATTGTGTATGGTACTACCAATAATGCATGTTAGTTTTATTCGTGGCCGCTAAAAAAAGTAATCATCGCAAAATGACCATACCCTTTTGTATTAATTGTTCTTGGCAAATAAATAAATAAATATTTTCTGCAAAACTATTCTTGTGGCGATTTTCGTATTTCTACTCTAAAATTAATGACTACAAGTATGGTTTAGATTATGCTATAATGAACGGAATAAAACTATACTGCGAAAATATTTGACCTAAAGTAAAAAAAAAAGCCTGGACGCAGCAAGTGCGTTATGGTAGTGAATTTTCATAGAAATAATCTGGCACAAAATATTTTATAACTTTTTTTTCTTGTAACATAGAAATCTAAATTTTGGTGTATAGTTTACTTTTTATATCGTAAACCTATCTACCAAATTTGGTTATCATAGATTTTTTATTTTTTAAGATAAAAATTTTTTTCAAATGAAAACTCAAAATTTTCCCGGAAAACCTTGTCCGATTTTTTTGATTAACGAACTTGTCAAATCCATTTACAAATGGAAGGTACGTGCCAAATGTTATCAAAATCGGCTTATTATTCTTTGAGATAAAAATTTTTTTCGAATGAAAACTCAAAATTTTTCCGGAAAACCTCGTCCGATTTTCCTGACTAACAAACTTGTCAAAGCTATTTACAAAAGAAAGGTACATGCCAAATTTTATTAAAATTGGCTAATTACTTTTTGAGATAAGAATTTTTTTCGAATGAAAACTCAAAATTTTCCCGGAAAACCTCGTCCGATTTTCCTGACTAACGAACTTATCCAAGCTATTTACAAAAGAAAAATACATGCCAAATTTTATCAAAAGCGGCCCATTATTTTTTGAGTTATCGGTGTGATACATACATATATATATATATATATATATATATATATATATATATATATATATATATATATATATATATATATATATATATATATATATATATATATATATATATATATATATAAACATATAAAAATTGAAACTGACCCCGGATATGGGTTCTAGGGGTCCTAGATCGCGCTCATTTGAAGAAATTTTTTCAAAATTCAAAAGTCGAGATCTCCTCATTAGTGAATTTTTTCTAAGAAAATTCACTAATAAGAAGCAAAGAAATAAACAATTTCTCATAATAAACGCATTAATTTTACAGATTAACATTCCCTATAATTCTATTTTTAAACAAAACTTCTTTATACATAAAATTACTTTGGACGTATTATTTTCATCGCTGCGAGGGTCTGAGTTTCGTTGCTTTGCTTAACAAATCTGACATTTTGTGGAATATAAAACAGAATTTGTTACCCACGGGCAAAATTAAAGCGTAATCTGTTTTACCACTCCAGGGACAGAACGCTTTATTTATACTAAAATAAATAACCTTGTATGAACAAATTATTCATAAAGCTTCTATTAACTTCCCGTTAACAACGACAATAAAATCAATTATTTGTGACTACACAATGGCGAGATATTAGAAATTAGTAAAAGGCGCGAAATAATATTTTTTAGTATGCGCGACTTATTTGGATGTGTCAGCATAATGATACCATATATAGTGACTTTAAAAAAAATCTCAACACCCAGTAAGTGTGGTCAATCTTAATAGAAGTTTGACATAAGGTATGTTTAATCAAACTTAGAAAAGTCCATTTTCAAACTAAATAATTGAAAATAACAATGTTATTTAGTAATGAGTGGCTGCACCGCGGTTTCTTATTCATTCAATAAATCTTTGAGCATGCTTCAAGTTAAATACTTTATGAAATCTTGAGGAATGTCACCCCAGGAATTTTGAATCAGGTGTTGAAGCTAAAGTAGATCTTTGGGAATTGGGGTTAATTACCCAGTCGATTCTAAGTGAGATGTAAACACGCTTTTAACGTGTCGCCATCTCGTTGCGGGACCAAGTATTATGTTGTCACGGCAGCTCCAAATAGTTTTGGGAGGCTGGCTTCCATAGCTGTATTACTTTGTAGGTGTGTTTTCGCTGCAATTAATATGGTGTATTGACGAGCTCTAATTAGAGCGAAACCGATCTACGGTTCTAATTGCGGTAAGAGTACATCTAGCCTGACATACTTTGTCCCTATATTGGGGAAGAAATGACCCAGGGCTAATAATTTACTAAATTGTTAGTAGGTTGTATACAGTCTCTATTTTTAACATTCTGTGTTATTTGGAGCTGCCGTGACAACATACTACTTGGTTCCGCAACGAGATGGCCAAACGGTTAAAAGCGTGTCTTGCATCTCACTTAGATTTGGGAGGCTGGCTACCGTAGCCGTATTACGTTATAGCTGTGTTTTCGCTGCAGTTAGTATGCCGTAGTGACGAGCTCTAATTAGAGCGAAACCGGTCTAAGGTTATAATTGTGGTGAGAGTACATCTAGCATTATACCCAGTTGATTACCAATCAGATCCCACACATGTTAGATTGGTGACAAGTCTGGGTAGCGAGAAGTCCATGGAAGCAGGGTCACGCTATTTCATTTTAAGAACCTTGTAGTAACCCTTGCTGTATGAGGGCGTGCGTTATCTTGTTAGAAACGGGGTTGAATTAACCCTTGTGGATATGACAGTACAATAGGCTGCAGTAAGTTTCATATATAGTCATTTGTATTCAAATTTCTGTCAATGAAAACTAGATGTCACTTATTGCTACCGTATGTTATCGCGCCCCTTGTGTGAGTGCCATATACTGTTACACAGCAAATTATAGATTTTTGCGGTCTCCACTAAATCATCTTACTCTTCTTCGACTATCGTAGACCAATAGACAGGATCGGGACTCGTCAGAGAACACGATTACATTAATCACAATTTGATCTGGTGTCATACCACTCAAGCCGAGCATCACGATTTGAAGTGTCAGTGGGAGACACAAAAATGGTCTAACGAAACCCAAAAGCAGGTATTCTGCGATATCGTTGTCGTGGAGACTCTTTGTTGTAGAACTCCCAACCAAGCATTTCCAGTCGACACCGTGGACACTTTGTCTTGCAAAGCTGCGATCCTCAAATAACGATCTTCCCGTATAAAAGGTGCGACTTCGTCCAGATCCATGAGATACGGTTATGGATTCTTTCTTCAGACAACCTGGCGTAACACGCTGTTGACACACTGCGTCCTATGTTGTCGGAAATTTTTCTGATAGAAAAACCGGCTTCTCGCATTCTGACAATGCACCCCCTTGCGAATTTACTTAAATTATTGTAATTCTTCCGTAAAAGGTTCTTTGCATAATGACCTAATAACTTAATAAATTGAGCACAAATCGTTACGAAATATTGCTTCAAACTGAAGGAAACGCCAACTTAAGGAGACGGTTTTTTGATAAAACAAAATTTAAAACGCTTGGACTCAGCAAGTGCGTTATGGTAGCGACTTTCCATAAAAAATGTTTTTAATAAGTACATAATATGTCTTTTTAATGAAAGCAGGCATCAGATTTGGTTATCAGTATAAGCTATAAAGTAGAAACAATGTACCACATTTCATCAAAGTAACTTTGTTTGCAAAAAGTACAAAAATTAACAAATAATATAAAGCATCTCTGAAGGCGTCATTTTCGTGGGACCCCCCCATCTGTTGGTAAGAATGCCATATAATAACTTATGATATGCGCCAAAAATGTAAAAGGTTGCAAAACAATTGAAATATGTAACTCGAAAACTATATGTCGGTACATAGCTGTACCTCAAAAAGGTTAATTTACGCCCCAAATTTTACCAAAATGGTTTGTTAATTTTTTATCGGAACCTAATTCTCTTTTTGGAAAAAGCTATTTTGATTAAGCTGGCTAACAAATTAATATCTGATAGAAGCTCTTTCCCAAGCTTCGTTGTTTCTTTTATTTATCTAACGTCGGACTTTTCCGCGATTATGACCAATAACCGACCCCAGGGAGCAATTTCACTCAACTATCCAGGAAATGTTGCTGAATTCCTGCGTTTTTGGAAGAGGCGTAGGCATCTTTAACGTGCTCAACATCGTGTGGTAAATAAGGCTGATGAGTTAAGAGGCAAATGTTTTTCAAGCAACTCGTCAAGCATTTTTAACATGGCTGCTCATAGTAAGAACACTGAAGAAATATGTGATGATTTTGTCACAGACATAATCACCCTCATAACCACAAATATCTGTATTTGCCAATTCCATGCGATGAAGGGAGTAGGCACCATGACTGGATTTTTGTCTGATGATAGTGGTGTTGTAATCTCTACAATTTGTTATTTTTTGTTCGTTAATCTGTTTTGGTAGCTCAGGATATAAAATACGTATGTGTTTTGTGACTTTTCCACGTTTATTTTCTACTCTAGCGCCCATTCTTTGCTTTGATCTATTTTAATTTGTGGATATAAATCTTTCTAAGGTACCTGCGTTAGGTCTACTGTAACTTTGTTTATTGCTGTTTTTACAAGTTTATCAACTGTTTCGTTACCTTTAACATTTTCATGACCCTTTATCCACAGAAGCTTTACAACGCTACCTTGTTTCTTTAGTTTATTATAAATCTTGGATATGTCGCAGGCAATGTGTTTGATATAATGTTTTGTCCCAAAATGTTTTAGTGTCAACAAGGCTGCCCGACTATCACTAAATTATAATAACTATAATTTTTTCATATTTGTGTTTTTCACACCAGTCTATAGCGCATTTGGATGTGTTCTATGTGGGACTCTACATGTAAGACTGTTACTATGTGAAAACTGGAACCTGTGATGAGCACTGATAAGTACACTTGGAGAACCCAAATCACCACAACACATATTTCAAAGACGTCAACGTCATCAGAGGATGACGTTGTCAACGAAACGATCGCAAGGTCTTTGAAATATGTGTTGTGGCGATTTGGGTTCTCCAAGTGTACTTATTATGTAATACTGTTATGTGCGTGTGGGTGTACATCGTAGTCATTTCCTTTTCTTGGTTATGTGATTTAAGATAAATTTCTGTTAAACCGATACCAAATAGCTAAATTTATACTAAATTTAACCAACATCCAATCTTTGTCTTTGTTTCTTATTTATTTGCTTATGAAAAGGAGGAAAATATGGGTATATTAATAATATTGCTATTTTATTATTATTATTTTTTTGTAAAACGAAGATTGTGTCAGTAAATCATATATAATTATTATCATTCATTTAATGCATTATAATCTATTAAAATAATTTATTTTTTTTCAATTTATGCTAAAATGAAAAAAATATAAAGTAAAAAAATAGTTTAATAATGCGTTAAATAAAGAAGTATCTAGATAAGTTGATCAAAATTATCTACATTATATTCTAAAGAGACTTTGGCACGACTACACTACGACTCTGTGAACAGGTCTTAATGTATCCCAACAAGACGTCAGAGTGATTAGGGTCCGGCAAGGGCGGTGACCACGCAATTGGTTCACCTCCACCTACCCAACAATTCAAAAATTGTTCTTCAAATAACAGTGTCACAAAACCAAACATTGTTATTTTGGATATTGTTGGTGCAATTTCTGTTACAAATTTCTTTAGGACTAACATTTCCGCACGACGCGCAATTTCCTGTGTACTTGATGTTTCTTCCTCAAAAAGATTTATACGTTCCTCTTTAGTCTGCACTTTTTCAGGTCGCTTGGCACGTCCTACATTTTCTTGGCGATGTTTCTTTCATCAATATGTTCCCTTGTTTGTCGAACAACATTCCCAAAAGAACGTTGTACGCGATAATCTTGAAGACAAACTTTCAGTGTATGAGCGCGATTCAGCAGTCGAATTTGGAAGACGCTGTTCATAAATTAGCAATATGTTAGCAGTTCATTATTTTTATAAACAGCAGTTTATTATGTTTATAAACATGAGCCATTTTTGCTTTTAAAAAATACAATAACGAAAATAATTAAAATAGAAAATTTGGAACGCACATAGTACAGGAAATAATTGTCAGACTTAACAGGTACACAATTAATTTGCACTTAAAATAGATACAAAATATCTTATAAGCCAGCGGAGTTTTTAGGTTTTATTACTTTTCAGACTTTTAAAAGTAAAATATGCCTCTTTACAATATTTTTTTCACAGGGCTCGACTTAACTTTTTGAAACGGTTAAAGACTGGTATTGACGTGATTGAGAAAACTTATTCAGAAACGTTACTTACTTCAGCAAGTTCTATACACAGTTAAAAATAGTTTATTACCCAAAAAATCATCACGTATATGTATATATGTATTATATATATATATATATATATATATATATATATATATATATATATATATATATATATATATATATATATATATATATAATAAAAAGAATTGGATAGTTTATTTTATAAATAAAATATTTAGTGCCAAAGTGACCACCACATATTTTGTACTGCATCAGAGAGTAAGACTCTGGAGATAATTAAACGAGTTTACAAAGCAATTAAAATCATTTGGTAGATGTTATAGACATTTGGCTGCTGCCGCAACGTGTTTTCTGTGTTAAACAGTTTATCAAGTTTAATTCAATTATTGAAGTGCAACGTTTGTTTCGAAGAAAATGCAATGTTCGCAATGCCCCTACCTATTATCAAATTTGGCTAAAAAGATGGTATAATAATGCGTCAGTATTAAATGGGAAGGCGCAAGGACGGCTCCGATTTGCGTGTATTCCGGAAAATGAATAGAAAGTAAGGTAGGCAATTTTTCGTAGCTCTAACCAATTTCTTTAGAACATGCTTTAGCATTAAATATATCAGAACAGCAGTTTATTTGCGGCCACATGAGGGTCGTCATCTTTCATCCTTCGTTGAATTTTTTTAAAATTAAATATCTTGCGCCCGTTACAACTTTTATCTCAGACAACGACCGTTCACCGTTTACCTTTTCTTGGATCAAGCCGCCGTTTTTTTCTTGTCCGTTTTCGGTTTGGGTGCCTTGAGTCACTTTGTCGGACCAGCTTTGGCTTTTTTCGCTTTGGACGGAGACTTCGGTGTAGCCGCGATGGAAGCGGGTTTCTTTCTGGCACCCGCACCGATGGGCTTCATCGCCTTGAAGCTGGAAGGGGCAACTTTCGGTTTCATTGCGGTTTTGTTGCTTTTCGCTACCACCGCCTTTTGTTTATCGCCGGCGACGGCGCTTTTCACATTCTTGGTGGCGGGCTTCTTGTCGTCGCCATACTGGACGAAGCCCGATGCCAGCTTGAAAGAAGCTAAAGCTCCCTTGTCCCTCGTCTGTACTAGAGAGCAGGATTTTACGCCCGATTTTAAGTATTTTCTGACAAAGGGCGCCAGTTTTTTTACGTTCACCTTGTAGTTTGCGGCGATGTACTTCTTGATAGCTTGCAACGACGAACCGCCGCATTCTTTCAGATGCCTTGCCCACCATCTCGAACGTTGGACGATGCGAAGGTTTCACTTTATTTCCTTCTTTGGCTTCGCACTTTTCGCCGGTGCTGCTGCGGGCCAAAAAAAGTGAACAGCTGTATCTGCCATTTTCGTTATTAGCTTGACGGTATCATGCGGGAACTGAAACGAGTTGCGACGTGATCGGGCACTTAACGTGATGATTGCTTATAAAATTAGTTTTGTCACTACAAGACTACGATCGTTCAAAAATTGACAGATGGAAATAGGCTACACAAAATTACGTTTTTTTACGACTCAGAAATGATATTCCACCTTTTAAACATTATGTATGGGCGAATAAGTTCATTGGGATCTCTTTTTCAAAAATGTGCGAACGGTAACTATAACGGTTGCAAAATATTTACAGAAGCTACAAAACTTTTTGTGCGCACAAATTAAAGAAGATACTGGTAGATTTTGTTTCCAACAAGATATCGTAACCAGCCAGAAACCTAAATTTCTATGCAAATCTTACAAAAAGCCTATTTTTTGCAATGGTGACTGGACAACAAGATCACCAGATATCACTACTCCAGATTTTTTCTATAAGGATAGTTTAAAAGGGAAATTTATACTGCAAAACCAAGAACAATTAAGGAACTGAAAAGAGATATTGAGACGGAAATTTGAGGGGTTTTGTACGAATTACTAAGTAGAGTTATGTCCAATTTCTTCCGTCACTTCAAAAAGTTATCGGGTACGATGGAAAACACTTAGGTCATAAAATATGTCGTATATAAGTTATTCTAACCTATGGGTCCATCTGCAAATTGTGCTTTGGGTGCACTGCGATCTAAAAGGCTCATTGCGGTGACTCTTATTCTGTTTGCTTTTCATTCCATGCCCACGTGAGGTATTCGGTACCCTGTACTATTTTGTACAGGGCTGTCTATTTGCGTGACCTATAATCATTCGGTGACATTATTGGTCTCCTGAATAAGTATGGTCTTTTGATATCACCTGAATAAATATTGTCTTTTGATATCGGAGCATCAGTATGGTTGCGCAACAGCTTTGTTGGCAATTATTGATGACATAGTGACGGCAATCGATGGAGAGAAGCTGACTCTGCTGGCACTGTTGGACTACTCAAGGGCATTTGACAGAATCGATTATGAGATACTGCTGTCTATTTTATATTATTGTGATCTGGCTGATACAGCTTTATCACTTCTGTGCGCCTATCTGACACATAGGTTTCAAAGGGTAGTCATTGGAAATGAAATGTCTGATTATTTACCAATGGTGTCGGGTGTTCCACAGGGGTCGGTTTTGTCGCCATTTCTTTTTGCAGTTTACACTTCGTCATTTGCTGATTATGTCACTCAATATGGAGTTCACTGTTTCGCTAACGAACCGCAAATCTACAACTCGTTTGATCCCTTAGATACTGCCAACGCTTGTCAAACTATAAATTCTGATCTCTCAAGCTTGATTAGAATTTCAGAAAAAAATTGTCTTGATATCAATCCAGGCAAGTCAAAGATTATGCAATGTGATCCAAAACTTGTAATAGAACGATGGAGGATTCGAATATGTATATAAATTAAGGATCAGCAACTGGCATTGATAAAAGTGTGCCAAAATTTGTGCTTGGAACTGGATCATGACCTGCGATTTACTTTTCACGTCAATAAATCACTAGTAGTAGTAGTAGTAGCAGTGGTGAGGAGGCCAACGCCAAGCAAGTAGGCCACAATGGGCCCTTTTTGCCAACCCCGGCAACCATGCTCTACTCTTCCTCGGTTCCGTCGCCAAACTGCCTCGACCTCGAAATGAAAGCAGTGACGGTCTTCAATTGGACGGTACTCACCTGGTTCCTCTGCAGAGTCCTCGATCCGAACAATTCTGCTCGAAGACTCCCAAAAGCCTCTTATTCACGCAGGTAGTGGTAGGACGTTCTTCATCCTCGCCGCATTCCAGGCAAATGGGATCCCTCTCTACCCCTATGAATGTGAGGTGTCTTCTAAGAGCGCAGTGGCCTGTCAGCACCACAAGGATGCGGCGAAGAGTATGTCGACTCCTACCGAGTAGCCAGACAGCTTTATCTCTGTCCGGCCCCTCCACGAAGTCCCTCGTCTGCCTACAGCCACCAAAGGACCTCCAGTGCCTCTCCATTGCTTCCTCTGTCCACCTGTCTAAGACGACAGAGACCGTGTTCCTGCTTATGCCTATCGCTGGCTCCGGGCCACAGAACGGCCGCCGGGAACCAAGCCTAGCGAGATTATTCGTCACCTCATTCCTCGCCACGCCACAGTGCCTCGGAACCCACACCAGCTGCACCTCCTTTGTCCTGGCTAGTCCTTTGAGGTCATCAGTGCACTCCTGAACCAGTGTTGACCTGATTCTGGCCGCGCAGACTGCCCGGAGGCCCGCCTGGCTATCCAAGCAAATGTACACACATTTTTCAGGGCTCCTCCTCACATCCTGTCTATTGGCCACAGACAGGATAGCGTACACCTCTGTTTCCAATACCGTGGTATATGCGCCAAGAGCATAACTCTCGCGCACCCCCAGGCCTACGATGTATATTACCGCCCCTGAGGATTGTTCATCCTCCAGCCGCGATCCGTCGGTGAAACAGACCAGGCCTGCGGGCTGGAATGCAACCTCATTTTCCCTCCACTGATCCCACCTGGAGATCCTGAGGGTATATGGTCTCGTCAACCTAATATCATCCTCGGTATTCCGTACCTTGATGGAGAAAATCAGAATTTCCTTTTCCACCTACTTGGCAGCTCTTGCATGCCGTATTATTGCTCCCTCTCCGCACCAGTTTCCAGAGTCTCGCATTCTATGATGTGATGCCATAGCCTCCTTTCTGATACAGATGGGAAGCGGTGGCAGCATCAGCAAGACCTCTAGCGTGGATGCGAGTGTCGTCCTCATAGCGCTTGTGATACCCAGGATTGCCAGCCTTTGGAGTTTGGCCAGCTACCTGCTTGTAGTTTGGTTCACACCACACCACCAGACCAACGCCCCATAGAGGATTCTCCGCCTGACGATCGCAGTGTAAATCCAGTAAAGGATCCGAGGATTAAGCCCCCAGGTCCTCCCTATCACTCGACGCAGCTGCCAGATAATAAATCACTAAACGAGCGTTTAGCAACTCTAAACTCATTTATCCTAACAGAGTCTACTTGTGTTATGAAAACAAGATTGTTTTATGTACGTCCTTAATCCTTAGTCAATTTAACTTTGAAGATGTTGTATATGAGCCGTATATAACCAACATAAATAAGCTGCGTCTGTATACACAAATTTCTGCTATTTTTTAAAAAGTTCAAGTAATGTCTTCTTGGCATATGGTGTCGATTAGTTTTAAGAGAAATTAGATACGAAAATTAACATGTATTAAAAATTTGCATGTTTTGTCTATAATATCAGAGCCGATCGCAACTTCCAGTATAGTCGGAAGTGTGTGGAATATTCGATTCGAATCTAGTATTTTAACTGCTTGATACATTTAGACATTTGGTCAGACTAGTTACTAATACCGTTTTTTTTTTAATGTTTTGACCCAACCTGTTCACCTATCCAGTCTTTTGTTTCCGATTTTAAAATTCCATGATGGAAATTGTTGCTAGAAGCGTGTATTCCTTATTTGATTCTATTAAAATAAGACTTGTTAAACGTGTATAAAACTTTTGATATAGTATTTAAAGTCATGTAATCCTACATATTAAAAACGCAATTAGGCGTCTATTGGTATCACATATTGTATAAATGAGATACACTATCTTGTTTTCTACAAATTAAAGCAGTCGTACACAGTTATAGAGATTAGTGCTCTTGAAAAAGTTTGAAAGCTACAGGTCTTTTGTTAAATAGGACTTTTTCTGGTATAACATACTCTAAAATATTGTTCTTTGTCTCAAAGAAAATACGTGGATAGTTTCAGTGTATTTAATTCCTGAAAGAATACGCCTTTTAACCTTCACTCGTCACTAGTTAATAATTCAGCAAGTCTAGAAAGCATAATGGTGAACAAATGTTTATTCTTCAATGTAGTAGGCTTCCTTCTTTTCCTCGTCACGGAGTACACATGGGATTTTATTGTCAATGTGAGCCACGTTTCATGATTTATGGTATGAAAAATAGTACCCACACTTATATTTACCTTATAACTAGCTTTCTCCCTTTTAAGATATATAAGCTAACTATTTTCTCCTAGTGACTGTTAACAAATACAAATGGGCGTTTAGCTTAGTCACGCCAACACTCTAATACATTTTTCCCAACATCACGTTATAATCTTTTTATTCTGTATGGCAGAATTTGCTATAAAATAAGTAAAATGATTAATTGGCGAATTATACAGCTAAACATCAAAATGCAAATGTCCATTTCATTAAAATATTGAATATGTAAAAATTAGCAACTATACAGTATGATGAGCCATTGTAGTGATCAACAAAAATTGTTAAATATAGAAGGATCTAATGAACTATATTGTAACTAAAATGGTTTTAGAATATTTAAAACTCAGATATAAGGTATTTTTTAATAACTTTAAAGCTTCTGGCATAAAAAGAAACTAAGTTATGGTAAAATTAGTTCGGCTCCTGTAAAATGTCAAAAAAGGATACAAAACTAAACGTTTTTGTCATTGTAAAAAATGTTCTAGATACAAATTATTTTGGTCTAAGTGGTTGAAGAATACCAAAAGATTGCAAATTATTATTGTATAACCAGCCAACATTATATCCCTAGGCAAAACTTACACCATCAGCCAAGCAAAAATGCTTGCTATAAATCTGTGTGTACAAGAGTGCATACAAAGGAAAGTCAGAACTTTCAGGCAGTAGTAAAGACTCTAAGATCTTTCAAAACAAAGTCGAAACTAACCTGGGAATGCAAAAAATTCTTGCAGCAACTGGCTACTAAGAACAAAGTGGGTACCAGTGCATCCAGTCATTGAAGAAAGTAAGGAAGCAGATAGCCTTGCAAAAAAGGCAACACCAACATCATTCTATGGTCCAGAGCCCTATTGTGGACTAACAAAATCCATGTAAGAAATTAAGTTGATATTTGGGAGAGTAATCAAATGCTGTCACACTGGAGGAAAATGCCACGCTTAAGGCAGTCAAAACAGTCTGAGCTATTTCTTGGATTGGACAGGAACGACTTAAGAATAATCACTGGACTTTTCACAGGACACTCCGCAGTAAGGCAGACAGTTAATACTACGGATACTACATGAAACACGCGACTTAACTTTACGGTTAATACGTTTGAATTTTTAAAACAATGTATCTACTACTTTACATAATTAATACTTAATACAAAAAATGATAATATAAAATAAAGACAAATATAAATATCAACATACAAGGGATAAAATGTTTAGCACATGATGTGCAGAGTCTAACTCAGAACAAGAAATAAACGTCGTTTCACAGACGAACAGTATCTTTATATCAAATCCCCCAGACGTGGCACTATCGTTCCCAGAGGTGACTTTGGTCTTGCTGACGCTGTTTCCCACGTGTGATATTCCGTTGATTCTGTCGTTCTCGGCTTGCTCGCTTGAAGGCGCCTTCCATCTTCATGCCGACTCGGCTGTCCTGTTCGTGGGAAGATGACCTGTTGGTATAAAGGCCCATTGTTTTGGCTCTATTTATCTCCTCCCCTTTTTGAAGAACAAAGCTACGGTTCGTTCCGGATTTTCAAGGGAAATCCGGATTCGGTGTTCATTGGACTTTCTTCTTTGGTTGTCTCTTCAACCCCATTTTTGTTGCCGTTGTTACAATGGCCATTATGAAAGCCACATATAGTAATATGGTTCATATACTTAGGTAATGTATAGGTATTTTGAGTGATCCTGGTATCTTCTGTTTGATCGTTTGAAGTTGGTTTTGTATCTGATCGATGTTGTGTAGCTGTACGTTTTCTAGTGTTAATTTAGGTACCTTTTCCGGATTTACAGGATCTTCTGGATTTGGAGGTTCTAATTTTCGTAGATTGAATAGTTGTTGCGTTTCTGATGTTTTTGGGCCGGTCTTGTAGATTTTAGTGCCTATTTTCAATTGGCAATTTGGTTGAAGGTTGACTAATTTGGTACCTTTTATTATATTGGTCCACTCTTGTTCCTGGCAAGTTATTGACTGGTTCCATATCTCGAAACGGTTGGTTTATTGATTTTGACTATTTCTTGTTTACAGTTATTTATAGGTTTTTGAAATTTGATTCTTCTGATTTCGCATGGGTTTCGATCATTCATGACTGTTGGATTGTCGTCTTTGCCGAAATACATTTGGTTCTTTAAATTTTGACATTCTTCGTTGCGATAGGCATATTGTTTACTGCTTAGTATTACGTGTTTGGTTCTAGGAATTATCATGGTAAAAGTGTGTGGATTTCTAGAGACTGGTAAAGTGTATAATTGATAATAATTATACTCCGATTCGTCTACTAGACGTATCTCTATTTGAAATATAATTTTGAAATTGTTTTGAACTACTTTTATTTTAAATATTTTTCGTATAGATTTAGTGGTTGTTATTAATTTTGCATTAGTTACATAATTTTGTATTTGTTGATTTTTTTATTATAAACTTTGTTTTTAATATTGACGTGAGAAATATTCCTAATTTTGAAAAAGTAATTGCATTTTCGGTTGTTAAAGCCAGTTACTGGATATTGCTTAGTAAATGGCTTAACTGTGTGGGTAATTCCCGAATTTTTATGCGGTGGTAATGAGTTAGTTGTTCATTGCTAAGGCTATCAATTGTATTACCGAATTTGTTTATTCTATTCACTATTGTGTCTTGATTATGACTCAATTTTACTATTGTTTTATTAGATTATATTATCACTTCAAGCATCAATGAATTCTGCGATTGGAAAAGTTCATGAATTTTATTTTGATCTGTCGTTAAAACTTATATTGCCTTATATATATATATATATATATATATATATATATATATATATATATATATATATATATATATATATATATATATATATATATATATATATATACGTTCTCCGTCTTGTGAATCTAGATCTGCTGTGATTGATTTAAAGATAAAACCTAGTCCGTCTATCATTCCACGTTTCTGTCTGTTATTAATAGTATTCATATTGGGAAAAATCCTATAAAATATATAATCAATGTTATCTATAGTAAAATTCAACGTTAGTATGAAATTTTGATATTCAGAATGGTAGTCGGTCGTCATTAATTTAATTGTGTTTGCGTAGTGTTGCTTTATTTGGTCGTAGTCCTTATATAATTGTGTCAAGTCTAGAAGGGCAGTAAATTCCACCTGTTAGTCTCTGTATATGCTGTTCCTATTTTCCTGGGTAGCATGCCTGGATTGTCTGTCTTCATAAATAATTTCCATTAGTTCCTTATGTTGTACGTATACTCTTGGGTAATTATTACTTCCGGGTCGTAGTTGAACATTTCCGGTATTTAGCTAAATATTAAATCAAAAGGTGGTTTTAGCGTTTGGGAATGTATTGTCAAATTATAAGTGAAGATACAGTATGGTATTATGTCGATTGGTTTCATATTTTTAAATTGTGCTGTGAAATCTTTCAACTGGTCCGTTTGATGTCGCTTTTTGAGGTAGCTCTTCAATTACTAAGTTCGAGAACTCCATACCTGGATCTGCAATTAGGGTGTTACACGCTCCATATTGTGAAAAGTATTTGATTGGGTTTTTCGCAATTTCGGTGGCACTTTTACTTTTGATCGGAAACGCTTGGCCAAATTTACTAAATGGATCTATTATTGTTAAGAATATGGCTTGTTCAATAATGTATCTATATGTAGTATTTCTAATGGTTTGGATGCTGTGGGGGTGTGCTCTAATGCTATTTGTACTGGGTTTCTGTTGTACTTGCACGTCTTGCATAATTCACAATTTCGTACATACACTTCTATATGTTTCTTTAAATTGGGATAATAGTATTTTTTCTTTATTCTTAGGTATGTTTCGTCCGCTCCCCGATGATTACTCTCCCCTTCATGATATTTCATGGTCGTCTCGGTTAACTCGTCCTCGTTAATGTCATCCCTAATTCCCAAACATCTATAAAATTTGGGTGATTCCACCGTATTAAAATTTTTATTGATTGCCAAACTTACTAGTTCGTAATCTTGTTTATTTACAAAAACACAATAATATTTCCGTTGTGGTAAACAGTACTCTTTTATACATTTTTCTATTTGGCTGGGTTCATTCAAATTAAAGTTTGCATAGATGAAATTTCGTTTGACTTTTCTGACAGAATATTTCCGGTTTGTCCATGTTTTTGAAAACTATCTGATTGGTTTTGCTGTTAACGATTTCTTCCTCGAGTATCGGTATACCGGGTGCTGAGTATGAGTCTGCATTTGAATTAGCTGTTTCGTCATCGTCAATTTCTATTATTTCCTCTTCTTCGTCAATATTATTGGCCATTGATTGGTTATCTATATCCAGTGGGTTTATTTCTACTCTAGTAAGTGCATCTGCTGCGCAGTTTAACTTTCCTTTCTTATACTCGTAACATTGCGTGGGGCGAAAAGTACAAGCAAATAGCTAACGCAAATTTTCACAGATTTCATAGTTGTTATATTTTTTTAATGGTTCAGAATTAACTATTATTAACTTTTCAGCAAGTGACGGTCCAAGGTAAGCAGCAAAATCAGTTAAAGGCTTGATGGTTCAGTGGTAAAAACGTGTGCCTCTGAACCGAAAGGTACCGGGTTCAATCCCAGGATTCTCCTTTCACTTTTTCAGTACATACTGTACAATTGACATTAACCTAGGTTGTGGCATTGTATTTGAACAAGTTGAATGTCTGCACGTTCCGCCCTTCGGAGGGCCGTTCCCATGTCCATGCGATGTTGGGCACGTTATAGATCCCTATCCTCCTTACAGAAAGGCAGCGGTTCGGCAAAATTTTCAGGAACTGAAGTAAAACTGATCCCTGACGTCGGTGATTGGCCATAGTCGCGGAAATAGACCGACGTTAAAGAAACGAAAAAGAAAACAAAAGCAAAATCAGGACTCTGTACACAGCGAACCAACGCATAGCTACTAAGAAACTAGAAACAAGTGTTAAATATTAACGAATGTATCTTTTACAATAGCTTTAAGTTATTTTGCCTGTTTTTTGTTTAAATTATTTCTGAAAGTCTTGAAGAAAAACAAGTAGGTGTGGGCTAAGTGAAGATTGGAACCTGTGATGAGCACTGATAAGTACACTTAGAGAACCTAAATCACCACAACACACCTTACGTTAACTTTGTTAGTGAAACGATCGTCAGATCTTTAAAAAGATGTGTTGTGGTGATTTGGGTTCTACAAGTATACTTATAAGTAGGTATGGACTTTCACTTTTCTGTTTATAAAAATGCATTAAAGGGCACTCAGCAAAGTTTTAAATAACCATGTATCGATTTCGTTAAAAAGGGGAAATACAAACAAGGTAATGGGTGTATTCAAAAATTAAAATTAATCGTTTATAAAATTTTATTTAAAAATGAGTAGGTATTATAAGATGTAAGTACAAACTGAATTAGTAATGGCTTCGTTAACGTTAATGATATCGTTATAGTTGATGACGTTGTTTGAAGGAGAGCTAAGTGTCCATTAGTTAAAGTTTAAAGACTATAGTATATAACCCGTCTCAGTTTCAGGTCACACAGCTAAATACTAATAATTTATTTTTATCTCAAATTAAAATTTAATAACCGTTTGTTACTAAATAAGTTAAAGCTGCAAAAAAGACCATTACCAATAAATATATGTAAAAGAACAATGTCGCTTTATTGTTAACATTATTGCTTATATTAGTGAATTTAGAAAAAATCACTAATGGGGAGATCCCGACTTTTGAATTTAAAATTTTTTTTGCAAATGAGCGCGAAATAGGACCCCTAGATTCCATATCCGAGGTCAGTTTAAATTTCTATACTTCTATATACATATATATATATATATATATATATATATATATATATATATATATATATATATATATATATATATATATATATATATATATATATATATATATATATATAAGTCGGACCCGGTTTTCCAAGAAAATTTTGAGTTTTCTTGGATAATGAAATAGCTATGATAACCAAATTTAGAAGGTAGGTTAACGATATAAAATGTAAATTATACGCAAAAATTTAGATTCCTATGCTACAAGAAAAAAAAAAATATAATAAAATATTTGTAGCCAGATCATTTCTATGAAAATTTTCTACCATAACTTGCTGCGTCCAGACTTTTATTATACATTTTAATTGATCTTTCTTTAAAGCTGTGATTAATGAGCTGCGCGAAAGCAATCTTACCTTACGAGTCTCCTAGCTGTACTCACCTGTTGAAGGCATTTTTCATCCTAAAATTATCACTATGTGAAAACTGTAACCGGTGATGAGCACTGATAAGTACGCTTGGAGAACCCAAATCACCACAACACATCTTTTTAAAGACCTTACGATCTTTTCACCAACCACGTTAGCATCTTCAGAGGATGAAATTAGAATTCTTTCATCCTCTGATGACGCTAACGTGGATAGTGGAACGTTAGGAAGGTCTTCAAAAAGATGCGTTGTGTTGATTTGGATTCTCCAAATGCACCTATCTACAATTGTCACTAATTATCTGGAAGCTGTCTTTGAAATAATAATTGATTAAAACGTTTAGCAAAATGCTTTGCAAAAATCATAAGAAATGTCGAGATAACAAGTATGCATCTGTAATTTAGTCTTTTCAAATTCTGACCTAAATAAAAGAACCAGAGTCCTTAAAAGTCGTTACTGCGATTTGTTTTAATTTTGTTGAGGCCGATTTTTAAAATTGTCTTTCTTTAATACATAAAATTCCTGACAACCCAAACCCAAACTTAGTTAAATACAAGTTCGCCTAGGATTGAAAAAAGCTGGTAAAATCTGAATGTTATTTTTATAAAAATTGAAAAACGCCAGCATTTTTTTGCGTATTGTAAAAACTATCTTTAAAGTTTAATAGCAAGATAAAAGAACAAAACTCTTAACGTCGTTTGCGTTTTGCCGTATTAATAGAGTCGTGAATAACTAGTATCTTTGCAATATATGCCCTTCTTAAGTAGATTGGTGGTTCCTGACTTTCTGCTAGGACCGCACTATTTGATGATAATTGAATCGCACCAATACATATTTCAATTGCTTTCGTTTTTATGCGATCTATTATTTTCAAATTATAATTTGAAGGAGACCCATATACAACGGCACCATAATCCATAATTTACCTAATGTAACATCTATAAAACATTAGAGATGTCTTAAAATCTGCACGTTTAATTACAAACTGACCTTAGTAAGTTTATTCCTCGTTCATACTTTGCCTTAACATGTTTGATACACGAAGTCCACAACAATTTCATATCAAAAGTGACACCCAGGTATTTGTAATACTAATGTCATAATTTTGAAATGTTAGTGTAACGCTGGTTCTTAATTTATGTCTAGTAAAAAACATGACAGGATTTTGTTGACTTAGATCAAAGCATTTCTCAAAAAGCGACTAATTTAATATTGACATAACATACTCAAGTTCATTAACGCAATACTAATGTACAAACATGTAAATACCCTGCAGTGAATCATCAAATAAGTTATCCAACGCAGCTGTGTAAATGTTAAACAACAGAGGACTTTGAATGGATTCTTGTGTCATACTTTTGGATGTGAGTAATGAACCATAGAGGTATCTCTAATATATATTTATACCCTTCGTGGTCAAGAGGTAATAACATGTGCCTCTGAACCGAAGGACACTGGGTTCGATTCCCGCGGTTCCCCTTTGGAGGGGGCGTAAGTCCGTCGTCCCCTGTCCATCTGATGTTGGGTACCTTAAGGATCCCTATTTTCCTTGCATAAAGGAAAGCGTTCCGCAAAATGTCCGGCATACTGGGGTGAAATTGCTCCCTGGCGTCGGTGATTGACCATAGTCGCTGAAATAGACGGAAGTTAAAGTATATATATATATATATATATATATATATATATATATATATATATATATATATATATATATATATATATATATATATATATATATATATATATATATGCCCTGCATTATATAATTCAACAATTTGTGGAAACTTTATACGACAATCCGTCTAATAACAGTTTTATGTGCTTCCTGTATGTCAGCAAAAACACAACCTGCGTAATTATTTTTAGAAAAACTGTATTGCATATCTGACACCATGTGAGAAATAGCATGTATAGTACCTCCACTTTTGCGAAAGACATATTGGTTTTGTAGCAGCAGTGATCGATATTCATTGAACCATTCAAGTCATGCCTTCATCACTCTCTCAAGGGTTTTGAAAATGCGAGAAAGTAAGGAGACAGGACAGTATGAGGATGCAAAATTAGGATTTTTATCATATAAAAGATAGATGGTGATATCTTTTATTGAGTCAGTATAATTACAATTTAGCCACCAATCGTTGTATTTTAGTAGTATTTCTACTTTTACAAAATGTGACATGTTACTTAACATATTATAGGTTTTTTAACCTGGTGGTGTGTTCTGTGTGGCTTTTTGAGCTGTATCTTTCCTGTTGAAGGGAACTGTATTATCTTTCTAGCCGGCCCCTTCAGCATTCCAAGACTGAATTGCAGATGGAGTTGCAAATTGTTCTAACAAGTCATTAATTAGAGATTCTGGCAAAGCCGCGGTTTTTAAATAAAATTGTTGTTAGAAGTTATCCTGACAAAGCGCCATATATCCGACAGCGGTGTGGTCCTTCAAGGCTAGAGACAAAATTTTGCCATGCGTTTTTGCATTTAAGTTTGAATAAATGTTTTGACTTCTTCTACACTTTATAGTTTAGATAATTAGTTAAGTTTGACGTTAACTGTTATGTATGCGGTACATTTGATGGTTAGCAAGCATATCAAAACATTCGTTATCGAACCAAATACCAATATATATATATATATATATATATATATATATATATATATATATATATATATATATATATATATATATATATATATATATATATATATATATATATATATATATATAAACATATAAGCCCAATTAACGCTCTTTTGAAGAATTTTTTTTTAAATTCAATAGTTGGGATCTCCTCATTAGTGATTTTTTTTAAATTCAATTTAATTATAGGAGACGACGCTAATGACCACAGCGGCTTATATATATATATATATATATATATATATATATATATATATATATATATATATATATATATATATACAGTGTGCCCGAAATTGGTGATGCATGTATTGCGATCTCCGAAACTGTTAGAGATAGGAAAGCGGTTAAATAGGGAAAGTTTTAGAGAATTCTATTTTTAATTGAATGCTGTGTAGTGTACGATGTTATCTCTTTTGGTTTTTACGATATTTGAATAAAACTAAAATGACGCATTTTCGAAAATACCCTGTATTTTCTTTATTTATGAAAATTTCTTAAATCTGTAAAAAGTTTCTTGTAGCAACTTTTTACGCAGAAAACGCCTGTATAGTCAGATTTAATTTCCAACGTTTTGATAGTTTGTAACCATCATCAACTTTGTTTTTTCATATGGGCGCCATATTGGATTTTCACGGTTTTGCAAAGCCCCTGTTTTTGCCTTTACAAATATATATCACACTTAGTGAAAAAACTTAGGTTACAGGTTGAAAAACGAAAAAATAAGATTTTGTAACGAATTTGGCAACGTCGCACGAAGACACACTCACACTGCTTTCTGGGGGATCAAATTCATATATTTCGTTTGTAACATGTCCCCACAAAGGAAAGTCAAATGGAGTGAGGTCGGGAGACCTCGCTAGCCACAGCACCGGGGCCACTGTTAGATATTATTCTTTCACCAAATGTCTCAGATACAAAAATGTACTTCCCTGGAGTGATGGGTGGGGCAGCCGTCATGTTGAAACCATACATTACGGAACTCATTATCTGGGAGAATTTCTATAATTGCTGGTACTATTTAATTGTGCAACATTGCAAGGTATCTTTGTCCTGCGAATGTTTGATGAGCCCAATAAGTTGATTCCCTATTAAAATAAAATAGTTTAATTTCTTCTTACGACAGGAATATTAAAATAATTCAAAGGATAGAAGAATAATTATTTTTCAGATTAAAGCGAAAAATATCTCACCATACATTTCACACCAAACATTAAAGCCAAATCGAACTTGCAATCTACGCTGTTCCCGCAGCTCAGGGTTTTCTGTAGCCCAATAATGACGATTATGCTTGATGAATATTCCGCAATTTGTAACATAAATTTCGTCCGTCCATACAATGTTCTTTTCAAGGTTCAAATTATCTTGACAGTTTCCCTGGTACCAATTGCAAAAAGTTACTCTTCTGTTAAAATCACCTTCTCGAAATCCTTGTACGATGGTGGGCTTATACGGACGATAATGTAGTTTTTTTCAAAACGTCGTGAACTGTTGACTTAGCAGTATGTATCTCCCTGCCAGCAATCCTTGTAGAGGACATAGGATTCTCATGAAAATGTTCTTGAATACTTCTGTCACGATTTTCACTATTCTTCTCATAATTCTTAGACCGAGATTTACCAAAAGCTCCGAATCCAAGTAAATTCATTACAAGTTTAGAGAAATACCTTTTGTTGGGTTGTCGTGTATCCGTGTAATTTTTCAAATATTTGTTGACAGCCTTATCCGCATTCCTTTTATTTCTAATATATGATACTAACATATCAAAATTTTCTTCATTCGAGAAATGTTCTGCCATTCTGAACACTAGCGCCGAGTCAAGACATAAAACGCGTTTAAATAAAGACAAGCGTTCACAGTTTTGACAGAAGTCGTGACAGATTTAAAAATTTTCATTCGTCTAAAATTCAAAGCCTACTAGAGCATTAATGTATCACGGATATTTCATCAAATTATTTATTGAACTTTTGGTTATTCCGAATATTTAATTGATTTGTGGGTCATAGTGGTGTTCTGAGAAATAATAATGCAATTCGTTCATGTATTTCTCAAAAGTTATGACTTTTTTGACGTTACTTTCTGTTGCACGGTACGAGTGTGATATATCATAAACAATGTTAACTGTAACACAATTGATCGAGTTACCAGATCGGTGATAAAAAAATGTGCTAAATGTATGGAAGCAAATGGGTCATTTGACACATTATAGTTTTTTTTCCTTTCTTTTTTGTGTTAAAATTTAAAAAAGGGTAATTTCTATATTTTCAAACGATTTTCACATAGGAGAAACTATTACTTATAAGGATATGTTGTTATTAATTGTAGTTAAGAGATTAAATGCAGCAGAATCACCTTAAGTGTGTGTTTCTTCGTGCGACGTTGCCAAATTCTTAACAAAATCATATTTTTCTCATTTTTCAACCCATAACCTAACTTTTTTCACTAAGTGTAATACATATTTGTAAAGGAAAAAACAGGGACTTTTCAAAACCGTGAAAATCCAATATGGCGTCCATATGAAAAAACAAAGTTGATGATGGTTCCAAACTATCAAAACGTTGGAAATGAAATCTGACTACACCGGAGTTTCCTACATAAAAAGTTGCTATAAGAAACTTTTTACAGATTTCAGAAATTTTCATAAATAAAGAAAATACAGGGTATTTTCGAAAATGCGTCATTTTAGTTTTTTTCAAATATCATAAAAACCAAGAGATAAAATCGTAAACTAAACGGCAGTCAATTACAAGCAGAATTCTCTAAAACTTTCCCTATTTAACTGCTTTCCTATCTCCAACAGTTTCGAAGATCGCAATACATGCATCACCAATTTCGGACACACTATATACATATATATATATATATATATATATATATATATATATATATATATATATATATATATATAGAAGTGTGTGTGTGTGTGTGTGTGTGTTTGTGTGTGTGTATGTATTACACCGATAACTCAAAAAATTATGGGCGGATGTTAGTCAAATCTGGTTACTACCTTTCTCTTGCAAGTATATTGGATAAGTTCGTTAACCAGAAAAATGTTATTAGTTCAAATAGATTAAAGAATGCTTTGTTTAAATTAGTAAGTTGGATTCCCTGGTCCGTGCGAGTTCTGAGCTGAGCTTTCATATATCTAATTTCGACCACCGCACAGGTCCACTAGCTTATATCTAATAACCGATCAGAGTACGTTACTAGGTACTAGCGATTTTTAGTGAATTTTATTTGAAAAAATGTTTTTGTACCTTTTCAGACAATAAGTAATTTTAAGAAAATATGGTACATTGTTTCTACTATATAGGCTATACCGGTAACCAGATTGATGATTGCTTGCATTATAAAAACATAATATTTGCTATTAAAAACATTTTTAATGAAAATTCACCTCCATAACGCACCTGCTGCGTCCAGAGTTTTTTATTTTGAAATTGGTGCAGCAAACATTTTCAGTCACTAGATTATATTTGTTCGTTGTAGATACCCACCACATAAATTTTTCTATTTTCTAAATAATTTTCCATAAATATACCTAGCCTATCTCCTTTTTGAGGTCTCAGTATTTAACACACACACACACACACAGACATATATATATATATATATATATATATATATATATATATATATATATATATATATATATATATATATATATATATATCAAGTTGGGTATTTAAGCCGCCGCCGTAAATGTATAAGACTAGTTGCAGTGTACGAATAAACTGAATTTGTAAAAATGGCATTTTAAACAAAGTAAAGATATTGTTTCTGGATAAGGTTAAACAAAAAAACATATAAGAAAATATTTTATAGTTTGAGTAGAGGTGACTTCATGATTGTATTTTTGTAACTGTGACATATGTACATATCACCTCGGTCAACTGGCCTAAACCGTTGATTTATAAGATAGGCAACTGACGATAATTTATTGCATACGCTTATCGCATCAGGCTTAACTTACTGTAGCAATCCAGCGGATATAGGGGTAGGCCAATGAGTGACCAAGTAAATGAAGCTCTATCGTCCATAAGAGATATAGAGGTAAGTGAAATACGTTTTAATGAGATATTTAAAAAAAGCAAAACATGTACAAATCTCCACTAGATCAACAGAAAAACTCAATAATGTTATTAAAGACAACTAAGGTAGAAATTGCAAAACTCATGAAAGATAATTAAGAATATACACAAAAAAATGTAAGTTATAAAAATCAAAATCAAAAAGTTAAAAAATAATGGCGATCTGAGCAGCAACAGCTAATGAGAAAAATCCACATTGAGGAAAAAAAGGATCGAAATATCAGACAAAAATATAAATGGAATAATATAGTAATCAGGTGTTCACAGGAAGGTGGAGACCTGAAGAGACAGGCCAGTGACCTTTTAAATGCATATTTGAAACTTAGGACTGAAATTGTTGATGCATATAAACCGAAAAATTTTCCTGAGATGATATTAGTAAAGTTATAAAAGTGGGAGGAAAATCAGGAAGTACTAAATTTAAACAGGCAGTTGGCTGGTTATATTGGTTCTGATCTTACTCCTAAAGAAATAATAATGCCAAAACGGATACGCGATTAGGCTAGGCTAGAAAGGGCACAGGAAAGACGATGACTATAGCAGGTTGTTGATGAGCAAGAAGTAGCTTTACTGAAGCAGGAGGTAGGTGAAGTTCTTTCAAAAAACACAGGCGTCATACAACAGCTCAACACGTAAGTCTAAGACCGACCATGACTGAAAGCCTTGCCTTAGATTTAGACCTACTTGTAATTTCAGAGTAGTTTTCTGGAATGTTAATGCTATTAGAAATTTTGATCACTTTGTAGAGTGTCAGTATAGTAATAATCTGTTTGGTAAATCTATGTATGTGAAGCATGAATAATCGGTGAATGTTTACATTTTTCCCCTTTGTAAATAGTTATAGTTATGTAAATATTGTGCCGGCTGTTGAGAAAAAATCCTTGCGATGTGCTAGTGAAGGATTTGCATTACTGCCAATGAAACATTTTAATGAAGGGCTGTAGATTTTTGTACATCGTGGATGGTCTGTTTACTAACTTATAGAAGCGCTGGATTTATTGTTTGTTCCTTGTATTTTGAGTCTTTTAAAGATATCGCTGATTAATTGCAGTTACTGGATATATTCCCGATATCTTTGAATTCTGTTTGTAAACTTCACAGCGGTGTTTCTTTTTTGTGTGTGGTGATTTTAATTGTAGAAATGGACGGTCGGTCAGAACTAACAAGGAAAATTAATTTGTTTGTTTTCATACCAAACAGAGGCAGTTGTTGCACTTCAAACAGTAATACTCTTCTGGACTTAATGGCGACCAATTCATTTGTTGTTTTGAAATACAGAACGTTGCTTCACATGGCAGCAGAGCTTACTCATATTAGTACTCAAGACCACAGTGTAATTAATCTTATATGAAGCAGTAATGCATGTTTGGACGTAATAAAAAATACAGAAGTTCTAGTTTACGGATCACTCGTCGATATACCTGACTCTGTTTTGATGGCACTTTAAGTAGGTAGTATAATTACAAATAAATTATAACCTTGGTACAATACATTGTTGGGCAGACACTCTTAAAGACCTAAATTCAGTTTTGATGCAGAGCTTCGGTGCAGATAATTTTATTTAAAAAATATATTTTTTTAACTTTTTTAACTTTTAGTGAGAGCCTCGGTGGTTCAGTGGGAATAGCGTGTGCCTCTGAACCCAAGGATACACGGTTGGATTCCCAGGGGTCCCCTTTCACTTTTTCAGTACATAGTGTGCAACATCAACCAAGGTTATGGCATTTAAGCAAGTTGAATGTCTGCACATTACGCGCTTAGGAAGGGGCGTAAAGCCGTCGGTCCCGTGTCAATTATATGTTGGGCTTTTTTTAATGTATTTCAACAACACACCACGGGGGCTTACAGCCTAAATACTATCGTACCGTGGCTGTCGACAGGGAGGAAAGAGGCAACTTGTTAATTCTGGACTTGAAGGTTTGGAGGTTCGGGGGAGAAGGAAAAACATGTGCCGGCAAGGAATTCCACAACTTGGAAATCCTTGTGACAAAAGAGCAGGCATAACAAGATGTTCTACTGTCTGGTGACTGGACAGTAAAAGGGTGCATTCGCTCTGTTCCCTTGGTAGATCTGTCGGGGAGAGCAGGTGGAGGAACTATGGAAAAAAGCTCATCTGAACAGTGACCGTGCAGATATCTATAAAAGAGAGGGAGACAGAGGTCACCAACGGCACGTCGGTGGGCAAAGGATGGGAGCCTTTGGGTGAGGGTAGGGTCACCGATGAGACGTATAGCTCTCCTCTGAATGGATTCCAGGATAGCGAGTGTAGAAGCGGCAGCGGCACCCCAGATGTGCGAGCAGTATTCGAGGTTTGGCATTATTTGTGAAGTATATAAATTATAGAGATTAACTGGTGAAAAGTATTTGCGAGCCCGGAGAGGAAACCTAATTTCTTAGCAGCCGCTTCTGCAATTGATGTGACATGTTGGTGCCAATTGAGATTTCGATCCACGGAAATGCCAACAAGTAAAAAGGACTCATTACTTTGAATAACTTGGTTGTTCATTGTGGCTCTATGTCTGGTGTATTTCTTATGAGATAGAAAGAAGGGATGAGATTTGGTGGAGTTGAATTGTACAAGATTTCTGCTTTCCCAGTCTAATACTTTTGGACATCCACAGAGACAGAACCCTCCATTAGTCTGCGATCCTCATCTAATTGGGCTAAAGAGACAGGCTTAGAATATTGTATATTTGAGTGGAGGGTGCTGTCGTCCGCGTAACTGTGAACTGGGTTGGATGTGCTAGAAAGGAGGTCATTGATGTGGAGAAGAAACAAAGTAGGGGCTAAAGCTGAACGTTGAGGGACTCCTGCATTTTTTAGAGGAATGGCCATCCACGACAACAGAAATGATCCGGTTGGAGAGGAAATTTGCTATCCAGGTACAGAGTTTTGGTGGTAGGCCATAGGCCGGAAGTTTATTAAACAGCGCTGAGTGCCAGACCTGGTCGAATGCTTTGGATATGTCTAGAACGACAATCTGGGATTCGCCGTGTAGTTCATAGAGTTGTTCCACGAATGGGTGACAAAGGAAAGGAGATCGGCAGTTGATCTACGCTGACGGAATCCATATTGCGTGTCGTGGATTAGACTGTGTTTTTCAAGAAGTTTTAGTAATTCGGTGTTTATATACTTTTCCATCACTTTAGAAACGACTGAAAGGAGAGAAATAGGCCTGTAGTTGCTAGGAAGCGCTTTGGATCCTTTCTTAGGAACGGGTTGTACTCGAGCAGTTTTCCAGGTACTGGGGAATATGCATATATTCTAAGATGTCTGAAACAGACAAGTCAGGACAGGAGCAAGTTCTGGTGCCCATTTTTTGAGAACAGTTGCTTGGATTTCGTCAAGGCCAGAGGTTTTCCTGATATTGAGAGAAGAGAGCATATTTCGCACCTTTTTAGTTTTAAAAATGATATCCGTCATTTTATGCGCGACATTGGGCACTGTTGGTGGTCAAACATTTGAAGGTGGGTTGAGAGTTTCAGGCGAACAACGAGGCAAAAAGTTCAGCCTTGCCTAGGGCGGTAGAAAGAATTTCATCCCCTGAAACAAGAGGTGGAAACGTGCTCTTGCAGAAATTATTCCCAATAGATTTAGCAAGAGTACAGAAGGGTTTGCTTCCGTTAGAGCTAGAGAGGACTTTGTTTTTGATGTGATTATTAAACGAGTTTTTTGCCTTAGAAAGAATGCGTACATAGCGGTTTCCTGCGTCGTTAAAGACTTGACGGTTTTCTTGACTGGGATTGTGTAGAAGCGTTTTGTGAGCTTTGACCTTTTTGAGTCTGGCCTTGTCACAGGATTTAGAGAATCAGGGCTTTTGAGTGACTGAAGGGGTTTTCTGTGTACGTGGAATAAATAATTCCATGCCACCTTGGATAATTTCGGTGACGTTTTGTGAGATATCAAAGGGGTCAGAATGAGAGAAGCAGACAGACGCCCATGGAAATGAGCAAAAGTAATAACGCATTTCGTCCCAGTTCGCGGAGTTGTAATGCCAAACCACACGTGAGTGTGATGACTGTGTGACCTCGAGTTGCATTGTGCAGGTAGCAGTGACCATGCCGTGGTCTGAGCGACCAAGGGGGGCGTTAAAGATACCTACCCTCCTTACAGAAAGGCAGGCATCCGACAAAACTCCCGGGATAGTGAAGTGAAACTGCTGTTTGGTGTCGGTGATTGGCCATAGTTGCGGAAATAGGCCAACGTTGAAGAAAAAATAGGTATGATGCAACGCTTCCAATGTAAAGGATTGTCAAATCTATCAATATGCAATACATATAAGAATATATTATACTATTAAAGAATCAGCTGAGTGTCTGGCGAAAAACTAAAAGTAAACCCTTGTGTTATAGGGATTGTGTTATTGCTAAGAAAGATATGAAAATCAAATTGTAATTATGAAGAAAACACGCTGGTTAGGATAATTATAGGAAGAACTATCAAAATACCAAACATCTTTATTATTAACATTCTTTATAGTTTGGAAATTTAAACATAAATTTATGAATTGTTAACAATGAAAAAGCTGAGTATGTGAAATTGTTAAACACATATGTATATCAGGTTATTAATAAAACACAACCATCAAGAGATACTGAAAACACTGCTACACCCATCGACCATGTCATTCTATGTAATCAAAATAAACAGATCAACATATATAATTCTCTGTATCCAGTATCACCGATTATGATATATTTCTTATTCATTGAACAAAATTATTAGTGGGGGCAAAAACAGCTTTAAAGTAGCAGGAAATTTTGCCAACCATGTTACATATGATGTGACTTGTTAAACACTTATTGAACTACAGAGGGGTGGCTTTGATTAATTGGCTCCTTGAGGTTTGTACTCGGATTCTGCTTCATGCGTCATGGAATGGTCAGAAGAGACAAACGCAGTTGGAGAGTGTAAGCCGGGGTGCAAAAAGCATTGGAGATGTATGAGTAATGCATTTTCTCTTAACTGTATTATTCAGATTAATCTTTGGCTAACTAAAAGGTGGATTTTTGCACTCCAGGTCGTTTTTAGAACGGCGTTAGATTCAGTTGGACATGAGTTTGCTAGAAGGGAAACTATATACGCTTGAAGTTAGTTGCAAATCGGATTCTAAAGAACCTGTATGATGGACCAACTATGCAGATTAGGGTGGGCACTCTGATCAAATGTCATGTTGTGTCAGGTGTTCTTGAAAGTGAGCCATTAATACTCCATTAACTTAGATGTTACTGTTTTTTTTTATTGCATTTCAATTTTTTTTTGGCAGATATTGTTTAAGTAACCGCACAAATATAATAAAAAAGTCAATATTTAGATGGATGTCTTGATGCATGAAGAAAAAAAGTTGTGGACGCAGCAAGTGCCTTATGATAGTGAATTTTCATATCGTATGTTTCAAATTTCATTAACTCAATGTTGTTTACTAACTTAGAAAATTGTATTTTGGTGTGTAATAAGGTTTTTCCAATGCAACATATCCACCAACTGTGATTAAAATAGCTTTGTAATTTTCGGAGATAGTTTTTTTTCGAAATGAAACTCATAATTTTTCCGGAAAACCTTGTCCGATTTTCCTGGATAACGAACTTGTCCAAGCTATGAATAACTAAAGATACTTGCCAAATTGGTTATTACTTTTTGAGTTATCGGTTGAATACATGTATATATATATATATATATATATATATATATATATATATATATATATATATATATATATATATATATATATATATATATATATATATATATAACATATAAAAATCGAAATTGACCCCGGATATGGGTTGAAGGGGTCCTAGTTTGCGCTCATTTGAAAAAAAATCTCACCATCGATACCTCCCTATTAGTGATTTTTTTTAAATAACAATTCACTAAAAGTTGAGTTTTTTTTAAAAAGACGGTAGTAAATTCCACTACTAAAAAATTATATTGCATAAACAATGTGATTACATACAATAAAAAACAAGTTTTGACTATATAAACTTAAATTACATATTACTGTGTGTCATGCAGTTTAAAGCAAAATTTTTGGTGTAGCGGAACATCACATTCCTGTTCTTGCTGCATGCTCCGCATCTTTGTTGGTTTTCTGTATCCATCAAATCTGGAGTATGCTTTTGTATTCAAATTTCTTTTTGATGGACACTTTTTACCATCCTTCTGGTTTGCTTCTAAAATAATTCCAACAACAGACCTTCGAAATTCTAATTGACCTATTTACCGCCTGCAATACGATGCAGCTGCCAGGCATTCTGGATGGCCATGTCTATGCACTGGGCAATAACGTAATATATCATTTTCCTTCTGATAGACACTAAATAAACTCCGCCCATGTAGTTATTGCGGGATTTAATTATGTTGGGCTTTAATATTTAATAATTTAATATTCATGTGCTTTCTTTCCTTTTCAGAAAATATTCTGACATAGCCCAAAGGAAACACTGGTGTAAAGTTGAAGGCAATGGTGACCACATTGTTTCATAGGCACAGAACGATACCTGTATCATTGTCATGTCGGTATTCAAACTCCCGTCTTCTGAATTTTTTAATCGCTGAAGAACTGCACATTAGACATTTCAACGCGCTGTTTTCGCGTATAGTGACTGAATCATCGAAACGTTTAATTTTTAGTCCATTCAATAAGGGACTCACAGTGAAGAAATTGTCAATATATAACTTGAACTGAATACAATTTCATTTCGATTTTGGTACATCGCGTATTGTAGTACCACACTTGAGGCAAGATCTAATTGTTTATAATTAGTAGGTAGGAATTCCGATACACCCTAATATGGTAAAAACTACTCCGTGTATCCCAGTCTGAGTGCACCCACCTACAATTTGTAGCCCCATCTAATGGGCTTACTTCTGACAAATTGTTTACACGAGTGCCTTCCGAAATATTGAATCATCCCTTCATCAATACTATGCTGTTGCTGGGGCAAAATTTAGAAACCTTTTATTGATTCGATTCAGTAGTAGGCGAGCTTTAGCATACCTGTCACATTTCTACAGATAGCATTATCACATATATGCAGTATTTTCATAACATGGGGCAATCTATCTTAAGATATTGCTGTAGTTATCATACTATTATTGCTGTCACTTCTAATTTCCCAAAACATGTATATTTTAGGCAAAACTGTATAGCCACGTAAAATAAGGACACCTAAGAAACATTTGAAGTTTTTAGCATATATCACAACTTCTATATTCGTTAGCAAAGCATATACATTCAAATAATTGCAAAGGAGTTACACTTGGAACAAAACCACCAGGTTAACTCTATCAATTCGCCTGTGGAATAATATATGTTTGTAGCCATGATACGGTAATCACTTTTTGTATGATGTTGTTGTGTATCTTTATTACTGGACATCAGGGCCGCTCCAAAATGAAATCGCTCTAGTGATATGTTGCCATTGTTATCGCTAGGTAGCACATTTGCTACAGGGTACAGCCGAGCTAATGATGTGTCCTCGTCTAAGTCATTTATAATTACCTCTACATCATTTCTTAGTTGACTCTCTGGAAGAAGATTTGGGGCAGTAAATTCCTCATCCCCACAGTTATAGTTCCTCACATAGTCATTTGTATTATCAGATAGGAACAAGATAATTCCATCTGGAGCAATAGGCATTCCATCAGGGTGTTTCAGTTTATCGAATAGCTCATGCAATTTCAATGGTCTTCTAAAATAAATTGATTTTTTTGGTAATAGTGCTGTGTATTTTACTGTCGTCCTTTTAAAAAAGCAGCACAGTTTACTGTTGCTTGGCAACTACTTCATAACCTATAAAGTTCTGTTATCGAAATCATGACATAAATGATCCTCTAAACTAACCATTTCTATGTAATAAAAGTATGCATATGTAATATATGACACAAAAAGTTTACCTCAATCCAGACATGTCCATTGTTACAACAATACACTGCACAAATTCGGTATGAACACACGAAAAAACTGAGACGAGTACAATTTTCAACTAAATCTCAACTGTTCTGCTATTAATAATTCACTACCACAGAGACATAGATTAAAGAGTAGCTTACTACACAAAATCATTCTGTAATTAAATTGCATTTTAAAAGGACGGTAGTAACATCGAGGTTAATACCTCTCCGGTTTCTCTTTCCATCAGAGGTTCCAATCTACACTTATTCATATCTTTGGGGGAAAAAGATGTCCGTTGAATCTGATTTACGAACTCGTCCGAGGTCTTGAGAAAAATATGGTATGTGCCAAGTTTTGTTGAAATCGGTTAAGTACTTTTTGAGTTATCGCTCGGATGTATGTATATATATATATATATATATATATATATATATATATATATATATATATATATATATATATATATATATATATATATATATATATATTGTATTTGTTTGCTATACGTCCATAACGACGAGAGAGAAAAGGAGTACAAGATCATAATACAAATAGCAGAAAGAAATGGATACAACAAGAAAACAATAGAAAAGCTGGGAAAACAAATCAAAAAGCCTGGACGCAGCAAGTGCGTTATGGTAGTGAATTTTCCTAGAAATGATCTGGCACAAAATATTTTATTATAACTTTTTTTTCTTGTAACATAGAAATCTTAATTTTGGTGTATAGTTTACTTTTCATATCGTAAACCTATCTACCAAATTTGGTTATCATAGATTTTTTATTTTTTAAGATAAAATTTTTTTTCAAATAAAAACTCAAAATTTTTCCGGAAAACCTTGTTTGATTTTTCTGATTAACGAACTTGTCAAAGCCATTTACAAAAAGAAGCTACATGCCAAATTTTATCAAAATCTCCTTATTATTCTTTGAAATAAAAATTTATTTCGAATGAAAACTCAAAATTTTCCCGGAAAACCTTGACAGATTTTCCTGACTAACAAACATGTCAAAGCCATTTACAAAGGGAAGGTACATGCCAAATTTTATTGAAATCGGCTTATTACTTTTTGAGATAAGAATTTTTTTCGAATGAAAACTCAAAATTTTCCCGGAAAACCTTGTCCGATTTTCCTGACTAACGAACTTATCCAAGCCATTTACAAAAGAAACGTACATGCCAAATTTTATCAAAATCGGCCCATTATTTTTTGAGTTATCGGGTTCTAGGGGTCCTAGATCGCGCTCATTTGAAGAAATTTTTTCAAAATTCAAAAGTCTAGATCTCCTCATTAGTGAATTTTTTCTAAGAAAATTCACTAAAAACAAACAAATCAACAAAACCGAAAACAAAACACCAGAAACAAACCTAAAATACACAGCATTCACTTATAACCGCCACACCAAAAAAATAACACAAACACTCAAACAATATGACTTAAAAATGAGCTACAAAACCAATAACAAAATAATAAACAAAATAAATAAAAAAACAAGAACACAACCCACATGAATTAAACAGAATATATCAAATAGAATGTAACACATGCAATAAAAAATATATAGGAATGACAAAAAAAAAATCAATAGAAACAAGATTCAAAGAACATATAACATCATTAGATAAAATCCACATACCTAGCTACAAATCAAACGTAGCTACACACATTCACAACACAAAACACCAAAAACCAGACATCACCCAATTACAACTAATGAAACATGTTAAAGACCACAAAAAAATGGAAATCTGGGAACAATACTACATTCAACAAACAAACAATAAGAAACAATTAATGCCAGAAGAAATTCAAGTACAAAGATTTAAACAAAACTTAATAAAGTCCATACAAATAGACAAATCATCAAACCACAGTGATCAAGACAGTAAGCCGATACACACGACACAGTCCGAAGGCACAACCAATCAGAGAACAGTAAACCGACCAATAGAAGCTCACGGCGCAAGCGCCAGGTACAATCTCAGACGTAGACCACACAGCGCGATAACAATCAGTAGCGTGCTGATGATGAACCGGGACGGTTCGAAACTGCAGTCCACGCAAACAAATAAGAAATCACAAACGTACAGCAAACAAATACAGTGTATATTTAAAAGTGATTGGATATGGGTTCTAGTCGCTTACATTCAAAAATATATTTCGAAAGTCTCACCATCGTTACCTCTTTATCAGTGATTCACTAAAAATAGAAAAAAAAATTAAATTGTCATTTAAACACTTGGTATGGATGTCATTGTGTGTTAACAATAGATGACGTTACAGATATGTTTTGCGTAATATAAGGTTTTAAAAATAAAATTAACCGCTCCGAACGGCTTACTTAAAACTTTGTATCATAAACATAATTTTTTTTAACTTTATATGCCTTAAAATGTCAAATTAAGTACGTTTATATTTTGTTTAACTTCTTTTTAGAGTACACTATTATCTCATAACAAAGAGCCACTGGCTGTTGCGAATGTGTTCTTGTGTTCTTTAACTGAATAATACTTTGGCAAAGCAATTACCAACTTAAATGTAAACTGGTTAATAAATTACCACATAGCTTCGATAATGCTAATATATTTCCCCTCGCAATCTAAACATCTCTAACCTCTAGCAGTTATACTTAGCTTCAAATGTAAGGTGTATCATATTTCAAACTGAATTTTGCACTTAAGTACGAAATTGCGTGGTATATGAAATTAGCTTGCCACCGCTAATATAGATTTTCCTAATTTATAACTATTTCATATAGGCAAAAATGTGCATTTTAACAAGGAACACATTTTATTGATCGCTGTATTTAAAATATTCCTTTAGCAATTTCTTACAAAAAAATAGCTTGTGACATGATTATAAGAACATTGTTAGATGTTCGACAGCGTCGCCATCTAGGTGCTGAACCAGGTAGTATGTGTGATGTGTGTTATACACAGTGACTAAGAATATATTACCTGTATTAACACATATATTGGTACCCTAAATGGCAACTGGGAGCAAGATGATAATCACTGGGAGACGCTAAAACAAAATATTGCCACAATTACGAGCCAGTATGTTTCACAAAAGAATCAGCAACAAATGTTTACTCTTATGAATATTCACAGCGACCTAATAAAAACGTAGAAAATAAGAATCCTGCTGATGTCAAAAAAATTTACTAGGTGATCTCAGATTTATGCAAGGGTAACAGTGAAAAACAGTTCGCAGCAATTCGGCTGCCACATTTCAAAACACCGTATCCAACATTTTTCTCAAATATTCATTTTTTAGTCCGAGCAGATAATGTGTTTATTGCGCGTCTATTGCACTACCTAGAATACTAATATCTTTCATAGATACGCACATATATTTTGGCAAAGCACAGTATCTACAATGAAATTTTTGGTTTTCTACGCCAAAACCCAGCAAATGATATTTTTCAATAGTAAAATATAGGCAAAACCCAGTATGTGGCATTTACTCTGTATTGGAAGCAACATCCAGAACATAATGTTTTACTAAAATTTACCCTTAACACAGTATGTGGCAGTTACTGTGAATTGAAAAATATATTTTAGTTAGATACTTAAACGAGAATTTCCTCGTAACACAGTAAGTGGTAGTTACTGTGTTTTGGCGAAACACATTAACAATATTTTAACAACATCAAAGGGTATTCCCCCAGATACTGTGATACCATGCGTGAGCCATTATCGACGCGACAATGCACCGAATATAAGATACTTACCAAGAAACCTTACCCTTAAGCAGCTGTATGAGGATTTTAACGAAAAACATCCAAACATTTGTAAACTTGAGGTCTACAGACAAACTCTTAAATCCGAGCACATTTTTTTCTTCATGCCTAAATCGGTTAAATGTGTTGACTGCGAAAGACTGGAAAGGCAGCAAGATGCTAGAAACTCGGGAAACAATGATGATCGGTTAAAATTAACTGACGAATTGAAACTTCATAAACAAAAAAGTGATAAGGCACTTGCAAAATATGAGGAAGATTCTCTTCGTAGTGTTGAAGAAACATTGCGGGTCTACTCAATGGATCTCCAAAAAGTTATATTAATTCCGAATATGCCCCCGACTAAAGATTTTTTCTTTGTAAGACGTCTCGTCCTATTTAATGATACCTTTAAGCCATTACAAAAAAAGGTCTAAAACCAGTTACTTTATTCTGTGGCATAAAGCCATAGGTGGCAAAACTGGTTGCAATATTGTTGACGCTATTCTCAAATTTTTCCAGCAAGAAAGAAATGTTCAAGACATCATTCTTTGGGCCGACAACTGCTCGGCTCAAAACAAAATTTGGATGTTGTTCACAGCTCTAATAGAAGCTGCAAATAAAGAAAATGAACCCAAAACTATTACAATTCGCTATTTGACAAAGGGCCATACCCTCATGTCGGCAGATGGCGTTCACGGTAACATAGAGAAACGCATTTCTCGGTTATAGAATATTTATGATTATGATGATTTAAACAATGCAATAAGAACGTCAAGAAAAAATATAGAAGTAGTTGATTGGCAAGCTTTTCGAAAATGGGACAAGAAAAAAAGACAACCGCGAAAAAGCAACGCTCCACTTAAAGACTTTTTGATGAACTTGCTTGTAGAAGTCAATTTTCAAAGAGGTTCCAGAGAAATGCGTTATAAAACTGATTTCGATGATGAATACAGAAATTTAGATTTCCTTCAAAAAAAGATTAATATTGAAACTTATATGCCAGATTTGTTGAACGTCAGAGAAGTTAAAAAAGAAAAAATATTACAAGTTCTCGCTCCCTTGATGCCAGCAAATAGACAATTATCTTGGGAAACTCTCCCAGTAAACGACGCATCAAAGGATTTAATTCAAAATATAGATATAGACGAGAACTTTTCTGTTGTTTAAATGTGTTTCGTTTATTACCAAAATAAAAATATTATGTGCAGATATACAATACTTTTTACTATATACTCTGCTCTACTTTTATTAAACATCTATGCCAAAACACAGCAACTGCATTTTTTTTTTTTTTAAACAAGAATCTTTAAAGTATTGTTTACGTATACGATGCTTTCAATTATAGTATCCTAAACTATTAAAATTGTAGTTAAAGATATTTAATAGTTCGAGGGCCATATATTTAAAGTTTTCTTTAATTTACTCAAAACTTTGAAAATAGCAGTTGCTGTGTTTTGAAATATGGCAGCCGAATTGGGCTTTAGTATCTTCTGGAGGCGGATAGGCCAACCTCAATGACGTTTTTGCCGATTCAAGCAGAATACAGTTTTTAAATAATATAATAATAAATAACAGAAAAACTACAGATCCAGCCACTTTATGTAGTTTTGTGCGAGTGAGTTTACTAACTGTACGATAACGCGAATAGTAACTTGTATGACGACATTTGTGTTTTGACTGACGGTGAAAAACAATCGTTAGAGTCCCCTTTGACACTGGGTGAGTTTACTCGGGCACTTTATTCTTTATCTAAAAACAAGGCTCCAGGAGTAGATAAACTTACAGTTGAATTTTATTTAGTAGGTATTTTGGGAAAAACTTGGTTACATGTACAGAAAAATGATAAACGATTCAACTCAACTTGGTGAACTTAAATTACCTAGAACTTTGAGAACTGCAATACTCTCTCATGTTTAAAGAAGGCGACTCTGTTTTTTTTAAACTGAACACCGATTTCTGTTATGTCTGTAGATTACAAGATTCGAGCCAAAGTTATAGCTGAGAGACTTTCTAAAGTCGTTGGCTAATTAATAGATCCAGATCAAAGTTATTGCATTCCTGGTTGGTCCATCTTTGATTCATTGTATTTATTGCGTGACAGTTACCTGGACAAAATTAATCTTGCCGCAATGTTAATTTACCTCGGCCAAGAATCTGCGTTTGATTGAATTGTTCACGACTACCTTTTTCATCATCTATCTCAAATTAATTTTGGCCTAACGAATGTAAAATACACAAAACTGTTGTACAGTGAAGCAAAGTGTATTGTACGGGTTTCCAAACTTCTTACCGCTCCTTTCAATTTTTGTAGGGAAATTAGACAAGGCTGTCCTCTTGGGAGTCTTGTCCTTTTTATGCATAGAGTCCCTTTTAAACCTCTTGCAAAGAAATATTATTGGTGTCAAATTGCCAAATTGATGCCCCTGATAACATCTTTTTGAAAGTAACAGCTTACGCTGACGATGTTAATAATTGCGTCAAAAAGTGAGGACGTAACATTTTGCACCCATATGCAATAGCTTCCCAAGAATCTGGTGTGAAACTGAATCTGACTAAGTGCAGAAGTACTGGATGGGTAGTTTAAAGGGATGTTGCCAATCGCTTCTAGGATTCTTATGGTGTTCTTGTAATATAGGAATCTTAGGTATTACATGTCGGATCAAATACTTAAAGTTATAGAGTCGAATATTAACAAGGCTTTCACAAAATGGCTACCTGTTTTTCCCACTTTATCATGACGTAGACGAGATTATGGAGCAGAAATGTAAAGCCAAAAAAAAACTAGAAATGTTTGCAAATATGGGTAATGTGTTAAAACTTACAAGTCTAAAGAGCAACATGTGGAATTTGTTTTTGTAACCATTTAAAATCATTTAGTCATGCTGGGAAAAATTTTAAAGAGTATTTTCCTGCTGACCTCAACTTGAAAGCAAGTTACGAGTGGGATAGGGACCCATTTAAAAATACTCCTGAAGGTCTCTCAACTCCTGAAGAAGAATTTATATCTTTCCTGGCAAGTGTGTAAATCAAAAGACAAGTTGTTAATAAATCACTCTTTGACTTTGGGCAGGGTTGAATGATGAGTTATCTGCACTGAAAGCAAGAGCATTTCGTATAATATTACCATTTTCAACATCCTACCTTTGTGAAACCGGAGTTCCTGCGGTGACTGCTTTGAAGACGGAATATAGATCTAAGCTGATTATAGAAAAAGAGCTTAAAGTGTCAATTTCTAATATTTAACCTTCTATCGAAAAACCTTAGTCTACAAGACAGGCCGAAGGAAGCCACTAATAATTATTAATCTTGTTTTTAATTTAATCTTGATAAGTTAATTATTAAATACATTGTGCAGTACTGATAGAATCCCCTTATAAGTTTATTCTATTGCTTATCTTTGAGTAAATTAAATAAAAATCCTACATAAGGATATTCTATTGCTTTTCGTTCAGTAAATTAATTGTTCTTTTTCTAATAATATATTTTTTCTTAATATTCTCGGACCCTCCATTTAGTTTTATTGCGACCCTACGTGGGGCACGCCCCACAGTTTAAGAATCGCTGAATTGACGAGTAGCAAAATCAAAGCAGAAAAAACTAAGGAAGTTACTTAATTATTTTGAGGTTATGTGTATACCTAAAAACTTGTTTTATTGTTGTAGGTATACAGCAAAAGATTTGAATCTCTTAAGCTGGAAAGTTATATGCAATCACGCTGCTAATAAAAACTTTCAATGCAAATAAATTAGTACAAAAACTTTTGAATATACCAAGAAGTGATTTTATAAAGATACCAATAAGAACAACTAAAAATCTCGTATTATACAATTAATTGAAATTCTCAATCCAAGGCGGCACTGGGAAATAGATAACGCTGAATCCCATAAACCACATGATTTCCAAATAAAATATAGAATTCGCAAAGTAGAAGATGTGTATCAAGTTTACAACGATTTTTTCCAGAGGCTGTTCAAAATTTCAACACAAATAATCATGTTCCAGAACAACTTAGAAAGGCGACGAAGCGAAACATCGACGATATTGCGACAGACGATCAAAAAACCAGGTCATAAAACTGAAACTGTGAAGCAACTTATAGGAAAAATCAAATCACGGGAAAGCCATTAGAACAGTCTTAAATATACCTTCCTTCAAAACTGAATATTTATAAAATGTACAAACTGTATAAGATAGATTTGAAAGTATAGTATTTTTTTCATAAGGTTTTCTCTAGTGATTTTCATTTGGATTTTCACTCTCCTGCGACAGACTTTTGCAGTTACTGATAGATATAGAAATATCAGATTAGTAAAACATTAGAAGAGGAACTTAAAACAATTTAAGTTAATGGGTTAAAAGTACAGAAAATGAAACCAAAGCAGATTAACTTGATGATAGCGGAACATAAAGAACAAACTTTAAAACCATGTTTCGATTTGCAATAAGTACAAAATCTTCCAAAATTACCCAACCCTCATATCAAATCGCTTTGTATGTATCTTGGTAGTAGCCGTTCATTTTAAAAATCCTGCATATTTTATATGGAGAGAAGAAAAGCGTGGTCGTGGTTCTAATGCAGTAGAATCGGGTTGTTAAATTACCTAAGGACAAGCGGCTTTGATAACATTCGTCACCTCTTTGCAAACACTCGCAGGGGTGGTGGTCAAAATAGCCACATAATACAGTTACCAATGTATTGGTTGTGTAATGAGGCGCCCGAAAATGGTCGAAAAATACACGTAACTTTTCCTGTACAAGACCACTCATACCTGCCGGTCGACGGGGTGGTCGGTGCGGCGAGAAATAATTATATCATGAGAAAATCGTAATACCAAGCAAATACCACAGTCTGTATGAAACGTTTGGGAATGGTCCCGTTTTAGGGAAAGATTTGTGTGTTTATGATTTGACTGAATTAAAGAGTTTTGGTTTAACATTTGGTTTTAATGGTATTTCTTTTTTTTATGTAACATGTCTAAAATATTTCAAAGGACCACAGGTCCTTAGATTATATCTAGATATTTAAGAAGAAAAGGGGAATTCATTTCTGAAAATTTGCCTTTACTATGCCCGTGTGACTTGCTTTTCAGATATTAGCGAGTTTTGTTTGTGACCAGCTGTATTTTCGGCACAACAGCTTTCGTCATTTAGCTCAAAAACAAGTGTTTGAACATGTTGCGTTTTGGAAACAAACTTTTATTGGTTCTAAAGAAACCAGTCAACCGCTACATCGTTAAACTAATCTCAAAATGACCTTTTAGACCATCTAAAATATATACTTCGGGTTTGTTCTATTTAAAATTAAAAAAATTGTATCTTCTCTAAAAAAAACTCACATCAACGCTGATATAAAAGCACATTTTTTATATTTTAAAAATTCCACTACACAAACTTTGGCGAAAATCAAATCAAAACGCATATTAAAATAATGAATTTGTTCCAAACTTTATGGACACAGTGTACGAAAATTCGCTACTACTACGCAATTTTTACACTTAATCTAGATCTTACTTAAAATTGAAGTAAGATTATGAAAGTGTTTATCTGTGTCTGGTAGAAACAAAATATTGTAACAATCAAATTATTCATTTTCATCGCATGACCTAAAATATTTTTTTGTGGTTTGTCGAATTTTATAAATCTTAAAGGAATATGCCTACTTCGCCAAAAGACGGATAAGAATTTCAGTATTTAAAGTTTCCAGCAAGGTTACAAGGAATGGAATGGCACTTGAAATATTTAGTGTTAGAATGAAATGAGGTCAAAGAATAAAGAAAACTTACTTGATAAAAGCTTCAAAGCTGTGCAAGTTACCAGGCTGTTTTAAAACAAAATTTAGTTATTTTACAAAATATGTTTACTTCAGACATATCTAGGGAAGGCTGTTTCCAGGTAACATGCATTAATTTAAATTAGAAATGTGACAAAAGCAAAATTTGGCGGTTATGTTTGGGCAAGTCAGTAATCAGAACTGTGTATTGTAAACACAATCGTTAACCTTATTTGTAAAACACATTGTTAAATTTTCCATAAATAAAGTATAATATACTATTAATTGATTGTTGTTGCCCTTACTTGGTGAAACTGGTCCATACTACATACAGACTTGGAGACTACTTCTCTGGCTTCACTGTTGGTTTTCGGTTTTGTATGTGAAGGACGTAGCCAGCGCGTAAGCTAACTGGAGCAAGTGGCCCTTATGAATTCTGGAAGTTCTAGGATCGTCTTGAACGTTTCTGTGACTAGTTTCGCTGCTTGACAGTATTCTCAGACAGATTAAAATTGAATTAGTACGAAATCATGACAACTACAAATAAACATCTGTTGCTATGTTATGATATAATATTTTGATCAAAAAATTGTTTATTAAATTGAAAATAAAATGTAACACAGATGACAGATGAGGCTTTCAAAATGTCCACGTGACGTATGTCAATATTTAACATAAAAATAGAACTAGCCTATAATAACTATGATAACAATTATAACAATAAAATAACTAAACAATAACGGTATAAAAGCAGTCTTTATATAACGAAATTATTGACATACATCAACTCATTATCTTATTACAACTTTTTTGAAAGAATAGTTCAATTTATTTTTCTTTGACTTATTTAATTAGAAAGAAGAATATCCAAGAAAGGGGAATTCATTAAATCAGTTTGCTCTTTTAAAACAAGGTAGCTATTGTCGTGTGTGCTTTTTGACTTCTAAAGCTTTAAAAAAGTCTAGTTTACGTTTGTCATTATAAAAATGTTGCGGGTGTATGCGGTTATTTACTGTAGGTCTATGTTCTGTATCAATAATATGTTTTGCAAATGTAGATTTGTTAGCGTGGTTATTTCTAAATGCAGAAATATGTTCTTTGTATCGGGTGTTAAAATTTCTAGAAGTTTGACCTATGTAGATTGCGTTACAATGTGTACAAGCTAATTTATAAACTCCAGCTTTTGTCAGGAAACAAGATTTTTTTTTAGCCAGTTCTATTTTTATGTTAAATATTGACATACATCACGTAGACATTTTGAAAGCCCCATCTGTCATCTGTGTTTCATTTTATTTTCAATTTGGTAAAAAAAATTGTTCAAAACATCATATCATAACATAGCAACAGATGTTTATTTGTAGTTGTCATGATTTCGTACTACCTCAATTTTAATCTGTCTGAGAATGCTGTCAAGCAGCGAAACTAGTCACAAAAACGTTGAAGAACATCCTAGAACTTCCAGAATTTCCAGAAGTCATAAGAGCCACTTGCTCCAGTTAGCTTACGCGCTGGCTACATCCTTCACCTACAAAAACGAAAACCAACAGTGAAGCTAGTGAAGTAGTCTTCAAGTCTGTATGTAGTATACTATACTAATTTACAGTAAGGTAAAAATTAAATATGTTAAAAATGTTTTGACGCAGTTACTTCGTTATGATATCGAATTTTCAACAAACTTTTTACAGATAATAATAGTTTGTTATTATTTGTTTAACGTATGCTTCTTTCCGTGATATCGTCAATCACCGGCATCAGGACACAGTTTCGCACCTCACCATTATAAAAACTTTGCGGAATCTGTGTTTTAATTAGAAAAGTAATCATTATTTTGTGTGTCCCACATCACATAGTACCCCAGACTAACGCCAGTAGCGAAAATCAGAACAAACAACAATCAACTTTCCCTAATACAATGCCACGGCCTATTTTAAAATTTGCACTTAATAGGGAATTACTAATTTCTGAAAACCTGACAGACTGGGGTGAGAAGCAAAAACGGACCCGTTTCAATATAAATATATATATATATATATATATATATATATATATATATATATATATATATATATATATATATATATATATATAAAAATTCATAAAAAATTCAGCGCGTTATTCTACTCAAAGAATTAATGCCCCTAGTTCCTATAATAGTTTTTCGAAAATAACGGGTGTCAAAAAAAATATTTGTTTCAAATTTTTGTCGATAACTTTTTTTGTCGTAAGTCGATTCTTTTAAAATTTCGTGCACACGTATATAATATCACTTTGTATTCATGTTGCAAATTTGTCATTCATCTATCTAAATTTAAAGGCAGAAGCAGCCCTTGACCAACAGATAAGGACTCATAACTTTTTTGCTTGAATCTTTATGTCAAATCTAACAATACACAATTAAAGGTAATTATAAAATCTTTAAAAATGGTTATCTTGTTACATCACGATAAAACTAACAGTTTTCCAGAAAAACGTTTTTAAAAATTTACTGGTATGATTGAATACGAAATCGCCTAATCTTATTTTCAATATTATATATTATAATTGCTTTGAAAACATTCTCTGTCAACAAGATCATGTAGCGTTAGTTTTGACAGACAATAGTTTGTTGTGATTTTACTTGCGGAATAGTTGAGATTAATTATAAAATACAATGAATAATAATAATTATTCTTACGTTGAACTACGTGACATGCATTATTATTATGGTATAGCTGGTGCCAATGCCCTTACTGCAAGACGTTTGTATGCTGAACCATTTCCAAATAGAAGGGTCCCACAATCCCGAATGTTCAGTAATATCCATCGAAGACTGGAAGAATTCGGATCATTTAGAAGTACATTTCAAAATGTTGGCCGTCAGCAAAGTACTCGAACTCCTGGAGCAGAAGTCCGTGTATTAAATGCAATCAAGAATAATCCCAACTTAGGTGTACGGTTAGTCTCTACTCAGGAGAGTATCCCGAAAGGTTCTGTGCATGAAATTCTCAAGGAGTGGCTTTTTCATCCTTACCATTACCAGAAAGTTCAAGCTTTATCTCCTGAAGATCCGGAAGCTCGCGTGAATTTGTGCAATATAATTCGAAATCTACATAACAACGATGACAATTTTATATCATCGCTTTTCTTCACAGATGAAGCTAGATTTGGACATGACGGTTTGATCAACCTTCATAATGAGCATTATTGGTCTAATGAGAATCCTCACTTGACGATATAACGCGGTTTCCAGAATAAGTTTTCTGTTAATGTGTGGGCGGGAATTTTAGGAGACCGCTTAGTTGGGCCACATTACTTCCCTCAAAGACTCAACGGTGAGATATATTCAATTTTTTAAGAAATTAGTTATCCACTCTATTGGATGATGTACCCCTCCAATCAAGAAATGCAATGTGGCTGCTGCATGACGGCGCGCCGCCACATTTTAGTACAGCGGTGAGGGAATTTCTTAATGAAACATTTCCTGAGAGATGAATAGGACGCGGTGGGTTCGTGCAGTGGGCTCCTAGATCGGCTGATTTGAACCCAATGGACTTTTTCTTTTGGGATTACCTAAAATCTCTTGTATACAGGAGTCAAATTCAAAACGTTGAAGATCTCAGGCAAGGAATTATTGATAACTGTGAGGTAATCAGTCAAAAAGACGGAATATTCGCTAGACTTCGTCGGAATTTCCTGAGAAGAATTGATTTATGTGTTGAGATGGAAAGACATCACTTTGAAACTTTGTTATAATATTTACTTGTTATGATTTTTAATAAATTATTGTTATAATGTTTAAATGTTGCAAATTCTAGTGAGTAATAAAAAAATGAGGCCCTGTAAAATCGTTACTGCTGATAATTTAATAGTAGTAATAATAATAAAAATATAATACTTTATTTGTCAAAACATGTGACAATTTTTTTCCGAGGCAATTACCGCGACTGTTTTCAAAGCACAGGCTATTAACATTGACATTTGCATGAAGTGATTTCGTATTCAATCAATACCAGCAAAAATTTTGAAGAACATTTTTCTCGAAAACGGTTAGTTTTATCGTGATACAACAAGATGACATTTTTTTAATATTTTATAATTCCCTTCAATAGTGTATTGTTAGATTTGAGATAAAGATTCAAGCAAAAAAGTTATGAGTCCTTATCTGTTAGTCAAGGGCAGCAATTTAGGTTTCGTGTTATGCACCGCTTCACACAACCCGTGTTTTTTGCAAGCTAAACACGAAAAATAACATAAAAGATATTGGTTTAACAAATATCTACCTACTTAGGTCCATATCTGAATTGAAGAAAAATAAACTGTTTTTTTTTTGTTCCCTCAGGGCTCGTCCGCGGTCTTGCCGCCCCGATAGCACTGCAACCTTTGGTTGATTGTGCATACCCTTAGTCTTACTCCATCCATTCCAAAATCACTGTGCCTTGAACTAGTCTGCACAGCGATTGGTAGGGTGAAGTTTTATATTGCTCTGTCTTCGGTCTAGACTGACCGTAGATCAGTTTAAACTGTGGTGGCCATCTGTCTTTGTGATTAGAGAAAATTATTAACTATATTTGCAGTTACTTTAATATGAACGCAAATCAGCCTAAATTACAGGGAGTTTGCGATACTACAAAGAAATTTGTTACAGAACTTGCTACATTTTTTAGGATGTTAATTACTATTTAATGAGTAAACAAAAACATGACATTCATTTGTGTAATAACAAAATATTGAACGTACTTGCAATGAAAGAAAAAATCTCGTTAGTTGGTTAAACCCCCAAGGTATTGTAGTTTTCCCCCAATAAGGGCAATTTTGCAAAGGAAATCGTTCAATTGACGACCAGCCTGTATGTGAACAGCTCTTGAGTTTCAAACCCAGTCTAATTGTTGCAATTGAATATCAAGTAAAACTCCATACTAATTTATGATCCTTAAGACTGGACGTCAAATTTAAGCTTTATCGCGCGACCCTGCGGATTAAAATTATAACCCGCGGTATTACTTGTAACAAGAAAATTACTCTTTAACCGTTTCCCACATGTTTCTAAGCACTATTTGTAACAACACACGTACTTATTGAGTATTTTAAAGATAATTTTGACCAATTATAAAGTCAAACAGTGATTCGAGGATACAAATTTATTTGACGTGTTATTGCTCACCAGAGTAATAGATCGAATGAATTCTTCCGTTTCACGCAGGCGTCTCAACAGGTCGTTATTAAAATATCGATCGCTGAGACTTGTGCCCTGATTGGTCTAAGAGCATCATGTTTGGCATCAAATTCTGATACGTGTGGTATTCATATATGGATTTGGTTGAAAATTTCCTCTAGCAGGGCTTCTTTCAACGGTTATGGTCAATTTTGGAAACTCAAGTCGCAATACGATTTCAATGCCCTAGGATGCATAATACTTCTTTGTAATTTTGACAGCCTGTAACACGCAATTTTACTTTAAAATGCTACTAAAACAAAACTGTAATTTAGATGAATATGGCCATATCTAAACTTATCGTTACATTATTTAGCGAATTTCACTTTATACTTTTTTAGCGCTTTAAGGAAGTATTTACTGGAGGTGTTTAGGCATTTATTGAAATAATTATGCTGAGTGTTTATTTAATGCTGGCATTACCTAGATATAGTTTAGGATCTATAATAATTATGAAACATCATTGGCTTATACAGGCGCTGCACAAGTGGAGCATTGCACGTCTACGTGTAATGAAGTTAGATTATCTGGGGGCAACATACGGCAAAAAGACGTTAATCATATCATTTTCAGGCCTCAAGTAGTTGAGAGTGTTACGATTTGTGCAACTTTCCTTTACAATAAAATTGATTTTAAAAGTTATTCCAATTTTGGTCAAAGTTATCATCACATACAATTTAATTTTTGAGCTTGATAAGATAAACAATAAATATGTTAAAACTAGGAGGGAGCATGGATATGAATCCTAGTTTGAAGCCCTTCAGTTAACGCGTATTGGACAAATTTTAAATTAAAAAGTCGTAGTCTCGTCGCAAGCGATTTTTTTCTATAAAAATTCACTAAAACATTTTGAGATTATAATATAACTATCTGACTTCTCAATATGTCAATCCCCTATCTAAGATCATTATTCAATATCCTTTGACAAGAAAATGGGGTAAACTGTTGAATGTAATCATATCACAGAGATGTCAAGTGAAATCTCTTTGACTGATCTCGCATCTATAACAGACAGTCCCATTCAGTTGTTTATTTTGAAGTTTATAACAAGAGCATATCACAACATCGAACAGACCCCTATTATCCAACCAATCTGGTGCACAATATTATCTAACGTAATTGCTTTTGATTTAAACCATGTCAAATACAAAGGAGGGTTCGGTGGCTAACGTATTATATATTAATAGCTTAATACAAAGTTGCTGCACAATGTGAAATGTTAAACTTCTGATGTACACTAACAAGTATTCAAATAATTGACTTAGTAAGGTGGAATTTGTGGACATTTATTTTTTCTATGACTAAACCTAATAATTCTTTTAACGAATTTTCTAAAAAAAATCATTATTAAGATATTGCAACATTTGAAATTTGAAACAATTCCTTAAAATAAACGCGAATTAGGCTTCTGGTAGCCTATATCCGTGGCTAGTTTGAGGCATAACATAAAATATATACAGAGTGTAACATAACGTCATGGAGATATTTCAGGGGGTAATAGTACTCTACAAGATATGAAAAAAGAGTATGAACGATGATATATGAGAAAGGTCTGCATTTTTTGACATATCAATGATAGCTTTAAATGTCAAGGTGACAGCTGCGCGCGCTTTCGGAATATTTTTTTAAATGAAAACGGGGGTCAAGTGATGCCTCATTTTGAAGGCCTTTTTATGATCAGAACATTCTCCAGTCTTGAAAATATTTGGTTCAGTATTTTCCAAATGAGAATCAAGAATATCGGTTTCTGCGTTATGACTACCCTTGTTTAATATAAAAAATACAATTACTCCACGTATTGATGATGTTATTTCCCAAAACCCACATGAGTTTCAAGAGGTTATATTTCAGCAAGACGGAGCCCCACCTCACTATTTTAGACAATTTAGAAATTACCTGGATGAGGGTTATGAAAATAGGTAGATTGGTCGTCGAGGTCCTACGGAATGGCCAGCTAGATCCCCAGACCTCTCGCCTCTAGAATTTTTTCTTTGGGGGTACGTATTGCAACATTTGAAATTTGAAACAATTCCTTAAAATAAACGCGAATTATGCTTCTGGGAGCCTATATCCGTGGCTAGTTTGAGGCATAACATAAAATATATACAGGGTGTAACATAACGTCATGGAGATATTTCAGAGGGTAATAGTACTCTGCAAGATATGAAAAAAGAGTATATAGACCCAGGGACAAAAACGCACCACTTTTATATTCAGGGTGACAAAGTTTCAATTTTTCTATCGTATTTTGTGTTTTTGTCTCGTATTCCTTGAGAAGAATTTCTGAAATTTGATACACCTATTTTGTTCTAGAGCATCTATAATTAATTGTCGAAATCGTTGGTCGTCATATACAGGGTCTTACGTTTTCTTGGGTCGTGTACCATGTAATGCTTCGTTATTTGGAGCAGCCTGTATTAATTATCACACTAAATTTGAATTTGCTCTTCATTTCTTCAGCTTTTTGATTTTTTGCATTATTCACGTATCCTTCACCGTCTTCGATTAATCTACAAAAATGTCTGCTGTCGATGCATGGCCAATGTTATTGAAAAATAAATTAGAAGGCTGCGTCACCTTATTTGTCAATGTGTCGCGTTGACTTTTTGACGTCTTGCATTGACTACTTTGTTTCGTTTGATTTTTCAAATAGTTTTTGAGTTGTTTAATTATGGTTGAGTTAAATAATCAAGAGTATGAGTAAATACATTTCATATATGTAAAAGCCAATTGCAATTCTTATGAAGTCTGCAGACTCTATACACGTAGATATCCTAATCGAAAACCCAAGCGCGACTTAACTTCACGGTTAAGACGTTTGAATTTTTAAAACAATTTATTTAATACTTTTGAACAATCAATACTTAATTACTTAGTTACAAAAATGAATAATATATAATACTAAAAATAAGACGATCAACCTACATGTGATCTACAGTCTCAGCACTCGGTGTGCGAAGGACTAACTCGGAACAAGAATGAACGGTTCTCCCACTGTGATTAGCCTCTTTATAGTCTTTCCTCCAGGCGTGGCACTATTGTCTCTGGATCACAAGGAATCTGCTGATGTTGATTCTCACAGTGATATTCCGTTCTACTTGCACTTTGGACCTGCAAGTTCTTGGCTCCGTTCAGACGGCGGCTGACTCAGCGGTTCTTACCGTGGGAAGGCGACATTGTATTATAATGGGCCATTGTTTGGGCTCCATTTATCTCCTCCCCTTTTTGAAGACGAAGCTATGGTTCGTTCCGGATTTTCAACGGAAATCCGGACTCGGTGGTTCCTGTTTTTGTTCCTTTATCTTCCTTGCGGTTTCTTCGTTTCTTCAACCCCATTCGGACGGCTATCGTTGTGATGGTTATTAAGACAGCTATGTACAGTAATATTGTCCATATACTCAGGTGATGGATTGGTATTGTTATAGGTCCTGGTATATTTTGTTTAATTTTTTGAAGTTGGTGTTGGATTTGATTGATGTTGTGTAGCTGTACGTTTTCTAATGATATTTCGGGTACTGGTCCTGGATTTGGTTGATCTTCTTGAATGGGGGTTTCTAGTGTAGGCAGGTTGAATAGTTGTTGTGTTTCTGCTGTTGCTGGGCCGGTCTTGTAATTTTTGTTGCCTATAGTTAATTGGCAATTTGGTTGCAGGTTGATTAATTTTGTACCCATGATGATGTTGGTCCACTCCTGTTCCTTGCAAGTTATTCTGGCGTTAGTTTCTTCGGGTGCTATAACTATATACTGACTGGTTCCATATCTCGAAACTGTGGTTCTATTAATTTTGATTACTTCTTGATTACAATTGTTAATAGGTTTTTGAAATTTTATTAGCTTTATTTCACATGGGTTTTGATCATTCATGGTTGTTGGATTGTCGTCTTTGCAAAAATATATTTGGTTCTTTAAATTTTGACATTCTTCATTACGATAGGCATATTGTTTACTGCTTAGGATAAGGTATTTGGTTCTAGGAAGTATCATGGTAAAAAGGTGTGTCTTTATAGGGACAGGTAATGTATATAATTGATAATAATCATATGCTGATTCATCTACCAGAGGTATTTCTATTTGAAATATAATTTTGAAATTGTTTTGGACGGCTTTTATTTTAAAGACTTTTTCGTATAGATTTAGATCAGTGGTTGTTATTACTTTAGCATTAGTTGCATAATTTTGGATTTTATTGATTTCTTTTATTATAAATGTTGGTTTTAGTATGGATGTGTGAAAGATTCCTAATTTTGCAAAGGTGATGGCATTTTCTGTTGTTAGTGCTATTTTTTGAATATTGTTTAATAATTGTCCTAGCTGCATGAGTAACTCTAGGATCTTGATGCGCTGATAGTGAACTCATTATCATTGTTATTTGTTCACTTTGCAGGCTTTCTATTGTATTATCTAATTCATTTATCCTATTTACTCTCGTGCCTTGGTTATGACTCAATCCTACTATCGTTCTATTAACGTCGACGATTGCCTCGAGTTTGATCAAATTTTGGAACCTAAAAGTTCATGAATTTTAATTTTGATCTGTCGTTAAGACTTCTAATGCTTGCTGAATGCGTTCCTCATTCTGTGAATCGAGATTCCCTGTATTGACTTAAACATAGAACCTAGTCGGTTTATTATGTTATGTTTTTGTTGTTTATTTAAAAGTGTGCCCTGTTTGGAAAAAAATCCCATAAAATGTATTATCCCTGTTTTCTGTAGTAAAATTCACTTATCATGAAATTTTGCTATGCCGAATTATAATCTGTTATTGTTAATTACTGGTGGATATTTATTAGCTCTTATTTAATTGATTGGGAGTTTATTCCTAATTGATTGATTCGTTACCTTAACTTATTTCTAGCTGATTATATAATTTATTAATACTAGGATTACTTGAAATGGTCTTATAATTACGTTAATCGTTACGTGCGTTAATTCATTTAAGAATTAAGCTTGCTATTTAAATTGTCTGTGTCAGTCTGTCTACTTCCGGTTTATGTACGTACGGTTATCTATATAATTTAGAATGGACAGGTATGTCGTCTGTTGTCCTTATTCTATGTTTTATCGCATTTGTGTGCGTCAATGGTTCGTTTTTATTTAAAAATATGTACTGATATTCTGATAATAAACTAAATAACAATTGTTTTTCCTCGTCATTTAATTCTCCTGTATCTATTTGTTCAATTAAGACATTCTCATTATTAATCCGTTTTTGATTACGCCCCGTATCGTAAGTGTTTAAATTATTAATATGAGTTGTACTAGAATTGTTATTTTGTATAACTGCTGGTGCAAACGAAAGTCTCCTTTGCCTGTATCTGGTTTCAGATGCATATTGTTTATTTAATCTGCTGAATGGCCTATCTCTTACATTATAAGCTTGGTTATTATTTAGTACGTGATTAATTGTCTCAAGTTCTTCATTACGTATGAAATACTGCTGGGTTATTATATTGTTTAAATTTAAATGAGTCTCAGGTATCCCCTACGCTGCCTGGTAATTCTTTCTTATCTTTGTTGTACCTCGATTTTGTTGTTAATATAATGTTTATTTGGAAAAGTCTGGTGTTATAACACAGGTGAATGCATTAAAATGTCTTTACATGAATTAAAGGCACCAATGTAGTTCCTGTCGTTAACGTTTATTCATAAGTTTACTTGAAGCCTTTTGTTAGTGGCTTTACGACTGCATCGTCTGTTTATGATCAGATATACAGTATGGTCTTAATTATATGGATTTCTTATTTATTTTTTTTGTCTTGAATGGTCGATAATGGTCGATAATTGTGCTGTGAAAATCCTTTAAAGTGTCTTACGGTCGTTTTGTTACTAGTCTTTTCTTAATAGAGCTGCGAAGAAGCTTAGACATGACTTTGTCTAACATTTTGATATGAATATTTATAATATATTTTTTTTTCCATTGTTATTAATGTTATTATATTTTTAGACGGTTAATCTATTACGTATATTTCATACATCTATAAAATTTGGGTGATTCTACGTTATTAAAGTTTTTGTTGATAGCCGAACTTACCAGTTCGTAATCTTGTCCATTTACAAAAAAAAATGCAATAATATTTCCTTTGTGGTAACCAAAATTCTTTTCTAAAAGTCTTTATTTGATCTGGTTTATTTAAATTAAAATTTGCACCTATATAATTCCTTTTGTCCCGTCTGACTGATTGGTTTGTCAGTATTTTTTAAACTATCTGATTTTAAATCTGTGTGCCATGCCCAGTGGTGTATCGGTGAATTATCTTTCTAAAATGTTTTCTAATTACGTAATGAATGGTTTTATTATTGATTCTACTTTTGACAAGGTGATAACGATAAGATTTATTACATACGTCTATATGTCCTTTTTCTTTACGACAATATTAATCATCCGCTTAGTTATTCAATTTAAAATTTGTTGAGTGCGGTCCTGAATATAATTTTTATTTAATGTTTATCTACTGGTATATTTTAGGTATTTGTTACATTAAGTGTGTTTTTTCGTCATCTTAGTCGCCTGTATATATTTGTCATGAATGTAACTGTGTCTGCTTAGTGTCGTTTTATTTGTTTGTAGTCTTTAGGTAATTGTGTCAAGTCATGTATGTCATTTATCCGATTTTCCCGTTTTACCTCACTTAGGTAATATAAGTTGATTGCTTATTTAGTTTATTTAATTTAAATACATTGTAATCTTTTTTGTTACAATATTCACAGGTTTTAATATAATTTTCAATTTTCTGTCTCATCTGGGGAAAAGCGAATTTGTTTTGCATCTGTTCACAAGTTTCATTAAATGAGCGATGTCGGCGTTTAGTTTCATGAGCAAGCATAATTTGTAGCCTAATATCTGATGCCGATTGTAATTTTTCCAATATGGGTAGTTTTGTTTTAGAATTATTAGTCATATTGGACTTTTGGATTTTTATGGGGTTTGTTTCAGTACTATTTTTATTTATGGCAAAAATTTGTTTATTATTAACATTAGAGTTTTCCGCTTTAGGGTTTGTTTCACTTACTACCTGTTTTACCGTTTTTAGCCCCGTATTCCCCGTATTATCCTGTTGACCTAAAGGTTCATCTTCATCTGGTTTTCTTACTACTAATTTATTTCTACCTAGTGCTCTATCCGGCTGCTTAATTAATTTAGTACTAGATTTTAATTCATTTTTACTTTGTGTTTGGACGTCGTATATATTATATAACCTATTAAGATCAGTTTCCTCGTTAGAATGTTCGTTTATAATGGGAACTTCATTTAAACTGCTCTGTGGACTTTTGTTTGATCTCCTTATTATATTACCACTGGTGAGCCAGGAATTCACATAATTCATAATACTGTTATTGTTCTGTTGAACGTTCTGATTGGATTTTGATTCATCAGCGAAATCCATCGAATGCATGGGTCTCATGTTGCTTGCGTCATTATTCAAGTTCAAGTTTAAATTAACTCTATGGGCATTCATTCCTTTCTTACAATTATAACTACTATCACTGCCCTCGTTAATTAAATTATTTGTTGGCATATCTATATGGTTAATATGTACTACCGGTTGTCCGTATACGTGTCTGCTATCTGAAAATTTTGTTGTTGACTATCGTATTCGTCTGCTGGCGAATTTTCGTAATTTAATTCTTCGTTGACGTAATTCAAATCGTAATTTGTTTCATTTATGTGATTATCGTTAAATTCTAAGTTATTTAATTGAGCTGCTCTAGTTGGCTGCGTTAGTGACAGTCTAGTATTAGAACTATCTACTTCCATTGGTTCGTGATAATTTCTGTTAGCATTATGATTTACATTGGGTCGACCCGGTTGATTATTGAAGTTGGGTCGCCTAAATTGACTCGAAAAATTTTGCCTTGGTACAAAGTGTTGATTTTGTCTAGGCTGGGAATTTGTGTGATTGTTTTGATTATTATGTTGTTGAAATGGTCCAAAGTTATTTTGGAAAGGTCTCTGAAATTGTACATTCTGAAAAGGTGGGTTATTTTGTCTCTGAAAGAACGTACGGTTTTGTCCTTCTAATTTATTACTATTACTGAAATTCTTATTTATTGTTTTATCTCTATAATCGAAATTTTCCTCTGCGAATACGAATTTCAAAGCTTGTTCTATGCTCGTGGGTCCTTGACTACGCAAGACGAGCCCTAACGGATTGCGTATTCCTCCTAAGAACGCTTTTAATGTTTGATTCTGGTATATGTCTTTCTTAATTAATCGCACGCCTTCATTTGGCTCGTTGGCTATTAAACTCGAGATGAGCAATTGCTCTATATGACGGCATCTGTTCGCGAACGACAGTGCGTCTTCAGCATTACGCTGTTTCAAGGTTAACATCTCTGCTAATAAACTATGACTATCTCTTTGGTCACTGAAATTCTGAACAATGGCCTCTCTCAGGTCTGCCCACGTATTAATTATCTTTGTATTTACTATAAGCCGGGCTGTTCCCGTTAGTTTAGTTTGAACATAATTTAGTAAGAAGTGATTCATATACAGATTCTCATTTGGCACGTAGAACTGGTTCATGACCAAGTCACATGCTTTTAAAAAGTTGCGTACGTTGGCTGGTTGCCCGTCGAACTCGGGAATAGCTTTTAAGAAAAATTCTTTGAATTGGTCTGTCATATTGCTACTGTTACTACTCTTATTAATATTAGAATGATTTACTGTTATGTTATTGTCGCTAATGCTGATTGATCTAAATCTATACTCTATCTATATCACATAAACTTTGTGATTCTTCCTCTGAATCAGACATATAACGTTTCAATACAACACATATAAAAAATTGGAAGTGTAAAATGGGATAGCAGTAAACTTACCATAATACGATGGTTGCTGCTTCCATTTGACTCTGCTTGGCCACTACTTCTGCTTTAACTTGGCTCTGCTTGGCTCGAATTGGTTATTAGGCGTCGATACGCTTAAAAATCGATATGCTTTCGGTTTTCTAACCAATACTAACGACTGCGCCACTTAACTTCACGGTTAAGACGTTTGAATTTTTAAAACAATTTATTTAATACTTTTGAACAATCAATACTTAATTACTTAGTTACAAAAATGAATAATATATAATACTAAAAATAAGACGATCAACCTACATGTGATCTACAGTCTCAGCACTCGGTGTGCGAAGGACTAACTCGGAACAAGAATGAACGGTTCTCCCACTGTGATTAGCCTCTTTATAGTCTTTCCTCCAGGCGTGGCACTATTGTCTCTGGATCACAAGGAATCTGCTGATGTTGATTCTCACAGTGATATTCCGTTCTACTTGCACTTTGGACCTGCAAGTTCTTGGCTCCGTTCAGACGGCGGCTGACTCAGCAGTTCTTACCGTGGGAAGGCGACATTGTATTATAATGGGCCATTGTTTGGGCTCCATTTATCTCGCGTTCTTAGGTGCACATATGCGGCTATGTAAAACTGAAACATTCAAGAAATTCACTTATTTTTGAGGAACAAATCAAACTACAAGAACTCCAGAAGTCAAAGAAGCAGTCCTGTAAGAAGTGAAAAATGACCCTGTTACGAATATAAGAAAAATTGCATTAACATTAAATATTCCCTTTATGTTTAACTGGAGAATTTTGATAGATAACATAACATACTCTTACCACGCCACAAGACTTCAAACTCTTCTCTCACGTGACGTTCCTCTACGTTAAAATTTTTCCAGTGGTTCCTACAATTGCTCGCTCAAAGTCCGTTCTTTCCAAACACAATTTTATTTAATGATGAAGCAAGGTTTTCGAGGAATGCCAACCGGAATTTCCTTAACGAACATTTTTGTGCAGAATAAAATACGCATGTGGCACGCGAAAATAATTTCCAATGGCAGCTTCCTGTAAATTTGTGGCCCGGCATTATTGGAGATTATTAGACAGGTCAATTTTTTCTGCCGGGAAGGCCGAAAAGATGTTATTAGTATCAATTTTTCGAAGAGGGACATCCAGTGCTTTTAGCAAGGGTACCAATTCTTTGCAGAAACCAAATGGGGTTCATGCACGCTGGTACGCCAACCCATTTCAATATGGATGTCAGGAGGTTACTGAATCTACATGTTAACGACCGTTGTATAGGTCAACGCGGACCTCAATTATGGCCCCCTAGATCCCCACACCTGAACAGTCGGGACTTTTTTTATGCGGACACCTGAATTCATTGGTGTATCGGACTCCAATTGAAACACACGAGAAATTTCAAAACAGAATAGGGACTTCATGCAATATAATTCGCAATACTTTTAATTTTTTTAGAGAGTCCGAGTCCGGCGCTCTATAAGGTAAAGAGTGGAGTCCTGCATCTTAGCAAGCGAAGGACATTCTAAACGGTTTTTATAGGTTTTTTTTTCATTAATATGTACTTTTACTTTAATAAATTTGATTCAATCTTTAAAATAGCTTCAGATAGTTGATTACTATGACGGCTGATTATTGTTTTCCTTGCCTCCTTTACGTCATTAAATTGCATATATAAAGGTAAGATTATTACTGGCAATTAGGCCAATGCTTACCCTTTTTGCTCATCTAAACTAACCTACCCTCCACCTTAAGCTCGATATTAACGACAGAAGTGATTTGAAAAATCATCCGCTGCCGGTGAGTCTCAAACCGTCGTCCCCCAAGTCCTAATTGGGGAGTTTCAATCGACTTTCCAACACGGCCACGGCGGCACTTAAATTGCATATATATATATATATATATATATATATATATATATATATATATATATATATATATATATATATATATATATATATGCATATATATATATATATATATATATATATATATATATATATATATATATTGTTATTTTTGCAGATTAATCTAAAACGGTGAAAGATACGGAATTAATGCCAAATACCCAAAAGCTAAAGCTAATCAGAAACGATCTGTTCGCCTTATAGGCGATTCATATATCACAGTCAATCTCACTTCTCACGAGCAAAGGAGAATGGTTGGAGACCTTCACCTTTTCCATTGATATTACTAATGACATCTCTGCTTGGAAATTGCTTTGTTAGTACCTCCGGTTACGACCTTTTTTCAACCAACCCGTTTTATTCAAATAGCACATGTTTTTAGTGTCAAATTACTAAATTGTCGAACGGTTCGTAACGAATCTTGGTTCGTACCCAGAGCATACAAGCTTTGGAGGGTCCTACCAACAGAAATATTTCTAAAGACATATAATCTCTAACAATTTAAGAAATCACCCATCCTGTGGCACAGCAAACAAGTTCATAGTGTCTTAGAAGTACATAGGTTTTACTTTTTTGAACTATATCAAGTTCACTTGGAGAAACACAAATCACCACAACACATCTTTTAAAAACAGAACAATCGTTTCACTATCAAAGTTAATTTTTTTATCCTTTGATGACGCTAACTTTGCTGGTGAAACGATAGTCATTTCTTTAAAAGATGTATTGTGATGTTTGGGGTTTCTCAAAGCGCACTTATCAGTGCTCGTCACATGTTCCAGTCTTCACTTAATAAACTATATTATAAAAAAAACTATAACTATATTATAAAAAACAAAACAAAAGTTCGGCACACAGCAAGTGTGTTATGGTAGCGAATTTTCATTAATAGCTTCAAGTTTGAATAACTCAATATTCTATAAACCTACAAAGTTGAATCTTGGTATCTAGTAAGGTTTTTGCCAATGCAACATATCCACCAAATTTCATCAAAATAGCTTTGTAACTTTCGGAGACTAAAAAATTTTTCGAAAGAACACTTAACATTTTCCCAGAAAACCTTGTACAATTTTCCTGGCTAACGAACTCATTCGAGCTATTAATAAAGGAGGAAAGTTTCTTGCCGAGTTTCATCAAAATCGGTATACAATATATATGAATATATATATATATATATATATATATATATATATATATATATATATATATATATATATATATATATATATATATATATATATATATATATATATATTGACCCAGGATATGTGTTCTAGGGGTCCTAATTCGCGCTCACTTGAGAACATTTTTGCAAACTTTCACCATCGACACCGCTCTATTAGTGATTTTTTTTAAATAAAACTAGCTGGCTAACGAACTCATACAAGAGATCTAAAAACGAAATATAGGTTCCAATACCATGCAGTTGTCGTGCTCTCTTTTTAGTGAATTTTTATTTAAAAAGACTCACTAAGAGAGGTGCCGATGGTGAGACTTTGCAAACATTTTTTCAAATGAGCGCGAATTAGGACCCCTAGAACCTATATCCGCGGTCGGTTGCAATTTATATATATATATATATATATATATATATATATATATATATATATATATATATATATATATATATATATATATATATATATATAATATATTTGTGTGTGTGTGTGTGTGTGTGTATCCACACGATAACTCAAAAAGTTATTAACCGATTTCAATGAAACTCGGCAAGAATCTTTCCTTTATAAATAGCTTGGATGAGTTCGTTATCCAGGAAAATCGAACACGGTTTTCTGGAAAAATTTTAAGTTTTCTTTCAAAAAAAAATTTTTATCTCCGAAAATTGCAAGCTATTTGGATGAAATTTTGTGGATATGTTACGTTGGGAAAGACCCTACTACGTGCCAAGATTCAACTTTTTAGGTTTATAGAACATTAAGTTATTGAAATTTGAGATATTTAATGAAAATTCGCTACCATAACGCACTTGCTGCGTCCACGACTTTTGTTTTCTGTTTTTATAATATACTTATAGGTTTTTTATAATATAGTTTATTAAGGGAAGATTGGACCATGTGACGAGCACTGATAAGTACACTTTGAGAAACCCCAATCATCACAACACATCTTTTAAAGACCTGACGATCGTGTCACTAACAAAGTTAGCGTCATCAGAGGATAAAAAAAATTAACTTTGTTAGTGAAACGGTAGTCAGGTTTTTAATTGTGATAATTTGAGTTTCCCCAAGTGTACTTAATATAGTTCATAAAAAGTAAAGCCTGTGTATTTCTAAGACACCATGAACTTGTTTGCTGTGCCACAGGATGGGAGTTTTTTTTGATCTGTTGGAGATGATATGTCTTTACAAAGATTTCTGTCGGTAAGACATTCCGAAGCTTGGATGCTCTGGGTAAGAACGAAGATTCGTTACGAACCATTCGACAATTTGGTCATTTGACACTAAAAACGTGGGCTATTTGACTATCTATCAAAATTATCCAAACAAGCATAAAAGGAATATTTAATATTGATGCAATTTTTCTTGTATTCGTAACAGGGTCATTTTTTACTTCATACAGGACTGTTTCTTTGACGTCTAGGGTTCTTATCGTTTGATTTGTTCCTACAGGGTATTTCTTGAATGTTCCAGTTTTACATAGCCGCACATGTGCACTTGAGAAGGTCCTTGGATTAGGTACTATTCGATTAGGGTATCTACAGGCATAGCCGGCAGGCTTCGTAAGACCTGCAATTGGCTTTTCCATAGATTAAATGCATTTCCGCATACTCTTGGTTCGTAAACTCAACCATAATCAAACAACTCAAAAACTATTTGGAAACATCAAACGAAACAAAGTACTCAATGCAAAACGATGTATCTACTAGCAGGTATATACGCTAGTACGTTAATTCTCTAACGTCTTTATAATTTTTATACCAAACAATTTTTATTTACAATGGATTTTTTGCTCATATTTTAACAAAATGATGGAAAGTAACGACTTAGACACAGATCTAAGATCTTGTTAGTCATTTCGTGTCGTATTTTTCACTCACATTAATCTTACGTCCTATAACTTTTTTGTCTTTTAACTCAGAGTCTACATTTTGTTACATAGGATACTCTTTATGACAGAAACCAGCTTACCAAATTTGGTTTCCCTTACTTTGTTAGTTCCGGAGACATATTTTTTTCCGAATGGAAACACAAAGTTTTCCGAGAAAACGTTTGCCGATTTTCCTGGATAACGAACTTATCCAATCCACTTGCAAAATAAAGGTACGTACTAAATTTGATCAAAATCGGCCCATTATTTTTTGATTTATCAGTGTGATACCGATATAAACACATAAAAATTTAAACTGGCCCTGGATATGGGTTCTAGGGAGTCTACTTTGCGCTCACTTGAAGAAATTTTTCAAAAATTCAAAAGTCGGGATCTCCTCATTAGTGAATTTTTTTAAAGAAAATTCACTAAAACCTGGTTTACATGTGGTTTTTATAAACACTATAATGTACTAAAATTTATGTTTCTATTCAAATGGGAAGGGGGATCGTATTTGGCTAAGGCGTAAGCCGTTGGCACAGATGTTATTCGAATTTAAAGTATTTTTTAATTCGTCACCATAATGCACTAGCTTTATCAGATGTTATTTATTTTATTATCGCTTGTTATTTTATGTAGATATATAGTGTTTACGCAGTGACTGCGTGTTTTAATTAACACTCTTTAAGGGTAACTGTTTACTAAAATCATTTCAGCGCTGTTTTGGTGTGGTCGTCGAACTCACTTAGTACGTTCCTATACGTTTTGTTAACGATCACTACTGGCAAATTTAGCTGGACTGAAACTGAGCTGACATCCCTCTGGTAACCCTTTTTACCTTGTGTATGATGGAATCGCCTGTATTGTACGATTTTCTGTAGATGAAGCACGCGTACCAGACAGCGACGTGGTTGTAGCGGACTTCACCATTAATTACTCTTTTTACTCTACCAAGATCCTTTGTTGTGTCATACAACTACGCGGTTTTCCCAAGTAGCATGTTAAGCTAACGCCCCAGATTTTAGTCTGCGGTTACCGTAAATACCTTTGATGTTCCATCCTCTTTGTTTTTATCGTTCTTGTTGTTTGTCTTAAGTATACTTTTTTGCATTCGCACGGTATCTTATATATTTCTGACGTAGCATGATAGTCAATTGGTGTCTCTACTAATCCAAGCATGGTGCCAAACTTAGTTGTGGCCATAAAACGGTGCCAATATCCATCTTCTTCAGTAATTTGGCTATCTTGTCTGTGGCTCCATGTATATGTGGCAGGAAGGCCTTCTTTTTTGGCGCTGTCATCCGTATGTTTTTTTAGACGTGTCTGTTTGTCTGTTGGTCTGTCTTGAACGTATGACTCTTTAAATGTCCTTTTTATATCAATTTTCTTCCAGGGTATGTTTCACGTACTGTAGTTCACTATAAAATTTTGATTCCCCTGCATTGTTCTCACTTTGTTCACTAGTGTTTAAATAACAGCTCATTTCTGTCTCGAGAAATTATTTGACAGTGCCTGAAGGTATCGGTCAGTACTACTGACTTGTGAGCATATTTTTCATTGCAAAATTTATGTAATTTATTATTATTATTATTATTATTAAATGGTAATAAGAGTAAAGACATAACATAAAACAAAATTGCATACCAGGAACAAGAAATAAAGAAAAAAAGACATAGAAGATAGTATAATGACTTTAAATGAGTATCGCTGCCAGAGTGAAGGTAAGCCGATAGGTGTCGTGAAGGTCACATGACATGTGTTCCAGGGACGACATTAGAGAATCATGTTGATTATGCAAACAGTTCACACTTTGGACAGATATCGTGGTTCCTTCCAGATAATTCCAGCTGGCAAAGACTTTATTAGAGAAAAATGGGCTCCGAAAATATGTTCGGACGGACTCTTTTTTTTTTTTAGTTTGAAGGTGTGACTCCGCAGCTGGTGGTTGGAGCTAAGCTGAAACAGGTGGGAGAGATTGGTGTACAGGAACCTACGGAGAACCTTGTCGGTGAAATAAGGTTTCCTATGGCGCGCTACTATTCAAAAGTTATCAAGCGGGCGAGCCTCAGCCTGTCGTCGTAGACAGAACGTGTGGGACCGTAAGAGAAACTGGTAGTTCTTTGCTGAACAGCAGAGGAGTATCTCCGACGAGAATGGGACTCCAAGAAACACCAGAATAATCTAGGATGGTTGTCAAATATGTAGATTTTGTAGGGAATAGCGAAAGTTTCTAGGGAGCAACCTCTGAATGCGTTATTTACTAAATAGATGATCTTGTTAGCTTTCGATGTTATTGAAACTCTGTGTGCTGATCGCGAAAGAGCTTTCGTAACCAGAGTTTCAAGGTCGTTATACGTTGTAACCTCCAGATATTGTAATTAAAGCAGGGTCTGTTATATTCCAAATGTAGCAACAATAAAAAAAATGAAGTAACATTTGTCCAACTGTTACTCTTTATAAGAAATTTCATGAGCCTTGTGAAATGTACGACAGGGTCGCCATCTCGGTGAGGAACCAGGTAGTATGTTGTCAATACAGCTTCAATTAACAGAAAATGTGAGACTGTTTACAACCAACCAACACTTTTTGTAAATTGTCAGCCCTGGCCCATTTCTTTCCTAATATCGGGACAATGTATAGGGCTAGATGTATTCTCACCATAATTAGAAACATAGACCGGTTTCTCTTTTATTAGAGCTCGTCTGTGCGCTATGCTAATTACAGCGAGAACACACCTATAAAGTAATACAAGGTAAGGCAGCCAGCCTTCTAGAACATTATGAGATGTAAGACAGGGTCACCATCTCGGTGCGGTACCAGCTGGTACATTTTCAAGACAGCTTTAATTAGCACAAAATGTTATAAATAGGGACTGCGTACAACCAACCAACATATTTTTTTAAATGCACTGACGAGTTCTAATTAGAGCAAAACCGGTCTGTGTTTCTAATTATTGTGACAATACATCTAGCCTTACAAGAAATTTCCTGTTTAGTTTACTTAACTTAAAAACTAGATGCGTTATCTTTCAACTTTCTATAAAATCGATTATAATATAATGTTAATTTTTAATGTTAGGGATTCGGTCCAAATTTTGTAGAGCCAGTATCGATTAGAATTGAACGTAAAACATAATGTAACTTGTTAATATATAATGATCTATTGAATAGAACTTTTAGAAGAGCTATAAAGTGTCTTAAAAATTTATCGCTTTATAATACTTCCGGAAAGTTTAATCCCGATGTACAAAGTTGGCAAGTGAGAAAATATCGAGTTTCAAATTTCTTAGGTTTCCTGTTAAAACTGCCTTCTGAATCGAGTACAAATTATGGTAAGAGCTAAATGGGTGAGAAAGTCATCCAAATTATACTAATTTCATCAAACAACATGATCAAAGCGCTTTGTATAATAGTAGTGATTCTATCATAACATAAATAGTTTACTACAATTCACGGTGAGATATCTAAGAGCTTCTATATTTATTTATTAGTTGAGTGTTTCGTTTGTAAACTTTATAAGTTATTAGCTGCTTCGAAAAGAAAATAAACTTTACTCTTGTGTGACGATAGTCGGATGCGCCATTCAAAATGGTCTGGACACAGCAGGTGTGTTATGGTAGCAAATTTCCATTTACACATTTCCACAAATTTCCACTTACACATTTTTTTTACGAAAATTATATATGCGCCAATTTTTTTTGATTAACTGCTTAAAACTTTTTTTGTTTTTTATTTAAAAATATAAACTTTTGGCACATAATATATTCTTTATAACATAAATCTGCGTAACAAATTTGGTTTTGTTATTTTTGGAGATACAAAAATTTTGCGAAATAAAACCCTTTGCCCTGCCTATTTTCGTTTTTGAGTTATTTAAATAAAATAAAAATTTATCGTCTTTTTTTCTTCAATATCTAAGTAGGCGTTGATCTGACATCTCTAAGACTTTCACATTATCAGGACACTTATTACAGAGTAATAGTTTTGTGCCATTCTCAACTTTGGATTGTCATTTTTTTTAGCAGCATGTATAAACATTTGTTTTTTTTATGGCAGCCATATTGGATTTTTTGGTCATGTGATAGCATGTGAAAAGAGCTTTCTAATGATGTACAACATGCTTGATAAATCTTGTAATTGCACTGACAATTTTGAGAAAAACCGTTTTGAGGATAGTAGGCTATGAGATCCAATACCAGAATTTTTTTTTGATTACCTATCCGGTAAAATTACTTACTTGACACAAAATTACCTGAATTCGGAAGTTGTTCCGCTTGAGGATTTTAATCTCCACAACCCCACCTGGTTTAGATTTTAAAATTATGTGACAGGACGAGCAGCTAAAGTATTTTCTACAAACCAATCTCTGACACAGGTAGTAGATGTTTCGACTCACATTCCAGATAAGACGAACACCGCCCCCGGAAGTCTAAGACTTGTGCGGGTGAGCTTACACACACATACCGGGTGTCCCGCTGAGGCCGGCCAGAGGCTGTATCTCAAAAACTGTTGGTCCTACTCCTTTTGGGAAAAATTATAACAAAAGTGACCTCTAGAAGTACACAGAAATCATTTTACACTTCTAAATTTTACCGCTGGATGGCGTATTTTTTAAATCAAAATCGAACATTGGGGGTTCTCCAAAAATCAACAATGAAAATAAGTAACGTGAAACGAACTTTTCTATTAAAATGCTAAAAATTATTTATTTGACATTTGTCTGTCTTTTAAATTAAAAGCTGTGGGAGTGTCGACTCGTATTACAGAAAAAATTAGATAACACCTGAATACGATTTTATTGAACTTGATCTTGTTTTAAAGCTATTAATAGCTATAATTTTACAAACTTAAGTTATGAGCAAAAATACTTTTTTTTCTTCAAAACAAAATTCAATAATTTTTCCAGTATTAATCTACTTAAAACTAGTTAACGTAGGTTTATTCGTTGCAAAATTAATGTACATATATAAATGGAATAACCAGAAAAAGCTCTGATTGTGCCTAAATGACGCATATTATTGTCGTCACAGTCTAAATGCAATGTCGCCTCATCGTCGTAACCATGACTCTCTGTCATGGTTGTTATAAAAATAAATAAAATTAGCGCAAGTATAAGTACCATTTTATGCTGAGGTTAAAAATATACTATTCTTAGAACTTAGCTGGGGCAATTATTCAAATTCATGTGATAATTATTTGACTGTATATATTCCCTTAACTATCAGAAATATAATGTGTGTGTTTTTTTTTTTTTTAGGAACAATGCGCCGAACTTCTTGAGATTATAAGCGACAGAATTAACTCACGGAATCCAGACTTCATCTCCCACTTGCTTTTATCAATCTTCAAGATGGCCGAAGTGGAGATTGTACAAGTGGAACCAAGTTCAATTTCATCGAGAGTATATATAATGCCAGCACATTTACTAGTACTTCTCAACCTACTGATATTTGTTTATCCAAATATTATGACAAATCCATCGTGACATTAAAAGTCTAAAATACTTAAACACAATTTACCATACATATCTTTAACCATGAACGAAAAATTAAGTAATTATAGTCAGTATCGTATTAAATGTAATCTGACGGATCCATGAAAAATGAATTGTTCTCAATATATTTTTTGGCAATTAAAGGGAAAAGAAGAGAAAAAAATAAAAAATCTAAAAAAAAATAAGAGGTTAAGAAATTCTGGTGCTAAATATGGTATTTATAAATAAATTATGACAATGTAAAATGTATTTATGGGTACTAGTATATATATATATATATATATATATATATATATATATATATATATATATATATATATATATATATATATATATATATATATATATATATATATATATATATATATATATATATATATATATATATATATATATATATGTTGTTATCTACGTCGACCACCCGATATGTTATTGTGAGACAGAACATGAGCCTGCCGAGTCTAGGAGTTTACGAAAACGTGTCACCGGTCTGATCAGCCTGTGTGTTGATTATCACCAGCACTTAAGAGGCGAAACGCAGTTCGCCATCTTTGTCGATGCATGCTGTAAATTAATAACAAAGTTATTGGAGTTTGTGAGACGGTATACTCAAACCACATGTGAGTATCACGGAGTCTGGCATGATCAGATCTGTCTCACCTTCAATATATATATATATATATATATATATATATATATATATATATATATATATATATATATATATATATATATATATATATATATACATATATATATATATATATATATATATATATATATATATATATATATATATATATATATATATATATAAAGATAACTCGAGAAATGCGCTTCAGATCGGAAAGTGAACAAACTGGCGTCTGAACGTAAAGTCTTTAACAGAAGCCCACATTTTTGATTGCAGATTTTCATTTTACGCTAAAAACTACGTAACTTTATTTCAAACGATTTTTTTCGGTTTTTGAAATTGAGAGGCGATTCACTCGGTTCTGTAATACAATTGCGATAGAAATTTACATTATTTGGTTCTAACGACTTGATATTTTAGTTATAAATTTAGTTTAGTTTGACAAATTTGAATTTAAAATAAAACTTTGTCTTTAGACATCTGAAAATCAGGTAAAAAATGACATTAAGCGTAACCCAGAAACTGCAACGTGAACGTACTGGTTTTCTGTTCCCTTCGGGTGCTGGATTTAAGTGAGTCTCCTTGTGTCCCACAATAGGGGTGCTTAGATTTCGGTGAGTCCTCCAATTAAATGTTCAAATTGCTCATCTTTAGCTACTTGACAGTGTCCTAGTCGAGCATACATGTTACTATTAACTTTTTGAAAAGTTTCTGGTCTTATTGTCTTCGAGCATTATTCTTTCCATTAATTGTTATTGCGCTTCCTTGGTGAAACTGTTGCATACTACATACATGGAGAGTATTTCCCTTATTTCATGAATGTCTGCTGATTTTGTTAAGTAGCCCCTGTAAAAATAGTCTAGGTGTTAGATCAGGTGATTTTGGTGGCCACTTATTTGCATCCCATCAACCAATTCAGCTCCCAGTGAAGTGCTGTTTAATTCATTGCGTACAATCAATGCGAAATGACATTGAGCCCCATCCTGTTGAAACCAGACATTGTGCAGCGCTTTTACAGCACTGTTATGAATGTCTGAAATTACCTGATTGTTTAACAAATCGACGTACTTTTTACCGGCCACATTACCATTGATTAAAATTGGTCTCACGATTTGATTGCACCGTATTCCGGCCCAGATATTAAGTTTTTGTTGATATTGCGTATGGACAATGGGAATCATTATCGGACCAATATCGCATGTTGTGCCTAATTACCTCTCCATTCAATTTTAATGAATATTCGTCAGAGAAACACGTTTAAAACGTAAATTGTCCATTTTCATCCCACCGTCTCATCTTTTTTTCACAAAATTCTAATCTTCGATCAATGTCGTCCCATAGAAGCTCTTGCGTCTGTTTCATCTTGGGTGAAATTTATTTACATTTAAAATTTTATGTCGAGATGCTTTGCCTAGTCAGTTTTTTGCGCGATCTTTCGAACAGATGTATGGGCATTTTCAATAACACTCACACAAACTTCCACACTCCTGTCTTCATTCGTGGCACTGTTGGCGTTCCAGACCTCGATCGATCTCTTGCAGAGCCCTTCTGTTGATACCGAATCACTGTTTATATATAGTTAATTTTTCAATCGGTGGATGATCTAAATGATTGTCATTGAATATGTGAGCAAATTCTTCGTATGACCTTGTTATATCGCCATACCCTCGCAGTATGAGAATATCTATTGTTTCTTTTTCTGACACAGAAATTATGTCAACTAACACAGTAATTACGCAGAGTTAGTTATTGATGATCACTACCTGTTATCAATAACCACAATACTTTTGGAGTGCGGTTCCAAGGTAATGTAATGTATTCTCTGGGCTAGGCTGGAGAGTAAAATTTTCTAGCTCGAGTAATTTAAAATGTTACCATCCAAAAACTGTATTTTTTTTGAATATACCTATACAAAGAGCAGGATTTGAAGGTTTCCTGTCTTAGCAGCTTCAGCTCGTAGTAAAAATTTCGAAATAATGAATAAATCATTTGAATAATTTGAACACGTAAATCAAGCACCCCTAACATGAGAGGCGAGGGGATTTACTTAAGTCTAGCACCCAGATGGCGAGACGCGAGGGGGGGGGGGGACCTGAAATCGGTAAAAAACTTGAATTTCGTCGATTATACCGCTATCTGCCACGAATCTAAAAAAAAATTATAATACAAACTACATACGTTTTAGCATACAACACGAATCTGCATTCAAAAATAAGGGTTTCTATTTGAAATCTGGGGTGGGGTATCAATTTTAGTATTATGTAAAATCTTTTTTAAAAATATCGGATGCTTGTTTTTATTTCTCGGTCTAAGGCGTATTTTTTAAATATCCAGCCGTTCCCAGACTTTTTGAACACCTAGTATTTTTAATATATTGCAAAATTTTATTAAAAAGTATGTGTTTTGCGGTGTATTCTATTATTTAAAAAACTGTTATGTCTTCAAAATAAAGTCAAGCAACAACTTCAGGTATTACTTCTTTGAAATGATGATTACTTAAGTTTACTGTTATAAAAATCAATAACTAAGAATCAGTAAAACCAGATAATATTATAGTCTAAGTTTCTTAGGTTTAATAGGGTATTATGTCTTTGCTTTTAATAGTTATATAAAGCATGCAAAACGATTTTTATCTATAAAATAAAAAAGAAACAAAAATAGATTAGGTAGTAACTTTATAATTACTTTTATACGATACTAGCTGAGCTTGTGAGAAATATTGAGAACATTATATTTCAAGGATCGTTTACCCCCTTAAAGGTGTCATCAAAGAAAACGTTATTAAAAGGAATAAGGAAAATCACTCTGTACATATCAGTGTTGACTGTTAATATTAGTAAATTAAACATAAATTAGACACAAAAAACTGACCCTACATTTCATTTTCATAATTGCTCAGTTCAGCTAAATTTCGAAATCTACACCAATAAATTATAACACAATTAAAACTGTGAGTATATAACAGAGCTATTATAGTGGGCAGACATAGAATGACCTTTTAAAATCCTAGTTTTAGAGTTATATTGCCAGACATAGCTGAAAAATTAACGAATTATTGCATATGTTCCAGTTAGAAAATGTAGATAAGGCCTAAACAAGATTTATTTGACACAGAATATTGTGTTCTATTGTGTTGCCTTAAATTTATTTAACGAAGCTTTGTATTAAGTGTGGCACCACCGTGTATATATGTAAACGTGTAAAAACTGTACTTGACACTGGGGTGTAGAGGGGAGAGGGGCTAGCTCACTCTCCTTTGGAGAAATATTTTTAAAATTCTAAAGTTGCGGTCTTCTCAATGACGATATTTTCTACGAAAATTCGCGTAAAAGTATAGACTATTAAACCACAAACTCTGTAACTGAAACTACTGTCAAAGCATCAGAGAAGGGGTCTATTTGAAATGAATTTTCTGCAAACATTTTAGTAAAATGAAGGACAGTGATGGTTAAAGCTGTAACTTAAGACTCTGTAAAACACATTTATTATGACATTTCTTTTACATAACCCGTATTTGTTTCAGGTTTGGCGTCGAAAAATTGCAAATTTTGACGTTTAAAATCGCGACTGTGACGTTTTAAGAAGAAAGACTATAAAATTTTGAAAATTTTAGTCATACGAAAAATTCACTAAAACGTGCGCGTACTTCGGAAGTGTTTTTATGGGTATGATAAATCTAGCAGGCTATCGTAATGGCAAATCGCGATTTAATAGACAAAATACTCTTCAGCCTAACAAAAATGTTACCTTGCTGTATAACTATATATATTTTATTTTATATTCAATTACAAGACAAAACTATCGCAAAAATATATAATAATATTAATTATGAATTATATAAGTGTTAAGTAATTAGGCATAAATAAATTATTGCAAAAAATTTTACCATGCATAATTTTTCATATGCATATAAGTCCAATAATTTTGCCTGTTTTATTTCAAAATGGAATAAGTACCCTTAAATTTATTAACTAATGGGAAAGTACAAAAAACATCGATAATTCTTTATGGGTGTTCTAATTGGTCATTCGTTGAAAATTTGCCTTGATCTTTCAGTACGTACTGAACTCGCATATGTGTTGTTTACATTTGGGAAATGTCTTGTAAAATTGTAGGATTGATCCTAGAAGATTTACCAAATATCATTATTACTTTTAAGTTATTCTTAAACATTTTACAATGCGAGGCATAGAGCACTTTCGAACATTTTTCATTCATTGCATACACATGAAGCTTTTTATTAGAACGTAATATTAGAATTGCATCCCAAGGTTATAAATACCAAATCCAAGATCGATTGAAAAATCTGTTGCAACCAAAAGAGCCTAGTTCAGAGGTTTATCGGTGCAGACTGTGTAGTACATGATCATTTGTTTGTCTATTGCCTTTTTGGGTTGTTCTTGCTGAGAACTTGACAAGTCAGCTCCTAAAAGTAGGTATAAAATTCATGGTGCACGCTCTGAAAATGTTTTGTTCGATGCCAGAATGTACAGTGATATCTAGTGCTCAACGGAAAGCTGACTGCGTTCTCCAGAAACCTGTTTGGCAGGCACATATATTTTCAAAAAAAATCAGCAAGGAGCATGTGTTTTATTGTCTAAAAATTTTGTTTGTCCCCTAAAAGCTTTTTACCGAAAAAATCATAGATATATTTACAATTGTAATTATCCTGGGTTTGAAAGCATTATTCTATAAAAAACCGTATGTCGGTTTTTAGCTTGTCAGACAGCACTACATGTCGTACATATTCTTATGTTTGTTGTTCTCGTAGCCCTGCAGATATTTTTACCGTCTATTATTATTTCGCATTTTCCATTGGTTAACGTTTTACCAGAAAGTTTATTCGCATCGTATACCAGAGGATGTCAACCCTAATGGAATCATTGCTAGACAAGCGAGGATAACATCCGAGTAAATTTTTCTTTCCCGTAGCAAATTTTGAGGATGATTTCTATCTATTTTTCCACTCTGTATATAAGTCCTATGTAAGTTAAAAGCCCGGTAATTATTCTTTCAATATTTGGTCATTGACTTTCTTAAACAATTGTTTTGCCAGATTTCCGTAATCTATTTTTCTTCAAACATGAGAGAATTTAATTTAACCTTTCCATTATTTTATTAATTATGAACCAAACCATTTTAGTTATGCCTATTGCTCGTGGGCTTAAACCATGACGAATGATGTTTCCGATTATAGTGTTGCAATTTGCTTTTCGGGTGAAGTTTAAATTTAAGTCAATGTTGACACTTTGTTGTTAATGAGTCATTATATGGTAATATTTAACACCCAACAGTATCTCCAACAAAACTATTTACAGAAAAGGTGATCAGCGAAATTGAGGCAGAACTTGTGCTGCCCCAACATTCGAAAGTACCATAATTTCTCATTTTGTATTTGACATTCCACTCTCTAATGGTTAAATATGTCTTTCAGGTAGTAAATAAGAACAAAATTAAGGTTAACTTTGTGTAAAATAAAAACGTTAAATGGAACTTTGTAATAATAGACAAAGTTGACTTTCAAATATTTGTTTTGTTTTTGTAATTTTAACCACGGTAAACCAGCTGTATGTGTAAGTAATAGTAAAATCTTAAAATTACACAATTAATAAAAACAGAAAAAGTTTAGATAGTTAATCAGCATCCAACATCAATAGTTATTGAAAAAAATACTTTTGTGGACCACCTGCCATAAATTTTCTAAACATATCTTGTAAGTTGCTCTCGGGTGCTATCGGGGCGGCAAAAACGCGGACAAGCCGTAAGGGAAAAAATCTCGTAGGTTCTACAGATCTATACATTTTCGAGATTTTCTAAGGGAGTAAAAAAACAAGTATATTAAAGCTTTTGTAGCCACAGATTCCGTGATAGTTGGTGTTACAAAATAGCAAAAACACTGTATAATTGCAAAAAAAAACTACTTATAGGCCAATAGTGTAAAACCAAATTAGACGAAACGGAAATAATTGCTGCAAAAGGTTTTATTATTTAATATTTAAATCGCTTCATTTGTGGCCCGATATGACTATCGTTGGTCCCCACTTCCGGCGGAGTTGTGCTTAAGTGGTAGGGCCAAAAAATGTACCCCGAAAGAGGTATTTTTGCGATTTTACAGTTATATCTCGTAAAAGACTCACAATATCGAAAACATAGTTAAATTAAAAGTTGTAGGGCATTAAATTTTGCATCGAATGAGCTCAGGCCTTTTTTGGACTACTCGTTACCATATTAGTGCTCGTCAAAGTAGAACAAAATTTCCGTATTTATGAAAATTTTTCATTTTAAGGTCTGCCTTTTGGTAATATTATCTAAACTAACCCATATATTAATAAAGTGGTCAATACAAAAGTTTGCGGCATGTCAGGCAGTACTCTGAGTACATGGATTCTGACCATTCCAAGTGTCACTACAGTAACCCAGCAGGTTAAAGACTTTTGTGAGATATCACTCAGCAACAGTGCAACATGTCGGTGCAAGGGATGCTAGAGTGCAGCGTGACAAGGCAGACGTTCAAAAGTTTAATCAGTGGTTTCAGTCCCATTATCATTTTCCTGTTACGAATTTTGTTATGTCCATCAGCACAGGATTCGTCGGATATGACGATATGACTACCCTTTAAAATCGGCAATTTGTCAAACCTTTGACAAAATCAAGTTTTTCCGAAAAAAATAGCAATGAGTATACAAGAATTTAAATCTAAGAGGACCATTAATGGGCAGGATGTACCAGTGAACGCTGAAACCATATTTCACCGGATAGAATTCTTTAAGAAATCTGATAAACAGCTTAAAGAATTCGTTCATTATGAGCTGGCACCCTACCCCCTCTCTCTGTTCGATGCAGCTGGAATGAGGAACACTCTCAAGTCAGTGTTATGTAACTTGTTCACACCACTGAATGAGATAAACCTGGAAGGAGCAGCTTTGTCATCGATGGTAGATTCCTTCTCCACCGAGTAGTGTGGAGGAATGGTGAAACGTTCCAATTAATCCTAACCAAATAGGTTGACTACGGAAAGAGGCACTACAACCGAAGTGCGACAAATGTGGTTTTTGTAGCTACCCAGAATATCTGCCCACCAAGCGTGACAAATCTGCTGAACGCCTCCGCCGAAGCAAAATACACTACTCCTGAAGTGATCTGTACCGAGCTAATGGTGGTGACCATGGCTCAGGAGCAATTCTACTGAAATAAAGCGCGTCTCATTAGCCTGCTTACTGAAACGCTTGAAAATAAAGGCTTCTCAATAAAGCAAGCTAATGAAGACGCAGACCACCTGATTGTTGCCACGATCCTCGAGGTAGCAGAGGAGTAAGATAACGTTGTGGTAGTTGTTGAAGATACGGACCTTCTCATCATGCTCAATTCCCTAGCCACAATATATTTCTCAAAACCTGGAAGAGGAAAGATTCTTTTAAAAGTATATGGTCCCAACAGCTTCAAACTGACACACAAAATCAAAAGCCACTCATATTTTTCCACGCCATAAGTAGATGTGACAGAACTTCAGCACTCTTCAAGCAGGGCAAGAAAAAGGTGGTCAAGCTGTTGGTCAAAGGCAATGTCATTTCGAATAAATCAAGCATTAATTAGAGCATGACACTCAAGCTGAAGCTATTGCCGAAGCTGGCCTACAATTTTTAAGAACCCTCTACGGAGGTAAGGCAAAAAATACTTTAGATAAACTGCGATTTTATCTGTTTTCCAAAGCCGTTGTGCCATCCAAATTCAACCTGGCATCCCTACCACCAACTTTTGAAGCAGCCCGCCTACATTGCTCTAGAACTTACCTACAAGTTCAAGTGTGTCTTGACATCGTTGCTACCTTAAATGAACCAGCTCCACAATCTCTTCTCTCCACAATTTCTGCAAATGCAACAAGTGGTATGCAGGTGGTTGTTGGTGTCGGAAAGCTGGGATTAGGTTCTCATGAATTTGTGCCAACTGCAAGAGGAACTCATACACTAACCCCCTCCAACCAGATGAAATTTACGAACCAGATGTTGACGAAGACCATTACTGCATATATGGGGCGACGGAAATTACAGACTTTGAGTAGCCGAGTGATGGAGCGACGGACTCCGTATCGGAAATTACAAGCTTGAGGTGTCGAGTGGTCCGACGGCAGTCAAACGTCGACGTCTGTGAAATTTGTGTACCTACCTATTTTCCCGGTTTTTATCTTCAGATGTAACTACAATTTCTCTTATTATGAAATATAAGCGTAACACAACAACCGTAAAACCGCAAAAATACCCCTTTTGGGGAAACTTTTTTACCCCTCACCACTGAAACAACTCCTCGGGCGGGTGGAGGGTGTTACGGAACTTACCATGGTCATATTGGGCAACAAATGAAACCATTAAAACAACAAAATCTTATGGAGCGATTATTTCCGTTTTGGATTTTAAGCCTACTGGCCTATTAACCGTTACTAAACTTTTAAGTCTTGATTCAAATAGCCTAGTTTAACAGTTTCCTAAATTTAAGGCAGCATTAAAATAGTTGTGCACAATATAACTTTATAAACTGCGTGTAAAAGCATCGAAATATTATTAAGATTAGAATCTCAGTTAAAAAATGGTATATATAAAGGTCCTTATCTGTTTATTAAAAATTATTTGTAAACTTTAACTGGGTGTATTTATTGGTCATTGGCTGAGCAAAACCCTATACACAGCATTACACTTCTACATTGTCAGTCATTTTTATACCACTCTTGTACATATTTCGTGTAGATACTCTTCTTCACATTAGTAAACTCACGTGTTTTATTTTACAAAATTATCACGTACAATCTTAAAACGTCTTCCTATGTGAGTTATTGACATTTTTCTATAAACACAGAAAATAATCTGAATTAGTTAAACCAATAAGTGTGGAAATATTCAGTTTTGTGTCCTATAAAATTTACTTTAAAATGATGCTTTAAAACGAGGCTTATACAAAATTCAACTTAAATAAAGTTTAATGAGGTTTAATTTTATTTTTTTATTTTTTATTTTATTTTATTTATTTTCTTCTGATAAATTTTACAAGGTACAATACAAATAAGCTTAGGCTTGTGGCTGTATTAAATGTACAATTTTAAAGCATAGTATCTAAAATAATATTTTCATCGAAAATAGTGTTTAAAAACTGTCAGATTTGACAGTATAATTGTAATTTATTCTCACTCCTCACCAGTACAGTTCTCTCAGTGGCTAACACGTCCAGTTTTGTTAAACTATTATCAGCTTTCTTGTTCAGCAATTTCCATATTATCTTGGTAATGAAAACACAGTGTAGTTTTAAATTTTCTTTTCACTAAAATTTTGAAGCTTCTCTATTTGATTCAACTTATAATAATGATCTAGTTATTATTGAAGCTTTAACATTATGAAATATAGCTAAAATATATTTGTTTTATCACCATCTACCATTTCGATTTTGTAATTTTTTTAGAATACAATTCGACAATTAGATTAAAGCAGTTAATAAGCTTTATAATTACAAAAATGTAAAATGCAAAGCAGGAGGAAGACACATTTGAACAGTGATAGGTTATATCAGTTTGAGATCTAAGGTTAAACATAAGTAACACAAGTGTTAGACACTTTTATAGAATATCCCAATTTAACCAAAAACTAGTAGTGTATCATTTAGTCAACTAAAACTGCGTGTGTGTGTATGTGTGTGTATGTGTGTGTGTGTGTGTGTGTGTGTGTGTGTGTTTGTGTGTGTGTGTGTGTGGCGAGAGACATGCTGAACTGCATCAAAACAAACTTTACAAGTAAGTTCGGAAAATATATCGATAGTATTGATGATATTTACTTGGTGGGATAGTTTTTATCTCGAAAAGAAAAGTTTAAGAACCTTATGAGAAAAGACAGACTAGATAAAATAATAATTAAGATCAACCTGTGCACCGTCAAAATATCTTGTTTTAAAAATTTCGACACGCAGCAAGTGCATTATCGTTCTAAATTTTTATAAGAATTGTACACTATTAGTGCGACATATTACTAAAATTAACACTTTAAATTTGAACAGACCTTCGAGATCGGTTTTAAAGGCACTAAGGCCCATGTGAAGAATTTTTCCGAAAGTGTTTCCATCGATATCTCTTTATTATCAGAAAAACGATTTATTCTTGTGTTCTAGCTCCTTTTGAGACAAATGCCCAAAACTCAATTTTCTATGAAGCTAAAATTCAGACACCATTCATCTAAACTTCTTCCTTAGTTGCACAGGTTAATGGTAATTTTAATTTATATATATATATATATATATATATATATATATATATATATATATATATATATATATATATATATATATATATATATATATATATATATATGTTCAGAAAGATTTCCGCGGTCTTTAATGTGAGACATACTTGGTTCTCAGGTTGAACCGCATCCAGAATTTATGAAAACTCGTCGTTTCGGGTCCTGTTTTGAAGCCATTTTCAAGAGGTAAAGGAAATATGTAAGAACACTATAAGGCCCCAATCTGCCTACTCCTTAGAGTGGTGGACAAAGGTGGGTAAAGGAAATATGTAAGGACACTCTAAGGCCTTAATCTGCCTACTCCTTAGAACGGTGGACAATGGTGGGTAAAGGAAATATGTAAGGGCACTCTAAGGCCTCAATCTGCCTACTCCTTAGAGTGGTGGACAAAGGTGGGTAAAGGAAATATGTAAGGACACTCTAAGGCCTCAATCTGCCTACTCCTTAGAGTGGTGGACAAAGGTGGGTAAAGGAAATATGTAAGGACACTCTAAGGCCTAAATCTGCCTACTCCTTAGAGCGGTGGACAAAGGTGGGTAAAGGAAATATGTAAGGACACTCTAAGGGCTCAATCTGCCTACTCCTTAGAGTGGTGGACAAAGGTGGGTAAAGGAAATATGTAAGGACACTCTAAGGCCTCAATCTGCCTACTCCTTAGACCGGTGGACAAAGGTGGGTTGGGTTGTTGTAGCTCGATTACGGGGTCTCAATCTGCCTACTCCCAAATCTCGCCGGAGATCGTCTGTGAGGTCTCAGTGTGTTCAACACTAGGCATCAGAGAGATCTGGAAGTTTGTTGCAAGTCTTGTCTTATATATGTCGTTGCGTCCACCTGCTTCGTTATCAGTGAAAGTAGCGGGCGAGTACGATAGAGGTGGCAACAACGGAGTTCTTGCAGTTTGGCCGCGACAATTCCGGATTAATGTCCTGGTGCATTATCGTGGTAAAACAGCACTTTTTTCTTAACCAAATAAGGCCGTATGTCCGTCAATTTCTCCTCGAATGGGTCCAATATTTCACTGTAGTACTGCCACGTGATCGTTCTTCCTTCCTGCAAAAAGTCCCTTCTCAAACCTAACTTATCATGTAACATATTCATTCATTGCCGTACCACGCGCTTACAGCCTCTGCCACTTCACGGACTTGAGTTTGGCGATCAGTGAAGGTCAAGTCGTGAGCCTTTTCAATGATTTCCTCGCTAAGCACGTCTGCCGGGCGGCCTGGCCGCTCCTGATCGAAGGCAGATGTACGATTACCTTTAACTTCGTTGTCCCAATATCTCACTACTGTCATAGATAGCGAATGAGTCTCATAGGCAACATCCAACTTCACTTTTATTTTTTAACATGTCTTTTTATCCAAAAATTAAAAATAATTACGGATGGATATTGCACTGTTTCTATTTTATCGAGAAACACGAAACACGTGTGATACAAGTGGCTGCCAAATAAATAATAACAAGTGAATCAGTCTGAAATTTAGTATGGTGTGGTTTCATAGATGACAGTAAACGACAGTGATGCCAACTTTCCTTAGCAACGCCACCTGTCTTCAAACACGGGTACTTATTGATCGATTCTTGAATATCTTAATAATCGACCTCACCAAGCTTTTAATTAACTTACTGGTTATTGGGATGGAAATATGCGATACCCTGTACAGTTATTATTGTTTTCAGTTCGATACCTTCACTGTGTTCTCATTAGATGAACGAAGATCCTGCAAATGATTTAACATTGTAAAATTAAAATAAAATAACAACAAAGCAATGCCGAGGGTACAGAAAAAATCGATCCTTGTGCCATACTTTTGGACACAATCTGACACTTTTTATAAAACGCAAACACCACTTTTATATGTAAAATGTCATAGCTTACAAAAGATATGCATATCATGATAGCTTTAACATTGTATTTTATTTTGCTATTAATGCATTTCGATTTTCCTAATCTCAATGTCTTTTACATACTCTAAGAGATTAATAATGTATATATCCAATGTTAAAATAAAACTAGCAGTCAATGTTAGTTTATAAGGGCATAGTAAAAAGTGTAACTTTTAATTGGTAATAATTTTATAACTATGTTCAATTAAAATTAATTAAACATTTATTCAATTTATTTATTCAACTGAACAGGTGTACTATACTCTGTTAAACAAATCATTTTTAATGATAGTGAACAAGATTCAAAAACAATACGAAAGTACCAAAAAAGTTGTTTTGAGCTTATAGTCTAACTGTAAATTATAGCAAAGTTGTTATTGAGAAAGTTTACCCTAAACTTTTATACAAGTGTTAAAATTAGATATTACTGTAAAATACTTTAAATAGGCTACAATTTTAGCATTTTCTATAAGAATAAGATAATAAAGATACTTATAAAATATGTTTGGCTAGAAAACAGGGTTATTTAAAGCAGATTATAGAATCTGGTGTTTGGTTCATAAATTTCTTTGAAAAAATTTAGTAATTTTAGTGATAAGGTCCCACTTTTACGTAAAGTGGAAGCTAATATTTAGAAAATTGTGTCTAGAGCCGTTTCACATACAGCGTATGGCCAATGCAGATCGTCAACACAGGTAACCAAGATAAAACTTTTTCACCTGGAGCGCGTATGATCAGTTGTTATGATTTCATTCGACGGGTATACGCCAATCTCGTGTGTAGTCGTATGATAAGTTAGCAAATGCGCTACTGTGCTACATTTGCTGCTTCAAATGCGAGCTAATAATTTGTCGGTTTTTCGATAGCAGGTACTTGTGTTGTCGTCGGTCTTATATAATTTCGTTTTATTGGTGGAAATTGCCCCAGTTATTATGTTTTTAGTTTTTTTTTTTATAGTTGGTATATATGTGTACCACAATCTGTTAATTCAAAACCTGTCATCTCAATATACTCTGGCTTACGTATATATTATCAATAGTTTATATACCTTAGAAAAATTGTTTTTGGTGCCTCAACTTCTTTTAGGGATAAGACCTTGCCTTTCTCTACCTGAATAATCATAGATCAGCTCAGAAATTAACAGTGAACGTAATTTAGATTGAGTTAGAGATTTCAAATTTAGGCTGCATTGTACTACTATTGTTTTATATATGTGTCTACTGACTCCATGCATTAAAAAATTATAATAAATTGAAACCACTGACGCCTGCTTTTCCAGGATATGTTACAACATGGGTGGAGTTGATAGACAGATCAACCCTGCCCGTATATCAGGGCGGCTAACACAGGCTGCAGCGCCATTTTTTGTGTTTTTTTTTATAGAATAATTAATTGAGCTTATCACGTTCACTGATTTCTTCCGAAGGTCTTTCCACTTTGAAGCACCAACATTTCCAGAGCGGAGACTATCAGGTTCCTCTATGTTCATAGTCTTATTATCTTCTGGGATCTATCCTCGGAAAATTCTTCGTGTTTATCTAATTGTAGGACACAAAAAAAAACAATTTTTTCACTAAAAGAAATGATGAAAAAAGGGTATCAAAAATAGAGAATATCATAGTCCTTCGGACACTGGAAATGATTTTAACACGACAGGTTCACCTAGAGAAATATTTATCGTAATATACTTCGAATCCTTCTACAGATAGACCCAGCCAGGATCACAGTACAAGCAGTCACTCAAATTTTGAGGACACATTTGATTGACTTTATGGCTTTATGTATTGTTCGAGACTGTTGCGTCATTTGAATTTGACCATCGAGTCGTCAATAGATAAACGAAACGGGAGAAACAAAAGTTCAAATCTTTTGTTGACATAAATTACAAATAGTCGAATTTTGTAAAATTTTTCACAGCCTCTCTGGTCTTTTTTCTCCATTACGACATTGTCGTTTGAATGTAAGTCGCTTGTCATCTTCAAAAATCTGTTCAGAGTCAATATGTTCCGAATGCCTGAAACATTCATGTCAGTAGTACTCCAGTTTGCTCACGTACCTCTAAACTTATGAAATCATATGATCATTACACCTATATACGCTTGATTTTATCCAATGATTAGTCAAAAAAAATTAAATTTGAGTAACGTACAAGTTGTACTAGTTGCAAACGTATTGCAAAAAGTATTTTGTTAGGAGGCACCAAGAAAAGTTTTTTAATGAAAAGAAGGTTTTTGCTCGCACAATAGCGCAAGGAAAAGCTAAGTGGTGTATACATAACCACTCTTACATGCCTTCTGATATCAAATTGCTGTTTAAAAATTTTACTGGGAAAATCTTTCCTGGAACTTTTGAATTTCTGGACCAGTAGGTTGAATCAGTTTCAGATAAATTATTTGATTTTATCATATTTCACTACCTGAATACAAAAAATTAACCTAAGGTGGGTTATAAATTACTCGACCATGTGCTGGTTATTTGGCAAATTAGCAAGAAGTGTGGAAAGCAAAAAATGTTCTTCAGCATGGAGTACCACCAACATCGGAATTCTTATTAATTATAGCCATGAGCTACACGGCGTGCTTTGGATTGTTTAGTTTATACTTTGTAAGCCGGTCCATTTAAAATTAACAAAAAACCTTAAGACATTTTTTATTTTTAAATGTATTGTGGTACATAATGTAAGGTACCATTGGCGTATCTCATTATCTTTGACGTACATAATGGACATATGAGCAGAATAATTCATGTGAGTACAACTACTTTTTCGATGTAAGATACAAATTTGAAAAAGAAAACCGTAATAACCCGCTCAAATTGCAACAGTATGAGAATCACAGTTTCTAACCCCAGAAACCATGGTTACAATTTGAACTATTATCTCTCTGAATAAGTAAGTTTTCATTGGGAGTAATCCACTACATAAAAACAGTTACCCTAGTTATCTATTATGTGCCACAGTTCAGTTACAATGGCCCAGCTTATTGTAACTATTGATGAAATTCACGCTTGGCAAGAACAAATGGCCACTGGTATCCATTTATACCACCGAACCTAAAAGTAGAAAACAATGGCCTGAAATTCAATTTCTATTACGTTCTAGGGCCGGAGAGCACTTGTAGAGTGTTAATTGTGCATAAGATCCACAATGTACGATTTTGTTATGGAAATGTAACCCGTAACAACAAGTGGTACATATACAGAATAAGTCATAACTATTGGGATATACAGCAAGCGCAAGTTATTTGCACTAAAATATAAGGATTGGACCAAACATTCCTTAATAAAATGTTGCTGTGGAAAGAGATACAGGGTGTAGAGGTGACACATTTTTTTGTTTTTTTCCTAACAATTTCACAACGTATTCCTAAATGGTTATCAAAATTGGCACAGAGGTTTAACTTTAGGGAAGATTATTTTACTCATTATTTTACATTTTGTTACAGGGGTGCCACATGAGCTATCCTTGATGATGAGATTGTGCCACACCTTTTTTTAATGAAATTTTTTAGTAATTTTGATTATAAAACATGAGATAAACATAATTTTTATGTAAAATTGTTATATTAGTTCCACCTTGATAATTTCATTCGTATTCGAAAAAAAAAACGCAATAGAACGTTTCAGAGCCTTGGAAAGGAATTTCAAATAACATGCAGTAGAAAAAATTGTAATTCTAAATAATAAACAAAATAGCTTAATAAAAATAACAAACTAAATTTTACTGTTCTATCTGGCCTCCTTCTTTTCTAATTCTTTCGAAGAAGGACTTTGTGACATAAAAAAATATTCTGTCCCCAAATAAATTTATCCGCATATTGTATTTTTTTCGCAGAGTTTATTTCGTAAAGGAATTTCATTGGCATAAAGTAAGGACTTCGCATGTCCCCAAAAATAGAAATCCATTGGATTGTAATCAGGACTTCTTGGTGGTCATGTAACGTCACTTCCTCTGCCAATCCATCGTTGAGGTAATGTCTCATTAAGATGACTTCTAACTATTACTTGGCAATGAGGTGGTGCTCCGTCTTGCATAAACCATATTGTTTTTCTTATATTTAGTGAGAAATTACCCAAAATGTCAGCAGGGGTATTTTCTAAAAGAAAGTAAATGATTCTCCATCTATGGTTAGAGGAAGAACATATATTCTGAGTAGTCGGTCGCCTATAATGCCACACCAAATATTGCGTTTAAATTTATGCTGAAAATGTCTTTCTTGAATAGAATGTGGAGTTTCTACTTGCCAGGCTTGACAGTTTTTCCAGTTAAAAATCCCTCGTCTGGTAAAAGTCGCTTCATCAGTGAACAAAACATTTTAAATAAATTGTCTGCCGATGTTATGCTTGTTCAAAATAAGTTGGCAGTTAATTTTGTACTGTAGTGAAGTGATATGGATGGAAGTGCTCTTGACTTACTCCTGTTGCCGCTGACAGATGACGTGAACTTATTTCATTATTCGCTTCTACTGAAACCATAATTTAAACTTCTTATGTGTTATTTGTTTAGAACGACCTCCCTGATTTTTGTTGCGGAATGGCCCTGTTCCGCCCAAACAACGATATATGTTTGCAAAAGTTTTATGATTTGATTGCTTCCTATTTGCATATAACAATCTATACCTTCTTGCTGCCGATCTGCTCCAAAAATGTTCTTGTACGTATATACAAATCATATCCCGCATTTCTTCATTGGTTGATTGTGCCGTGGCATTTCAATGAAAAAAAAAAAACGATAACTGGTTAATTATTCTATAAAAATGCAACAATTTAATAAGCTGACAAAACAAAAATAATGCACTCACAATAAATGACATTAACTAACAATTATCTGACAGCCGAAGGCACACTATTCATAAGTGAAATATTATTCGAAATTGCTTGTCGAGGCTCTGAAATGTTCAATTACGCTTTTCTCAAAAACGATTGAAATTAGTAGGTTGGAACAGGTGTAACAATTTTACATATAAATGATGTTTATGTCATCTTTTATTAAAATTACTAAAAATATTCGTCGAAAAAGGTATGACCCAATTTCATCATCAGGGATAGCTCATGTGGCGCCTCTTGTAACAAAATGTAAAATAATAAATAAAATAATATTTCTTGCCTAAAGCTATATCTCTGTACCAATTTTGATAATGACTTATGAATACGTTGTGAAATTATTAGCAAAAAACGAAAAAAATATGTCACCTTTAACACCCTGTATCTTTTTCCACAGCAACATTTTATTAAGGCATGTTTGGTCGAATCCTCACATTTTGGTCCAAATAACCTGCGCTAACTCTATGTGCCAATGGTTCTGACTCACCCTGTATACACCAAAAACCTATAAAGGTTGAATAAATTCTTAAAACAATTCTTGGTATATTCGTAAGTAAAAATAAAACTATACAGGCAGATACTGACGGACAGCAAAAATGATCTGTTTTGGGCAGGACCTGCAGACGTTACGTTGCATATGAAACGGCACTTAGATTTATTTCTTGTCGCAAATTTGAAGTACTAAGGTGCGCGTAAATGTAAAATTGTGATAATGTAAAATATCTGACATATGTAAAAATTGCTTGTAAAAATGATACTTTTAAAAGTGAAAGACATTGAGATGTAATCAATATATATTGATTCGTCTAAAAAATGACTGAAAACCATTATACATATCGTTCATAATACACCTACTTAAATGTAAGATGTAGGTAACCAAGTACATGGTAAAGATAATATAAAATGTAAACAGTAGTATGTAAGGTGTTCACATATACGACGCACCATATTAAGCACAACTTTAGGAAACACACATTGTTAAATATACACATATGCTTAAAATGATTGTTATCTGAGATACTCAGTCTTTGTTATACAAATAACAATGCAAGTACGTATGAATTACTAGAAATTAATAGTTAACATATATTTTTGCATTTTTATAGTAGAAAGTTACTTTAAAATTGTAGGGCTAACCTTCATCAACAATTTTTATTGTGTGATTTAATTCGGTATAACTTGGTATTTTACATGATATATTGTAAAAGTTTATGTTAAATTTTTATCTGCTTAGCAGTAAACTAAATGTTTATTAAATAATTGATTGAATCGAACAACAGTTGGTGGAAACAGCTGTTGAATTGATTAACACTTTCTTCTCTTTTGTGTGCACAACTTTTGAAATTGGTCTTTCATATAATTATATTTTTCTTAAAAACGTGTTTTAAATGCTACCTAAGCCCAAAATACAATGAATACTCGCATTTTTAAGGTATTTTCATCAAAAAATTTTTGCTGATAAGTTCGCAGCTTTAGATATTTTATTTAATAGGTATGTAGGTGCAGTGAGAACATGATAAGAGTATTCGTACTCCAGAATTTGTCTCTTGTTACGATTCCATGTCTGTAAACTTAAAAAAAGTTCGAGGCGCAGCAAGTGCGTTATGGTAGTGATTTTTTATTAAATGATTCAAACTGGAATAACTCAATTCTCTCTAAACTTGAAAAGTTTAATTTTGGTATGTAGTAAGTTCTTTAGTAAGGCAAGATATCCACCAAATTTCATTAAAATAACTTTGTAACATTCGGAGAAAAATTGTTTCGAAAGAAAATTCAAAATTTGAATAACCAATTTCCTATAAATTTAGAAGGTTTAATTTTGGCACGTAGTAAGTCCTTTCCCAAGGCAACATACATGGTAAATTTCATTAAAACAGCTTTGTAATTTTCTGAGAGAAAAAATTTTTTCGAAAGAAAACTCAAAATTTTCTCAGAAAACCCTATCCGATTTTTCTGGATAACAAGCCCATCTAAGTCATTAATAAAATAAAGGCACTTGCCGAGTTTCATCAAAATCGGTTAATTATTTTTTGAGTTATCGGATGGATATATATATATATATATATATATATATATATATATATATATATATATATATATATATATATATATATATATATATATATATATATATGTCAAAAAATTGTGAGAAACCCGTCAGTTGCAAAATAAAACTCTTTATTATATGCCGAGCTTTCGGAAAAAGTTTACATTTTACATAGGAAAAATATAAAAGTTTAAAATACTTACAAATAGCGTGAGTTTTACTTAACTAATTATTCAATAACAAACATGAAAAAACCTTTTAATAAATTTGAGTGAAGTCGAAAAGTGCCAAACTGACATATAAAGCTAACTTTTGTCTAATTGAATTTGTTTTTGGTTTTTGTCTAGGAAATATATTTCTAAAATTATTATCCTTCTTTATGTTTATTAAATTGTCGTTAAAAGTAATTTCAAATTCTTCTAAATACATTCTTTTATTACTTAAGGTTTCACAGAGTAACATAGAAACATTACTAAATTTATATTGTGGCCAGTGTCGAGATTATGTTCTGACACAATGTGTTTAGAAGAATTTGAAATTAGTTTTTCCGACAATTTAATAAACTTAAAGAAAGGTAATAATTTTAGAAATCACTACTCCTATTTATATTTCCTAGACAAAAACAAAAAAACAAATTTAAGTAGACAATTGTTAGCTTTATATGTCAGTTTGGCACTTTCCGACTCAAACTTATTAAAAGGTTTTTTCACGTTTGTTATTGAATAATTAGTTTAATAAAGCTCACGTTATTTGTAAGTTTTTTAAACTTTTATATTTTTCCCATGTAAATTGTAAACTTTTTTCTTTCGATGTTGTAGCCTTGAGAATGGAATAAATTGTTTCCGAAAGCTCGGCATATAATAAAGAGTTTTATTTTGCAACTTTCCCACAACTTTTTGATAAATAACAATATTACCGTCACAAAAACTTAATACTATATATATATATATATATATATATATATATATATATATATATATATATATATATATATATATATATATATATATATATATAAATTGAAACTGACCCCGGATATGGGTTCTAGGAGTCGCGCTCATTATAAAAAATTTTTGCAAAGTCTCACCATCGATACCTCTCTATTAGTGATTTTTTTAATAAAAATTCACTAAAAAATGTATTAGTTATCTCATCTCCCACTTAGACGTTTTTTCAGCATATTTTATTTTAGTTTGATCATTAGTGATTCACTTATTCTTAGCGACAAGGAATATACAGTGTGGACCGCAGTTATGGAATAAAATTCATAATTCGAACAAAAAGATTTTTTATGAAAAACGCTCGGACACTGCAATTAAATCGTTTTTGTTTTACACCTTGTAGTATTATTTTGTAATTTACACCCCTCGCCAATTCACCCGCACCCCTTGTTGATATTTTGCTCAAATAGCAACCCCATCATTTTTCAACGGAAATTCAAAGAGCATACTTTTTATGATGGTACCGAAAATTTGGTTCCAAATGTCATAAACCGCTACACAAGGTGTAAATTTAATAACTGACTATAAAATTTAAACCGTTTATTCTAAAGCTATAAGTTATTGTCCATGATAGTGACTACTTTTTGCATTCAACTGCCGCGAGAGTAATGTTAGCTCTAATTAGATATCATCAAAAAATATATTTGTTGCATTTTCGTCTGAAGAATCAGGTTTCCTACATCATTATTTGATACACGAATTCAACTTGCAAAAGGAAAGTATTCACCAAATTTAATCAAAATAGGCCCATATATATATATATATATATATATATATATATATATATATATATATATATATATATATATATATATATATATATATATATATATATATATATGTATATATATATATATATATATATATATATATATATATATATATATATATATATATATATATATATATATATATAAACATATAAAAATTGAAACTGAGCCCGGATATGTGTTCTAGGGGGCCTAATTAGCGCTTGGTGATTTGATCACCTCACTACGCTGTGCATATTGATGGAATTGAAAATGTTCAGCGAAAATTTATCAACACTTTGTGTTATAAAAATTCTACGTGCTTTTATAATTATAGTTACAGTTTATTTCTTTCTTATTTTTGTCCACATTTCCTTCATACCAGGCGTATTCTCGTCGACCTATGTTTCGTTTACAAAGCTCTCAATGGAATTATAGACAGCTACGATATCCTATCTCAATTCAGAATAAGGGTTTGTCCCCGTACTCTTCGTAATCCTGGCGAGCTGGGTAGTGAATTGCACCAAACTAACTATGGCAAATAGAATATATATATATATATATATATATATATATATATATATATATATATATATATAAACATATAAAAATTGAAACTGACCCTGGATATGGGTTCTAGGGGGTCTAATTAGCGCTCGGTGATTTGATCAAAATTCTACGTGCTTTTATAATTATAGTTACAGTTTATTGCTTTGTTCTTTTTGTCCACATTCCCTTTATACCAGGCGTATTCTCGTCGACCTATGTTTCGTTTACAAAGCCCTCAATGGAATTACAGACAGCTGCGATATCCTATCTCAATTCAGAATAAGCGTTTGTCCCCGTAATGTTCGTAATCCTGGCGTGCTGGGTAGTGAATTGCACCAAACTAACTATGGCAAATAGAACCGTCACTGCAGAGGAGTTAATAGTAGAAATAGCTTTTGTTTAGAGTTTGATAGGTTTGGCGTAGTATATAGCCAGTTTAAGTCAAATGCGCGTAGTTTTAAATATCTCAAATATTGTATTATGGTTATTATTGTTTTTTCTTGTTTAAATCTGTGAATTTCTTTTGTATATCATGTAAAATTGCCAAGTGCGTTAAGAAATATTATTATCATTATTATTTAAGACTAGATGCATTCTCACCACAATTAGAACCGTAGACCGGTTACGCTCTAATTAGAGCTCGTCAGTACGGCATACTAATTGCAGCGAAAATACACCTATAACGTAATACGGCTATGGTAGCCAGCCTTCCAGCACTGAGTTGTAAGACACGAAACACGTGCCGCCACCTCGTTGCGGAACCAAGTAGTATGTTGTCACGATAGCTTCAAATAACACATAATGTTAAAAATTGTATAGAGGCTCTATTTTTAACATTAAGTGTTATTTGGAGCTGCCGTGACAACATACTACTTGGTTCCGCAACGAGGTGGCGGCACGTGTTTCGTGTCTCACAACTCGCTTAGTGATCATTATTATTATTTCATCTTTAACAAATTTTTTCACCATTGAGTCAAATAAATTATTTGATACCAACTTAAAGGTGTGTGTGTGAAGAGTGGTCTGGCCTCTAGCTTGTACTCTTATTGGCCACAGACCTTTTCAGTTTTTTTGAATTTCCAATTTAAGTGGGAAGGTTGCATATCACACAAATTACAGTCATCTAGACCTATACTTATAATTTTAGTATTTACTTATACTCTATGTTATACATATTTTACACCTTTTTTAATTATTTTTTTATTATTTAGTTATTTTTGTCTTTTTTTATTACTTTTTTAAAATTATTTTAATTATTTTTTTCTTTTTTATTTCTTTTTTTTTGTATTTTTTTTACTTAGAGGTATTTTAGTTAAAATTGTTGACGCAGGCTAGCGTGTACATATGGTTTGAAGTTATGGTAGATATAAACCCGTCCAGATATATTGGTTGTAGTTCTATCGTACTTGTAGTAGTAGGTATAAACCCAATGTTTGGCCCACGTGTAAAACAAAATGTGTTAGGGTCGATGTAAGGTATCAGTGTATTATAATGTAAATTTTAGTGTCTTTATTTTACGTTGTTACTATAGAGCTAAACGAATTACTATTAGAAAAACGTGGTGTTTTGTGGAAGTCCCACCCAGCCAAAATGTAAACATATCTATAGAACCTCTTAGACCAACACATAAAATGTAGTCCGCTTTCAACGTATATCTTGCTTTTGTAAAAGCATATTTATTCATACTGGCAGGTTTTTGTGTATACGCTTCAGTGCTACTCAAGACGCAAAGAACATTTTCGCAGTGCACTATAAAAAGTTGAGTTGAACAATCCTGAAGTGCTAGTATTTTCATTTCTCACTTTTGTTTACATACATAAATGTCAAAACACTTTCTAACAGCATTAGATTATGTAAAATAAACTGTTATATAATATAATCTATTTTTATTTTTTCCTTCCTTAAACTTTCTGAACTAGGTCGATTCTTGTCTCATAACGATTACCATACCTTAAGACAAATGCATTTAAATATCGAATGGTTGCAGTGAGTGAAATTTTTCCTCGTAATAAAAAAGTCTGGACGCAGCAAGTGCGTTATGGTGGCGAATTTTTGTTAAAATGTTTTTTATGGCAAATATGTCTTGTTTTTAAAAGCACAATTGGTTGGCAGTATAATCTATATAGTGCTAACAATGTACCATATTTCATTAAAAAAGCTTTGTTGTTTCAAAAAGTACAAACATTTTCCGAAAATCAACTTAAAAAGTTCCAGAAAAAAACTGGTCCGGTTTTCCTGGCGAACACACCTCTTCAAGCTATTAACGCACCAGCCAAGATATAATTATTCACAAACAGCTGTAGGACCAAAATCGAAAAAAAAACGAAAATTTGCAAAAATTTCTTTTATAAAAATTCACCATTTATTTTTACAGAAATTGTCTTCAGTAATGTTACACTAAATTATATTTTTTACAAAAATTCGACAAATATTTTTAACAATAGCTTACTAACCATTTATTATTAATTACTATTATATTGTTGCGTTTTCTCCGGGTTCTGGATAAGTGAGACTTTTAATTTTAACAAAACAACTTTATTTACACTCTAAATATGGATACAATAAAATTTCTAGAATGTCTCTCTCACAAAACACTTCATTTACTGGCCTTACAATTACTACTCTCAACAAAAGTCACTAATCTGGTACTACAGTCACTACTCTCTTAACACTTTACACTGCTTCTTCAAGTCACTACCACATTCTCTTACTGAACTGCCTGTGCTGGCTTGCTTTCGCTTTTATATACTCGCCGTACCTTCCCCTCCTTTCTAGAGCATTCCATTCCAGAACGTTCCAGGACCTTCTTTCACTAGAAGGTTCTGTGAATACAGATCGGTCCCGTGTGTATACAGGGGGATGTATATACAGGATGATCCAAATGTGGTCACCACTCCTATGTTACACAAGAGGTGTTTCTCGAACTATAAGATCTCTCTGCGTATACAGGGTGTAAGGGTTCTCTGCGTATACAGGGTGTATATACAGGGTGTTCGGAATGTGCAGACCTCAGTTATCCGTTCCGACGGGGTACAAGTTGGTAACTTCGTTATTTCTGGTCCTAGAGGGTTGAGACTTTGCCTGAGGGGGGTCACCCCAGGCACCCCCAGGGGGGTGGGGAGGCGGTGTTGCCAGACTGTGCAAAAATTCCCAGATGTTGGGGAAATTCTGGAGATGTGGCAACACCGCACCTACGTCTATTGAAGTGCTTTGTAACACTGCCCCCCTCCTTAAGACTGTTCGTCCCGAACAGTATTTACCGGCCGCCAACTTGGGGGTTCGTTGCCCCGATAGGGACTCAACCTCTCTATGTGAACAACTTTGGGTTTAGTTCTTGGAGACAGCTGGATTCTGTAGACTAGGTCATTAATTTTCTTAGTCACCAAGTATGGCCCTTCCCATGGTTTCTGAAGTTTTGGACTGAGACCCTTTCTCCTTGTTGGTTGGTACAGCCACACTGCATCACCTTCCTTGAATGTATGGGGTGTTGCTCTGCGATCCAAGCGCATCTTCATCCGGTCACTGCTTAAGAGGAGCCTATCTCTGACACATCTGTGTATAGTGCGCAGTTTCCCTTCTAGGTCGGCGACATACTCAGGTAACGCAGCTAGGTCCGCTATGTCCTCGTTCGGTGGTGGTCTCGTCATGTCGATTGGTAACCGCATCTCTCTGCCGGTCAACATCATGGATGGAGTGTAGCCGGTAGATTCATGCTGAGAGCTTCTGTAAGCTAGGAGGAACAGAGGTATCAGCTTGTCCCAGGTTCTCTGATTCTCGTCGACAAACATAGCAAGATACTGATTGATGGTCCTGTTATGCCGTTCTACCATGCCGTCTGATTGAGGGTGGAGTGGCGTTGTTCTCGTTTTCTTTATGCCTAGCAAGTCCATTAGGCTCTTCCAGACCTCTGATTCGAAATTCCGGCCCTGGTCGGTGTGAATCTCCAAGGGTACGCCATGCCGTGATATGACATTTTCCATCAGGGCTTCTGCTACGGTCGTTGCCTCTTGGTTGGGGATCGGCGCAACTTCAGGCCATTTCGAGAAGTAGTCCATCGCCACCATTATGTATCTGTTCCCAGACTCTGTGATGGGAAAAGGTCCTGCGATGTCTACGGCAACTCTCTCCCACGGTGTACCTGAGATGTACTGCATCATTTTTCCTCTGGATCGGGTCTTTGGTCCTTTCTTTGAAGCACATTGGTCACACCTTTTGCACCATTCTTCCACGCTCCTTCGGCAGTTTATCCAATAGAAGCGGTCTCTCACTCTGGCAAGAGTCCTGTTGACACCAAAGTGGCCTCCACTTCTACTATTGTGTAACTCTTGAAGAACACTGTCTATGCACTCACTTGGCACAACGGTCTGGTATATACAGTCTCTACCATCGGCAGTTTCCCATTTTCGAGTGATCATGTCATTCTTTAGACACAATGAGTCCCATTGTAGCCAGTATCCTTTAACCTCCGCCCCAAACCGGGACACATCGTGCCACTCAGGTCTTTTCCCCTTTTGTAGCCATTCTCTAATATTTTTCAAGTCTGGATCTGTCTTCTGTGCGTCTCTGATGTATTCAAGATTTACGTCTAGATCGGTGTTATTCTTCTGTCCTGCCACCAGTTGTTTGATCTGATGAGTTACTTTGTCGATCTCTTTGTTCTCTTGTCGCTCGCAAAATTTACATTCATGCACTGAACATGGTCTTCTCGACAGGCTGTCTGCATTGGCGTGACTTCTTCCTCTTCGATGTTCAATCCGGAAGTCGTAGCTCTGCAGTTTCTCTATCCATCGTGCTATCTGTCCTTCAGGATTTCTAAAGTTCAGAAGCCATTGCAGAGCAGAGTGATCTGACCTCACGCGGAATGTTCTTCCGTACAGGAAGCTGTGGAAATGTTCGATGGATCTTACAACTGCCAGCAGTTCTTTCCGGGTTACACAGTAATTTTTTTCTGCTTTTCCGAACGTTTTGCTGAAGTAGCCTATCACAACTTCTTCTCCGGCTTGGAGCTGCGAGAGTACTGCCCCAATGCCATACTGGGAAGCATCAGTGTCCAGTATGAACAGTCCTTCGTCCTGAGGATAAGCCAGTATAGGAGCAGTGAGAAGACGATGTTTGAGTTCTCTAAAAGACTGTTGGCAATCTGGTGACCAGATGAACTCGGCCTTATTTTCAGTTAGGCTATGTAGAGGTTTCGCAATGCTGCTGAAGTACTTCACAAAGCGTCGGTAGTAGCTGCAAAGTCCCAGAAAACTTCTGACCTCATGTTTGTTCTTCGGCACAGGCCAGTCTCTTACTGCCTTTATTTTCTCTGGATCGGTTTCTATCCCTTTCTCAGAAACGACATGTCCGAGGAAACTCACTTTCTTCTGGAAGAGGACGCATTTCTTGGGATTGAGTTGCAGATTGGCACCTCTCAGCCTGGAGAAAACTTGTTTCAGATTCGACAGGTGTTCATCGAAGTCCTTCCAATCACCATGACATCATCGAGATACACCAGGCATGTTTCCCATGTCAGTCCTCTTAGCACTAATTCCATTAGTCGCTCGAAGGTGGCAGGGGCATTACATAAGCCGAATGGCATGACCTTGAATTGGTACAACCCATTCCCGGTTGAAAAAGCAGTCTTCTCCTTATCGTCTTTATGAAGTTCTACTTGCCAGTAGCCACTTTTCAGGTCTAATGTAGAGAACCACTCTGATCCGGCCAAAGTGTTCAAAGTGTCGTCGATCCGGGGCAGGGGATAACTGTCCTTCTTGGTGACATCATTCAGCTTTCTATAGTCCACGCAAAATCTCATAGTGCCATCTTTCTTGGTGACCAAAACTACTGGGGACGACCAAGGACTATTAGACTCCTCGATCACACCATCTTCCAGCATTTCGTTAACCATCGCCTTGATTTCTGATTGCTTGGCAAAAGGCAGTCTTCTCGGCGGCTGTCTAATTGGTCTTGCGTCGCCAGTATTAATTCTGTGTTGCACTAGACTCGTACGACCTGTGATTTTATCTTGAGCGAAAATATCGGCCTCCTCCAATATGAACTTCACTGCCATCTCCATCTCCATATTGTTCAATTGGCCCCATGAATTCTTGAACCGCTCTACTAATTCTACTGGCAGTCTTCTGTCTAATGCAGTGGGTGTCACGTTTTTGGACAACGTCACTCGGTCAATGGGTTCGCAAGTGGCGATAACCTCACCTTTCTTCAATGTGACCCTGTTAGTTTGTACGTTAGCCACTCTTATGGGTATTGTCCTCTTCGGGTCTACTAAGCATCGTGCGACGAGGGCACCATCATGTCTATCTTTTAGGGGCTCCGCTATGAGAGCAGACATACCATCAAGTTTCTTCTCTAGCCTGGCTCTGACAATCTTCTCACTGTTACCAGGAATCCGTGTATCTTCGTCGACAATAAGTCTCACCCTGGGACTAGCTTCGCCTGCTGTTGGAGATAAATACAACTCTTCGTTACCGATTTTCAAGATCTTATTCTGGAAGTCTACTGATAGGACATCGAACTCTTCCATTAAATCCAGGCCCAGAATAAATTCGTCGACGATTTCTGCGACGACAGCCCTTACCTGTAGCTCAGTACTGCCCAGCCTAATGTAAACAGTGGCCTCTCCATGCACGGGTATTCTATCTCCTTTTGCCGTCTCCAACACAGGCTGTTTGTTGGTAGTTAGTGCCGACATATTTGGCAACATGTCTGGGCGTACAACGGATGTAGTGGCGCCAGTATCGATGGTAAAACTGCATTGTCTTCCGTCTATGCTGCCAGGTATGACGAGGCTCTCGCGGCAGCGTCGGATAGTGGAGACCCTGACTTTGGGGCATTGGGTCTCGCATGCCACGTGTCGCCCACCTACACTGGCGTCAGGTCGTTTTCCCTCATGGCGCTCCCTGTTGGTGTATTCTTGTCTTCTGCATGCCACCTGTTGGGTTTGTGAGCACTGCCTACTTATGTGCCCTTTCCTACCACACTTGTAGCATTCTATGTGGGACCAATCTGCTTTCGTCTTACGTGCTCCAACCGTTGCAGTGAGCTTGCTTATGGCTTCCTTCATCAACTTGATTTCTCGCCTTAGTTCCTCTGTCGTGTCTGCATGGTCCTCTATCTCCTTCACTTCGCGCAGCCTGTTGCGGCGAGCTTGAGATGCATTCTTCGCTGCTTCAAATTGCAAGCCATAGATAACGCAGTCTGTAAGTGTTTTGAATCTTCCGAGCCTTAAAGCTTGTTGCATCTCGTTGTCAAGTACCCCATCGATGAAGGTCTGGACGGTGATCTGGTTGACAAATTCTTCTGGGGCTTGGGGATATGCCAGTCGCACAAGTTTCTCCACTTCGGCACTAAATTCTTGCAGCGTCTCATTTGGCTTCTGGACCCTTGACTTTAGTTGTGTCTGGTAGACCTGGCTCATGTACTTGTTACCATATCTCAAATCTAGGGCCTGTATCACTGTTAAGTAGTTTTGCTGTTTCGACTCCGGGATGTTCTGGAGGATTTCTAGGGCTTTACCTCGAAGCGAGAGAATTAGAGCAGTTGCTGCCTGTTGTTCGCTCCACCCATTGCTGAGAGCTGCCGCCTCAAACTGCCTCCTGTACATGGGCCACGATGTTTCTCCGTCAAAAGTCGGCGGCTTCAAGGTTCCATGAGGCTGCTGCACGATTGGCATATCTTCTTCCGGCCGATTTTGAACTGGGGACATTCCAGTAACTCCTCTTGGTTGAGTTCTGTCAGTCTGGCCCATCACCTGCTCTGTCAGTTCTCTATGTCTGACTTCTGTGCCTTTCATCATCATCTTCATTTGTTCTTTCAACCCTTCAACTTCTTCCCATCGTTTGTCCCAATCCTTTACATTTTCTGTTACATTTTCTACTTTACTGTTCACATTTTCTACTTTCTTGTCCACACTTTCTATTTTATTGTCCACATTTTCTACTTTCTTGTCCACATTTTCTATTTGTTCGTTGATCTGTTCAATTTCTTCTTTTACATCAACTCTCATATTGTGGAACATACTTCGGAGGTCTTCTTTGTCTTCTTCGCGTTGCTTCTTGAGTTCTTCTTTATCTTCAAGACGCCTCTGTTCCTCCTCTTGTCGTCTTCTCTCGTCTTCTTCGCGCCGTCTTCTTTCATCTTCTTGTCGCCGTTGTTCGTCTTCTTCGCGTTGCCTCTTGAGGTCTTCTTTATCTTCTTCGCGTTGCTTCTTGAGGTCTTCTTTATCTTCTTGCCGCCGTCGTTCGTCTTCTTTGCGTTGCCTCTTCAGTAAGTCCATCAACTCTTTGATTTCAGCCATCTTGTCGTAGTCAGTCGATCTAGTGTTTACCATTTACAGCTAGCTTAGTTGTCCACTTTTTCACTCACTTATCCCACACTTCTGACACCAAATTGTTGCGTTTTCTCCGGGTTCTGGATAAGTGAGACTTTTAATTTTAACAAAACAACTTTATTTACACTCTAAATATGGATACAATAAAATTTCTAGAATGTCTCTCTCACAAAACACTTCATTTACTGGCCTTACAATTACTACTCTCAACAAAAGTCACTAATCTGGTACTACAGTCACTACTCTCTTAACACTTTACACTGCTTCTTCAAGTCACTACCACATTCTCTTACTGAACTGCCTGTGCTGGCTTGCTTTCGCTTTTATATACTCGCCGTACCTTCCCCTCCTTTCTAGAGCATTCCATTCCAGAACGTTCCAGGACCTTCTTTCACTAGAAGGTTCTGTGAATACAGATCGGTCCCGTGTGTATACAGGGGGATGTATATACAGGATGATCCAAATGTGGTCACCACTCCTATGTTACACAAGAGGTGTTTCTCGAACTATAAGATCTCTCTGCGTATACAGGGTGTAAGGGTTCTCTGCGTATACAGGGTGTATATACAGGGTGTTCGGAATGTGCAGACCTCAGTTATCCGTTCCGACGGGGTACAAGTTGGTAACTTCGTTATTTCTGGTCCTAGAGGGTTGAGACTTTGCCTGAGGGGGGTCACCCCAGGCACCCCCAGGGGGGTGGGGAGGCGGTGTTGCCAGACTGTGCAAAAATTCCCAGATGTTGGGGAAATTCTGGAGATGTGGCAACACCGCACCTACGTCTATTGAAGTGCTTTGTAACAATATAAAAAAAAAACGTACAAAAAATTATTTCTACGGAAGCACTAAAAACATTTCTGCGAACATTTTTCTAATTCAACAACTATTTGAGATCTGCCCTGTATACGGCATCTCGATTTTTTCGAGCAGTAATACAAACAAAAAGCTCTCCGAATGTGTCATTCCCATGGGGCTCCGCTATCTGTTAGTAACTATTAGTAACGCCCTATCACAATTTGTGATATGTGTTTGTGGTATGAGCCCAAAACGTGAAAAGTTGCAAAACAATTGAAATAACTCAAAAACGATGAACGATAGCTTTTTTACCTTACAAACATTAATTATAATTTGATGGAAACTACAAAAATGCAATTACATAAGGGGTGTTCTATTAAAAAAAGAAAGTGTGTATCACCAATGACTTATGGGCCATCCTGTGGTTTATAAGATGCACCTTGAAACACCCTATACTTAACGTATATAATTTTTTCTCATAACTTGTATAATAACGGATATATTGAGCTTTACCTTAGAAATGCGTCACTCTGTATATGTGTAAACAGACAAAAATTGAAACTAACCCCGTATGTGGGTTTTAGGGGTTCTAGTTCGCGCTTATTTGAAGACATCTTTTTAAAATTCATAAGTCGCGCAGTTCTCAATAACGAATGTTTTCTACAAAAATTTGCTAAAATATAGACTATTAAACCATAAACTCTATAGCTGAAACTATTGTGAAAGTATCAGAAAGAGGGTCTATTTGAAATGGATATTCCGAAAATATTTTAATAAAATGAAGGACAATGATCGTTGAAGCTGAAACTTAACGCTTTGTAAAACACACTTATTACGACATTTTCTATAAATAATTCGTATTTGTTTCAGATTCGTTGTCTGAAAATTGCAAATTCTGACGTTTCGATTCGCGGCTTTGACGTTTTAAGAAAAAAACTATAAAATTTTCAAAATATTTTTTCTGATACTTCTTGACCTTTTTGCGTCACGAAAGCATAACCATTGTATGTAATATTCAACTGATTTGGTTAGTCACACAAAATATTTTGTTCCTGTGCTGTCCTCTGATCGACAGTGGCAGCCAAAGTATTTCTCTATAAATGCCTATAACTTTTTTTCTTCTAACTTAGAGATCTCAATTTTGGTACGTAGAGTAAGTTTAATAGTATAAACGGATATGCTAAATTTGGTTGTCATAGCTCCGTTATTTTTGGAGATACAACAATTTTTCGAAAGAAAACCCAAAATTTTCCCGGAAAAACTTGTTATATTTTCCTTGCTAACGAACTTGTCCAAGCCACTTACAAAAGAAAAGTACGCGCCGAATTTTATCAAAATCGGACCATTATTTTTGGAGTTATCGGTGTGATACATATATAGTGACGCATGTTTATGTCAAACAATGTTTTAAAATTTTCTCTAAATTGGCATTTGGATTTTCGCAAATAACAAGGACAAATTCAACGCAGAAAGTGTTACTAAATGGTTTTTGAGCGCTGGGAACTAAATGCACAGAATGGGGTTGACGATGAACAGATTTATTAAGGAAGCAAAATGAACTATTTGGTATGTCAAAATTTTACAAGTTTTGATTACTCTATTTGGATAAACCTATCAAAATTGTCACTTGGACAAGCACAAGCTGTCAACTTATTTGTCAAATGTTACAGTGTATAATCAATCTCAATAAATATTACTACTATATATATATATATATATATATATATATATATATATATATATATATATATATATATATATATATATATATATATATATTTATATATATATATATATATATATATATTTATATATATATATATATATATATATATATATATATATATATATATATATGTATATATATATATATATATATATATATATATATAAATATATATATAAATATATAAACACAGATCTCCTCATATAAATTCGCTAATACGTAAAGATAGGCAACTCTGCTTTTTCTGTAAACGGTATTATCATGGGCATCTTTGAACTTGCGAAAACTGCAAAATATTTGTAGAGACTACCATGACAAACATAAATAGTTTTAATTGTTATATAAGGCGGACACTTTAAAATAGAAACAGGCGCGTTGTAGGGCACTTGTCTTGATTTTGTAGAAAATCGCTGAAAGAAGCAAGTTTTGCGCTCAAGAGGGTAGACTTTTAGGCTTATTTTAAATATCACAACCCGAACCCTTAAGCGGTGTTGCGAATCATTCCCAAAATTTTCAATGACAAAGAGGGTCAAGTAGCACATCATTTTAAATCTGGTGTGAATCACTTTTCAACGGTGCCTTATTTTTTAAATTTCAAGCAGTGTATTCTGAGAAGTGGACTACTAAAGGTGACAATTTATTTATCAAAAACTTACGTGTTAGTTTATTTAATTAAATGTTCAAAATTTTGACCGCCAGCCTTGATCACCAGCATCCATTCAATAGTAAAAGTTTTGTTAGGCGTATATTCTGTAACATTTCTGGAGTGTTTTGGTGACATTCGTTTACGACACGTAAGCGTTAATCTTGTAAGAGATCGGGCTATGTGGAATTAATTTTACTTTTTATGTGACCCCACAAAAAGAAATCTAGCGATTATGCAATTCTATGGAATTTTCTCCCAACTCACCGATTTGGAAATCTGCGGTTGAGGCAATTTTTATTGTGGAGGAGCTATATCCTGCTGAAGTACCAACTGGTATTTGAGGTAATGCTCATAATTCTCGATGAATGTCAGTTGACGTTGGATCAATGATGTGTTCCAACAACTCCAAGTACCTATCTCTAGTCAGATTACCAGGTAAGAAGAAAGGTACAACAATATATTTACCAAAAATTCCACCCCAAACATTGAGTTTTTCTTTCTGTTGAGTATGGATCTCATGAAATAATCTGAAATTAGAATCCGCCCAATAGCGACAGTTATGACGATTTACGGTACCGTTTAGGAAAACAAACCCGCATCCAAAAAGCAGGTACTAAAAAGAAAATTCAGATCATTCACCACTCGTTCACTTACAACTTCACAAAAGTCCAAACGGCCATTAAATTCATGTTCATGTTCATGTGCAAGATGTATTTTGTATAGCCTCAAAATGTTTTAAATGGTAGTTCGACCAATACCAGATTCACTTACCAGTCGTCTCGTACTCGTCCTATAATTCAAATCAACATGACCAGGAACATACAAACTTGGAGACTACTTCTCTGGCTTCACCGACAGTGAAGCCAGAGAAGTAGTCTCCAAGTCTGTATGTAGTATGGACAAGTTTCACCAAGTAAGGGCAACAACAATCAATTAAATGACCAGGAACCACCATTTCTACCGCCTCATTTCCTTCAGCTCTTTGCTTTTTTTTACAAATATAACCAGTCTCTTGAAACTTTCGGTTAACATGCTTACCTAAATTTTGTTGATCAAATAATTGTGCTGTTATATTAGCACATTGATTATTTACATAAAAACTCCCACAGTTCAAACGAGTAAACAATTTTGTTGAGTAACTGCACAAGCAACAATAACCCGATGGACAAATAAAATGAAAATCCTAGTACAGTAAAATTTCTTTGCAAATAAGGAAACCTAAGAGCACAATTTAATCATTGTCAGTAACAATTTAAAGAATTATAAACTCTTGCTTTTTCGCAAGTGATAAGCAGATAAAACAATCTACGGGTGAACCGAACGACGATTGACGTAGGTTGATAGTGAAAACGTGTTTAGTTATTTCGAGTTAAATAGTGGTGAAATTGTTGTAATCAAAGTTTCAAAATACTGCAGGCATTTCACTCACAACTCGGTGAATATGTGGAAGTTCAGTTTCAAGCAGTTGAATCAGCGTAAGTATACTTTCAATTTATAAACAAATAAACTCATTTATTTAGTTTTTTGTTATCAAAATATTGATAAAACTATACTAAGTAACCAGAAATTTTAAATTGCGTATAGGCAACGCGTTATACACACAAATGTATCTGGGGTTGCTGATCTCCGCAAATGAATGAAACTCCTCCGGGGATTTCTGGAAGCAGGGATCCCCTAAACAGTACTCAAAATCCCACTGAGCCGCAAAACGAACTGTATTCAAATGTAATCATTACACCCTAAGAGAGAACAAGCAATCGTGCTAAACGCCGTGTATGGCCTCAAAATCATAGATTATATTAAATCAATTGGAAGTCGGATAGGTCCCACAAATGTACACTATGCATCAAAAATCTCTAACAACCGGATATGTATGTTCTTGTCAAACACTAATATGGTGGACCATGTCATTAATAATTATAACACAGTAGTAATAAATGAAATCGAAATCTATATTCGAAGGCTGATCACTCCGTCAAAAGGTTAACCTTATCTAATGCTATGCCGTTTATTTGTAACAGTGTATTAGAAAATGCCATAAAATCTTTATATATAAACTACCGTATCTTTCTAAGTTATGATGATACTACATGTTTTATATGCATAAAGACAGGACACTTCGCACAATACTGCCCAAGCTCTGCTAAATCATCTGCGCTACTAGAACAAGAACAAAACACCAGGGCATACCAAGAAGTACTAGTAAACACTCAAAGAGGAGAAATGGAGACCCAAAATGATATAGTAGAAGAAGAGACCACTCAGTCGAAAAAACGACCTCCTTCCCCTAACTCAGCAAATGCATCTGATTTTGAAAATCTATCTCCAACACTAAAAGACCCTCAACCCTCACTCGTCTTTAAAACTCCGCTTCTGAACAAGAAAATTAAATAAAAAAATGAGAAACGAAAAACTTCTACATCATGCGAAGACCTTGCGGCAGCTCATAAAGAAGATACCAAAGAAATATATAAGTCAACGGAGAGTTTGTCAGACCTTGAAGAAACACTGATCCCAACTAGAACGTTCCTTGAGAAGGAAATGAGTAAGTACGTATTAAATTTCGATCAATTTTATCACTTTCTAGAGAACGTCAAAGGCAACCCCGATCTACTCAGCTGTGCTTTAGGCTATACTAAAGATATACAAGGACTAATAACCATGTTAAGTGATATCTACCCCTATCTTGTGAGCAAATCCCTAAAGCACCGGTGCACAAGAATAAGAAACAAGTTATATAAACAGCTAACCAATCCAAACGAGGATAACACAGAAGAAAACTTATCAGACACTGACTCCATTGTATCCCAAACGTCTCAGAAATCCTCTTACTCACAATAGCTTTCATCCTACAATGGAATATAAATGGGTACTTCACCCACCTCGAACAATTAAGAATACTGATAAGGGAAAATCAACCAAAAATCACCAATCTTCAAGAAACCCACTTTAAGCAAAACCAAACTCATAGGGTGAGAAGATACTGTACCTATAGCAAAAACCGCAACGATTCAGCTTGGACAAGTGGCGGCGTTGCCATATTGGTCTCAGATACAGTCCCCTCAAAATATATCCATATCACAACCGACATAGAAGTCGTAGCAGTCCAGATAGAATGTCCATTTAAATTTACTGTTTGTAATATATATATATATATATATATATATATATATATATATATATATATATATATATATTTACATATATATATATATATATATATATATATATATATATATATATATATATATATATATATATATATATATATATATATATATATATATATATATGGCGGCGTTGCCATATTGGTCTCAGATACAGTCCCCTCAAAATATATCCATATCACAACCGACATAGAAGTCGTAGCAGTCCAGATAGAATGTCCATTTAAATTTACTGTTTGTATATATATATATATATATATATATATATATATATATATATATATATATATATATATATATATATATATATATATATATATATTCCTCCAAATAGACAATTTGGTCGTCCTGAGCTCGAAAATATTATGCAACAAATTGCAACTCCATGTGTGCTTGGAGTTGATTTTAACTCGCACAATATAGTCTGGGCATCTCACAAAACGAATTATAGGGGTAAAATACTTCAAGAACTGATAGAACCTAACGATCTGGTGATGTTAAATACAGGAATACAGACCAGATGCAATAGTAGATCAAATAATGCGTCGGCAGTTGACTTAACAATGTGTAGTTCATCCCTTGTGCCTTACTTTGTATGGGACAGAAATAGCTACCTTTATGACAGTGACCACTTCCCCTTGGACATAGACAACCTACTCGACTCCAGAGTAGAATAGTCAAATACCACCCTCAAATGGAAACTTCGATCAGCTGACTGGGGAACATTCTCAAACATAATAGAAGAAGAGTTTGTGAAAGGAAAACGTTACAACAGTATAGATGAGACAGTAGCCTATTTTTCTAAAACCTTAACAGCAGCCGCAGAAAAAGCTATAGGAAAAACGAAGATCACCCAAGATAGGGCACCAGCACAATGGTGGAACAAAAAATGTGAGAAAGCGATCCAGGATAGGAAGAATTTTCTCTATCGACTTAAAAGGCACAGCACACCTGAGAACTGGATAAAATTTAAACACCAGAGAGCCAAAGCAAGACTGATTATTCGCAAAAGCAAACAACAATCCTGGAGAGAATTTTTTGCATCTATGACCATCTCAACGACAATTTCAAACGTATGGAACAAGATAAGAAAAATCAAAGGCTCAAAAACACCATCACAGATTAAATACCTAAAGTACAACAGAATTGTAAGCAGCACAGAAAATATAGCAGAAATTTTTGCAACTCAGTTTGAGCAAAACTCCAGTGACTCGAATTATCCTCCTCAATTTTTAAAATATAAGAAAACACAAGAGAATCACAACACAACAATAATAGGTGAAAATCAGCTAAGCATTAATAGAGATATAACTCTGGATGAACTGGAAGACGCCCTTCAAGGAGTCACATCTACTTCACCAGGACCTGATGATATACCATATGAATTCCTAACCCACCTTCCTACTAACGCTAAACATTATCTGCTTGAGATATACAACAGTATATGGATCAACCACCAATTTCCTAATAAATGGCGCGAGGCAACTGTGATACCAGCCCCTAAACCAGAAAAAGAAAGGTATTACACATCATCATACAGGCCAATATCTCTAACTTCCACTATTTGTAAATTACTGGAGAGAATAATAAATCAAAGGCTGATGTTCGCACTAGAAAGAGAGAAGCTTCTGACTCAATTTCAATGCGGATTTCGCCATAATATGTCGTTATATAATCTAGTTCGATCGGAGTCAGAAATACTGGAGGCTTTTACACTAAAACAAAAGATAGGCGTGGTGTTCTTTGATTTAGAAAAGGCTTATGATATGACATGGAGGAATATTATATAGTCAGTAAACTAAAATCTTGGAACCTTGATGGAAATATACTTGCATTCGTCATGAACTTTCTAAGCAACAGAAAGTTTAGAATGAAAGTTAACGGAAAATATTCATCCATAAAAACTATTCAGAATGGAATTCCGCAAGGGCCAGTAATACTATTTCTGATCGCAATCAATGACATTGTAAATTATTTATGCCCACTAGTCAAAACCAGTCTGTATGCTGACTATTTAATCATATATACAAAAGGCAATAACCTGGAAGGAACCCAAAAACTGCTACAAACATCCGTAAAAAATATTGAGCAGTGGTCAGAAACTACAGAATTTAGATTTTCTGTAGACAAAACTGTGAATGGTATTTTCCAAATCAAAAAGAGTTAATGAAATAAAACTGAATCTGTACGGCGCAAATATAAAATCTGTAGAACAAGTTAAATTTCTAGGACTAACTTTTGACCGAAAACTGCAATGGGGACCACACATAGAGCAAGTTAAAAAATCATGTATCGGTGTTATTAGTATGATGAAGACTCTGGCACACTATGAGTGGGGAGCTGACACCAACGTGCTGATCAAGATCTATAGGATGCTCATCAGACCCAGAATAGATTATGGGGCCATAGTTTACAGTACAGCCAGTAATAAGCTGCTGCATACGCTTGACATTATCCAAAACTGTACCCTAAGAATAGCCCTTGGTTGTTACCGAATCAGCCCTACTGAAAGTATTAGGAGTCTCGCAAATGAAATGCTCCTTCAACTAAGAAGAGAACAGTTAACTTTAAATTATGCCTCCAAAGTTCTTAGTACACCAGAACATCCAAATTATGAGTTGTTTTAGTCAAAGAGCTACGAGACCTTATTTAGAAGAAAACCGCATCTTTCAGCTCCCATAAACCATAGATGCCACAAAATCCTTGAAAGTGTTTTTATCTGCCAGTTCATGAAAGACATTGAGCCCCCCTTGTACACAACAAGCTGCTTTCGATCTAAGACCCTAAAACTACCACCCATCCCAGTGTAATAAGGAATCAATTCTTACAAATGAAATCTGAGTATGAGAACCACAAATTCATCTATACAGATGCCTCTAAAAATCAAAACGGTACAGGATCAGCTGTAGATACATGCAATACAGTCTTGACATACAAACTACCTAAATCGGCATCTATATTCACTGGTGAACGATATGCCATAAAAGAAGCACTTAGGCATGTTATACTATCTGATATACAACAGACTGTTGTATGCACAGACTGTTTGAGTGCATTACAAATAATTAGACAAATCTACCCTAAACACAATATTGCAAGTGAAATAAGTGATCAAATGACGTACATAATTCCACATAAAAAGAAACTAATTTTCATGTTCACCCCCTCCCACGTAAACATCCAAGGTAACGAAATTGTGGATGCACTTACAAAAGGAGTCGCCACTTCCTGTAACGATCCAGTCTACCAAATCCATACGAACGAGGATATCAAGATCAATATAAAAACAGTTATCTTTAACAAATGGCAAAAAATGTGGGAGACTAAACCCTTAAAACTGTTCCATATCAAACCAATAGTAAATGATAAGCTACCACTTCCAAATTAAATAAAAATCAGACAGTCATATCCAGGTTGAGAATAGGCCATACTAAATTCACCCACGAATATATAATGAAGAAGCTGCCCCCATCTATTTGTTTTTGATGTGATACACAATGCACTGTTCAACATCTCCTTGTGGAATGCCCACTATACGAAGCAAATAGATTATCCTCAACATACCAAACAACTTGACCGATCTTTTAGGATCCAACAGAGAAAACCATACTCAGCTCCTGACATTCCTGAAGTCAAGTGCATTATTCAACCAGATCTAGTGCTAATAAACTTTAACTGCTCCTTATGATATTATTGTACTTATTGTATGTAGTTATTGTTGTCATCTTATTATTATATAATTATATCTCACCAAGACCTGCTAATAATCTTTTAGGTTGAAGCAGGATGATTCCTTAAATTAAGAAAAAAACAATCTATAAAATGCGACAATATTTATAGCAAATTAAAGAAAACCCTTTGTTATCTTTACGAGTGAATTTTTTAGAACCCACTGCTTAAAATTAAAAAGTTTGGATGCAGCAAGTGCGTTATGGTAGTGAGCTTTCATAAGGATGTTTGTTAATAAGTACCTAATAGTATGACTTTTTCAATAACAATAATAATATTATTTATGAAAGTTTATTGTGCAATATGGTGAATAAGTTCTAAACTTGTGATTGCCTCTAGTGCAATTTGATCTAAGGTAAGTTCCAAACATTATTTATTGTCTCCAAAACACACATGCTGACACTGGCACCTTAAATTTTGATACATCGAGTTAATGAAATTTACTTTAACAATTATTCATTTTATATTCAATTTCAATCCTTGCCTTCATTTTATATTTATCCAAATAAGTCTAAAATCTAAATATAAATTTTGAAATGTATAACTTATTTAGTAGAAACAATGTACCACATTTTATTAAAATAACTTTGATGCTTGAATAAGTATAAACATTCACAAACAATACAAACGAAAGCATATCTGAAGGACTCATTTCCATGGGATCCGCTATCTATGGGTAAGGACGCCCAGTGATAATTTTTTATATGCGCCAAAAAGGCGAAACGTTGCAAAACTATTAAAATAATTGTAAAACGATTAACACTATCCATTTTTTGTCTTACAAACACACATTATAGTTCAATGGAAAATGCAAAAAATGCAATGAAATAATGGGTGTTCGATTTAAACAAAGAAAATTGGCATCACCAACGAGTTATGGGCCAGCCTGTGGTTACTAAAATAATTCTGTAAGATGCCGCTCAAGACACCCTATAATTAACTTATACAATTTTTTCTCGTTTCTTGTATAATAACGGATATTTTAAGCTTTACCTTAGAAATACATCACGCTGTATATGTAGGTTCTAGGGGAGCAAGTTTGCGCTCATTTGAAGACATCTTCTCACAAGTCAACTACTTGGAATTTTTACACTTTGGGGGAATGTCGAGGCCCCAAAAAACGAGAGGTAAGTGTAATGGACCACCCTATTAAAGTATGTTGCCCAGGAAATCTCTAGTGGAGATATTTAGTCTCTAGGTGTTAAAGTTTCACATGGGTGATTTGGGAAGTTTTTAAATGAGAAGATATAATATGTATAACTGAAAATGCATACTTGTTTATTTTAACAACGTATATGCACATAAATTACATACAGATAATAGTGACAAGATACAAGAGATATTCGACCGTTCCGGGACTTTTTACTAACCCTGTATACTTAATAAAATTAATAAAAAGGAACAAATGGATCAAGGGGAAAACTTCTGAAAATCCTGGCACAACTGAAGAGAGCTTCTCGAGACAGAGAATCATAACTGTGACGACAGTGCGAGATCGGGCTTAGATTGCGATAATGATGATTAAAGAAGTTTAAAAAAAGTAGGAAGAAAACCAATTTAATTTATTTTTTAATTTTCAAAGTTAAAGCAGTTATCATTGTTTGTGCCACACCTATAAATAAAGTTGCTCAAAATTTGGTATGTAACATATTATAAATATTTGACATAAAATTATAAACACATTACTTACGTTTGAAGATTCAAAACAAAATATAAACTTAAATGAACTCATTAAACAACATTTTGTGCACTAAAGTACAAGTAAAAAAATGATAGCGTACAGAAAACCAGCTAAAAATGACTTTAGCTTAATAGTTCGAAGAGTTATAATTCAAAACGATCATAAAGCTTACAGTTGTCTAAACGTTTTTGACAATATGTCTCATATATGTTTAAGATTAGGTAACACTTTATTTAAAAGAAACGTATATAACGTTGATTTACTATATGTTACACTCCAGCGAGGACCACGAGGAGGTATTTGAGCACCCTCGCCGCCTGAAAAAAAAACAGAAAATTACATATTAGACAGATCATATACAGAAGATTAAAAAAATTACATATTAGACAAATCATATACGGAAGATTACGATAAAACATAAAATAGTTAGAAATTATTGACAGGAAATTGAATCCTTACAAACAAAAAACACATAGGAACTGGGAAACTTTAAAGAGGAAACCAACAAGGTAAATTTCAACACTGGAATATCAGACTGGACAGAAGTAAACATTGGTTTAAATCTACCAGCGGATAAAGTATTTTGCAAAAGCAAACTAGAACCAAGAAAACCATGGATGACATCAGAATTACTTAAATTATTTCAAGAACGTTACAAACAGGGAACGATTAAAAATAAAGAAGCCTACAGCAAATATAAACAGATGAAAATATGACAAACGTAGCAAAGCATACTCTGAGTCATAACTCTTTAGCAACATTATTTGCAAGGCACATACTTGTAAAAATGGAAAGAGGTAGAGGAATATAAACATTTCTGGAAAACCTGATTCAATTGATGAAATACGTAAGCTACAATGAAATCAAAAGGACCGCTAGCAACAGCAAGTTATGATTGCAATGACAAGGCGACATCGCCGTTAGACTGTGATGAGGATGATAAAATTACCACTACAAAAAATATATACATACCATTTATACCATAAAATGTATAATAGACAAAGAGAAAATGAATTGAAATAAACCTGAAGGGGTGGTTTAGTTTGAAAATCGGATACCATCGGCTAACATCGGGTAATATCGGCTAACATCAACTAACATTGCATAATATGGGCTAACATCGGTTTATCAACTTTGGTACGTTCGTTTCGATCCGGATTCGGTCTCTTTTAGAGCAAAATATATTTGTTCTGTTGAGAAAATATCGTACCATCCCATACAGTTCGTTTACTTATCCCGCTAATGACCTAAACGTTTTGTCAAATAAAAAACCTGAAAAAAAAACTAGTTTCCAAAAAAAAGTTTAAATTAAGCCTGAAATATAAAAATGCTATTACACCTGTAAAAAAATGGTTAGCGAAATCAGCAAAACAATATATTAAGGATGTAGAAGCAACATTCTTAAGTCTGATAATAATTACTACTGTGTAGTAATAAGAAAAATAAGTATACAGATAGCTAAATGGTATACACACCTGTAAAAAAATGGTTAGCGAAATCAGCAAAACAATATATTAAGGATGTAGAAGCAACATTCTTAAGTCTGATAATAATTACTACTGTGTAGTAATAAGAAAAATAAGTATACAGATAGCTAAATGGTATACAATAAAACATATAGGGTAATAGGTGCAACTGGTAAAAATTAAAACCATAAAATTATTAAACACACCAGAGCTGAAAGAAAAAATAATATTTAGCAAAAGCTTAAAAATATTACCTCTTGCTGAAAGAAAAATTTTTGTTACCTACAAATAAGGAAATGTCACAAGGTAAAAGAGTAAGCATACTATGTTATAAAAAATAATATTGTCGAAGCTGAAGATTGAATATGTCCTTATACATTGAAGAATGTATTATCTGATGATCCTGATGCATTATTAAACCGAACCAAAAATACATTTTACCATTGGATTATATATATATATATATATATATATATATATATATATATATATATATATATATATATATATATATATATATATATATATATATATATATTACTACTGTCATCTGACAAAACACAATTCAGCACCTAAAATAAAAAAGCTAATATTACTTTCCAGAAAATGTCATGTTTATTGTAACACTAAATGTGAGGATAACACTTACCTGATTTATTGTTCGAATTTTAGTATTGTATAATTGCACAAAAAACCACAAACTTGTTAACACATTAACACAGAGCGAACCGATTACGCAAAATTATGTGAAATGAAAAAATCCTATCAGATATTTCGTTGGTCACCGTTAGCCAATTTTTCGGCCTGTCCGCATTTGCCGCAACGCTATAAAAGTAAAAGACACCAACCTCTATTGAACGCCTTTAAGACTGCCTCTGCCTACATCCCACGTCGCAGCTACAATATCTTCAATACATGCTCTGAAACAAAGAAACGACTTATATACTATAAGCATAAAACACAAAAAGATCTAAAAATAAAGCTATAATTGAAAACTCCAAATAACTTTAGTGTCATCATTTTTTATACACATACAAATATCCGACTGAAATTTATGAAAACGGTTAATGACTTAAGAAAACTTAAACATATTATAGCGTAATAATCGTAAAAAAAAACAAAAGGTGGGTGACTAATGCCATGTAACTGTTACGTAATTTGTTTTCAGAATATAGAAAAACTTTGAAACGCAACAAAAAAAAAACCTTACATAATAAGTGTTGAACAAGCAATTTTAAGGAATTTTTTAACTTGTATTTTCGTATAGCATCACGTATTACCACGAACATCTTCAAATAACTAAATAAAAGTCCTTCTGTCTATACATTTGTGACTTACAAACAATAAATACTGTGAAACAGACAACTTTATTTAACTATTAAAAATTTGAGTTAATACTTACACTTATTCCTGATGTCCAACGCTTTCCGCGCAGCCAAAGAAACCATAACCAGAACCATACCCCTATAAAGGGGACCAAACACAAAAACCACTTTATTTTAGCGAATTAGGAATTATACACGATTTTTTAAATATAACACTTTACTTAACTTAAATAAATCAAAAATCAAAAACCCGCACTTACTGGGGATTTTTAAAATTTCAGGCATCTGTGGCTAAATAAAAGAATATTAAGCCAAAATTCCTAAACTTTTTGAAAAGCCACCAGTCGCGAAAAGTCTTTGAGAAACGTGGATTTGTGCCGACCCGAATTAAATTAAGAATGATAAACTAATAATAAAGGATGTTTGCAGGACGAACTCCGACCAAAAAGTGAACGATTTTAAAGAAAATGAAGATAAAGAAGCCGATAAAGAATGTTTTGTGGTTACACAATTAAGATAAGGTTTGCTGATCATTTATAAAGGTGAGTTTACACTATGAAATATTTGTATGTTATATTTTGATTAAAGTAACCCAGTTTAAATTATTTTGTGAAAGTTAATCTTTTAAAAGGTATACTAATAATAATAAACATTATAAAGCAGTTAAATAATATTTAAATTGTTCTAAAGTTAATTTTTGTTTGGGATTATGTCAAACTATAGGCGATAGAAGCAAGGTAGGATTCTTCAACGCACACAACACCACAAGATACACAGAACCGATGACTTTGCAACACATTTGAAGGGTGCATAGTGCAGATTTAGAAATCAATGTGTTGCATATTATACAGTGCTTTCATTTCAAAACTAGCCGCCCTTATTAATTTCTTTATCAAGGAAATCTGGTTTAAAAAAACCAATTGGGATATCGAGGGGCACGTTCAAAATCAGTATTTTTGAAATTTTACTTACCCCTAAGCCCCAGTCACCCCAACTTTATAATTTTAAATGACACCCCCTAGCTTGAGATACATCCTTTTAAAGGTATTTAAAATCCTAATCCAACGGCGTTTACGAAATTTAAATCCACCGCCAACTTTTGAATTTAGAAGAAGAAAACGTGATCAAATTCGGAATATTTTTAAAACATTTATTCAATAGTTTAAGACAAAAACCTACTTTATTAAGTGCTCAAAGTGCCCTCCGTTGTTAGCTAAACAATAAAATAGTCGATCGACGAATTCTCGTCTTAACGTTTTGAAATGTTTCTGTAGTAATTTGTCGGCAAGCTTGGGTGATCCTATCTTTTAGAACCTGAATATTCTCTGGTGGAGGATTATGGTATACAAGTAATTTCAAATAACCCCAAAGGAAGAAGTCCAGTGGTGTTAAGTCGGGAGATCTGGCGGGCCATTCCAGGGCGCCTCGTCTGCCAATCCATTTGTCGGGAAATCTGTGATTAAGCCACTCGCGAACACGTAATGCATAGTGTGGTGGTGCACCGTCCTGTTGATAGTGCAAATTTTGTTCATCCAGCAGTGGGTTGCCTTCTTCGTTAAGTTGGTTTTCTAAGGACTCTGTTATGAGTGGGTCAATATAATTTAAAAAAAAAATTATATACAAATCTTCTTCAATAAACAAAGGACCTATTATTTCATTTCCAAGAATTCCCACCCAGGCATAATTTTTTTGTGGAAACTGTGTATGACCCTCTACGAACACTCGTGGATTTTAATTATCCCAATATTTACAGTTGTTTTTATTAGGAAAACCATTCAGATAGAACGTTGATTCATCACTAAAGCAAATATTCTTTACCAAATTCCTATCGTCTTGAATTCTGGCAGTCATTAATTCACCGAATTGAATCCTTCTACCATAATCATCCTCGCCCAGTTCATGGTACATTTATAAGGAAAGAACTTGTAAAGTTTTAAAACTGTATGTATGGAACCGACGGAAATATTCGTTAATGCAGCGACTTTTGGAATTGAAGTCGTAGGTGCAGCGGCAAAACGTTCTAAAACCTCAATTTGTGCAGCTTCGTTAGTAACTCGTGGTTGCTTATTTGCTTTGTTACATACTGAGCCAGTTTCTTTAAATTTTCGTGCAAAACTTAGCACATATTGGTGTCCCACATTTTTTTCAGGATGCCTTTCGTTGAAAACTCGGGCGATATTACGAGCACACCTATTCTGAGCACCATACAAGTAAATTATTTTAACTCTTTCTTGTGTAGTGTAAACCATGATTGTTAGTTTTATTTAAATTTAACATTTTAAATTGAAATGATTTAAATGAGTTTGAAGTTTTCAAAATTTAAAAATTTAATCACAACAGACTCGGTTTTAACTCGTTGCAGTCGTCAAGAAATCGAACACTAAATACGAATAAGTAACAAAGTTATCAAAAAAGTAAAACTGGCTCATTTTATCTGAAATTTATCGTTAAATTAGACATGGGCGTTATCGTTCCCATATCACCTCGTACCAGGAAAATTGATAGCCGCAAATGGCACCGGGGAGCTAAATTTGCAACAGCATTACGCTCAGAAAAATTACTGATAAAAACAATTCAAATGTTAGAAAAAAATTCCACAGTCGACTATTTTATTGTTTAGGTAACAAGGGAGGGCACTTTGAGCACTTAATAAAGAAGGTTTTTGTCTTTTAAAATTATATAGTTGGGGTGACTGGGGCTTGGGGGGTGAAAAGTAAAATTTCGAAAATACTGTTTTTGATCGTGCCCCTCGAAATCCCAATTTGCCTGTTTTTTAACCAGATTTCCTTGATAAAGAAATTATTAAAGGTGGCTAGTTTTGAAATGAAAGCAGTTCTAGTCAGAGACTGGGAACCGAGTTAAGATGTTACTAGTTCAAAATACATATATTCCTATTCAGTTTCTAATTCAAAGTTAAAGTATCTAATGTATCACTATTATTTATAAATTGCCTTTAAGTACACTTGGAGAAACTCAATTCATCGCAACACATTTTTAAAATTACTTGACGTTCGTTTCGCTAACAACGTTAGCGTCATGCAGAGAATGAAGTGTTCTAGTAGAATATTTTAAATTTTCAATAATTGTTGTTGCCCTTACTTAGAACTTACTTAGAACGGTTTCAGTTCCATACTAATATAGACGTAGAGACTATTTCTCTGGTTTCACAAATGTTCATTTTCTTCTCTGATGATGCTCTCAATCAGCGAAACCGGTTACGGAGAAGATAGTGAACATTTGTGAGTCCAGAGAAATAGTCTTTACGTCTATATTAGGAACGATCGTCGTTCGTCAGGTCTTTTTAAATAATGTTTTAATGGGTGTTTCCAGATGTATTTATCACTGCTCATCAAAAACTTTAATCTTCGCTTAGAATTTTCTAGTTCTTTTAATTGTTGTTATACTGCCAACAGTAGATTGAAGATTGTAGATTAATTACTAATTCGTATAAGGTATTTGGCCTTTCAGCGCTGCGACCCCAGTGGGTCCTTTGTAGATGACTCTTTGTTCTAATAGTTGCCAAACAGTTCAGACTTTTTATGTAGTCCACTATTTTCTTGGGGACTACATTACCTATTTCCTGAGGTGTTAGTGTCACCCCTTCAAGGTGGTATCTGAGCCTTTTACAGATCTGAGCCATGCAGGCGCATATCAAATGTTCTGTTGTTTCTGCTGCTTCAGTGCAGTATCTGCATTTTTCACTCTCTACCTTGCTCATATTCATAAGGTGATACCTTACTGGGGAGCTCCCCGTGAAAAATCCAGTGATTCTTCTCAAGTCGTTCCTGTTCGATCCAATAAATAGTTAAGACTTCTCTGCTGATATGGTGATGAACCGTTTTGACTGCCTTAAGCCTGGCGTTTTCCTCCAGTATGACAGTATTTGGTTCCTTTCCCAAGTATGAAATTCGTCACATGGCTTTTTGTTAGTCCACAATAGGGCTTTAAACCATATAATTGTATTGTTACTGCCCTTTTTGCAGGTCTATCTGCTTTCTCGTTTCCTTTGGTGCCTTGATGTCCCGGTACTCACATCAAAGTTATCGTGTTATTCGCCGCCAGTTGCTTCAAGGATTTTTTGCATTCCGGTTAGTTTAGACTCTATTTTAAAAGGTTTCAAAGTCTTAATATTGCCTGTCTGCCTGACAGAATAAATTTGGATCCCCTTATTCTCAGTCCTGCTGTCTCCATTTATTAAGACCCGGCTGTATATCGTACAGATCACTTGTCTCTCAACCTTGCACTGCCTCTGTCCCATGTTTGGAGGTCATTTATGACAATGTCGAATAGAATTATGAAGTCCAGTTTGGCTGGCGATTGACTCCAGGATCTTCAGGTGGCCACCCAAATCTCCTGATTTGAATTTTAGCACTTGGAATAGTCTTGAGGCACTTAATTCTGCTTCCCTCTTTACCCATGTGGGCAGTGGAACAAGATTCATCATTGCCTCTTATGATGCCATAACTTCCGTTATGAAACATATCAGATCAGACTCTGCAAATTTTGCAATTTGCTTTGTGTTGGGGCTTGTTCCGTTTTTGGCCACCATACTACAGATGCATATGTGTCCATGAGTTTCCCTGCAGTTTGGTATAGTATAGCCAGTATACCATACTGGTATTCAACCCAAATGTCTTTCCCACGAGTCTACGGCATGTCCAGATTGCCATTGTAAATCTCGAGAGAGTTTTTTCCACGTGTATGTTCCAATTCAGTTTTGGTCTAAGAAGATCCCTAAGTATTTAGCTTTACTGTAAAATTGTATGTGTGTTCTATTCAGAGTGGGTGTTTTAAATTTAGTTTTCTTCTGTTCGTGAATGAGATGAAAACTGTCTTATGAAGATTGACATTAAATATCTCTGTCTCACACCAGTTCTTTACTATATTTAGAGCTGTTGGCATTAGGCTTGATATTACAGTATCGTGCTTTCCATTTACTGTTGTGAAAATATCGTTTGCGTATCCTTGAACTGTGAATCCAGCTCCCTCAATGTAGTCGTAAGTTTATCAACAACAAGCGACCACAGCAGAGGCAATAGAACTCATCCTTGAGGACAACCCTTTGCCGTCGTCACTGTTTCGTCGGTTTCATTTTTGGTGGCTGTGATAACACCGCAAAGTATTGTGACTTTCTTCTAATCCAACAGTTTCAAAACTGATGATCCAATATTTGTCGTACTGCCACACGATAATGCACACAGCAACCATCATTTTGGAATATAATTTACTCTGTGACCGCGAGAGGATCTTTTAGAAGCACCGGCAGCTCATCTCTCAAAAACTTCTCATTAATTTCTCCGTTAAGAATTTGAGTAAAACAATATGGTCCTATTAAATACGAGCTGATGACTCTCATCCCTACATTTTCTGAGAGCTGCTTTTTATAACCAGTTTCCCTTATTAAATAGGGGTGTGCTTTCGCTCAAAAATGTAAGTTGTAAAAATTTGTTATGTTCTCATGGTTGAAATTCGATTAATTCGTTCATAAAGTGTTGGTTAGAAAATTGGCACCTTCTGCATTTGAATTAAGAATGAAGCGACAGAATTGTACAGTTCTAACAGGACCACCTACTTCCAAACCCTGGAGAGGAGTATAGTGGTAAGGATACCAACTAAATCTGTGTTTTGTGGAGAAAACTTTCCATTGTGACGCTCTGGTTCCCCTCGCCACTTTACCTGTTGAAGTGCTTGGGTTTTCATCAAACTGACTTAATATGTTTTCCTCATTATCTGGTTAATAAACAGGGGAACACCAACGTCAAATCGTCTAGACTTTGCGGGACCATTTTCAGCTATATTTCCCGATATGTTGCAAACACACAAATATTTTGTATGCGACGGTTCGGGAAGCGACCTTCATATTCTCGACGAGCTTCTGCAGCATTGCCGTCACAATATCCGAATACATACAAGATGTATGCATAGTCTTTGTTGCTTTATGAAGCCATGGTCAAAAATAACAAAAACAAATAACAAAACGGAATTCTCTAACATTCAGATTTAAATAAGTAGAAACTAATTATGAAATTCGCATGCGCAAACGGAAACTGCCTCACAGTAGTCAAAATTTGGACATATGCGTAAGGTTCGAGAACTTGGTTTTTAATGACTACTCCCGAACTGCCGCAGTTTCACTAATAATAGAGTCCTAAATAGTTGAATAAGTTATGTACCTGTAACATTTTCGCTAATTTATTTTGAAACTGTTAATTGTAGTATTTGTACCTCATTGGATAGCTATTGCAACGAACACGTTTTTGAAGAAAATATGTAAAGATGTACGGACAAGAAATTTTCGTAGGTAATTTTAAAAATTGGTTTCTTGCAAGTTTTCCTTTAAAGCTTTCATATGAGCGAAGTGTTTATGGTGTGTTTCCATTTCATAAATAATAACATAAGGTTTGGCAGACTCAGTCGAAAAATATTTTTAAAATATGAAGCAGATTTCTTGAAAAATTGATTTAGCAATTTAGATATACATACTTTTTTTTAATTCAAAATTTCAGATTGCAAGAGCAATTGAATTTCGGATGTATGTTAGGCTCAAATTGCTTCTGACACCCTGCCTCATCACATCTCCGAAGGAATGTGTCGAATTACCAATCACTCTGTATTTATTTATCTCGTGTGTTGAAACATTTTCAATAAATGTATATTATTATTATTATTAGTGCGGGTTCATTGCCAAGTCTGGTAAGTAAATATAGTACGCAAGGGACCTATTGAGGGCAACTTGAGTCCCTGCCTACTGCCTTTGATTAAGAAAAACACGGGTCAGTCGGCATGTATCAATCCGAACTGTCTTTTGCATGGTGATGTAGGCGTTATCTTCTATATCTAAAGCGCAAAGAGTCCGCTTCAGTGTGACTGGTATCTCTCCTGTGGCGCCAATCACTATTGGTATCACAGTAACTTGCCTCTGTCGCCACATGTCCTTTACCTCTTCAGCCAGGGGTAAATATATCGAGATTTTTTCCCTGTGTTTCTCCTCTATATATTCATGGAAATGTGATATCTGTTAGGTAAGTTTCTTGTGTTTGTTTGTTGGTAAAAACCATGTCCGGCCTATTATTTGGTATGTGCCTGTCTTTGTGGATAGTTCTGTTCCAACATACGGTGTGATCATTGGTTTCAATTACAGACGCTGGTTGGTAAGTGTAATATGGCACAGAGCAACGGTCAGAATCTACTCGACACAATAAAGCCTGATGTATGATTTTGGCAACGTTGTCATGTGATCCCGTATATACAGTTGGACTTGGTGTCGGGCATCCGCTGATGATGTGTTCTATAGACTCAGCTGTAGTCGAGCAGGCACGACATCTATCAGAAGTAACTGTGGGATCCCGAACGACATATTTCATGTAATTTTGGGTCGCCACTTGTATTGCCACTACAAAGCCCTCGATCTTCGCGAAGATGTTGCCACATTTAAGCCAGCGGAAAGAGGCGTCACGGTCAATGTGTTCTGCTGCGAGAGTGTTGGGGTACTTCCCGTGCAGTGGGTTTACCAACCACTGCTCAATTTCTTCGCGGCAAAATTGGTGTCGAACATCCTGGTCCGGGAGGGGAACATTAAGCCTTAGTGGTGGGAGTTATTGTCGACTGATATTATTGCATTATGGAGGCGGCTAATTTGGGCTTTATGGTGAAAATATTTATGTAAATTCCGAGTTTGCTGGTCAATTTCAGTATGCCTCTTGCGACCGTGGTAGGTGAAACCGTTCTACAGAAGTTTTGGGACGATGCGCCCTCTACTGCGTGAACAAAGTCCTAGTCTGTCTATCCAGAGCTGGAAGCTCTGTTTTTGTCCACTTAATAGTTCAAATGTGTATACACGCACCGGAATGGCGTATGATGGCTCTCGTTTTATTAATGGCTGACAGACTAGTCTTTAGAATTTGTTTCATGCTTTCCTGCATCATCTCCTTTGTTCTGCTTTTTACAGCCTTATCTTCTAGTACACATGTTTCCTACAACCCTAATTATTTGTACAGCTCATTTTCGTCCATAGCTATTACTTCCCCTTCTTCCCTGCCAACTTGGTATGTTATTTATTCAACCCATGTCCCCCCCCCCCCCTTCATTGCGTCCCAGGCAACACAATTGTGATATTAACATCGCTGAGATGTTATTTTTAAGTAACCAATGCGACATATCCTGATATATGCATGTCATGTTTCTGGGATTGTTTTCTGTTACCTATGAGTTTGCGCTTACACTGCTATATGCTAGCGATGTTGGCTGTTACTTTTGAGAAACATGGCTAACTTTTACACGCCAAGTATGTAACAGCGACATAGCAAGAATTTACATTTCAGAAGTTAATTTTAATGATATTCTAGCGATATTATAAACTATATCGCTGTTACTTCAGAAAAATAACATGCTAAGCATGTAATTAACACATGATGACCGTTACTTTATAGATTCGCAGTTCATATTCACGCCACACCGTTTGTCATCGCTGGAATCGCATTGACGCTTGGTTATTTTTTAACTTTTGTTGTGTGTGACATGTGATGCACGACAATGACATACAAGAGTTTCGTGTTTTTTGTGGATCTGGATTATTTATTGCAATTAAGGTTTTAGGCAGAAGTTTTTTGTGTTTGTACATTAAGCATTATCCTGCAATTACAATTACGAGGTAAGTACTTACCTATATAGAATATATCTATTACCCAGTAAGTACATTTCCTAGGTTAAGTGTACCTATACCTACTTATTATATGATAAACATATAATATTATGTTTGGCAAATCAAATAGATTATTTACAAACAATACAGCATTTGTGTACATGGCAGTAGGCAGTAGCAGTAAAACCGCCACAGAAAATTATCTGCTTAAATCGCAAATCTAGACAAAATATTTACTGCACCTATCTGTTATTGTGTCACTGGTTTTGTCCAGAGTTAGCGCCAATTTTTATTAATCCGCATTTTATGATCAGATTTACTTTTGTGTTTGCACAACGTAAGAAACCATTGTTATGCTGAGGGGTTTATGTTAACTATTTGAGTTAAATAATTTTATTGTCGTCCATTTCTTAATGTAAAATGTCAAAAGGTAATTGCACTGATTTCATATAGACAAAAAAGATGCGAAACCTAAAAGATAAACAAATTAACAGTCATGCTTCATTGCCATACAGGGAAATAATTTTAGATTGCAATAAAAATAACATAGGGAAATTGCAACTTCTCCATATGTCGAGCCGAATTCAATTTCTGCTATAATTAATTCCCACTACCTAAAAATATTGTTGAAGATGCATTAGTTATATAATTATTTATGCCTTTAATATTATCATCCATACCTCCAGTGAACTCAAAGGTTGACAGTATTTTAATAAAACAACAATAAAAATAATGCCAATTTTTCTAACAGCTCGTTTTTGAAATTTCAGATGTAATTCTGCAGAACAACCAACTAAAAGAAAAAGGATGTGAAATTTCTGGTTCGGAGTGGTTCCATCAAGCAAGACAGCGGAAACAGAGAAATGACAAAAAGCATATTTCACAAAAAAAAATGGAAATTTACAGCTTAACTTTTAATTTATATAGACAATATGATATCATTGTTGTTTCTATGTTTACAAATTCCAACAAGTTTATGCATATGTTTTAAATTTATTTTTATTTTTAGATTTGTATTATGAGAATTTTGTTTTTTATTTAGTGTTTACTCAAAAAAAAATTGTTTTGTGATCCATTAAATACATGTTAACATTTTTTAGAAGTTTGCATTTTGGAATTCATTTTTAGTTTTATATTTTTATTATGAGGCTTTGTTTTTTCTATAAATTTAAGGTTAGTTGGAAAATGTATTGTTTTGTGCTGCATTAAATATATGTTAAATTTTTTAGAAGCTTCTATTTATGTATATATTTAGAATTCATTTTTTTAATACTATATGAGAATTTTGTTTTTTTCTCCATTTACTGAAATTGTTATAGTTTTGTATGTTGTATAAAATATATATTTCCATTTTCTAGAAGTTCATCTGTTGTTTTTATTGTCCCATTCATTTTTTTTAAATAAATATTTTAGGCTCAACTCAGATGCAGATTGAGTTTACTATTACCAATAATTATTAGTAACTTAGTATCTATATATATATATATATATATATATATATATATATATATATATATATATATATATATATATATATATATATATATATATATATATATATATAAACTATAACAGGATCGATAACACGGCATTTCTGTACTATACAAGGAAAAAGGGTTAAGGGCAAAGCCGCAAGGAAACAACCGCATACACGTGTTTCAAGCTTATTAGCCATCATCAGTACGGTATAGCCAGGTGAAGATGGGAACACTCTGAATGAAGATGCAAAAATACACGGAGTCTTCATGAGGAGACCTTCAATCCGAGGGAAACAACCAAAATAGCCACGGAGGCAAATAAATTACCTGCGTGAGCATCCGAAGCCCAGGAAGTTATACTAACTATAACAGGATCTATAACACGGCATTTCTGTACTATACAAGGAAAAAGGGTTAAGGGCAAAGCCGCAAGGAGACAACCGCATACACGTGTTTCAAGCTTATTAGCCATCATCAGTACGGCTATTTTGGTTGTTTCTCTCGGATTGAGGGTATTCCAAATGTTGCTGCAAATGTGCACTGGTTGCCTGTTGTGACTCCATGTATTTTTGGATCTTCATCCAGAGTGTTCCCATCTTCACCTGGCTATACCGTACTAATGATGGCTAATAAGCTTAAACACGTGTATGCGGTTGTCTCCTTGCGACTTTGCCCTTAACCCTTTTTCCTTGTATAGTACAGAAATGCCGTGTTATAGATCATGTTATAGTTAGTATAACGTCATGGGCTTCGGATGCTCACGCAGGTGATTTCTTTGCCTCCGTGGCTATTTTGGTTGTTTCCTTCGGATTGAGGGTCTTCCAAATGTTGCTGCAAATGTGTACTGGTTGCCTGTTGTGACTCCGTGTATTTTTGCATCTTCATCCAGAGTGTTCCCATCTTCATCTGGCTATACCGTACTTATGATGGCTAATAAGCTTGAAACACGTGTATGCGGTTGTCTTCTTGCGGCTTTGCCCTTAACCCTTTTTCCTTGTATATATATATATATATATATATATATATATATATATATATATATATATATATATATATATATATATGTATGTATATAATTGACAAGACAGCCATGAAGTATGAATTATATACTGGGAATATATCATAGGACATCTCAAGTATATTATTTAGTTACATGCTGGAGATGAGTCTAGATACATTATTGAAATATTAGTAAGTACATCTCCTTAACTGCACAGGCGATGTCTCCAGCATGTTAAGCAGTCATGTCCCTGCGATGTATTGTCAATGTTGGCAGTTGCTGGCATTTCCTAGCTCTGGTAACTTGCATAGACCTTACAAAGTACATCTCTGCGATGTTCAATGTCGCGCTGTTACATGCAAATTACATGATTGTTATGTAGTTGTGTTGCCTGGGGTTTATCCGACACTTATCTAGCCCAAACTCCATTTGGATGTCTTTGGCGAATTTGGCAGTGGGTTTAAGCGACTTATCAAGTTCCTTCCAAGTGGACGCATATATCTTAAGATTGTCCATATAGAGCACGTGTGTCAAGCTCTCGCTTGATGTTATGGGGTAACCTGGACTAAATCACTTCAGCGCCTCCGACAGTAGGAACAACACAAGGCAGAACCACAGAGGGTTTAGTGTGTCACCTTTAAATATGCCTCTCTTGATTTTTACTCTTCCAACTTCTGTAATTGTATCTGACAGGGTCAATTTTATATTGGTATTACAGCTCGCCGATATGACAGATGGAAATTTCTGTATGTGAAGATCTATTTTATAGACACTGACAACGTCTAATAGCCAGGAGTGCGGGACACTATCGAGAGTCTTCTGATAGTCTAATAGAGGAGAGGCTAAATGCTGCTCAACGTACGGTAGTTCATGTATTATCCGCGTGGTGTCTGTCTTGGTTCACCCCGCTGATTTTGAGCTTGGAACTAAACAAAAACAAAGTGAAAGCTGGTGGTTCAGGTCTCCGACCACTAATAAATCTAGTTTATATATTGCATTGAGATTTACTTACAGTATGATAAATAAATGAACGAAATATCAGTCAAATTCAGTATAATAACTGATGGTACTATTTTGTGTCAGGTGCTCGACTATTTAAGGAAAGGAAGTAGTATGACTGATTAACTGATATATGTCAGAAAGCTGTACCTTTTATTTCTAAATCGAGCACTCAACCTTCCAATAAGAGAATCAAGAAACAGTTAACGTTTCATTCCACAAAGAAGAAACGCATCACAGCAAAAAGTTTACTATAGCAAAGCCAGAAAGTGAAGAAAATGAAATTATAGATAATTTATTACACAAACGTCCTTTTATCAACAAGGGCGACGCAGATCATGATTATGTGTGAAATGGGGGAAGTTTCGAACATTTGATGAGCACTGACAAATTGGAGAACCCAATTCATCACAATACAGTTTGTAGGCCTGACGATCGTTTCGCTAATAAAGTTAGCGTCATCAGAGAGATGAATAAAGTTTATTCATCCCTTCATTCATACTCAGGTCTAAAAACTAAATTCTTTATTCATCTCTCTGATGACGCTAACTTTGTTAGCGAAACGATCGTCAGGTCTGAAAACTGAATTCTTTATTCATCCCTCTGATGATGCTAACTTTGTTAGCGAAACGATCTCCAGGTCTGAAAACTGAATTCTTTATTCAACCCTCTGATGACGCTAACTTTGTTAGCGCAACGATCGTCAGGTCTGAAACTGTATTTGGAGTTGTGTACATAGTATATGTGTTCATATTAAAATAAAAGTCAATCTCATTTAAGTGGTAACATCTTTTTGAACGACCCTTAATCAAATTTAAGTGGTATCACCTTTTTGAACCATTCTGTATAAAGCTGCGTACCAATTTTGGTTACCATAGCATTGTTATTTCCGGAGATATAAAAATTGTTCGAAGGAAAACCTAAAATTTTCCCGGAAAAACTGATCCCATTTTCCTATGGCTAACGAACTTATCCAAGCCACTTGCAAAAGGAAGGTATAAAAATATACAGGATGTTCTATTTGAAATTCCAAAGTTGAGGTCATTTCCGGTCTAATTGGATGTGATAAAAATGCTGTTGTGTCTAATAGCTAACTCCCAAATTTTGTTAAATTATCTTAATAAATAAAGATTCTAGAGGGGATGAGCCACTTTTGAGTTCCACGTATATATATATATATATATATATATATATATATATATATATATATATATATATATATATATATATATATATATATATATATATATATATATATATTGAAACTAACCCTGGATATGTGTTCTAAGAGGTCTAGTTCACGCTAAGTTGAAGAAATGTTTTCAAATTTCAAAAGTCGCGATCCCCTAATTAGTTATTTTTTTCTAGGAAAATTCACTAAAACATTATTTCGTCTTTAAGATAAAACATTATACTATCAGAAGAATGAGCTATATAACAAATCATGGCATAACGCTAACAAATATTTTAATTTGAAAATGTTGTACTTGATGAAAATACTTGTTAGAAATGTTCCGTGCATGCCAAGCCAACCGCCGGATTTTAATTTCGCACCATATGGTGGTGTAAACATTTGCATGCATTTTGCTATCAGTGTTGAATTTTAGAGGATAGTAGGTAAGTCAATGATATAGTTATTATAAGAACATTGAGGTAGGTGTATTTATTATCATTATTATTATGCTCGCAGAATAATTATGTTATGAACATTCTGTAGAGCTTTATCATTTATATTATATTATACTGATATATCTATGCATTTTGCACTGCACGCCCTGTTCAATTTATGAGTCGAATAATATAATTATGGCATAATAAACATTCTAATATCATGATATAATATAACAGTAAGTAAATCTTAATTGAATATAATAAACTAGATTCAGCAGTCGAAGACGGAGCACGATGCTAACCTTGTTTTTGTTTGGTTCTGAGTTTAAAATCGGCCCGCTAAAATATTTCTGTAACGGCTAGAGACTTCATTCGGGCATTACCTGAACTACCGTACGTTAAGCAGCATTTAGCCTCTCCTGCAGCAATCACGTATTATATTACATCAGTGAGTCATTAATTACATTTTCGATTAGACCAAAATCGATTGTTAGTCAATGATTACGGTGGCAATGACACTGTAAGATGAAGCAAACTGCAGACAAACACAGAACAACTGCCTACCTGCCGACACTGACGGTTTCGACGATACGACGATAGGTGGTGACCGTATAAAGTTTAACCATTTATTAGTCAATATTTGAGTGCACCAGCGCTAGCATTTAAGCTCAACCGTTTTTTTTTTGTATTTAAACGCTCATCTGCTTACTACTGATACATTTCAACCCTGAACTGATGAACGCACCATTGAGTTCTATCATTATTTTGCGACGTCTTGTCATTCCGCTTTGACAAATCGCCAACAGTTTAATTCCAGGAGAAACGCAGTAGGACTATTGAAGGAAGTTTATCTCACAACTACTCAACACTTGGCAACAGTAGGCAATTGTTGGCAACTGTTGACCCTGGTAAACTGAGTCAGTCATTACAAGGTAGGGCCAAGCCTAATTTAGCATACACATACAACAGCTGCCGACATCGGCGACTTGGATGGTGTGGTAACAGGTGACAGCATACAGTTTATCCATAGATAAATCGAGTTTGACAGTGACAAGACAGGTGACACTGGCAGTGGCAGTAGTAGTAGAGAGTGTCTTACGCGAAAGAAACAGTGTCGTGGATTCCAATAGTTTGTTTTTAATAATCCAGTTCATAATAAACACATTTAAAGTGTTGAAATGCAACCATGACATCTGGAAAATATAATATTTAGAAACTGTAAGTAGAATATACATTTATACGCTAACCATCGTTCTATTTTCATAAGGGTAGTCACCCCTTTTTGCCTTACCTTGTTTCCTATTTGACACTGTTATTGAAGAAAGTGGTCCTTACTTTCTTTAACAAATTGTTTTAAATTATTTGGAACCTTCACGATTTATTGTAGTGTTAACGTCAAAATAACACATGCGGATGACACATTTTTAAGTAATATGGTTTTACTTCATTCATTAAAATGCCTTAGAGCGGATACAAGAATGATGCCTTCAATTGATTTACAAGAAACAATTCAAAATCAATTTCTTTTATAATGAACACTTTATTTCATCAGTAAAACTTACAAATTTTTGTAAGTCCGTGTTTTCTTTTAATTTTTTTAAAGCGGCAGGATATTAAGCAACTCCAATTTGCTTATATTTGAATTTTTATACCGCTTAAAAATATGATCACACAACTACCTATGGTTTTATTTTTATACAATTTTGTTAACATTGCGTAGTACTACTAGTGTGATCATTATCTGACTAATACACATTACCATGAATTCATTTTTAACTCATGTTAATATCATCTAATTTGTACATCCTCACCACTGAAAATGTTTGCACTAAATATAAGTACCCTGTTCTGTTTACTTTCTCAAGCCTATAAAAAATTGGGTACTTTTAATAATAGTCACAAAATTTTTCCAACTTTCGAATTGAAAGGCCACTGAATGAAGTGATAATTTTAAATCCTCCAAGCAAATGTTTAAATAGACAAGCTTGTTACTTACCTATTGATGTGATTCTGATTGGGTTCTCAAAAACTTCTTATTTGCGCTAATAAGTCTACTAAAATACATAAAATATTAAAAACACTTAAGTGATATACCTATGCACCAAGCACAAGTATTGGAACAGTTTTTTTTTAATTATTTAAAGAAAAATTGGTTCCTCAACATTAATTTTCATTGGCACCTACAATATTTAATAGGGCAATAAATTATTTAACAAATATTTGTAAACCTTATTTCTAATTAACAGTAACTATAAAAAAGTGGCAAATATCAAAAATAAATTAAAGCTTATTATAAAGTCCAGATTTTAAAAAACCAATGACACACTCTATGTTCAATTTTTTAAGCTGTAGAACTTCCGTAGTTATCGAACTAGGCATATTGCTAAATTTCATTGCTTGTTCTTTGCAGTTGAATAAGAAATGTGACACTGATAGTTGTACACAGCACTGACTACATGTAGGGGGTGGTGTTCCTTCTAGAAGATGTTGGTGTCATCTTTGTGTGTCCTAATCTTAGTCTTATGACAAGGACGCTGTCTTTACATTTTATTTTAAATTGTAACTTACTTTTTGTAATTACTGGTTGAAACAAATGTAATTTGGTATTTTTTGTTGACCAAAAATCCTGCCACTTAATAAAAGTCTCCTCTCTCCTGCCACATCTGTAAGCAGCGATGAGATCATAACACATATTGAATTTTATTTTTGTTCCACTTTTTATAGCTGTTTTAGCCTCCGAATCTGCTATCTCATTGCCTTGAATACCGATATGCGATGGTACCCATAAAAATAAGACAGAAGTGTTGCTTATCATTTCCAAATTTGGTAACATTTCTTTTATTTTGTGAACAAGGATGGTATCTGTTCTTGATTTCGTAAGTGCCTGGAGGGATGGCAGTGAATCTGTGCAAATAATATATTTTGGTACTGGGTTCTTTTTGTAATTAAGTATTGTGAGAGATTGAAGAAGAGCGAACAGTTCCCCGGTAAAAACACTAGTAGATTTAGGTAATCTAAATTTGTGATATTTTCTGTCTTCTGTGACTCCAACTCCGTCTTCATTTTTTGATGCATCAGCATATAAAATATCACAATCTGCATGTTTAGACAATTTGTCATAGAAAGCGTTTTGCAAAAGTTGTGACGGATTGACATACTTGCTGAATTCTAAGAGAGAGGTATCTACTACAACCTGTGTATCTGACCAAGGGGGAGGACCACTTAACTTGGTGTTTGGCAGAGGAGCTACCTCTCTATAGGTATCTGAGGTGCAAAGAAATCTTACATACCAAGGAGCACAACATCTTGGCGTAGCGTTAAATCTGTTAATTAGAGGTAACATTGTAAACGCCTGGTGTAAAGGATTTTTTGAATCCGACATAATCTTCACTGCATGTTGTTGCAGCAACACATTTCTTCTCAAATATAATGGTACATCGTATGCTTCAGCGCACAGTGATATTGTTGGGGTTGTTTTCAAAGCTCCAAGTGTCAGTCTCAGACTACTATTTTGAATGGTGTTAAGAGAATTTAGTAGTTTTTTACTTGCAGTACCATAAGCTATGCTTCCATAGTCTAGTTTAGATCGTATGATAGCTAAATACACTGTTAACAATGATTGTTCATCAGCTCCCCAAGTTAAATGTGATATGGCTTTAAAAAGATTAAAACTGGAAATACATTCCATTTTGAGATTTTCTATATGATATTTCCAGGTTAGCTTAGTATCAAATATTAAACCTAAGAATCGTTTTTATTCCACTACTTCTATCTGTTCTCCACGAAGTTTGAGTGTACAATTAATTGGCATATTAAAAATTTTAGAAAAAACATTGCTTGTGTTTTCTGGGAAGAGAGTATGAAACCAAGATTGTTACACCAAGCATCAATTTCGTTGATTGCTGTTTGCAAAATTTTAGCCGTGGTCTTATTATTTTTACCTCTACAAAAAATTACTATGTCATCTGCATAAAGAGATGCTGAAATTGGTGATTTAACAAGCTTAGTAATGACATATATTGCTATTATGAAAAGAGTTGGAGTCAGTACTGAACCTTGTGGAGTTCCGTTTTCCATTTTAAGTAATGAAGACCGGACATCTCCCAACTTAACATTACATGTACGATCTTGTAGGCAGTTGTTAATGAATTCTAAAATATTTCCATGTATGTTACAACTTTTCTATAATCTTTAGCCTCCAGACTTTATCGAAGGCATGTTTAAGATCAAAGAATACAGCTATTGTATTTTGTTTACAAATAAAGCCTTGTAAAACTTCGGTCTGCAAAGCTAACAAATTATCTGTGGTGCTCCGGTTTGCTCTAAAGCCGCATTGAGTTGTGCTGAAAAGGTTATTATTTTCGATGTACCATATCAAACGGTTATTGACTAGTTTCTCCATTACCTTACACAGGCAGCAAGTTAAAGATATTGGGCGATAACTATTGGGTTCAATTTTGGACTTGCCTGGCTTAAGAAATGCTAAAATGGTTGATTTTCTCCAAATCTTCGGAAAACGTTGGAAAAGAATTAGGGATGTCGTCTGGACCAGCCTTAGTATCCTTCAGGCTATTAATATTTTCCGTTAATTCTCTTTTAGTAAAAGGTTTGTTAAATGGTGCTTCCATGTTTCTATTTGAAGTCTTGTACGTGGATTCTTTTAGGGTTTTTTTTTGCGATGAAACTTGCTTGCCTGTTAGTGTTGCTAGAATATTTTTGAAATGTAGAGCCAAGAACATTGACAATTTCATGCGGTTCTGATACTATTTTACCGTCTTATTTTTTTAGAGCAGTGACGGTGTGAAAATTTTGATAACCTTTTATAGATCTTATCTTCTGCCAGATCTGTGATAGAGGTGTATCCTTATTTATAGACGATACGTATGTTTGCCAAGACTTTTTCTTAGCCAATTTTACTGTGCGATGCGATATTGCTCGTAAACGTTTGAATTCTATAAGATGTTCCATAGTTCTGTGTTTGCGATATTTATTTAGAGCTTTTTAACTGTTTTTGATTGCTTCCTCGCAGCGATTATTCCGCCAAGGAACACGGTATTTTTTTAGTAAATCCAATAACTTGCTTTTCTATATGAGTTTCTCCTGCCAATAATAAAATGTTGTGAATTTTTTCTAATGACGTATTGATATCAGTTATAGTTTCCACTGTAACAAAATGTGCTTCAGTATATTCTGTAAAAGCACACCAGTTTGCTGACTTAATTTTCCGTTTTGAAGTAGATGATTGAGTGTAATTAGTTTTGGGTAAAAATAGAGTTAAAATTGGAAAATGATCGCTGCTATATAGATCTTCACAAACAGTCCATTCTAGTGAGTGTGCAAGAGAAGAATTGCAGAGAGTAAGATCAACGCAACTTTCAGTGCCGTTAGCTAAACAGAAATATGTAGGTGTTCTTCTATTAAGTAAAACGGAGTCTGCTGTGTTTATTAGTTTTTCAATTATTTTACCTCTTGCATCAGTCTTATTCGAACCCCAGATAATATTATGACCATTAAAGTCACCCTGAATAATAAAGTATTTTGGTAAGTTTTGAACTAAAAATAATAATTCATGATATTGAAGATCATTACTTCTTGGCAGGTATACATTGCAAATTGTAATAGCTTCCGGCAAAAGCAGTCGAACTGCCACTGCTTCTATATCTAACTGTTAGTCAATATTTTTTGCATGTAATGATTTATCAACCAAAATGGCTACTCCACAACTTGCCCTTAAATACGTTGAGCGATTTTTATAAAAAATATTAAAGCCTCTCAATTTTGGAACTTCTGAGGCGATGTTCAAATTAGTTTCTTGTAGTGAGATAATATTAGGTTGATGGTCAGCAATAGCTTGTTTTAACGATTCAAGGTGCGGAAAAAATCCGCTACAATTCCATTGAAAAAGCGTGAAATCTACGTTTTATCATTGTTTTGTGGGTTACCTTATTGTCTAAACTCTTGTGAAGTCAGATCTATTTCTGATTCAGTATCATCAGATGAGTAATTAGAGAGAACCATATCGTCTTCCAAACTACAATGAGTTTTCAATTTTTTTATTGTTCTTGTGATTCTGTTCTTCAATGAGCGCCCAATTACAACTGGGTGGATGTTGTATAAAGTTGTAACTAGTTGATTTATATCAATTCTTAGTCGAGTGGCTTCTGAAATCGGATCGTAACTGTCAAAGGAATTGTCTAGAAAGTTCCTTAAGATATCTGTATTAATAGGATATTGCGATTGGTTTTGAGACATGAGTTTTTACATAGCTAGTAGTGTTTCCGATGAAATTATTGCTGATGTATCAAATTCTGGTTTTTTGCTTTTACTTTTACGTTGTTTTTTGATGATTTACCTAGGCAAAGTAAAATCATCCTCAGTTTGACTAATAACCTGAGAGTTTTCTGCCGTTGTGGTTGGAAAGCAATACGTTTTTTGTAAAGATTTTTTTGTTCTGTGGCATCATCTATTTTTTGTTCCTCGTTTTCAGTATTATACCGAGGAGCTTTATTTAAATTGGATTCAACTTTATTGACAACTGTATTTTGTGGGCAGTTGTTTGCAATGTGGCCTTTTTGCTTGCAACAAAAACATGTGAGGTCGTCATAGTTCAAAAATATTCTATATGAAATGTTATCATGAGTAATTAAAATTAAAGATGGTAGTTATTTTGTTGTTGGAGCGATATAAAGTTGACGTCTGAAACTTATAATGTGACTGTACTCTTCACCAGATATGGATGCCCTTAAAAATGTTGTTCCCGATACAGGATTTATACCGTGATTTTTAATTGCGTCGATAATAATTTCGTTTGAAATAGTTGGACAAACATTAGAGATAAGGACTCTTCTTTTTTTATAATTTTAACAACACACCACGAGGGCTTACAGCCTAAATACTATCGTACCGTGGGTGTTGACAAGGAGAAAAGAGGCAATTTGTTAATTCTGGACTTGAAGGTTCAGAGGAGAAGGAAAAACATGTGCCGGCAAGGAATTCCACAACTTGGAAGTCCTCGGGACAAAAGAGCGGGCATAACAAGATGTTCTATGTCTGGTGACCTGGACAGTAAAAGGGTGCATTCGCTCTGTTCCCCTGGTAGATCTGTCGGGAGCAGCAGGTGGGGGAACTATGGAGGAAAGCTCCTCTAAGCAATGCCCGTGCAGATATCTATAGAATAGAGAGAGGTCACCAACGGCACGTCGGTGGGCAAGGGATGGCAGCCTTTGGGTGAGGGTAGGGTCACCGATGAGACGTATAGCTCTCTTTTTGGAGATCCACGGAGACAGAACCCTCCGTGAGTCTGCGATCTTCATCTAATTGGGCTAAAGAGACAGGTTTAGAATATTGTATATTTGAGTGGAGGGTGCTGTCGTCCGCGTAACGGTGAACTGGGTTGGATGTGCTAGAGAGGAGGTCATTGATGTGGAGAAGAAACAAAGTAGGGGCTAAAGCTGGACCCTGCATTAATTGGATACAGTTTAGAGGAATGGCCATCCACAACAACAAAAATGCTCCTGTTGGAGAGGAAATTAGCTGTCCAGATACAAAGTTATGGTGGTAGGCCATAGGCCGCAAGTTTATTAAGCAGCGCTGCGTGCCAGACCTGGTCGAATGCTTCGGATATGTCTAGAGCGACAATCTGGGATTCACCGTGTAGTTCCATAGACTTGTTCCCAGAATGAGTGACAAAAGAAAGGAGGTCGGCAGTCGATCTGCGCTGACGGAATCCATACTGCCTGTCGTGGATTAGACTGTGTTCGTGCGGGCGTTACTAATTTCCTAATCTCTGTGACTGTATCACCAATCTTAATAGTATCACCTTGATTTACTAGATCTTCCACTATTTTAGTTGTTTTCAAATAGAGGCAAATACGGTTATTGGCTATTCTAGATGCATGAGTTATATTTTTATAATCTATAAGCTTACCAACTGCCTTTACGTAATCTTCCAGTTTGTATTCATCAACGCCTATCAGACTTGCATGTTCCTTTGTTGGGTAGATAACGGAAGCCATTTTCTTTGTAGTATTAGGGTACGTTGACGTGACTTTGATTTGAGAAGACATTTCTGTGCTTTTTAAGGTACTTTCATGCGTAGTTTTGCCACCCCTGTAGTCACAAGTGGATGCTAAAGATGTGGACATTGAGTCCCCTTCTGCAGTGCGTTACCACTATAACGCACTGCTGTATTGCACTTTGTTTATAAAAAATTCAAAAAGTCTAGGTGACAGGTTATCAGTGATTTACAAAAATTTAGTTAAAAAATTAAAATTACACCTAACTATTATTGTCCTTTAAACTGAACTATTAACACACCGTACACAAATAATCGTTATATTTAAATAACTCGTATTAATTACAAAATTAACAAATTTAAATAAGGAGCAAAAAGTGTCAGTCAATTTTTGACAGTGACCTGTCAATCCTATTGAACAGTTTTCTTTGATTATTAATCATATCATTAAGGTAAATTGTAATTGTGTATATCTATTACAAGCACAATCTTGCTTATCTGTAAAACACATTGTATAATTAGGAAAATTAGAAATGTAGTGTATATTGTCTGCAGGGTCCCACGATGAGGGCTGAGTAGAAATATAACAAAAATAATTGTATAAATGTAGTGTATATTGTATACAAGTGTCCCACGAAGAGGGCTGAGTAGAAATATAACAAAAATAATTGTATAAATGTAGTGTATATTGTATACAGGTGTCCCACGAAGAGGGCTGAGTAGAAATATAACAAAAATCATTGTATTTACAATTTGAAAATTTGCTTTTAAGTAATACTTATGACCGCATACTCACAAAAAATACTGTTACTGATATAGGTATATGACTTGCAGTTATGTCGAAAGTGGCTACCAGCTTTGTTATTTTAAATGAAACGGCTTAATATTCTATCAATTCTGCATATGTTTGATTAAAATACAGTATAATTTATTTAATAAAATAAGTTAAGAAAACATTAACATCAAACAGATCTCACAGTCCAGTAAATGTTTATGAAAGTCTTTTTAATTTGTTTTATTAAATAAATGTAGGTAACAGCCTATTTAATAATTTATGGGTTATTCAACAATTTTAGAAATTTTTGACAGATGCCAATTTTTGAAATTGTCTGTATATCAATCATGATGGTGATATATATATATATATATATATATATATATATATATATATATATATATATATATATATATATATATATAATAACACCACAGTAGACAAACTCCGCACCCAGAAGTCTTTGGCTTGTGCGAGGGAGCTTACACACAATATAGACAAAGGACACCACCCATAACTCATCAGAAGCCGGTCTTTTCACATTCGAGGAGTGAAAAAGACCGACTATCTGAATACGGGACGTGAACCCGCTACTTCCTAGTCCCATTCTAGAGGTTCCTCACCTCGCGAACTGAACTATTGGCCTGTGTGTGTGTGTGTTTATATATATATATATATATATATATATATATATATATATATATATATATATATATATATATATATATATTATAGGTGTTATAACGGTCGTTATTTTTAGTTGCCAATATTTAGAATCTCAATAAGGGACATCGATCTCTGCAATTCGGGCAAGGAATAATGCAAGTTCTTCACTAAACCATGCTCTTTATTTCACACCAAAGTAGCCTAATACATATTAATACCTTATTCGTTATCATATCGGACTCGCTACGTCAATTAGAGTGAATTTTCATTTAAAAAAATAATAATATAGAGGTGAGACTTTCCGAAATTTCGAATGAGCGCGAATTGGGGCACTTAGAATCCATACCCAAGGTCCGTTTGAATTTTTATATGTTTACACACACGCGAGCGCGCGCGTGCTTGCGTGCGTGCGCGTGCTTGCGTGCGTGCGTCTGTGTCGGTGTGTGTGTGTGTCCAAGCGATAACTCAAGAAATGCTCAACCGATTTGAACGAAACTTGGCACATATCTTCATTGTGTTAAGACCGTGGACGAGTTCATAAATCAGCTATAACGGACATTTTTTCCCAAGAATATATAAAAAATATGTTTGAAAACGCTATATTTTTTTTAAATATTAGAGTAAGTGGAATGAGAATCTACGTGTGGCTAGAAATGGTGTAAATAAACCTTTGTTGTGAATTTTAAGTAACTTAGTTTTAGATTTTTTTCCAAATTAAAAATAAAATCTGAAAAGCATGCATTGAAACTACGTGAGTGGTTAATGCCTAACAAACAGAGTAGTTAACTGCAATGTGTAGATTGATTCATACAACATACATAAATCATACATCAACGATAACCAAACAACACAAATAGCAGGCATAAGACATACCACCCGAACTAACAATCGAGAAATCTCGGCCACAAAAGTCCCGAATGACAGATGACATGAAATTAAGAATTTGCCAAGTAATTGTTTTTTAACTGAGGGATTCCATTAATTTTTAAGATACACTATATTTCTAGCTGACAACGGCCCCAATCAAACTTTTAGACTGAAAATGTAGTGTATTATAGTGGAAATGTAAACAAAATCAAATCATGTCTATAAAAATGATTTTAAAACAATTCGTTGTTCTATATTTAAACTTAAACATAAGACATCATCTAAGATCGAAACAGTTGTCGAATGTGTTTCAAGTCACAATTAAATTAATCCTGTAATTAGTTTACTTTTAATATGATATAAAACGTCCCAGAGCACGAAGTCAGCGTCAAGTATCAGGTTAGCACATGTGTGGTTCAGTGGTATAATACCCGCCTTGTACGCAGCTAAGCCCGTGGTCTGTTCCCGGTCGATGCATGTAACTTTTTTTAATTTTTTTTTAAATATTTGGTAGAAACAATAGTATACAGATTTCATACGTTTGAAACAAGATCTCATTTTTGTTTAAAATGCCAGGATACCTTTGTCACCTTTAAGTCTAGTATTATAATTTTCAGCAGAAATGTTGTTATTGTTAATATTGTTGAATTTTTATCAAGAAAATCCACTAATAGAGAATTTGTTTTTCAAAAACTTTTGTATTTGTTGGGAAACCCGGTTTGATTAGGTTGACTAAAACGAAATCCTCCAGGCAATTAATAAGGAGAAATAATTGCTTCGTTTATAATTTGGCAAATACTTACTTTTCTAAATATGGATTGAGTTTTCTTCTGGCAAGCTTCTGTAACTTTAATGAAATTTGTAATACAAGTTTCTTTTAAGGAGACTTGCACTACCTAGATATACTTTGAATTTCCCAGTCTCATAAAAAATTGAGTTCTGGGCATTTTTCTCAAAAGGGGCTAGAACACAAGATTTTTTCATAATAGAGGGATATCGATGGTAATACTTTCGAAAGATCTTTTCAGATGTGCGCGTACTAGGACCTCTGATACCGATGTTCAAGGTTTGTGTTTAAAATTAAAGTAAGGCTAAATGTGTTCTCACCATAATTAGAACCGCAGACCGGTTTCGCTCTAATGAGAGCTCGTCAGTACGGTATACTAATTACAGCGAGAACACACCTATAAAGTGATACAGCTATGGTAGCCAGCCTCCTAGGACATTGTGAGGTGTACGACAGGGTCGCCGAGACGGCGAATTTCGTTTCAGATTTAATTAAATTCATCCATCAAAACTTCGCAGAATATTTTTTCACACAGAAATTCTAAATATTTTTTTAAGAAAATTTCCTTCATAATTTTTGTGAGAAAATTTGCTGTTTCATAAATATTTGATATATGAAAATTCGCTAATAAAATAAATTACAATTCATACATTCTGATCTAAATACAGACGTGGAGACTTTTTCTGTGACTTCACAGAGAAAATTCTTTTGCTTGACGATGTCGTAAAAAGCGAAAACTGTTGCAGGGAAAAACAAGTTTTTCTGAAGCCACAGAAAAAGTATTTCTGCATTGAGTATGGAACGGTTTCAGCAAGTAAGGACAACAACAATCTGATCTGCATTAAAATTGAATTAAAAGGCTTAGTCCTAATCTTCTCATTAGTGATTTTTTTCTATCTATCTATCTATGTATATATATATATATATATATATATATATATATATATATATATATATATATATATATATATATATATATATATATATATATATATATATATATCTTTTGGAATATTGTAATCACTTTAAAATATACATTTTATTTGTTTGCTGTACGTTTTTGATTTCTTATTGGTTTGCGTGGACTGCAGTTTCGAACCGTCCCGGTTCATCATCAGCACGCTACTGACTGTTGTCGCTCCTGTGTTAGTGATGGGTCGTTATTTAACAATCTGTTATTTTTTAACGGTTTTAGAGCCGCAACGGTAACCACCTGGTATGGATATATAAAAATAACAGGTACAAAATAACGCTTTACACTAAACTAGAATTCGGACTCATATCTGTTTCTTTTCCACTGCAACTAGCTTCGATGAATAAACATCGGTTTTCAGCGGCAACTGTTAAATTTAACGGGATGAATGGACATGAGACTGGGAATGCTAAATATGTATGGGTATGCTATGCAGTATAGAGCGGACTTTATTTCATAACATGTTACTTAACACTTAACACGTTATTTATACTAGTGTGCTCGCTCTCGCTCACAGCTTTGGGAACGTAGGATACTATCGATCGACTATCCAGTTCAAAAATAACAGATAAATAACTGAACCTGTTATTTTCAACGGGTATTATTAAATAACGTTAACGGGTTCAACTGTTAATGGAAAATAACCATTTTGCCCATCACTATCCTGTGTGGTCTACGTCTGAGATTGTACGTGGCGCCTGCGCATTGAGCTTCTATTGGTCGGTTTACTGTTCTCTGATTGGTTGTGCCTTCGGACTGTGTCGTGTGTATCGGTCTCATGTCTTGATCACCGTGGTTTGATAATTTGTCTATTTGTATGGCCTTTATTAAGTTTTGTTTAAATGTTTGTACTTGGATTTGTACTGGCATTAATCTGGGAACAATACTACATTCAACAAACAAGCAATAAGAAACAATTAATGCCAGAACAAATCCAAATACAAACATTTAAATAAACTTAATAAAGGCCATACAAATAGACAAATTATCAAACCACAGTGATCAAGGCAGGAGACCGATACACACGACACAGTCCGAAGGAACAACCAATCAGAGAACAGTAAACCGACCAATAGAAGCTCAAGGCTCAGGCGCCACGTACAATCTCAGACGTAGACCACACAGGAGCGATAACAGTCAGTAGCGTGCTGATGATGAACCGGGACGGTTCGAAACTGCAAATAACAAACGTACAGGAAACAAATAAAGTGTATATATATATATATATATATATATATATATATATATATATATATATATATATATATATATATATATATATATATATATATATATATATTGATTGGATATCAGGGTCTGCTTTTTGGTCCTCTATTAACCTCTGCGGGTCCCATCGGTTAACGGGTTGCACCGCTGTCCTCCTACACACTTCGAGATTCAATCCTTCTTTGTTTTCGGCAGTGATGCAATGCTTGCATTTTGGTGGACAAGTCTCATAGATAGGGCGTCGGCATTACCGTGCTGTCGTCCAGGGCGGTGTTCGATGGTAAAATTGTACTCTTGAAGGCGTTTAAGCCACCTCGCCATCTGCCTCTCTGAATTTTTAAATTGAAGAAGCCAGCGTAGAGAAGCGTGGTCGGTTCTCAGGAGAAATTCTTGACCATATAGATATTTGTGAAAATGCTCCAACGTCTTGATAATGGCTAGAAGTTCTTTCCTCGTCACGCAATAGATCTTTTCTGCTTTGGAAAGGGCCTTGCTGAAATACCCTACAACCTTCTCTTGGCCTCCCTGTTCCTGCGAAAGGACACCTCCAGTACCAACATTGCTCGCGCCCGTGTCCACAATAAACCTTTGACCAGGCTGGGGATATGTCAGAATCGGGGATGAACAGAGAGCCCGTTTTAGTGCCTCGGATGCTTTTTCACAATCATTGGTCCAAATGAAGGGTGTCTTTTCTTCCGTCAGTTTCTGCAAAGGTTTCGCGATGTCAGCAAACCCCTTTACAAAACGGCGGTAATATGTGCAGAGGCCCAGAAAGCTTCGCAGCTGATGTACATTAGTTGGAATGTTCCAGTTCATAATACAGTGTGTCTTCTCTGGGTCGGTTTTCACTCCATCTGGGGTGATAGTGTGGCCTAAGTACTTGACTGCTTTCTGAAAGAGACAGCAGGGAAAGCCATGGAAAAATGAAAAGGCAAGTATTTCTATAAGTATCCAATGCTATTTTAACTAACAAAAAAGTTCGGGACGCAGCAAGTGCGTTATGGTAGTGAATTTTTATTAAATGCTTCAAACTTGGATAACTCAATTTTCTATAAACTTGAACAGTTGAATTTTGAGATGTAGTAAGGCCTTTCGCAAGGCAACATATCCACCAAATGTCATTAAAATAGCTTTGTAATTTTCGGAGAAACATTTTTTTCAAAAAAAACTCACAATTTGAAAAACTCAATTTTCTATAAACTTTGAAAGTTGAATTTTGGTACGTAGTAAGGTCTTTCACAAAGCTACATATCCGCCAAATTTCATTAAAATAGCTTTGTAATTTTTGTAAAAAAAAATTTTTTTTGAAAGAAAACTCAACATTTTCCCGGAAAACCTTGTCCGATTTTCCTGGCTAACGAACTCATCCAAGCCATTAATAAAAGAAAGGCACTTGCTGAGTTTGATCGAAATCGGTTAATTATTTTTTGAGTTATCAGTTGGATACACACACACACACACACACACACACACACACACACACACATATATATATATATATATATATATATATATATATATATATATATATATATATATATATATATATATATATATATATATATATATATATAACATATAAAAATAGAAACTGACCCCGGATATGGGTTCTAGGGATCCTAGTTCTGCCAAAGTAAGCCTAAAATGCTGAGAAAGGTGCAAAGTGTATCTAGGTTAGGTTAGGTATGTTAACTATGTGAAAACTGGAACCTGCGATCACCACTAATAAGTACAGTTGGAGAACTCAAATCACCACAACACATATTTCTTCCTTTTCTTCCTCTGAAGACGTTGACATGGTCAACGAAACGATCGTAAGTCTAGAATTTTTCTTCCTCTGAAGACGTTGACATGGTCAACGAAACGATCGTAAGGTCTCAGAATTTTTCTTCCGCTGAAGACGTTGACATGGTCAACGAAACGATCGTAAGGTCTCTGAAATATGTGTTGTGGTGATTTGAGTTCTCCAAGTGTACTTAGGTAGGTTAAGTTGTGAGTGGTCCATAACGGTCTCTCCACTGCCACCTTAAGGTCTATTGTGGCTCACGTCTAATTGTGTTATATTTCACACAGCATATCCAGTCTGCTACAGAGGTCGACAATTTTTGTGGGCGACAGTTGACCCAAATCTTCTGGTGTAAGCTGTGTGTTGCCAAGAAGCAGGTGTCTTGTCCTGTCCGCAGCCGGACAGAAACATAGCACGTGCTCTGCTGTTTCGTCACTCTCCATACACAGCCGGCACTCCGTCTCTTGACCGAGACCAATTCGGTGCATGTGGTGACGCAAGCGACAGTGTCCTGTATACAGGCCGACCAGAGTTTTCAGTTGTTATCTGTGTAGCTCTAGAAGTTTTTAAGCCCTTTACTGAAAGGCTATTTATGAAGGCCTTAGAATGTGCTAGTCCTGACAGATTTTGCCATTCCTGGATCGTCGTTCTATCTGTCCAGGTCTTTAATATGCGTTTTGCTGTGCATGATGATATCCCCAGCACAGGTTCTGGTCCGATAGAGTCTTCCTGGGCACCACCCATGGCAAGCGCGTCGGCCGCTACGTTGCCATCAAGGTCTGAGTGACCCGGTGTCCAAACCAGCGACACCTCATTGCAGCTGCCTACTTCGTTGAGGGCATATTTATAGCTCCATACCGTTTTTGAATTGCAACGGTATGAACCAAGTGCCTTTATTGCAGCTCGTCTATCTGAGTATATCTTTATCGATTTGTTTGTGCAATGGTTTTATATAATTTCCCTCGTACACATCTCGATGGTATACACTTCTGCCTGGTGTATGGTTGCATACTTTCCGAGGCTAGATGATATTTTTGCATCGGTGTTGCCGCCATATGTGCCAGCTCCTGTCCCCCAATCGGTTTTGGAGTTAGAGTACCAACAGAGCTCTGCCCTCAATAGGGTTATCATCGGTCTGATAACCGCTACATGGAGCCAGTACATCTGTTGTGCGCTTGTTCCCACTTATTTCTACAGATTCTTCGACATGTCCACAGGGATAGTTTTACCCTGGGATTACATTCTTTTTAACTGTACGTTCCGGTTGAGCGTCTTATCTAGAGTAACCCCGAAATAGTTCGCCTGTTTCATGAATGGAATTGTTTCCCTCATAAGAATAGGTGGTTTTAATTTGTCCAACCTTCTTCTTATCGTAAATGGAAGAATGATGGATTTACGGGGTTTCACAAACATTTGCTCCCTCCGGCACGAATCATTCACTACATTTAGTGTCTCTTGAAGAGTATTTGAAAGTTCTTCTTTAGATTTACCTCTAACCCTTATGGCAAGATCATCTGCATACGCCTGGACCTCAACCTCCCACAGTTCCAGGATAGCCAGCAAATCATCCACAAAGAGGGGATAATACTCCTCCCTGCGGGTACCCGCTCGAAGACCTGAAGCTGACCACGTCCCCTGCAACGCGTTAATAATGATCTGGTTATGCATCCAGCCACAAATGCTACGTTCCACCTCTCTAGCGATAGCAGCTTCGTAGAGGAAGTTAGGTAATGCATTGTTAAATGCTCTAAAAAATGCATCTACTCAGAGAGTAAAAAATGCTTGGAGGTTTAAGGAAAATATAACAACTTTTGAATAATTATTGTACGAAAAGTCATGTTACTCTCTAAAACACTACATAATTATTATATGAGAACTGGCTTCTTCAAAATTGATTTTGCAATGTTTTTAGATGCTTTCAATTATTTTGATGGTTTCAAAAGTAAAAAAATCATCCTTTTCTCAAACCAAAAAGTCATTCGCCAGGATTTTTTTTCTTCTACAAAGTGTATTGTTCTACAGGGCGTTGATATGCGTACAATTTTAACACAAAACAATCCATATCTTTTAAAATACCCAGGGTATTGTATTTAACCCTATATTAATAGTGTTTTTTCTGCTTGAAAATGAAAACGCTTGTAATTTTGAAATTATTATTCAGGTGAAGTCATACAAACACTTTTAACAAGTTTTGTTTTATTACGAATAAATTTTGATTTGATTTACATTGCTATATCTATCTACAACGCTTAGAAAAGTCAATTTTTCTCCAACAAAATTTGCTACCATGACACACATGATCCTTAGGGGCCCTCTTATATAATTGCCACGTTATTTTTCTTAAATACTTGTTTCACTTTGTCAGATTCATAGATTTTAAAATGTCATGGCTGATTTTATTACCTAGCAACACCGTTTTCTTACCCCCGTAGATTATAGTTTGTGTGGGTCGTGAAGACTTTGCAATACTAAACACTTCCACCTACCAAGTTCTTTTGTGCGTACCCCATCATCTTAATTAAACCTGTCATTCTCAGAGTTTCTACGTAGTTTATCAGCTTCCTGGGGACTAATTCCATTATGTTCGTAAGCACGGTTTCTTCGAGGAATTGTAGTCTTTTACAGGCAGTGGACTATTTGCAAAACACTGCAAGCTTAAAATAATTGCATAATAAATGTTCGGAAGCTAAATTCTGATACTACATCCACTTCCCACTATCAGCTTTTCCTAATTTGAAGTGAGTATCTTAATGGACAGTGACCTTTAAAGTTTAAGTTATTTTGCTCATTTGCCAAAAGTGGTTAATTTTTTTTTTAGCTAATACACCTAATTTTCTTTGTCTTGTTCACAAAAGGGTTTTGGACTTTGTATTATAGACTGGATTTCTCCTTTTGTACAGCTTTTTCGTTATTTTCGATCCATCTTCTTAGCTGACACCCATTTTAAAACAACCACATTTTCCCTGGAGATAGTTTTGCGGTCTCAAAGAAACTTAGGAGGTCCAAGTATTGAAACTGGTATTCATAACATCATATGCGAGTATTTTTTAGCCGCCTGTGAAATATTCTTTTCTCTTCTAGCCTTAATAGCAAATAGAATAAGGAGCAACATTGAGAATTACTTGATGAGAATCAAGATAATATCTGATTTAAACCTGAGCGGGGAACTAATTTAGTAGTGCTGGCACTTAAAACAATAGGAGAAAGGAGGATTGAAAATAATAAAGATATGTTGATTCCTTTGGTAGACCTGTAAAAAGCATTCGGTAATACGTATTGTAAAATATTGTTTCGTATACAGGCTGTCCCATTTATGCTTCAAAACAATCCGGCGCGGCTACCTCGCGCTAAAATAGTGTAACTTTGTCGTATGACATTGTTCTCTTAGAAGCTTGTTGACTAATCAACAGCGTGTTGAAGTTCTACCAAAAAAGTATATAAATTCAGCTGTCGTATGTCCAAAAAACACACATCAGAGAATGACTGCCTAACTAATAATAAAAGACTGAGGTTGGACACTGTGGCTGGAAACTTAAACAAAGGGCAGAATTACCCCAAAAACCACAAAAAGAATAACAGTTATGCGCTAGATACGTATTTTGACAAAGAAGTTGACTTCATCAGTAGCTGTCACTAAACTATGGGCAAAATTATCATATTTATAGACCTAAACTATACATTAAAAATGTAATCCCGATGATGCAATACCGGATGGTGCAATATCACATCATGAAATACCGGATGATGCAACACAGTATGATGTAATATCAGGTGCTTCAGTACCGGATGACGTAACACCGGGTGGCATTATTCAAGGACTATTGTTGTGTCGGTGGATACGCCCAACCGGTTGTGTCGATGTTGAAAGCCACCATGGATTATTTCGTGATATTTCAAAAAGTGCTGAATTGACCGGACCCATGTCTAAATTCATCAAATTCTGTGGATTCACCTTGCGGATTTTAAAACTTTTCAAAGCATCTAACTTGCGATAATCTGTGGTGGCCTGCAACAAGTTAAGGTTACTATCGCCTACCTTATGTCTCTAGTCAATCATAGGTTAGGTTGGAGTTGGAAGCCTATTATCTTCATATGGCGATAGTTAGTAATTTAGATAATAGTAAGTTTGAAAGTTTAAGCAACTCTCATCGACGAATGTTCGAGGTTATTGCTACCTAGTTTTTCGGCGAAAAATTCCATTGAATTCATTAACAGAATCAAAAATATTAAGTAAAAACCAAAGGAAGTACTGATCTCTTTTGATGTCAAGTCGTTATTCCCCAACATCCCCATCGATATAGGTCTTCAGTATCTTCGGGACATGCTTCATGATAACCAGCTCTCAGACACGCTGGTAGAGGAATATATTAAGTTAATTTCACTAAATTTCAGAGTTTCTTTCGAGTCGGCGGGAAGTTTTATCGGCAGACGGAGGGAACCACAATGGGAAACCCATTGTCTCCCTTCGTTGCCGAACTCTTCATTAGCCGATTTCAGAGTGACTTTGCTGGGGCGGTGGAGTATTTTCCGAGATATGTCGATGATAGTTTTGCCATATTTGACCTCAGTAAAGATAACATCAATAATTTTGTTAATAAGTTAACAGTAGATTCCCTTCAATCAAGTTTACCTACGAATTGGCAAACAACGACCAATTGCCCTTCCTTGATACCATTGTAGATAGGTTAGAATTTGACATTTTTAGGAAAGGAACTTCTACAAATCGCTTCAGACCATCAGATTCAAATCATCCTTCTGGTCACAAAATCTCGATTGAGCTTTCTTGTTCGGAGGTTACTAAGTTTTAATTTAATCAGTAAGCAATAAAATTTAGAGATGAATAAGATTATAGATATTGCGATTTGTAACGGTTTCTCTCTAGACATTGTGTATAGATTAGTTACTACGCGTAGGTGGAAAATGTCGATAAGTAACATTGAAGCCTGAATCCGATGACCCAACCAAAAAGTTTGCTCTACTTCCTTTCTGTCCTTTTCTTAAAAAAGGGTAAGAGAAAATATTCAAAGATAACGACTTGAAAGTTGTTTATAAAGTTGATAAAATGAAGAACCTTTTGGATGGGCGAGAAAATCTATATTGGGCAAACGCGAAGATCAGTAACAACAAGATTCAAAGAGCACATAGCTTATTTCAGATTCAATAAAGCAGAAAAATCTAGCCTTGCCCAACCTATGATTCACTCGGGACAAAAGGTAGGCGATAATAACCCTAAGTTGTTAAAGGCAAGCACGGATTATCTGAAGTTAGATGCTTTGGAAAATTTGGAAATCCACACAGTTTAAACCACGACAGGCAGTATGGATTCCGTCAGCGCAAATCAATTGCCGACCTGCTTTCCTTTGTCACTCGTTCTTGGAACAAGTCTATGGAACCACACGGTGAATCCCAGATTGTCGCTCTAGACATATCCAAAGCATTCGACCAGGTCTGGCACGCACCGCTGCTTAATAAACTTCCGGCCTATGGCCTACTACCAAAACTCTGTACCTGGGCAGCAAATTTCCTCTCCAACCGGAGCATTTTTGTTGTCGTGGATGGCCATTCGTCTAAACTGTATCCAATTAATGCAGGAGTCCCTTAAGGTTCAGCTTTAGCATCTACTTTGTTTCTTCTCCACATCAATGACATCCTCTCTAGCACATCCAACCCAATTCATAGTTACGCGGACGACAGCACCCTCCACCAAATATACAATATTCTAAGCCTGTCTCTTTACCCCAATTAGATGAGGATCGCAGACTCATGGAGGGTTCTATCTCTGTGGATCTCCAAAAAATATTGGACTGGGGAAGTAGAAATCTTGTACAATTCAACTCCAACAAATCTCAGTCTTGTATCTCATAAGAGATACACCAGTCCTAGACCCATCACAATGAACAACCAAGTTATTCAAAGTAATGAGTCCTTTTCACTTGTTGGCATTTCTGTGGTTCGAAATCTCAATTGACACCAACATCTCCCATCAATTTCAGAAGCGGCTGCTAAGAAATTAGGTTTCCTCTTCCGGGCTCGCAAATATTTCTCACCAGCTAATCTCTATATCTTACATACCTCACAAATAAGGCCAAACCTCGAATACCGCTCCCACATCTGGGGTGCCGCTGCCGCTTCTACGCTCGCTATCCTGGACTCCATTCAGAAGAGAGCTATACGTCTAATCGGTGACCCTACCCTCACCCGAAGGCTGCCATCCCTTGCCCACCGACGTGCCGTTGGTGACCCCTCCCCCCTCTCTCCCTCTCTCTCATACAGATATCTGCACGGGCACTGCCCGGAGGGGCTTTCTTCCATAGTTCTTCCACCTGCCGCCCCCAACAGATCTACCAGGGGAACAGAGCGAATGCACCCTTATACTGTCCAGGTCACCAGACATTGAACATCTTGTTATGCCCGCTCTTTTGTCCCGAGGACTTCCAAGTTGTGGAATTCCCTGCCGGCACATGTTTTTCCTTCCCCTCCGAACCTCCAAACCTTCAAGTCCAGAATTAACAAGTTGCCTCTTTCTCACTGTATCTAGCTATACCAAATTTTAATTTTATTGCTTCATAGAAAATTGAGTTTTGGGGATTTGTCGTAAAAGGAGCTAGAATACAAGATATTTTTTCGATAAGAGAGAGATATCGATGGTACCACTTTCGAAAAATGATTTAAATGAGCGTATCTTGGAACCTTTAAAACCGATTTTCAACGTCTGTTTAAAATTAAAGTACTAATTTTACTAATATGCTGTACTAATAGTGTACAATTCTTATGAAAATTCACTACGATAACGCACTTGTTGCTTCCCGAAATTTTTATTTTATGTCTAAAGGAAACTAGCATACAAAATTTACACGGTATAACATCAACATCAAACTTAAACGATTTGGAAAGTTTGCTGGCTCTGTATACTTAGCAATACCACTCGGAGAGCTCTAACTACTATCGTGAAACCACAGCATACTTATAACTATGATGTGGTAAAACTTTAGGCAAGTTGTTTCTAAATATTATTCCTACCTAACTTATATGAGAATATTTGAAAATTAATTTTAAGATGAATTAAAAGTTAGCATTTAATCAATAAATGAGGTAAATATAATAAGATTATTAACAATTGAAAAGTTTGCGCTGGCGTTCATATATTTACCCGTAAGACATGCGCGCCACTCTTCACCCTTTAGTCCTCGTTTCTATGTTCAAAATATGAAGCTGTGTGTGATTGCGGACAGTGCAGTTGGTTTTTCCGCGCTAGTGTTATCTCCACCGGAAAATTGTAAATGACACATTACAATTAACTCCTACACTGTTTCCTATTATCAAGACTTGAGTTAGTCTAGCAGTGCTTTAACTTTATTGAGATAATGGATAATACGAGAAGGTATAGTTGATTTTAATGCGTTGTTTATGTAGTTAAAAATTTTCGTATGTTATTGTCATTTAAACCATAACAATAAAGTTTTTTATTTGCTAGTCTTAATTTTTTTAAAGATTACAGCAATAGTCAATATTTTCTTCTAGAAAAAGTAAATCTATTTATGAATTAAAATTTAATTAGAGCTGTCAACGTCTCTCTTATTTAAACACCATTAATGTGACCACTAAACTTTTAACGTCATTTACGTGTATTGAATAAAACAAAATATTTCTGTGAATATTAAAATACTAGTTATAATCTGGAAAGTTTTAAACAGTATCTAAGCAAGTACCTTTTTTTGAGTTATCACATTAACTTGTTGAATATTCGTCGCGAATCGGAAGTGTAAAAAATTTGGACGCAGCAAGTGCGTTACGGTAGCGAATTTTCATAGAAGTTGTTACACCTTTTACGGATATATATATATATATATATATATATATATATATATATATATATATATATATATATATATATATATGTTTACCAGGGTTGGCATGATTTAAATCACTTGATTAAAAATAAACCCTTCATTTAAATCAACATAAAGTAATCATGATTTTTGCCAACCGTGATGGAAACTTACCTCGGTAACCCTACAGTTTAACTCTCCTTACCAGTCAGATCCTTGCTCACACCAATTTATTTGTTCTAGTTTACGCGGTGTTTCCACTTCATTTCGCTTTAGCGGCTTAAAGTATTATGATACCCCATTCGTTACTATAACGCACTTGCTGCGACAGTACTTCTTTCATAGTACGTACTGATATCGTATTCGTTACCATAACACATTTGCTGCGTCAAATACATATTATGATTAAACTATAATTATATATATATATATATATATATATATATATATATATATATATATATATATATATATATATATATATATATATATATATATACTTTATGGTTACGACATTCCTTAAAAAAAATTGACGCAACGTTATGATAACAAATGAGGTATATAAAACAAGGTAGCACTTGGAATACATTTATTTTTTGTGTAAATGTTATGGTGCATACCTTAGGTACTTTAAGTTTCCTGTTTTATGACAGAATGAAAAGCATGTCAAGAAATTATGGTAACAATTTTATCTGTAATCAGCAGGGACTGAATAAAAGTATGTGGGTGTGTGTGTGTGTGTGTATTATGATACTTCATTCGTTACCATAACGCACTTGGTACGTCATTATTTCTTTTATAGTAGGTATTGATATCTTATTCGTTATCATAACACGCTTGCTGCGTCAGTATTTTTTTATAATACGTATTGAAATATTATTCGTTACGGTAACACACTTGCTGCGTCAGTATTTCTTTTATGATACATATTGATAGCTTATTCGTTACCATAACATACCTGCAGCGTCCATATCTTTAAATTTACTTTCTAACTAAGTCCTTTACCATAACGCACTTGCTGCGTCAGTATTTCTTTCGCAATGCATATTGATACCTTATTTGTTACCATAACGCACTTGCCGCGTCCGTATTTTTTAACTTAGTTTCTTAATTAAATCCAGAGTAGTAATGAGAAGGAAGTGGCAACACCGCGTAAAGTCGAACACAGAATTTTTTTACGCGAGAGTCTGGCTGGTAGGGAGAGCTAAATTGTATGATTCCGTGCCCTCGAATATAAGTTACCGATTTCAACATCTATTTTTTCGAATACCGCAGAAGACTTGTTAAAGATCGTACCTAAAAGTTCAAATTCCTATAAATTTTATATGTCTAAAAGAAAGGCTGATGATAAAACTAAAAAATTTTGGTTCAAAAAGCTCACATATATCGAAGTATTGGATATAATATCTGGATTAAAAAACACGTGTTTCTTGGATGGTTTCAATATAAATATGAAAATTTTAAAATGCATTAAATATGCTATAATAGTCCCACTCACAAAGTTGATTAACATTTGTTTATCTAGGAACATATTTCCGAATGCCTTGAAACTGTCTAGGGTCATCCCGGTTTTCAAAAAGGGAGATTGGGAGTCATTGGAAAATTACAGACCAATTTCTATAATTCCATTTCTTTCCAATATATTTGAAGTTGTGTTGTACAACCAAATTAGTTCATACCTAAAGGATAACAACTTACTGTCACACTCACAATTTGATTTTAGGAAAAATCGATCTACATCTCTAGCAGTAAGTAGCCTAGTGGATGATGTTTGGATGGGCATTTGTCTGTGTCTCTCATGATATTTTAATAAACAAGCTTCAGTTCTACGGCTTCGATACCGACAGTATCACTTTTTTAAAATCATACCTGGAAGACCGATCTCAGTTTGTGTCAGCTAATGGTGAAAAATCACCTACATTAGATCTACAATACGGTGTGCCACAGGTATCGGTCTTTGGGCCTATTTTATTCTTGATATATATCAACGACCTACCTAAATCAACTGACTTGGGTAATTTTGTTCTATTTGCTGATGATACGACTTTTGTTTTCTCAGATCCAAACATCAATACAGTACACCCTACCATTATCAGAATAAAATATGTCTGTCAGGATTGGTTCTCGGCAAATCAGCTTAGCTTAAACAGCCTAAAATCGGAGTCTTTATTGTTTTCGTTAAAGCACAATCTCGTCAATGGCGCTAACACCGAGCTTGTGAAGTTCCTTGGAGTTATGGTTGACAGCAAGCTGATTTGGGACTCACATTGCATCTATGCATGTCAGAGGGCATCCCGTGGCATGTTTCTCCTGCGGAGTCTTTCGGCTCAAGTCTCTACTCCTACCTTAAATAGTGCATACTATGGTTGTGTGCATAGTATCTTAACTTATGCAATTCTCGTGTGGGGACACTCATCACACTCTGAATTTGTTTTCGCAACCCAACGTAAGGCAATCCGAATCCTGGGCGGTTTGGGGTATAGAGATGAATGCTGTGGCCACTTTAGAAGCTTTCAGATACTTACAATACCTTGTGTCTATATTTTGCAGTGTCTTTTATATGTTAAGTGCCACGAATCAGACTTCACTAGGCACAGTACCATTCACAGTCATCTTACGCGCGGTAAATATAACTTCGCAGTCGATTTTACGAATGAATGGAATGAAATTTTATAACAAACTCCCTCATAATATAAGAAATTCACATTACAACAAATTCAAGTCTGACATTAAGAACATTTTGATAAGCAATGCTTTTTATCCATTTGATAAATATTTTGCTTATCTTATAAAATAAACGCTCCCACGCCATGCTACTTTTATCATTTTTTATAACGTCAATTGCATCGATATTGTTGTATCCCGGGACTTTTGTTAACTTGTTCTGTTTTGTGCTGTTTTTTTTTTTGTTTTTTTTTGTTTGGATGTTAATCCACATTTTTTTGTTTCTGTATATTCATGCAGGTTTTAATTGTGTGTTTTGACCTATGCTGCTGATTTGTATGTATATTTGTGAATAAGATGTATGTTATCACTTTTGTGATTTCGTTTGTACGCATAAGTACATGACCTGTGTAATGCACCACTGTGCAAAGACGCCAATAAACAATTATATGGGTCTTAGTTCACCCAAGTCGTCATCTCGTGAAAAGCGAATTTTGATATGCAAATTAATTAAAAATGTGTTTTATACAAAAATTTGAAAAAAAAATCATACAAATATGTTTAAAAAATTGTTTATAAAAATGGTTTAACAAATATGACCCACGAAAATTCGATAAAAAATATTAATGCTACAAAAATTGGTTGAAAAAATTGTACGTAAAAAAATTCGATCAAATATGTTTGATGAAAATTCCGTTAAACACAAATTTTCACGATAATTTATTAAAACATTGTTTTCCACCAATTTTGTTAAAAACAATATTTCATGAAAACTTCGCAAGAATTCTAAACAGATTTTTCTCTCATATGTAATTAGCAACAATTTTTCTTTTAATAAAATTCCCTAAAACCTGTTTGTAAGAAAATTTACTATTTCAAGAACATCTTGTACATGAAAATTCGTTAATAAAATAAATTAAAAATTATACAATCTGATCTAAATACAGGCGTGGAGACTTATGCCGTGGATTCACAGAGGAACTTTTCCTTTTCCATGCCGTAAAAAGCAAAATAGATTACAGAGAAAAACAAAACACTTGTGAAGCCACAGAAAAAGTCTCTATGGTTGTATTTAACCTAGATAGTATAGTTTCTAATTTATTTTATTAACTGTATGGAACGGTTTCACCAATTTAGGGCAACCATAAAAAAAGGTTCCGCTCGCCTTTGAGTCGGCTTGCTTTTTAATTGCCCTAAAAACTATTGGAAAATTTAAGTTTAATATTGTATCAATTCTCATCACTTTAAATTGGACTTCAGCATTCATTAGCATGTCTTTCCCGTACTGTTTGATAGTTGTGAATGTCAAATTACAATCATGTAAATCAGCACCTGCTGCTGGGTCAAAATAGTTCCTGCCAACCAATTGCAGCTTCATTTCAACAAGACATTTCCTGACAATAATATTAAAAATTTAGAGATAATGCATGTCGCCCCCAACTACCTCTCCAATCAATCGAATTTTGATCTGTTACGCTCGGTTTTTTTGTTGGCTTGCATTTAATTATCTTACCAACTGTTTGAGAATTGTCAATGGCTACTTTATTTTTTTATGGGAAATGAGCAAACCAATTATCGCCATGATGAATTATGAAAATTCGCTATTTGGTAATACACTGATTTTTAACAGGCAGCCGTAAAGAAGATTTAACTGCGGCCATATTGAGCACAAAGAAGCATCGATTGAGGTAGAGAATCACATCTTAAAAATATGTTAGCTCCTCAAAAAAAAAAAAAACTGAGACGCAATTGTATTTCTTTGTTGTGTATTTTAATACAATGGGCCTTATTCATTTGAAAATATCCAAATATGAAACGGAGTTGGATCGTCAGCAGCAAGTTGTTTTTATGCTTACTAGAAAATATATATTTCTATTAAGAATTCCTACTAAAGAGTAAATTCGTTGATCTGTCAACGATCTGAAAGATTTCCACTGCTGTGTGATTTTTCGAGGCAAAGCTGTTTTAGACAGTCAGAAGGAAGAAAATGAAAAGCTGCAAATTGTTACAAGCCAGGCGCATGGCTAATATTCAGACGGTTGGAAGAACGCAAGAAATTTGTCATTCGACTGGTGACTACTCAGTGTATCGTTACTTGTTTGGTCACGGCGGTTTAAAACCCTAAACTGATCAATTCGAACAATCATTACATTTTATTAGTAAAAGCACTATCAGTTTTTTTCCGAATTTTCCAATTTTCTTGGTAACTTTTCAAGTTCTTTCCCCAAAAACCTCATTCGGGCTATTACGAACATTTTTGTCATAAAATTAGCCAAATCGATGCATGCGCTTAACAACGAACAGCATTTAATTTTTATTTATATAGATGGGTTCACAAAAGTGTGTTCCTGCTAACAGATCACGTCGCAGAAGTTTTGAACTGAGGAAAAATGGTACGGGTAAAATTGTTGTTCCCGTAAAATATTAAACGCAGTACCCTGAGCCAATCGAACATTGACTGAAAATATTCTGCGTAGAAAATTGAACAAAATATTTTTCACGAAAATTCACTAAAACCATAATTATTTGCGCGATATTCTTTAAACCATTATTTTTCACAAATTTCGCTAAAAAAAAATGTTCGTTCAAAAGTTTGCTAGATATTTTTTCACACAAAAAATCGCAACCAATTTTTCTTTTATGAAAATTAGAAATCTGTATCATTTCAAACGAATTACACCAATGCAAATATAGCGGACATGTATTTCGTGAAAGTCGAGGGGTAAATCGCTGGGGTATTTTAGTGTACAAGGTAAGGAATTGCAGGGGCATTTCGAGGTATTTCGGGGAGTTTCAGGGTATTTCAGGGAATTTCGAGGCATTTCAGGGATTTTGAGGTATTTCGGGGAATTTCCAGGTGTATTGGGGCATTTTAAACGTATATTGCATAATATTTCGTGAAATATTCCACAGTTTGGCAACGTTGTACTAAAAGTCGCCGGGCCGCTATTTTGCTGATGCAACGTGCGACGTCCATCGTGCCACGCTCACAAGTTTGTGTTGTTATTTACATTGTTTTGGTGATTTTTTTTGGTGAAAAATCAACAAATACACAACGTAGTTGGATTTATACTAATTACTATACCCATTTGAAAAGAAAACATTTAAGATTAGATTCCAGATTAACTGACAGTATCAAAAATACGCAAGATGGGTCATGTGGAGAATTGGGTAAACTGTCTGTTAAAACTAGTTCTACCAATATTAGCATCTATTTCGTAAAACTCGATAAAGCAACAAGTATTGACGAAAGTCCTAATAGATCAAGCAGTGTCAGAGATGATTCCGTCGATGAACATTATCCTGAAAGTAGTAACTTTGCCGTGAGTTTTGATAACACGCAGAAGTCGGAATCGAGGTCGGAATGTAGCAAGTTCAATGAAGGATCCCAGATAAATGGAATTCAGTCCATAAAATTAAACAATTTTGTTCCAGTCATTAGACAGAAGAACAGACCGAGGTACAGACTTATATTCGATTCAAGAACAACCGGTTACAATATTGCCGATAATATTGCCCACCACGGCATATACGACGAGTAATAAAAATATAGAATTATTACCAGAAGAAATATCTGAAAATCATGATAACGCAATGTCTAAAACAATGTCTCAAAATTTTATTACTTCAAAATGGACCGCTTGTAAATACAGCCGTGAAGAAAACGAGAAAAGCTTTATTAAAATAAAACATTATTAACAAATTTTTATCAAATCTTACCAGATATCAGTTCTGTTATTGGTGCTAATATTAATAGTAATCCAAGTATTGTAGATATGTTAAATGACACTGTAAATAGGTTAAATCTACATAATGATAACTCAAGTAGTAGATTGCCTACTCGCTCATCTTTAATACGTAATACATTTTTGGAAACTTTGATTAAAATTGCCCGTATTAATAAAAATCGGCCTTGCCAAAAATATGTTTATCATGATGACTTTAAATTTTTTTCTTTATATCTTTTTTATTTAGGAGGGAAGCTTTTGTACAAAACATTACATGGAAATTTAACCAGTATTTTACCATCTTTTTCAACGTTGTATAGATTTAGAAATAAGTTACAGGATAGAAGTGAAGAAGGGCAGTTTGATTTTAAAGGATTGAATACGTTCTTGGAACAAAGGGATTTGCCAAAATATGTATGGATATCAGAAGATGGGAGGCGAATTACTGGCAAAATTGAGTATGACTCGGTCACAAATAAAATACTGGGATCTGTTCTTCCATTAGAACATGGTGTTCCAAATAATTCTGTTTACGTAGCCACATCGGCAGAAGTAATCAATAGCTACTTTCAAACAGGTGAAAAAGCAGATTATTCCTACTGTATCATGGCGCAACCAGTGGATATAAATCCTCCCGCTTACTGTTTGGCAGTATTTGGAACAAATAATAAATTTAATAGCTCTGATATATCTACGAGATGGAAGAAAAAGATTGCCAAGGCATCAACTTATGGTATAAAAATAATGGGTTATTCGTCTGATGGAGATACTCGCCTTTATGGGGCAATGAAATAGAAGCAGATTTTTCAGATAAATTGATCGAAAATCAGAAATGGTTCCACATGAATAATAACAATAACTTTTTGTGCTTGCAGGATCAAACTCATGTTTTAACGAAGCTAAGGACAAGATTTTTAAAACCAGGAGTAAGGCTACCAATGAGAAAATATGTGGCAACAGTAGAGCATCTCAATACTCTTATTAAAGACACATCTAAAGATAAACATCAGCTTACAAGGTCTGACATTACTTTAGAAGATAAAATGAATTTCAATTCAGCAAGAAAAATAAGTACCAACGTTGTGCAAAAGTAACTTAGTGAAATTGTAAATAGTAATGCTAAAGAAATGTACTTAAAAATTTTCGACTATTTAATGGCTGCATTGATTAATAAAGACGAAATTTTGCACAATAGAATATACAAAATTTGGTATTCAGTATTTTTTGTAAGACTTTGGCGTAAGTGTATTAAACGGGAGTCACAATACAGCTTACAAAAAAATTATATAACTCTTAATTGCTATACTTGCGTTTAGATAAATGCACATATGCTAATTAAACTTATTGATCTTTTCAAAGAAAGCAATGATCTCGATGCAAAGATGTTCTGTCCTTGGCTCCTCAGCAGTTAACCTCGCGAGGCAATGTTTCGATCAGTAAGGTCATTAACGTCAACTTTTTCTACTGTAGTGAACTTTAGTATAAAAGATATTTTAGGAAGAATTGACCGAATATCTTTTATAAATTACGTAATAAATGATTTAAAAAACGTGTACATATTTCCGAGAGACACACAAAGACACAAAGAACAGAACTGTTATACTATTAATGAAGACTTCTTAAAAAACGTGGACATAGAGAAAATAGTAAATACTGCACTACAAGCTGCATTAAAGGATGCAAGAAATTTCGATATGAAAGTAACAGAGGATGATTGCTATTCTTTTTAGATATTAAACAAAGTGAAAATATAAGTAATTCTGCAAACTTAGATCTCGATCTCGACATCGACTTAAAGGAACAAACAAATATTGAAATAGATTCCGAAATTATGACACCAAGAACAACCTGAAAATGTCTTGCAAAAGCAGATATTAATTAATGATTATGTTTTGGATAGTGAAATCAGGGACGTCATTGAAGAAGATGCTACTAATTTAAGAGATTTTTCACACAAAAATATAAAAATGGCAGAAAACAGCTCTTTTGCAAAAATTTGTTTATCGCAAAATAAAACCGCTATAATAAAAAAATCAAGTTACTGTTGGTTACTTAGTGACAACAACGGAAAAGTTAGCAGTGGCAGACTAAAAAGGTTTATAACTTCAGAAAAAAAATCTCAAAGCAATTGTTGAAAAGAAGCTAGATAAAAAGCAAAACCCTCGGCAAAACCCGAGGAAAAAATTTAAGCGATACCCTAAAAGTGAAAATACTGGAAACTATACCGCAAATCCTTGCGTAATTGAGTTAAATGACTTCTATAATACATATTAAGAGATTTTTTGTTTTTAAAGTTGGACAGACTAATGATCTCCATAATGATATACCAAATAGATTTTCTGATGTGTTTTATATTTTTTTATAAGTTTTTGCGAGGGTTTGTTCAAGAATGCCAATTTGAAAGAGCCAAACCACCTATTTTATATGAGTTTCGATATGTTTAGTTTTATTTTTTGCTTAAGAACATTTTGTGTTATTATGTGAGTTTGTTTTATTTTTAATTTAGTGTGAATAAAAATTTAGTGTCGAACATGAATTTTTCTTTCTTAAAACATTTTACATAATAGTATTTACCAATACGTATTACACTACTTCAGTCGATTATTATTTTTCGGTTAGAGTAAGCATTCACAGACATGTATGTATATGTATTTATTTGAGTTTTAATACATAATAACAGTTGTGACGTCACAAAATAAATAGAGTTTGCTGGGAATTTCAAGAGCGCTTTGGATAATTTAATGGAATTTAGGGGAATTTTAGAGGAATTGTCTAAAATTCCCCTAAATTCCATTAAATTATCCAAAGCGCTCTTGAAATTCCCAGCAAACTCTATTTATTTTGTGACGTCACAACTGTTATTATGTATTAAAACTCAAATAAATACATATACGTTGAATCTCGGAAAATTGCGGGGAATTTCGGGGAATTTTTGGGGAATTGCAGACAACTGAAGGGAATTTCCAGGGTATTACGAAAGTTTTGAGGTATTTCGGGGGAATTTTAGTGTACAAATTATTTTAGTGATTTCCCCCTCGGTGAAAGTGATCTTGTATCTGAAGAAGCCACATCGTTAAAAAACAGCTGTTATGTAATAATAACTTTGTGTAAGTCTTACATTCATCCATTTTATTAAATATTTGATGTATTTGAAGAAGCCACATCGTTGAGAAACAGCTTTTACGTAATAGTAACTTCGTGTAAATCTTACATTCATCTCTTATATTAAATATTTTAAATACTACGTCTGTAACACGATGCCTTGGCGTGGCCATGTGTTTCATCCCCATCGAACCGGCAGGGTGCGGGAATACAGGGGAGTCGACTGTTAAAGGGGCAACAGTTAAGAAGCGCCAAGCGAACGCTACAGACATTTTTACACTACTTGTTATTTCTTTGTTTTGTTAAAGTTTGTAATTATATTTGTTACCCATATGTACTTGTGTTTTCGGTGAAAGCTATCCACAACCCCGTGTAACAATAACCACCTGTTATACAATCTGACGCCCAACTACAGGCCTTTCATACCGAAAGCAAGTGCATCTCGGACATTCGGAAGTAAACGGAAATAATAAGACGCCGTCTTATAGATCACTGGATAAATTGGTTTATCGTGCTTTGTTTTTACGCGCGTTTTCCTGATTCAGTGCATTAATGAGACAATAGTGAGTGTAAGTGTAACGTACTGGCTTTTTGTGAAGTTTCAGTCTTACACGATTGTTAATTTTAATGGTGCAAGTGTATGTTTGTGCAGCAGAATTCCCGCAATTTGAAGCGTACCCACGCTCATCTCCACACTAGAACCACACAGTTGCCAAATCGTTAGGGATCAAGGTGTTGAGTTGGAAAGGTTTGTGTAAAATAAATCATTACACAAAAGGAAACTCAGGTAAGACACGTTATTGTTTGAATGTTCATCAATATCTAAAGAGACCTGGATAAAGTATTGTGGAATAATTAGAATAAAAGCAAAAAGGATCAAACATAAGCCATATTTTTTTAGAATGGATATGCATTTTTGAACTTTAGCCGCGGGTGTTTTAATTGTAATTAGTTGGATATTGAGAACAAATAGTTTTTTGAACATTTTAAGCCATACATTTGTGTGTATATGTATACATTTGGAACTGTTACAACTTAACTATTTTTTTTTACTGTCTGTGAACTGTCAGTGTTTTCAGGATATATTTTAAGCCATATGTTGTTATATGTATGCACTTTTTGAACCGATTTATCTTTATTTTGAAAACTATGTGTGATTAGGTATATATATTTTGGACGCTTGTGTTTATGCTAACTACGTAAACGTTGGTGGTGTTTGCGTCACCTATCAGCCATGCAGTAGAGATATGCATGCAATCAAGTCGAGCTAAGTTATTTATTAGTCATACACTTATATGTTCAGTATATACTGCAAATTCGCGTTTGTAAGCCACATAGTGCGGGTGTATGTGCATTTCTGAACAATTCGTGCGGACTGTAATTACGACTGAACTTTATTAATTGACATTTACATTGCTTCGATTATAAGCCACATAGTGTAGGTATATGTGCATTTCTGAACATTATCGTGGGTACTAATACGCTTTCAGAAAAGTATAGACATTTCTGTGATCGAACTTTGTGCGAACCTAAGTTAGTAGATTCTCAAAAAAAGAAAAAGTCTGGTGAATGGTGTTGACGCGAAGTGGTGTAGGGACGGACTTTGCCAAAATGTCACAACCGACGACGGTTACAATGACTACCGAACAGTTCGAAGCGCTGTTGGCGAAGATTTCGGGAATCGGTAGCAATCTGCCAAGTAGAACGGAGACACCCGATTCTAACAGTACACCGCCCATGCCAGCTACCGGAAGTTTCGCGAACTGTACCGCGCGTTTTGACGGCTCGGACACAGCCAATGTCGATGCATTCTTGGACTCAGTGCTAACCTACAAAGACTGTCTGTGTGTGACCGATGAAAATGCACTTCGCGGGTTTTCCATGTTATTGGAAGGCAATGCAGCTACGTGGTGGCAGGGCGTCAAAAGAACCATTTCCAACTGGGAGGAAGCCGTGACTACAATCACAGAAGTATATTCCAAGAAACTACCCCCTCCGGTAATTTTTCGTGAGATATTTTCACGAGAGCAAGCCGAATGCGAATCGACAGAGTTATTTATATGCCATATTCGATCGTTGATCGCACAGCTACCATACACCCTTCCAGAAGAGGTTCAGTTGGACATGGTTTATGGCCTTCTGCATAGGAAGGTGCGCAAACGCATGCCACGCGCTGAATTCCAGACCTTTCAAGAGCTGACCAAGAAGAGTAGAAGCATCGAGTCTTCATTAGCAGAACCTCAGTCTACAATGCAAAAAGTGGAAAGCGGGGCTTCTAAGCGCTGTACTTTTTGCAAGTACACGGGACACGAGCGCTCTGAATGTCGCAAGCTTAAGAAACGGGAAAAGTCCTCAGGTGTTGAGACCAGCCCGGCCCAACAGCAGGAAAAAGAGAGACCGAGGGTGGTATGTTATGGCTGCGGCGCTGTGGGTGTTATCAGAGCAAAATGCCCAACATGCAGAAGTCAGACTTCGGAAGCAGTAGAGTCAAATTCCGTTGAGTTCTGCGAATCGCTGGAAAATCAATTGGACACTCGGCCAACCCTGTACTTCAAGGTCAACACATTTAAGGCAGTTGGAATCGTTGACTCGGGAGCAACGACGAACATCGCTAGCTACAAACTATATCGACTTCTCAAGGAGGCGGGGCAGTCTTTTTCGCAGCAGAGAATAGCGATAGCTTACGCTGATGGTCGCAGGCGGGAAGAGGACGTTCTAAAAGCGGAAGTTTTGCTTACTATTAATGGGAAAGAATTTCCGATGACGTTTACGATTTTTCCCAAGTTACGGGAGAACAGGACTCTCCTAGGCGTAGATTTCTTGAGAAAGGCCAACATCGTTTTAGACGTTCCAAACGACAAATGGTTTTTCGCCGAAACGCCAGGTAAGCAATTTCAGTTTTACATGCCCGATCAGGCAAACATCGAGCAATTTAGCAGTGTGTACCTGCGCCCGGAAGAGGGAGCAAGAGTGACTTCGCAGCAGAGAGACGCATTAAATGAACTCTTGACGCGAAGTCGAGATATCTTCCGGAAGGGGGGAGCACCGACTGAGTTTGCTGTTCATCGTATTGATACCGGTGACCATCAACCAGTATGGGTTCCGCTGTACCCTATGAGCGAACACAAGAAGAAGTTGCTTAGGGAAGAATTGGACAAGATGCCCTTCACTCCGCTCTACCATCCGGAAAGTAATCCGGTGGAAAGGAAGAACAGGGATCTGAAAACTCAACTTTCCATACTAGTCCAAGGCAAGCACAACGAGTGGGATGTGCATCTGAGCAGCATCAGATTTGCCGTGAACACGACTACTTGCGAGTCAACACAGCATACTCCGGCCTTCTTAACATTTGGTCGAGAGATGCGAGCTCCTCATGATACCATTTATGACTTGAGAAAGGTAGTCGAAGCAGAAAATTTTGTCCCACGCATTACACCATATCTAAAAAAGCTCACAAAGACACTATGTGAGGCTCATGAAGTTATGCTACGCAAGAAGGACTACCAGAAGGATGGAGTTGATGCGAATAGGCGAGATATTAAATTAAACGTGGGCGACATGGTTTTACTAAAGACTCACCCTCTTAGCGTCGCTGCAAGGGGATATACTTCTAAGTTTGCACCTAAGAGAGATGGCCCCTACATTATTGAAAAGGTGGTTACTCCAACTACCTACGAGCTGAGGTGCTACCAGGATAATCTAGTAATTGGAAAATTTCATGTTCGAGACTTGACGCTGTTCCAAGGATCAATGGGAGGTGTTCCTAATTCAGTAGCTCCTAAAAGAAGAAGAGGTCGACTCAAGAAGAATGTATCATCTATTTCTACCACTCGGAAGAGAAGAGGACGGCCCAAGAAATCTCCAGCTTCTAAACTCCTCTCGTCTCCTCCAGAAGTTTAGAGGGGGGAGAGTGTAACACGATGCCTTGGCGTGGCCATGTGTTTCATCCCCATCGAACCGGCAGGGTGCGGGAATACAGGGGAGTCGACTGTTAAAGGGGCAACAGTTAAGAAGCGCCAAGCGAACGCTACAGACATTTTTACACTACTTGTTATTTCTTTGTTTTGTTAAAGTTTGTAATTATATTTGTTACCCATATGTACTTGTGTTTTCGGTGAAAGCTATCCACAACCCCGTGTAACAATAACCACCTGTTATACGTCTCATTTAATTTCTAATAGAGGTACATGGAGTACATTATTATTTTACATATTAATCTAACGGTGTAACTTAAATTACATAAACAATCAATACAAATATTGGTAAAAGGAATATCAAAAGCGTTCTCGGCCATCCAGTGTTATAATAACTTTCAACGTGATACTGAAATAATAACCTAAATAACCATAGTAAATCCTATATACTTTGTAGTTACACATTGTAACATAAATTAGCTGTTATTTTAAACCAGAAACCACGCATAACCCTTAATAATTTGCTGAGGCCACAGGTGTTGTAAATGTGTGATTATAATTTAGGAGGATAAGTGCTTTTCGAAATCTCATAAAATATTATCTTTACCTACAGTACAACATCATTATATAGTTCAGTAGGTCAGTTCCAGTAAATACATAGAAGTTTCACAAGTTGATAATTGAATGCAGAAAATTAAGTATATATTCACCTGTATTTTGTGATAATGTAAGTGTAAAATCTATCAATTAGTTTCTTTTCTAGATATTTGCTCTCAAACTTCAAAATCAAAAATCGTGTTAGTTTTTGAAAAATTATAAAATGTTTGGTGGTCACTGGATATAAGAAAGAAAAACTTTTTTTGATCTCGTGTTTTCGTTGATAAGTGTACGAGTGGATAAAAAGAAGTAAAATGATGATAATCCGTAGGTAGGTTTTTAATAATGTTTGGTGACTTTTCTTAGAAAAAAAATTGTCGTGTTTTCTCTTACTTTAAATTCCAATGTGGATTGCTTCAATAAGTTTCATTACCAATTTTGTTTAATTTTAAAGTTTTAAAAGAAAATAGGTATCTAAGAAACTAATCGGTAGATTTTAAAATTGCGGCTTTAGATAGAAAATCAAAAGAGCCTCCCAGAAAGGTGTGACTCGACCTATTCAAATTAAGGGGGTGAAAGTCACTCCACTGGGGGTTGAATGCTACAAATTCTGTTATGGTTCAAAAAAGGGTCCCCCTCGCGAGCAAAATTGACGTGTTTTGTGTTTTTTCCAAATTCTTAGCAGTTGTCGGGGAAACCCTGGTGCAACGTTTCTTAATGGACACTTGTATATATACAGTGCTTTTACATTGAAAGGAAAAAATTCATTTAAATCCAGGGGCACTTTTGGCAAAAACGCTTGAACAAACGCCAACCAATATATCAGTTGCCTATTTTCAGCGTCAACTCAAAATCGCTTCTGCTTTAACCGGAAATGACCTCAAATTTTTCCCAATTGGAACACGCTTGTATAATTATACAGATTTAGATAGATAATTGAAAATCTTTTTGATGACTCCTGTATAACGTATTATGAAGAAATCCCGAGATATTTACAAAAGCAATAAACAGGTTAAGAATTCTTTCAAAATGCAATAAGAAACATTAAACGAATATTTAACGGCTACAACAATGTTCAAACTATAGTCAGTTTACTTGTATTTAATTGTATTTTGTTTCTTCAGCGTCGGTCTATTTCTGTGAATATGGCCAATCATCGACGCCAGCGAGCAGTTTCACCTTACCATTCTCGAAATTCTGCCGAACACTTTCCTTTCTGTAACTAATTAAGGGATCTTTAATGTTCCCAACATAGCTTGGCACATAAGATCGATTACTTTACTCCTCTGAAGGGCGGAACGTACACACATATTTGTATATAGTACGAATGAAATATAAAGCTTCTGTTAAAATAACATAATGTATCCCTAATTTGTTATTTCCAAAGGAAAAAAAGTATTTACTCATAGCAGTTAATGTGTTCTCTATTTAATTATTATAATTATATTTTACAAATTGTGTAGTTGTTTATAGGAAAAGTGTTTATCAAAAACCCACTTCAGGTAATTATTATTACTTTCTGTGTTGCAAGTTGATTCTATTTGTATAACATGCAGCTTTCTTACCATAGCTAACGTCTGTTCGCGTACCAAACGATTATGGGCGTTTTAAATATTTCTAAATTTTGATACGGCAGTCTTATGTTGTGTTTATGCGTGTTTTCCTGGGGTTATTGTTCAGATCAATGAGACATAATGCAATAGCAGGTGTAACGTGCTGACTTTTGTGAATTTCAGACTTACACGATTATAAATTTTAATGGTGCAAGGTGCAAGTTCATATTGGTTCAGAATTCCCGGCGATTTCCAAGCGTACCCACGCTTACCTCTCCACATAGCCACACAGTTGCCAAATCATCTAGCGATCAAGGTGGTGAGGTCGTAAAGGTTTGTTCACAATAAAACATTTCACAAAGCGGAATTAATGTAAGATACATTTATTATTCGATTAGTCACCAATATCTGAAGAAACCTGGATAAAATATTGTGGAAAAATTAATATAAAAGCCGCGGAACGTTCATAAGCAAAAGTTAAAACATAAGTCATATTTTTTAAGAATGGATGTACATTTTTGAACTTTAGCCTTGCGTGTTTTAACTGCAGTAGTTGAATATTGACCACTAATAGTTTCTGAACATTTTAAGCCATATATTTGTACATATATGTATACATTTTGAACTTTTTACAACTTTATTTGAACTATTCTTTAGTGCCGGTGAATTGTCAGTGTTTTCAGGGCATCTTTCAAGCCATATGTTGTTATATGTATGCACTTTTTGTACTGATTTATGTTTATTTTGAAAAACTATGTGCGGTTAGGTACATATATATATATATATATATATATATATATATATATATATATATATATATATATATATATATATATATATATATATATATATTGGATGCTTGTGTTTATGCTGGCTACCTAAACGTTGCTGGTGTTTGCGTCATCTATCAGCCATGCAGGAGAAATATGCATGCAGTCAAGTCGAGCTAAAGTTATTATTAGTCATAAAGTTATATGTTCAGCATATACTGCAAACTTTCGCTTGTAAGCCACATAGTGCGGATGAATACATTTCTGAACATTTCGCGCGGAATCTAATCACCGTCCAGCTTTATAAATTACCGTTTTGTTCGTTTGTAAGCCACATAGTCCGAGTGTATGTGCATTTCTGAATTCGCGCGGACTGTAATTACGACTGAAATTTATAAATTATCGCTTACATTGTTTCGTTTAGAAGCCACACAGTGTAGGTATATGTGCATTTCTGAACATTATCGTAGGTACTCATACGCTTTCGGAAAAGTATAAATATTTTTGTGATTGAACTTAATGCGGATCTAAGTTTTGTCGATATAATTTCTAAACGTCAACACGTCTGGGTTTGACATGATTAAAGGAATTCATAGTAAAAAGGCTTTTGTGCGTTTCGACTGCTATTGAACCATCTTCAGAGGTTAAAGACCTAGAAGGTAAAAACATGGTTGTCAGAAACTATGTTTCTGGTAGGTCTTACATGCGAGCATTACACCGCAACTACAGAAAAGCATAAGGTCGAACAGAAGCTAATATCAAATATCAAAACAAGCCCTAAAAAAGATTCGAAATTTCTATCGCCGATATTCCACCCTGACACCCCTAATGTAATTTCATCACAGAATACCAGATACGAAATTAAAAGTTTTCTAATTAACATACCCTAAAACGTTATATTACTCGAGATTACCCCAAGAAAATAACCGCACCTGGGTTGAATGGGTGCTGTGCGGGGTAGACAGGGTTTAAAGGAGGTATGACTTCACAATTGAAAAAGGCAGTTTTTCGAGGTCCGACTGAGCTGTTTTTTTTTTCGAATTTTCCGCTTATCTTTTCTTCCCGTCCAGCACCCCTATCGACTCCTGGTCCCGTAACTTTCTTGGAGGTTATTTGCAATAATTTTTTCTTGTGGTTTCTGCATCCAGGTGTTCTAAGCACGTTTCTAAAAAAAAATCGAAAATGCCTACATGGACTAAACTCCAAATTTACCGTGATTATTTTAGAAACGTCAAAATTACATTGTGAAGGTGAGGTTTGAAGGCAAATATAATATAAGGTTATAATTTATATAAATTGTGCATAATATGTACAGTCACAAGTGTTAAACTTAATTGTACTTACACACTGTATAATTGTTCAACGATACTAAATAAATAATAAATATAGATGCAAAAACGAGGTATACCTATACAGATTCGTTTGAGTGCCTTCTATTCATCTGTGAATGTTCGCGTGAATCACTTTAATAATTGAGAAAATATTGCGTTTAAAAAAATATTTTCGAATTTTTTTTTCAGAAGTCAAGGTATTTGCAAAATTTGAGCGAAATCAAATAAGTGTTTTTTGAGTTATCGGTTTGGATACATATATGTAAACATATAAAAATCTAAACGAACTTTGGATTTGGGTTATAGAGGTCCTAATTCGCACACATTTGAAGAAATTTTCCAAAAGTCTTTCCATCGATACCTCTCTATTAGTGAATTTTCATAATGAAAATTCACTAAAAAGCATACACCATAATCTTGTTGACTGATTTGAGATGTTATTATGGTTACCTACTAATATGCAAATTAAAATTACATAATCGATTAAACAGTCTTCCTATATAGGTCGCATAAATGCAATCTGACGTATAACGGAAATATATTTACGTTATCCAGTGACAGCGTTTCAATTAATAAGAGGAACCTACTAAATGATTTCGTTAAACCCTGCATATGATATGTGTTTTAAGTGCACATATATTCATATGACGTAAAACACAACGCCCCAAATATATTACTGAAAACGAAGCCTGAGTTCTGAAAATAGGTTCTGGATAAATTATGTAAAAGAAAACAAAAAACCAATTACCAGACACCATTATTAAAACGTTATTATAGTCTATATAAATAAAAATGCTGTTCGTAGATAAGCGCATCAATTGAGACCGATTGGACCGAATCGGCTAATTTTATTTTGTGAATTTTCGTAGAAAAAATTCATTAATGGGGACATCCCGACTTTTGAATTTAGAAAAAATTTTTTTTGCAAATAAGCGCGAACTAGGACCTTTAAAACCCATATCCGGGGTTAGTTTCAATGTTTATATATATATATATATATATATATATATATATATATATATATATATATATATATATATATATATATATATATATATATATATATATATATATATATATATATATATATATATATTTGTGTGTGTGTGTGTGTATCTATCACACCGATAACTCAAAAAAGAATGGGCCGATTTTGATAAAATTTGGCATGTACCTTCCTTTTGTAAATGGCTTGAATAAGTTCGTTAGTCAGGAAAATCAGATGAGGTTTTCCGCGAAAATGTTGAGTTTTCATTCGAAAAAAATTTTATCTCAAAAAACTATGATAACCAAATTTGGTACGTAGATTTACGATATAAAAGTAAATTATACACCAAAATTTAGATTTCTATGTTACAAGAAAAAAAGTTTTAATAAAATATTTTGTGCCAGATCATTTCTATGAAAATTCACTACCATAACGCACTTGCTGCGTCCAGGCTTTTAAGTGAATTTTCGGAGATCCCGACTTTGAGTTTTGAAAAAATTTTTGCAAATGATCGCGAACTAGGACCCCTAGAACCCATATCCGGGGTCAGTTTCAATTTTTATATGTTTATATATATATATATATATATATATATATATATATATATATATATATATATATATATATATATATATATATATATATATATATATATATATATGTTTACACCGATAACTCAAAAAACAATAGGCCGATTTTAATAAAATTTGGCATGTACCTTCCTTTTGTAAATCGCTTTGACAGGTTTGTTAGTCAGAAAAATCTGACGAGGTTTTCCGGAAAAAAATTTGAGTTTTCATTCGAAAAAAAATTTTATCTCAAAGAATAATGGGCCGATTTTGATAAAATTTGGCATGTGCCTTCCTTTTGTAAATAGCTTTGATTAGTTAGATAATCAGAAAAATCGGACCAGATTTTCCGAGAAAATTTTGAGTTTTCATTTGAAAAAAATGTTTATCTTAAAAAATAAAAAATCTATGATAACCAAATTTGGTAGGTAGGTTTACGATATAAAAAGTAAACTATGCACCAAAATTTAGATTTCTATGTTACAAGGAAAAAAGTTATAATAAAATATTTTATGCCAGATCATTTCTATGAAAATTCACTACCATAACGCACTTGCTGCTTTTGTAAATGTGTAATAGTCCGAATAAGGTTTTCAGTTAAACAAAATTTGGAAAAGTTGACCGAAAAATTCGGGAAAAATTGTTATTCCTTTTTTCTCCGATTAGCACATGTGCAAATGTCGTTTGACATGATGAAATTTAGACCAAAAAACGTCTGTCGGGTCAGCTAGTCAATAATTCATTACTTGTTGCACTTACTTAGTGAAACCGTTCCATACAGATGTAAATATTTCTCTGGCTTCACAAGTGCTTGTTTTCTTCTCTGCAGATGGTTTCGCATGTTACGACATCATCAGACAGGAGAAAATTGAATTTATTGATACGCATTTGTGACAACTATAAATAGAAAGCCGGTGCTACTCTGGGTATTTTGGTCAAAAAAAATCTTTACAATTAACATAAAAATGAGACGTCTTTAAAATGTATACAGGCTGTCCCACGTAGACCTTCCATTAGCTGTTTCTGGAGTACGGCTCACATTTGAATTATGAAAATTTACGCACGTGGGTTACTCGAAATTTCTAATTCACTGAAAATACTGACGTTAGTATGGGACTTCCGGTTATACCGGAAGTAGACGTCAACTTTCTTATTTCAAATGGAAGTTGGTGTTTTTTATTACGGATCTAGATTGCTTGTCAAATTTTATGGTAGGTTTTACTAACATGTTATGTCGTTTTTCTCAACCATTTTCGAGATATTTGACTTTTTTCAAAAATTTCTTAAAAAACATTGTTACATTTACACACCTGTATCTCTCTTATTTTTTTAACCTAAAGAGTTGAAATTTCAAAACGCAAATTCTGAAATGCCACAAAATGTTTAGAATTTACTAAAGCTAGTACAAGTTAGGCAGGGTGTCCGAAATAGACCGGTCAATCGTGACAACTTTAACACCTAATAATTCTCGGATTTTAAATAGAACATCATATATTTTATAACGTTAGTTCATGTACTTTTTATTGTTCTTTCGATTGGTATCAGCATTGCATATACCCAAGTCCCACCGATTTTAGGATATTTAAACATTATTTGCGATAACACACAAATCTCTTGTTCCCTAATAATGCTTTACTCTTATGAAATTTTGGATGAAACACTCCATTCTTAGAAATTTTTTAGTAGTATTCTGATCATGTAACGAATTGATCTGTGTTTATGTGGATATCTCTTTGCAACCACACGACATCTTCTGTTAATAATTCGATTATACTCCTCGTAAATAAAAGTTATATTCAAAAGTCGTTGCATATTTTACTTATGTCGGAAGATGACGTTTAAATTTTTTATCTCCTAGGCAGCCTTATAAACTGACTAATAATTCTTTCTTATCGCAAATAATGTTTAAATATCTTCAAATCGGTGGGACTTAGGTATAGGGAATGCTGATACCAATCTAAATAACAATAAAAAGTACATGAACCAACATTATAAAATATAGGGTGTTCTATTTAAAATAAGAGAGTTATTAGGTTTTAAAGTTGTCACGATTGAACCATCTATTTCGGACAGCATGTGTAACTAAATTAGATTTAGTAAATTCCAAATATTTTGTGGCATTTTAGAATTTGCACTTTAAAATTTCAACTCTTTAAGTTGAAAAATGAGAGAGATACAGGTGTGTAAATGTGACAATGTTTTTTAAGAAATTTTTGGAAAAAGTCATCTTGGAAATGGTTGAGAAAAATGACATAACATGTTTGTGAAACCCACCATAAAATTTAACAAGCAATCTAGATCTGCAATAAAAAACACAATCTTCCATTTGAAATAAGAAAGTTGACGTCTACTGCCGGTATAACCGGAAGTCCCATACTAACGTCAATACTTTCAGTGAACTGGAAATTTTGAGAAACCCACGTGCGTTAATTTTCAGAATTCAATTGTGGGACACCTGTATGTGATGTATGTCACAACATTTAACATAAAAATGAAAACAAGTTATAACAATAACAACCATAACAAAAATCATTAACAGCAATAGAAACAGAATAACAATAATAACCGTAACAAAAATCATAATAATAAAACAACTGATTAACAATAACAGCAATAGAAGCAGATTTTAGATAACGAAATATACATTAACTCATTACATTATTGCAGCTATTTTCAATACAGTTAGGCGTATTCTGTTTGATATATTTAATTAGAAAGAAGAGTTTCTAAGAGGGGGAATCCATCAAATCAGTTTGCTCATTTAAAACAATGCAGTTGTATATGTGCTTTTTATATCTCTAGAGCTTCAAAAAAAAGTTAATAAATAAACGAATATATAAATAACTTGATAAGATGTTTTTTAAATGTACATTTATCAGCGTGGTTATTTCCAACTTTTTTTTTTGTTTTTTTGTTTTGTTTTTACAAACAGGAGTGGAGAATGCTGCAGGCATACTTCATTTACAATACCGTAATGTAAGAGATATCGAGGTAGTATGGGACTCCTACCCACTAAACTCCTCTGACTGGAGTACCCGACCTTAGTCCATACCTCCGTTGGAAATATTTCACACAATGACGTTGGGATATAAATGTTTCCATTCCGTTTGCCACAGGAGCTTTATCGGGTAAGAATAGATTTGGACGCTTATGCCTAAGTGGAAGTTGCACATTCGGTGGCACTACGGAGAAGAGCATTTGGGTAAGAAGCGGCTTTTGCGGACTGAGTGATGGATAGTTGAGTTATAAACTAAAGTTTTGAACACATTTTCAGATCAGAGTGAATCTGACGGTTTGTGACAAATCACGGCGCTCCGGTAACCATTCTAAGAATTTTATTCTGGATGTTTTGAAGGATCTTGATGTGTGTGTCGGCCGCGGTGACCCATGCAGGTAATGCATAGGTTAAGGCTGGCCGGATTATGACTTTGTACATGAGCAATTTATTTTCATGGACAATTTGGAATTTCTGTAGAAGTGGGAATAACTTCGAGATGAACATCGAAGCTTTCCGTCGGGCATGTTGGACATGGAGAATACTCAGTAGTAACAAAATTTGTAAGAGTGGAACTAACAAAAATAGAAGAACAAATTTTCGGCAATAGGAGATCTCGACCTTTGAAGTTTTTAAAAAATTCTTCAAATGAGCGCTAACTAGGCATCGTAGAACAAATATCCGAGGTCAGTTTCAATTTATATATATATATATATATATATATATATATATATATATATATATATATATATATATATATATATATATATATATATATATATATTGCTATGGTATTCTACTTTACTTTATGGGTAGCATATACCTGCAAAAATTTATTATAGAGCTGAGAACATACGTCCTAATCATCAGGTTGGGTTCCTTATAATTACAGCTAGCTTCTACTAATTAAAATTCACTAATATGTGTTATTTAAATTCATTTATTGATTTTCACTTCATCAAAATTACTATCGCTTTGCACAGATGGCTATATAACAATTTTGCTGATTAAATATCAACCAAAAACAATACTTCCGTTAATTACAATCTGTTATACATTCCATTTAATTTATTACACAAATTTTACGGTGTCTATTTGACACACATTAAACACAAACAGAAACGTTTAAAGCATTCAATACATAAACATAAATTGAAAAACCCTATTAAAACATTTAACTGTGCCGATATGACACTTGTTAAATACAAAGAGATATTTTAAAACATTCTTTACATAAATATAACTTGAAAAATCCTATTAAAAAACATTCTGGTAGCATTATAACTAATTACACAATTAATTAAACATGGATACTACATAATCAATATACATCGATAATTCTACAGAACGGTCTCTTTCCGTTTATTTCAAACAAAATTTTTTTCTTTGAAATTTATTAGCACAAAAATATTTGATTGTTGTTGTAAAAATGGTGAAATTCCACCCGCACTGGTCAATTTAAGAAAAGGTAACACTTACTGACATATTTTCCATTGGATTATTTATTGTTCTTCCATTAATACGGACCTTGATTAATTATTATTATCTTTCTCATTTGTCCATGCCATTGATTATTAACGGATTTACTTCGTTAACATATTGATATATTTATTCCATAGTCGTAGCACTCTGGAGGTGTTTTATACCCTCACTTCGATGCACTCTGGAATCTTAGTTATGACGATGATCACCTGGTCTGGTAAAGTGATACAGATGATTTCACTGGATGGAAAAGACAAGACTATCTCGGACTCTCTCGGACCGTTGCTTTTATTAACTCTCCTACAGGTGAAAAAACGCTATTGTTCGTCACACACCTGTGTTTAAGTTTTCCGTCAAACCTTTAACGTCTTTTTACGTTTTTTTCTGACGCGCACATCACCTTAATATTCTACAAACCTTTGTTTTTTATAAATGACCTCCGCTCTTTCACTATGGTGAGTCTTTAGCTAGCTTGGTCATATCTAATTTTTTTTATACAATAAAATCAACAGAACTACACAATTATATTATCTACAATCTCATTCTCCCTACAAAACTGAAGCATTGTTCTTGGTTTCTTTGTGGATATTTCTAGAATATATAATTTTTTTATTACTCGAATGTAACTTAACATCGAGGGTTGCTACATGGGTCACTGACATTCATGTCGGGCGTTGACATCTCCTGCCAAAACTCTTTCATTGCTACATTAGGGTGTATACACTTATTTTATATATACTAGTATGCATAAATTTCCCGTTTTCCTATTAAAATTTCGTAATATTTCCTATCATTTGCTATCTATAGCAATTCCCCCTTTCTAAAAGTGAGTCTGGATACTGTTTGCTAGTCAGATCATCTTTATTCATTGACTAAAATCTTTTGTTCAAAATCGCCTTTTTTGACATTCCAAAATTTTATTTTATTCTAAATCGACTTTTATGACATTTCAATCATTACAACCCTTTATTTTATTTAAAATTGCCTTTCATGACATTCTAATATTAAAACTCTTAAATTTAATTCATAATCGACTTGTATGACACTTTAATAACTAAAACATTTTATTTTATTCAACACCGCTTTTTATGGCTCACCAATTGGTTTTATATATTTCTCTCTTTTGGCAAATCAATTGATTGTTCTATATGATCTAAATTTATGCCATCCCCTGGTTATTTCGACTTATTTAACGTTCCCTCAGATTTCATTTCAATAAATGACAGTTATTGGTATTTTTATTTGTCATATTTTTATGGGGTTTCTTTCCTTTCAATCTTATTTCATTATGCTAAATTATTATATCTTTATACTACCATGGAATAGGACTATGTAATACTTCTTTTATTTATCAACTTCTAATAATTTATCTTTTCTACATAACATATACGGTCTCCCTACTTCTGACTTTTCACATACCCCCTATACATATTTCACTATTACTTGCATCATATTATATTTTCATTATTCATTCTATATACTTTCAATATTCTTTTGAATATTTTATTCACATATATACTTCAATAATTCGGGACCGACCTCTTTGGGATCGCCCATATACTATACTTCATTTTAAATGACCGATATCTTTGTATCGTTAATCATTTTACTTCAACTTTTTCATATTTCAATCTTATCGCTACACCATCTATACAAATTCTTTCCTATCAATCCGACCCTTATATATTCTATCTTTTTGCTAATTATAATTATTTCTCGGTACTTAACCGGTTTCTGTCTTTTAGACCTTTTACATATTTTTCTCGTCTACTGATTCCATGTTTCCTATTACTCAATAATAATACTAATAATTTTCTATTTTATTTTAACTTATTTCCCCCTTTCTACCGTTGAATTATGATTATATTAATTGACTTATCCAATAACTGCATCTAATTCGAGCATTGCTCCTTATTTATTATCATTTAAATTTTCTTATGAAATTTCGCTTTTCTGATTCGTATTTCTCTGGGTCATTATTTAAATGCCTACTTGTTTTATTTTCTATACTCAGGGTATAAATTCTTCGGGTTATTTAAATGCCTACTTGTTATATTTTCTGTACTCAGGGTATATATATTTTGCGTAATTATTTATATTTTAAATTGACCAACTTTTCGTCATATAGTTCTAACTAATCAATTTTATTTATTTTAGGAGAAATTTCTTTGTCTGGTAATTTTATTATTTATTTTGTGCATTAAAATTCGTCTATTCGGCATGCGATTGTCCTTTTCATTGCTTAGGTCCTATTGGATTTGTTCAAAATTCAAGCAGATTAATTTTTATTTATTTTAAATTTTTGCTTTTGAAATTAAAATTGCTATAGTTGCAATGACGTGTCTTATTATTCAAATTATTATGCCAAATATGTCTGTTCTTAAGTTCCGGCTTATACCTTTTAAATTTATTATAATTTCCAGAATCTTTGTTTTTATAAAATTTCTGACTATGATTGTATTTGTATTTATTGTGAAAATTATTGTTTTTAACGAAAAGGTTTCTAAATTTATAATTGCGGCTATTGCTATTATTCTCTACATAATTTTTATTACATTGAAGCATAGTTTTTTGTTTCTGGTCATTTCCAATATTGATACAGTAAAAATAATGTGTTGCCTTTATTAATTTTTCTTCGGCAGTATATATGAATTTTTCCGGGCTCATTTCTAGTATATTTTCGTCCGGTAGTAATTCCTCTTCTATGTATTTTTCTGGGCTTGTTTCTGGTATATTTTCTTTGATTTTAATTAGTTGTTCATCAGTTTCCTGCTCGACTCGGGCTTCATTTCCGTCCATTGGCTCCATACGCGTTTCGACCTTTTTAATGTCGTACCTCATTATTTCCGTTTCTTCCTGTATTTCGTCACGGCACGACTGTATTACCGTGTCCAGTTCCGTCTTGATTATTTCATGGGTTTCTTGGCATTTTTCTTGCGTTACTGTTACCTCAGTATTCAGTTGATAAATTTTATTCAATTCTGTTAAAATCTCCGTTTTGTTTTCTTCCATTTTCTTGAACAAAACGGCGAATAACTTGTCCATTTTTGATTCTTCAGATTCTGGCCCAATTGGTTTATCACTTTCTAACTGTTTTTCCCCGGACATGTTCAAGCTTGATTTATTTAATTTCCTTGTGAATTTAAAATTTAATTGTCCCCCTTTCTAAGCTTTGACCCTTTCAAATACACCACCTATATTTATTTTCCATAAAACAATTGGTTATATGTGCAACTTACTGTTTCATATATTAAAATATCATACGGTATTAGAATTTTTGCTAATTTTCAATAAATCGGTTGAATTGATTTATTTAAGTTTACTGTATTTAAATGAGTCGTGCTAATTTATTTAAACTTGGTTTACTTCTAAATCCCTTGTATTTAAAATACTATTACGTTTTCATGAAAATTTGCTTTATTCTAACGTAATTAAAATTTTATTAAAATTTAACAGAAACCCTGTATTTGTGCCAATCATGTGCTATATTGCGAACAAATGTTTATTTTATTAAAATTTTCTATGAAAATAACTTTATTTTTACACACAAAGAAAATTTTTTTTAATCATGTTCTTTTTAGGTCAAATTTTTTTTTTAGAAGTCCCACGACTTGGGCGCCATTTTGCTATGGTATTCTACTTTACTTTATGGGTAGCATATACCTGCAAAAATTTATTATAGAGCTGAGAACATACGTCCTAATCATCAGGTTGGGTTCCTTATAATTACAGCTAGCTTCTACTAATTAAAATTCACTAATATGTGTTATTTAAATTCATTTATTGATTTTCACTTCATCAAAATTACTATCGCTTTGCACAGATGGCTATATAACAATTTTGCTGATTAAATATCAACCAAAAACAATACTTCCGTTAATTACAATCTGTTATACATTCCATTTAATTTATTACACAAATTTTACGGTGTCTATTTGACACACATTAAACACAAACAGAAACGTTTAAAGCATTCAATACATAAACATAAATTGAAAAACCCTATTAAAACATTTAACTGTGCCGATATGACACTTGTTAAATACAAAGAGATATTTTAAAACATTCTTTACATAAATATAACTTGAAAAATCCTATTAAAAAAACATTCTGGTAGCATTATAACTAATTACACAATTAATTAAACATGGATACTACATAATCAATATACATCGATAATTCTACAGAACGGTCTCTTTCCGTTTATTTCAAACAAAATTTTTTTCTTTGAAATTTATTAGCACAAAAATATTTGATTGTTGTTGTAAAAATGGTGAAATTCCACCCGCACTGGTCAATTTAAGAAAAGGTAACACTTACTGACATATTTTCCATTGGATTATTTATTTTTCTTCCATTAATACGGACCTTGATTAATTATTATTATCTTTCTCATTTGTCCATGCCATTGATTATTAACGGATTTACTTCGTTAACATATTGATATATTTATTCCATAGTCGTAGCACTCTGGAGGTGTTTTATACCCTCACTTCGATGCACTCTGGAATCTTAGTTATGACGATGATCACCTGGTCTGGTAAAGTGATACAGATGATTTCACTGGATGGAAAAGACAAGACTATCTCGGACTCTCTCGGACCGTTGCTTTTATTAACTCTCCTACAGGTGAAAAAACGCTATTGTTCGTCACACACCTGTGTTTAAGTTTTCCGTCAAACCTTTAACGTCTTTTTACGTTTTTTTCTGACGCGCACATCACCTTAATATTCTACAAACCTTTGTTTTTTATAAATGACCTCCGCTCTTTCACTATGGTGAGTCTTTAGCTAGCTTGGTCATATCTAATTTTTTTTATACAATAAAATCAACAGAACTACACAATTATATTATCTACAATCTCATTCTCCCTACAAAACTGAAGCATTGTTCTTGGTTTCTTTGTGGATATTTCTAGAATATATAATTTTTTTATTACTCGAATGTAACTTAACATCGAGGGTTGCTACATGGGTCACTGACATTCATGTCGGGCGTTGACATCTCCTGCCAAAACTCTTTCATTGCTACATTAGGGTGTATACACTTATTTTATATATACTAGTATGCATAAATTTCCCGTTTTCCTATTAAAATTTCGTAATATTTCCTATCATTTGCTATCTATAGCAATATATATATATATATATATATATATATATATATATATATATATATATATATATATATATATATATATATATATATATATATATATATCACACCGATAACTCGAAAAGTAATGGGCCGATTTTGATCAAATTTGGTGAATACCTTTTGCAAGTGGCTTGAATAAGTTTGTTAGCTAGGAAAATCGGCCCAAGTTTTCCTGGAAATTTTTGTGTTTTCTTTGGAACAAATGTATATCTCCGGAAATAACAAAGTAAGCGCAACCAAAAATTGGTACGCGTGTTTGTATTATAAAGGGTGAACCATGTACTAAAACTTAGGTCTGTAAGTTTAAAGACAAAGAAGTTATGTGCATTTAAAGAAGAAAAACATTGGGGTTTTCCTCAAAACGTCAAAGTCGCGATTTAAAATGTCAAAATTGGCAACATTTAGGCAAAGAACCTGAAACAAATACAGACTATGTAAAGAAGATGTCGCAAGAAGAGTGTTCTGCAAACCCTTAAGTTTCAGCTTGAACCCTCATTGCCCTTCATTTTACTAAAATATTTACAGAAAATTAATTTCAAATAGGCCCTTTCTCTGATGCGCTGGCAGTAGTTTTGTTAAGTTTATGGTTTAACGTTCTATAATTTTTAGCTAATTTTCATGAAAAAAATTCGTTATGGAGGAGACCGCGACTTTTGAATTTTAAAAAGATTTCTTTAAATGAGCGCAAACTAGGCCACCTAGAATCCATATCCGGGTTAGATTCAGTTTTTATCTGTTTACATATATACAGGGTGATGTATTTCTACGGTAAAGCTCAATATATTTGTAATTTGTAAGAAAAAAAATCTAGGCGGAGTAAGTGCGTTTTGGTAGCGAATTTTCAATAAACGCTTCAAATTGCAATAACTGAATTTGCTATTAACCTACGGTTTATTGGCTAAGAAACCAGTTTTCTCGTAAACATTTAAAGTTTATTTTCGGAAAATTTTTATACATTTTCAAACAATAGGTTATTTTGATAAAATATGATACATTGTTTCTACTGTATAGGCTATACCGGTAACCAGATTGATGCCTTCTTGCATTAGAGATACATATTTGCTATTAAAAACATTTTTATGAAAATTCACTTGCATGCTGCGTCCAGACTTTTATTAGATTCAATTTTGAAAATCATTCACAGGGCGGTCTAAAGAAATTTTAACGGAGCCAACACAAAAGAACCAAAAAGTCACTTTTTTAAACGGAACAGCCTGTATGTTATAAGCTTGTTAGATGCAAAATTAAACTCTACAATGACTTGCACTAGCATTCCGTATACCTAACTTTTGAGGTTTTTGAGTTAATTACAATTAAATATTTAAATTCGTTTGGCATGATCATTAATTCAAGACCAGGAGAGATAGCCTAAGCTAATTTAAAATTAGACTTTGAAAATCCAAATAATTTTCATTGTCTCATAACAAATTTTTAAAAATAACCACCATTAGTTTCTAAGCACTGAATTAACCGTCTTTCGACACTTTCTTCTGTCGCTTTTCTAATTTCCAAGGATTCAAAATTAGTGAATGCTAATATTACAAGAGCCTGTAATGCTTCGCAGGTGTTAATAGGAGTTTCAGACACCTCCGCTTTAATTTTTCCTCCCAAATAAAAGTCGAGCGGGATTCAATGGGTCGTGCTGGCCACAACCAAGGACCTACTCGCCTAATCCATTGGTCTTGAAACATTTGGTTTAATTCATGATCCACTGCAACGGTACAGTGCGCTGGCGCACCATCTAATCGATACCATCAATTTGCCCAGTCAGCCAAAGGGATATTTTCCAGAAAATTTGGAACCTGGTTTCTTAAAATGTCAACATATCTAGCACTGTTTAAATTTTGTTCATAAATCAAATAGAAGGCTCTGGTGTTCATTAACATAGCAAAAACATTGAAGCTAAATTTTTGTTGGGAATTTTCTGGCCTGATTGCGAATGGGTTTTCATGCGACCAGATGTGTAAGTTACGCCGACTAATAATACCCTGTTTAGGAAATTTTGACTCGTCTGTGCAAATAATTGTGTGAAGAAAATGTTGATATTCTTGTATTTTAACAAGCATCATTTCGCAATATTGCACCCGGTGAAATGGATCATGTGGATGTAATTCTTGAACCGTCGAAAACTGAAATCATGCATTTTATCTTTATTTAAAATTCTTTGTATTGAATTTCGTGAATATGCAAGATCACTTACCGCTAAACGAATAGAAGCTCTAGGAGAAACATTAAATATCCCAAGACATTTGTCTTCACAGCTTCATCTTATGTTATTGGTTTTGGCAAATGACGAGGCGCAATTACTTTTCCAACAGTCTTAAAAGTATTTTCAATGTTCCAGAATTTCGTCTCCATCATCTTTGACAATTGTGGATATCTGTCGTTAAAAGTTGGCAAGTTCGAAGTTTAATTCGACCAGTTTCTCAATGGATATGAAATAAATTCAGTATGTCCTCATTTGTGTAATCCATGTCACCCCAAAGATAACACTTGATATAAATTATAAGAACTTATATTTAAACCGTGCGTTTAAATGACAGCTATCGTCAGATTACTCGAAATTTTATTTCTTACATTTTCAAAGTCGACTATGCTTTAAACTAGCTTAGGCTACCTCTCCTAGTCTTGAATTTGTGATCATGTCAAACCAATTTAAATAATTGCAATTAACTCAAAACCTGAAGAGTTGCGTATAGGGAATTCTAATGCAAGTCATTGTATAGTTTAATTTTGCATCTAACAAGCTTATATCATACAGCGTGTTCCATTTGAAAAAAGTTAATTTTTGGCACTTTTGTGTTGGCACCGTTCAAAAATTTTTATACCGCCCTGTGAATGATTTTCAAAATTGAATCTAATAAAAATCAACGTAAATGTTTTGAGTGTCTATTGCCAAAATTTTGTTTTTCTACCTTTGTTCGTTTCACTGTAACAAATTTTGTTAATTTTTATCTCTGTAAGTTGACGTTTTAGGTTAGTGATATGACCCATAAAGTCAATCTAAAATTCAACATAGAATCATAAAAAAACATGGTCATTCTATTTTAAAAAAACTAAGTTGTTATCAATTTCCGTTACTTCCGGAAGTTCTATCATTTTGGAATTGTTTTAAATCAATAGATAGTAGGCTCTAAAGGCTTCTTACCAAATTTTGATTTGCTAGCTTCTCCGGTTTTCCAAATACTTCTAACCAACGGTGACCGTGGGGCACGCTGTATAAGGGGTGCGGTATCAGTGTAATGAAAATTCTAGACAAAACCATACAGGCGCCATTATCAAATAATGTTATAGCTAACCGTTTGGCTACGACCCTCTTTGTGAACCTTATGACAGACCCTTCATATTTTACACACAAAAATCAGGAAAAGTAACAGTTTTTTTTTTACTCCAAAGACAAAAAACTCTGAGGGCATATTTATACAGTTTGGAACAGCCAAATGGAATAAACTCGATAACGGATAAATGAGGACGTGTTGGGAAAAACGCTTGGACACGTCGATTTGTATTTTTAACTGCGCATCTTTTTCAAGAAAAAAAAATTATATAGGGTGCGTCATGTGACAGTGGCCAATACCAACTTTCTTATTTTAAATACAAGCCCCTGTATATTATTAATTTTTTGGATTCTTCAGAAAATTCTAGACATAATTCATGTACAATGTCCTATACCTATCTTCAACTGTTTCGGAAATATTAAGTATTTTCAGATTTATTACAAAAATTAACATTAAAAATAGAAAATTATTTTATTTCACAAATTCTAATAAGAAATACTGATTATTTCTTAATAATTTAAAAAAACAAAAAAAAATTAATGTAAATGTAGTAAATGTTCAAAATGCTCGCCACGAACATCTTGGCAACATGCTAATCTGGTATAGAAATGTCTTCTAACATTACTCAACATCTCAGGCGTGACTGATCTAATCGCAAGCGTGATTCGTCTTTTTAAGTCATCTAAGTTGAGGGACTTAGTTTTGTATACAATACTTTTGACATATCCCCACAAAAAGTAGTCTAATAGCGACAGATCAGGAGATCGTGCTGGCCATTCTATCGATCCGCGCCTCCCTATCCACCGATTTGGAAAAATTTGGTTCAGGTACTGCCGGACATTGATTTGGTAATGGGGCGGTGCTCCATCTTGCTGAAACCATATTTTATTGGCAGGAACTTGTGGGTTTGCTGGATCTGGATATAAGTTTGTCAAAGTTGGCACGACATTATTTTGGAGCAGTTCTAAATATTTATCCCCATTCAAGTTGCCATCAATGAAAAAGGGACCTACGATATGATTTCCAACAATTCCTGCCCAAACATTAACTTTTTCAGGATATTGCGTATGTTCCTCTCTCATCCAATGAGGATTCTCATTAGACCAATAGCGGCAATTTTGACGATTAACATGACCGTGAAGTGTAAATGTGCTCTCATCAGAAAACAAAACATCTTCTAATTGGATCACATTGTTATCTAACATTGCCATCATTTGTTCACAAAAATACGTTCTATCGAAATCGTCCTCCATGAGCTCCTGAGTTGGTATCATTTTATAGGGATGCATTTTACTTTCCTTTAATGTTCGAAAAATTGCTGTGTGGCTAACGTTGAATAGTTGGGCTGCTTGTCGACCAGAAGTATGTGGGTTTTCTTGAAACTCAAGCGTAATATCCAATTTCGTATCATCACTTACTGCATTGGCAGCTACTTTTTTTATCTGTCTCACATGACCAAGCTCGCGAAACTGCTTTTCTATTTTGCTAATTGTTCCTTGGGATACAGGCGGCAAATTTGGAAATTTTTCGTGAATTAAGCGAGACACTTCCATCTGTGTCCGTGTGTTATCTCCATAACCAATCATTTGTAGAATGGTTATTTTGTGCATTTCTGTTAAATGAACCATTTTTCTGATATTATTACGTACAGTTAACGAAATTCAAACGACAATAGCACTGACACTAATCACTACTGTCATGCAGGCAGACAACAAGTTGCTAAGGCTACGAGTTTTATACGAACAGAAAGAAAACTGTTTTTGTTTTTGTTTCATTTCATATCAGTAAAAAGAAACGCAGGAATGGTTTTTGTTTACTTTCTCATTATCAAGAGCTGAATGGGAAATAAGTATTGAATGCAATGTAGCGAATTTGTGAAATAAAATAATTTTCTATTTTTAATGTTAATTTTTGTAATAAATCTGAAAATACTTAATATTTCCGAAACAGTTGAAGATAGGTATAGAACATTGTACATGAATTATGTCTAGAATTTTCTGAAGAATCCAAAAAATTAATAATATACAGGGGCTTGTATTTAAAATAAGAAAGTTGGTATTGGCCACTGTCACATGACGCACCCTATATAATTTTTTTTTTTCTTGAAAAAGATGCGCAGTTAAAAATACAAATTGACGTGTCCAAGCGTTTTTCCCAACACGCCCTCATTTATCCGTTATCGAATTTATTCCATTTGGCTGTTCCACACTGTAGATGACAAGCTTTTAATTTTATCATGTCTTGAATATAAAACCAAATTCTAAATAAGTTATACTGCTACATTTTAAATAATCTCTGGACGCAGCCAGTGCGTTATGGTAGCGAATTTTCTTTAAAATATTTTTAATAGTAAATGTTTTTCTTTGATGAAAGCAGGCATCAAACTTAGTTGCCTATATAGTAGAAACAATGTACCATATTTCATCGAAATAGATTTATTGTTTGAAAATATATAAACATTTTTCAAAAGTCTGGATGCATAAAATGTGTTATGGGAGTGAATTTCCATAAAAATGTTTTTAATAGCAAATTGCGAGCAGGCATCAATCTGATTAACGGTATAGCCTATGTAGTAGAAACAATGTACTATATTTTATCAAAACTACTTATGGTTTGAAAATATACAAAAACTGCTTGAAAGCTGTCTATTTGAAGCCATATCCCCATTTCGGTTTCTGAAAACAGTTTTTTGAAAAGCGTTCGGGAGCTAAACTGCAAATGTACCGAAAATTCGCTACCAAAACGCACTTACTGCGTCCAGATTTTTTTCTTACAAACGCATCATATTTCGATAAAAAATGCAAAATTGCATTAACGAATTTGTTCTACGAAAATTAGCTAAAAAAAAATTATACACCTCTACTCACTCCTGGCCCCGTAACTTCCTTGGAGAGTGTGAACAAGAAATTTTTCTTGGGGTTTGTGGATCCAAGGGGGAGCCTAGGCAGCTTTCTGAAAACAGTTTTTTGAAAAGCGTTCGTGAGCTAAACGGCAAATGGTCCCGTAACTTCCTTGGGGGGTGTGAACAAGACATTTTTCTTGGCGTTTGTGGACCCAGGGGGGGCCCTAGGCAGGTTTATGAAAACAGTTTTTTGAAAAGCGTTCAGGAGCTAAACTGCAAATTTACCGAAAATTCGCTAACAAAACGCACTTACTGCGTCCAGATTTTTTTTCTTACAAACGCTTCATATTTCGATAAAAAAATGCAAAAATGCATTAACGAATTTGTTCTACGAAAATTAGCTAAAAAAAAACTATACACCCCTCTTCACTCCTGGTCCCTTAACTTCCTTGGGGGGTGTGAACAAGAAATTTTTCTTGGGGTTTGTGGATCCGGGGGGGGGGGGGGGGGGCTAGGCAGGTTTTTGAAAACAGTTTTTTGAAAAGCTTTCGGGAGCGAAACTGCAAATTTACCGAAAATTCGCTACCAAAACGCACTTACTGCGTTCAGATTTTTTCTTACAAACGCATCATATTTCGATAAAAAATGCATTAACGAATTTATTATACAAAAATTAGCTAAAAAAAAATTATACACCCCTACTCACTCCTGGTCCCATAACTTCCTTGGGGAGTGTGAACAAGAAATTTTCTTGGGGTTTGTGGATCCAAAGGAGAGCCTAGGCAGGTTTCTGAAAACAGTTTTTTGAAAAGCGTTCGGGAGCTAAACTGCAAATTTACCGAAAATTCGCTACCAAAACGTCCAGATTTTTTTCTTACAAACGCATCATATTTCGATTAAAAATGCAAAAATGCATTAACGAATTTGTTCTACGAAAATTAGCTTAAAAAAAAACTATACACTCCTGGTCCCGTAACTTCCTTGGGGTTGTAAACAAGAAAATTTTCTTGGGGTTTGTGGATCCAGGGGGGGGGGGTCTAGGCAGGTTTCTGAAAACAGTTTTTTGAAAAGCGTTCGGGGGCTAAACTGCAAATTTACCGAAAATTCGCTACCAAAACGCACTTACTGCGTTCAGATTTTTTTCTTACAAACGCATCATATTTCGATAAAAAATGCAAAAATGCATTAACGAGTTTGTTCTACGAAAATTAGCTTAAAAACTATTATAGACCGTTAAACCATAAACTTCACTAAACCTATAAATAAATATCCAAAAAGGCACCAACTTAACTAAACTGACAGCCAAAGCATCAAAGAAAGGGTCTATTTGAAATGAATATTTTGTAAATATTTTAGTAAAATGAAGGGCAATGACGGTTGAATATGAAACTTAAGGGTTTGCAGAACACTTCTTGCAACATTTTCATTTCACAATCTGTATTTGATTCACGTTCTTTGTCTAAGCATTGCCAATTTTGACGTTTAAAATTGCGAGTTTGACGTTTTGAGGAAAATTCCAAAATTTGTCTCTTTAACTGCCCATAACTTCTTTGTCTTTAAAGCTAGAGACCTAAATTTTGGTACAGAGTTGACTCTTTAATAATAGAAACACGCGTATCAAATTTGGTTGCCCTTACTTTATTATTTCCGGAGATCACAGATCTCCTCATTAGCGAATTAAAAAAAAATCGCTAAAACCAACCCAATGATCGTTACATTACTTTTTACCCAGATTCGATGATTACTAACGTAGCTATGTCGAATTTCTGATATCTTGTGTATGCATGTTTCTAAAATAAATTAGCAAAATTAATAGTTTTTAGCCTGTAAATTAATGCTCTAAATGTGAAATGTGTGTATACTATAATTTGCTTTATTAATTAGGGAATAGCTCGCCTTGTGCTCTACAGAAAAGCCATAAAATTGTCCCCACTAAAAACCTAATTAAATGGTCAATGAAAAGGCTTCTTTCCAGACAATAAAAAAATATTATTGTCTGGAAAGAAGCCTTTTCATTGATCACTTAATTATGTCTATCCCAAACTGTTTGATGTTTGGAAGTAAAAACCTAATACTTTGCGCGTCTCAACTGTGTACTGTTTACACAGTGAATCCACTTCTAGGTGGAAAATGGTTTATTTGTTGGAAACACGAAAGCGACAAACTCCAAAGAAAATTTAAGGTGATTTATGTAGGTTGAAAAGTTTCTGTTTTATGAATAGAGTGAAACATGCATAGGGCGAAATATAAGCAAAATACCTCTGTTATACATCTGTTGTATTAATGTTGCATATAGATTATATACATTGTTTCTACTGTCTCTTAACAAAAATGCGGTCTATTTCTTTTTTTTTATATTGTTATAAAGGTTATAAAGCTAGGGACAAACTTACCATTTTCATGGAAAAATTACTATTGAGTTCGCGTCTTTTGAATTTTGGAAACATTTCTTCAAATGGGCACGAACCCCCCTAGAACACATATCCGGGGTCAGTTTCAATTTTCATTTGTTTATATATACAGGGGGTAAACAAATATGTGAGGAAAAATTTAGGGGGTAATTCCTTGTTGGAATTTAAAGGGGGTCTTTCATATAAAAAAACCATACACCCCTTAAATGAGGTGCCAAAAAACTTGTTTTTATTTTTTTTCTTAAATATGGAAGGAGTAACAGAAATTAAATTAACCAGATGTTGTCTGATATCAAGACACTCAGTGAACACTTTGTTAGTTTTCCCGTACGGTTGTAAGGGGTAGAAAAAACCGCCCCTGAAATTTGTTTCACACGTCACTTTTTTCTTACAGCTATATCGCCATTTAATACATTTTGGATAGCTCGATTCATTCTTACCAGAAAAGTCTCGTGTATTTTTGTCCTAAATTTAACGATTTCTCGAGAAAAAAAGATTTAAATTGAATTACATAGCATAATTTGCATAGTGTAGAACTTTAATTAACTGTAATTTATGTAGTAGGCGCTTGGTTGTCATTTAGTAATGATACTCTAATTGTTGTTAATTAGTTGTCAGTTATTGTCGTTTAGTGGTAATACTGTGAAAATTTTGAGGATATGAAAATCGCTGGATAGGCCTAGTCGGGTCTCAGCTTTCGCCTGCTCGATCCCGCTACTTAAACCCTTAATTTTTTTACTTGGGCCAATTTAAAAACTTTGGTGTTTGTGACTCCCGTTCAAGGCTTAGAAGACTTAAGAAACCGCATTGTTGAATCGTGTAGGGTAATCAAAGATTCTCCTGGAATTTTTAACCGAATACGCAACTTAACTTTACGGTTAAGACGTTTGAGTTTTTAAATCAATGTATTATTGATTACACAAATTACTACATAAGATCATTAAAACATATAAAAGAATAACAAATCCAATATCAGTATACACTAGAAACAAGAATGAACGCCTCGCTGAAGGCGAGTCGTCTATTTATAATGTGTCACCTAGGGCGTAGCACTATTGTTCTTATAGGTGACTTCCATTATGTCGACACAGCTTCCCAGCTTCCCACACTTTGCTGCGCAGTTTCCCAAGGTGCTCTCTGATCCTGCTGACTTGGATATCTCCATATTGGGACTGCTACTTTATATCATAATGGGTCTTTGTTGGTGGTCCATTTATCTCCTCCTCCCTTTGAAGAACGAAGCTATGGTTCGTTTCGGATTTTCAAGGGAAATCCGGTATCGCTAGTTCTTGAATCTTCCTTCTTGGTGTTCTTCCATTTCTTCAACCCTATCTTCATTTCTGTTATGATGGCAATTAGTGTAGTTACATATAATAATATGGTCCATATCCTCATGTGATGGATAGGATAGGCATATTGATCGGCCCTGGTATATTTCTTTTGAGTGTTTGAAGTTGGTTTTGGAGTTTATCGATATTGTGTAGCAGTACATTTTTTAGTTTTAATTCGGGTACTTTTTCGGGAATTTCTGGATTTTCTTGAATCTGGGGATTCTATTTTAGGTAGGCTGAATAGCTGTTAGGTTTCTGACGTTGTTGGGCTAGTCTTATAAATTTTGTTTTCGATCTTTAAATTGCAGTTTGGTTGAAGGGTAATTAGTTTAGTACCCTTAATTATATTGGTCCACTCTTGTTCCTCGCGTGTTACTCCGGCGTCTGCTTCTTCTGGTGCTATAATGATGTACTGACTGCTTCCATATCTCGAGGCGGTTTTATTAATTTTGACTATTTCTTGTTTACAGTTGTTCATAGGCTTTTGGGATTTGATTTCACATGGACTTTGATTGTTAAGGGCAGTTGGATTATCATCTTCGCAGAAATATAGTTGGTTCCTTAAATTTTGACATTCTTCATTGCGGTAGGCATATTGTTTGCTAGTATTTGCAGGTATTTGGTTCTAGGAACTATCATAGTGAATGTGTAGGGATTTTTGGGGATTGGTAAAATGTATTGTTGATAATGAGTATAATCTGCTTCATCTACTAGCGGTATTTCTACTTGAAATATAATTTTGCAGTCAATTTGAACGGTTTAAAAAAATATTATTTCATACAAATTTAGATCAGTGGTTGTTATTAATCTTGAATCGGTTACGTAATTTTGTATCTTAGTGGGTTCATTTACTATACTGTTTGGGTTTCAATATAGATATGTCAAATATGCCTAATTTTGAAAAGGTGATCGCATTTTCGGTTGTTAAAACTATGTTCTGAACATTAGCAAATATCATATCTGTGTCAACAATTCTAAGTGCTTTATCCTGTAATAATGTGTCAATTGTTCGTTCCTGAGATCGTCAATTGTACCATCTAGTTCATTTATTCTTTTTGCTATTGTGTTCTGATTATGACTCAATTTTGTTATCGTTTGATTGGATTCCGATATGGCTTCTAGCATTCAGGAAGTTTGTGATTTCATTAGAATCCTGTAAAATATATCATCTATGCTACTTATAGTAAAATTAAAAGTTAATATGAAATTATGATATTCTGATTGATAGTCGGTCGTCATTAATTTTACCGTCTCTGTGTAGTATTGTTTTATCTTTTCATAGTTCTTGCGTAAGTGTGCTAAGTCATGTACGTGCAGTAAGTTCCATCTGTTGTTCTCTGAGAAGGCTGTCCCTATTTTTCTGGGTAGCATGCCTGGATTGTCAGTCAAGCCTTGTATCTGGCCACTTATTCCTGCTGTAAGGAACCTGAAAGGCGTAAATTTCGTAAATGTCCTATAATCTGTTCGTCATTTTTATGATTTATTAGAATAGCTTTGTTATGTTCTGAGAGTAAAATTATTGAATATGGCCCTGAAAATGGATTTTTATGTTTTTATGGAAACCAGGAGAAATCTTTTTATACACGATGTCTTCTTCTTTAAACGGTTGATTCGTATTTTTGTTGGTTCGTTGTAATGTCTTGACTTTTGAATTTTCGATACGGCTTCTTACTATGTCATAAATAATTTGCATTAGTTCTTTATGTTGAGCGTTGTATTCTTGGGTAATTATTACTTTTGGGTCGTAATTGAACATTTCCGGTTTATAGGCAAATATTAAGTGGCAGGGTGGTTTCAGTGGCTGTGACTGTATTGTCGAGTTATAAGCAAAGATACAATATGATATTAAGTCTATCAGTTTCATGTTTTTAAATTTAGATTTAAATAAACGATAGTGTTCGATTATCGTACTGTGGAATCTTTCAATGGGTCCGTTTGACAGAATTTTGCGGTGTTGTTGTGTGTAAATCTATTTGATAAGCCGCAAGTAGCTCTTTTACTACTAAATTTGAGAACTCTGTATCTGGGTCCACGATTATGGTTTTACCAGCTCCACATTGTGAGAAATACTTAGTTAGGTTTCTTGCTATCTCGGTTGCATTTTTACTCTTGATAGGAAACGCTTGGCCAAATTTACTGAATGGGTCTATTATCGTTAAAGATATAGCATGTTCAATTTGGAATGTATCTATGTGTAGTATTTCTAAAGGTTTTGATGAAGTGGGGGGGGGGGTGTTCCAGAGCGATTTGTACTGGGTTCCTGTTGTATTTACACGTTTTGCATAATTCCCAATTTTGTATGTATTCCTCGATAAGTTTAGATAGTTGTATTTCTTTTAAATTCTTAGGTGTGTCTCTTCCTCTCCCCTGGGGTTGCTTTTGCCATCATGATATTGCGTGATTTTCTCAGTCAATTCGTCATCGTTTGTTTCTTCTCTAGTCTCTAAACATCTGTAAAATTTGGGTGACTACATTGTTAAAACTTTAAATTATTACCGAACTTACTAGTTCATAGTCCCGTTTGTTTATAAGAACACAATAATATTTCCGTTGTGGTAAACAGTATTCTTTTATGAATTTTTCTATCTGATTGGTTTCATTTAAATTTATGCTAGCGTATATAAAATTTCGCTAATCTTTTCTGATTGAAAATATCTCTGGGGTGTCCGTATATTTGAAAAATATTTGTTTGGTTTTACTATTGATTATTTCCTCTTCGAGTATAGGTATAACGGGTGCTGAGTATTAGTCGGCATTTAAGTCTGCTGTCTGGTCATCGTCGACACTTATAATTTCTTCTTCGTCTACGTTGTGAATCATTGATTGGTTATCTATATTAAGTGGATTTATATCTACCCTGGAAAGTCCATCTGCTACGCAATTTAATTTGCCTTTTTTATACTCTATTTTAAACTCGTATTCTTCTAATTTTAATCTTCATCGGAGTTATTTTGAATTTGGTTGTTTTAATGAAAATAGCCACTTTAATGGGTTATGGTCGGTATAATTAGTAAATTTCCGTCCGTATAAATAAGGTCTGAAATAGTTTGTAGCCCATACGATAGCTAATAACTCTTTTTCGATAGTACTATACCTCGATTCTGTTTCGTTCAACTTTCTACTGGCGTATGCTATTGGGTGATCTGAATTTGGTTCGCCCTGGCTCAATATTCTATCTATAGCTACGTTCGAAGCGTCTGTTAACATAAAGTCTTTAGAAAAATCTGGTGGTATTAGTACAGGTGAATTCATTAAGATGTCTTTACATGACTTAAAGGCAGCAATGTATTCTTCGTTGTTAATGTCTATCGTAGAGTTTTTATTTAAGCATTTAGTTAAAGGTTTTGTGACGTGTGCAAAATTCTCTATGAATTTTCGGTAGTATCCCAATATTCCTAAAAATGATTTTTTGTTTGTTTTTGGTATCGGGAATTTTCTTATGGCATCTAGTTTCTTTGGATTCGGTCTAATTCCGTCTGGGCTTACCACATGTCCTAAAAACTCGGCTTCCTTTTTAAAAAATCACTTTTATCCAGTTGTATCTTTAGAGTTCTTTGTCTAAAACGTTCGAATACCAATCTTAACTTTTCTATATGTTCTTGTAGTGACGTGGAGAAGACTATGACGTCATCCATGTATACTAGGCATGTTTTGTCTATTAAGCCCTGTAATACGCTCTGCATTAGTCTGGAAACGGTTGCTGGAGCTCCTGATAAACCAGTGGGCATTCTGGTGTATTCCCAGTGGCCTGTATCCGTTGTAAACGCTGTTTTTTCTATGCCCCTGTGGTCCATTTCAATTTGGTGATATCCTGATATTAAATCGAGTCGAAAAGTATTGTGCTCTTCCAATTTTGTCTAATATTTCGTCTATTTTGGGAATTGGGTGTCGGTCTGGTATTGTTTTTTCATTTAACTTCCTCCGGTAATCTACCATAATTCTCCATGTCTGTTTATTTGACTTGTCCATCTTCTTGGATATAACCCAATTAGGTGAGCTATATGGGCTGTGGCTTTTTTTAATAATTGTTTGTCTTAACATCATTTATCTGTCTGTCTACCTCTGGTTTATGGACGTGAGGGTATCTATATAATTTTGAATGCACTGGTATGTCATCCGTTGTTCGTATCCTGTGTTTTATTGCGTTAGTGTGTGTTAATGGTTCGTCGTTGTTCAAAAATATATCGTTATATTCTGATAATAAATTTAATAATACTTCTTTTTCCTCGTCGTTCAGGTAATCGGTGTTTATTTTTTTGATTTCTAATTGGTTTTTGATTGCTCCTTGTATTAGTAACATTACTCCGTATTGCATTCGGATTGTTATTCTGCTAACTAATTGTTTTTAACGAACGTGTCATGCGATATGTGCTTATAATTGTATGGTGTTTGGAGAGTGTAATTAGTTCGCTGTTCCCCGTTATAATTACCATAAGCATTTATGTAACACGGCTCGGGTTTATTTTGCTGAAATTTAATTTATCTCGCGGTTCTATGGACCGACGTGTAGCCACTTGTGTAGTGGCTTAGGGTGGCCATTTTCAACATTTATTATGATTGTTATCATTAATTTTAAATACATAGTTCGTTTTCCATAATTATTTCTTTATTTTGATAAAAAAATCATATTTTGTATAATTACAAAATGTCAATGAATTGAATTCAAATAATTTTTTTCAGAAATTGTTAAATTTAGGAAAGAAATACAGGAGACCTGTTTTGTTAAGAATGAATCAAGCTATTCAAAATGTATTTTAAAATGCCGATATAGCTGTAAGAAAAAAGGTCACGTTGAAACAAGTGTTAGGGGTGGCTTTCTCTACCCACAACCTTACGGGAAAACTGTTCACTGAGTGCATCTTCTCGATAGCAGACAACATCTACTTAATTTAATTTGTCACTTCTACCATATTTAAGAAAAAAATTAAAGGCTACTTTTTCGGCATCCCCTTTAAGGGGTCGTATCTTCACAGGAGGGGAACAAGGAATCACCACCTGAATTTTTTCGCACCAATTTGTTTACACCCGTATGCATGTATCACACCGATCATTAAAAAAAGAATGGGCCGATTTTAAGAAAATTTGGAAGGCACACTTCTATTATAAGTGGCTTGGATAAGTTTGTTAGTCCGGAAAATAAGCCCAGTGTTTTCGGGAAACTTTTTTTCCAGAAAAAGGTTTGTATCTCCGGAAATAATAAAGCTATGCCAACCAAATTTGGTACGGAGGTTTATATTAAGAGAGGTATACTATTTACCAAAAGTTAAATCTGTAAGTTAAAAGAAAAAAGGTGTAGGTTTTTAAAGAAAAAATTATTGACTGCCACTAATGATCATAGAATAAAGGGACAAAACCAAATTTTTTAATGTGATTAACAAAATGTGTTGAATATTACAAAAATCAAGTTTTCTATGTTCAAAGAATAAAAAATACTTAAAAAACTATAGTTTTTCTTAAAACGGCAAACTAGCGATTTGAAACGTCAAAATTGGCGACATTTAACAAATATCCTGAAGTTATGTAAAATAAATGTAAGAATTGTGAGCGTTAAGTTTCTGCTTCAACCGTCATTGTCCTTCACTTTACTAAAATGTTTGAAGAAAATTCATTTCAAATAAACCCCTTCTTTGATACTTTGACAGCATTTTAAGTTATAGTTTATGGTTTAGTAGTCTATTTTTAGCGAAGTATTGTAGAAAAAATTCACTTATGAGGAGAACTTATCCCTAGAATTCATATACGGGGTCAGTTTCAATTTTTGTTTATATATATATATATATATATATATATATATATATATATATATATATATATATATATATATATATATATATATATATATATGCGGCTCCTGTTTTGGAGCAATTTTCGAGAGGTTAAGGAAATATGAAAGAAATTAAGTAAAGGCCTCAATCTGCCTACTCCTCAGAGCCGCGGATATGGATAGGTTGGACTGTTGTAGCTCGGTGACGGGGACTCCATCTGATAGTCCCCAAATCTAACTGGAGGTCGTCTTTAAGGTCTCAGTGTGTTCAACCCTAGACCTAGGAGATCTATCTCAGCACATCTGCATACATCACATGAGCAGAACCTGGCCCGTCGCCCGCATATAGGATGTAGGGCAGCAGTCGAAGAACAGATCTGGGGCGCACCTTATCCAAAAGGACCAACAAAAATCTTACGCCATTCTACTCCACTATCTGTTCTCTCAAATGTATTTAGATTTTAACTCAAAACCAGAGGACGCGGCCGACACCGTAAGCATATAGCTTGTCAATAAATATTCTATGATTCACCAAGTCAAAGGCCTTACTGAGGTCAAGGAAAACGCGAACGCAATCCTTACCCTTGTCCAGACTAATAAACTCGATTGACGAATTCAATGATAGCTATAGTTGTGGAGCGACCCCTCCTGAACCCATTTGGACACGCGGCTAAAAGTTTTGAAATTATATAAATTATTTTTGTCATACAAAATGTGTTAATATTATTCTCTCCTTTTGAAGAGACAAAGTTTAAATGTCCAAAATTTAATGTTCCATGTGGTTGGGAAATGGCAATTTGGCATATACCTTGTCTCTTTAAAGGCAACTTGTTCTTTCAAATGCAATTAAAATAACTATGTCAATTGAAGATACGAAAGTTTTCTGGAAGAAAATACAAAATTTCCCGGGAAAACTTACCGCGTCCAGTTGGCTAATGAACTTATCCAAGCTATGTACACAAGCAAGGTGTTGAAAATTGTGTGAAGCAATAGTTTAGATTTAGTAGATGGCAAGAAGGTCCATATGTGAAAAAGGCCACACACGAAGTAAGCATCTGTAGCATAGATAAGTTTTATCATTTTAAGGAAGGACAGAAGTTTGTTGTGAGCGATATTCGATCGTGTAAACACACAGCTCTAGCCGTAGCTAACGTTTAAGGATAGTAGTTAAATATTAAGTAGTTAACGTAAATGCGATATTTTTGGTAGTTATCATTCAATCGAGCATTATTAAAATTGTCAGTAGTTCTGTGTACATATTCATTATTTTCTCCCATTGTGTTGTTATATATTGTTCCCTTTGTTTATTAAAAAGGCTGAATCAACCACGTGTGCGTATTTTTGTAACGAAGGCAAAATTTTTTTACAGAAGGTACCTGCCTAATTATAAACTTAATAGTGATCGTTTGGTTGAATTCGTTAGCGAACTCAATCAAACTGGTTTTTTCGAGAAAAGTTTTTATTTTCAAAATAAGTATGTAACTGAAGCGTATTACGTTATTTTTATAAAATTGCGTATGCATTATACTTTCGTAGAGCTTTTATTTATTATAAAAATTGAAGATCCTAGCATAATGGGAAAACAGTTATCAGGACTTTAATAATTTTTATGAAAAATTTCTACCATAACGCAGTTTTTGCGTCCAGACTTTTTAAAATACAAATCCAAGGCCGACCGTGGTGAAAAAACATCGATCATACCCTGCAGGCGACAGCGTCCTTTCATGAAAACTAAAGTTGAACAGCGCCAAGTTCCCTTGAAAATTATTTCCTCCCTACTTAGCAGCATAAAAAGTATCTAGCATTGTATATAGCTTCTCGTATGCCAATACCATGGAGCAACACTATAATCCCACGGGATCAAATGACTGCCCGTGACGCGCACCTATACTTTCAAATACAAGGAGAAGGGGCGTGCGGTGGGTTCTCAAATAGGGGAAGCAATGGATTATAATAATGGTCAGATTTCTCAGATCGAAAATTAGAAATTTGATTTAAAATAATATGTTCGTCAATAAATAGGTTTCGTAGGCATCATTTTCAATTGTTTAATCCGGCCATGCACTAACCATGCAAAATTACAAATATTATTGTCAAAACACACTTACCTATCTACTTGTAAATTATAAATTCTTCTATGACGTCATCGAAAAATTGGGGACTTTCGAAAAGCGTTTTAATGGATATCACTGCAAGCCTTGAAACTGGCTCTTCTGTAGAGTTCCGAACGAAACTTTATGCGTTTTAAAGCTGAAAAACTACGTTTAGCTGACGCACTTGTAGCTGGTGTAGTTAATACTATTTCAAGTTTCCCGACTTCACAATACACAGTGTCAACTTCGCTTTGCGTGAGGGAACGTGAACACTTTTGCACAATTTGTATGTCATTTATTTCTGCATTTTATATAATACACCCAATTGGGCACGAAGAACTATCAATAATAATAAAAAATGCTGTAAATTTGTCGTAAGCACTTAAACATTTCTTCGGGTGCAGTTTTCCTACTACAGAAATATACCAGTTCAAGGAACTTAAGGGCGCTGAATTCTCTAAAACGGTGAGTTAATTATTCATATATGTTACCCATAATTTCCAGAAACAAGTGTTTTTAGGAAGTTTGAACATCCCCAACATTAACAGTTCGTAGTCGTTTCCTTTGTGCATTTATGTTTAGCTGTTTAACTTTGTCAGAATTCGTCAAACCACTCCCTTTTTTTCAAGATTTTATTTTGAAATTCATTAATTTTAGGGACACAGTAACCTATGTCGTTGTTTTTGTTTGGACAATATCAAACAATGCATGTGATTATCGGAAAATTGACGCAAATATACCCAGCAGAAACTTAGAATTGAAATATTCCGTCAATGGGTTCAGCATCCCAACGTCTTCATTTACAATGATTCAAAAAAAACTATTAGTGACTGTCTATATTGGTTTAAGGAGCGAAGGATAATTAGGGATATTGGTTTATAACTAGGATAATTGTGACATGTGTAACGATGTAATTTGTAATAAAAAAATTAATAAATAATAAAACTAATTAACAACTTTTTAAAACTAACTTAACTGAATAAATTTAAAACTAAATCTGTACATAATTAAAAGTCTCGCGTCTTTACATTTTAAGAATCTAATCAAAAATATCTCGTAATGTTTACAAACACAGGTATATATAACTTTGCTTGGTCCACATTCTCAACAATGCATCAGCAATAGTCAGCATTCTTCAATATCGCAAACTGCCGTGGCACCATGTTTATTAATTGCATAAACATGCAACAAAGCAATTCCAGGTCAATAATTATAATTTTTATGTGACCTACATTAATTATACTAGATATTATTTGGATTTAAGCTAGCAAGTTTTCATATAAATAATTTTACTTAAAACTAATATTAAATATATTTTCACGCATCGAGCCGCCCTTCTGGGTTGCTTTGTGCTCCTTGAACATCCTGCCGAGTCAACAACGGACGGCTTCCTCTGGCTGACTATGGGGTATTAGAATCAACAGATGTTTCTTCTAATCTACTTAACTCTGCCATCTCTATTGGTTCGACATCGGGGTAGGCCTTCTGGACACCCGTTCTTCTTTTCTTCGGCAGTGCTGACCTTTTCTTAGTTTTCTTCTGAATCCTCCATAGTATATAGATAGCGGCTATAATTACTATAGCTACTGTTGCTGTGGTGGCCAGGCTCGTTATTATAGAATGGTGCGTGACCGTGCGCCATCGTATTCCTTGGAGATGGTCCTCCTCTTGTAGTTCTTCCTGAGCAATGTACATCAAATCATCATATGGGCGGACGACTGCTTCTTGGGGAATGGTCGCTGGACTGCTTAAGGCTTTTGAAAACGTTAAGTTGGTTGGCACTGGTTTCACGAACCCGCCTATGATCGACACTCACTCTATCTGCTTGGTAGGTGGATATAATGCCATACTGCTTCATCGTAACTTCTTCCCTTTGACCATTACATATGATTGCAACTCTAGCTTCTCGTGGGTTGATGAACATCCATGAGTTTCTAGTGTAAAGTTGCTTCCAGATTGCCGACTTGACTTTCTGGTGATGGATTGGACACGTAATTTTGTCTTCCCTTTGGTATACCTCCATCTATTATGGAGTTGTAGTTGCTCTCCATGCTTATTAACATGGCTGGGGAACACACATATAGATTCTCAGAGATTTGGATGCTGCTTCTGAGTTCATTATCTGTTATCTGAAAGTATCTTTGCGTGTTATAATCCACTCCTAGGATTTGGTTGGGTATTTCTATAGACTGATAGGTTTCGTTTTCGACCTTATATGGAATCGGGGTGACCTTGCTTTAGCATAAATTGCGTTACCTCTGTCATTGTGAAGTAACTGTACAGATAAATATATTTCTCACTGTGACCAATTTCTGAACTAAGTATCGGGTATGAAATGATCTCCAGATGCTGTGGTAGTTTTCTCGTTGCTGCGCTTATGATTTGATCAATGTGTGCTGGTGACAGAAAGTCGTAACTGTTAGCTTGGTTCACATGTATGTTTAGCAAGCTTCTATAATGATGAGTAAGTTCATCCAGATATCGATCAGCTATCTGATAAACACTCAGTATGTGAATGTTTAATGAATTCTTGTCTACTGCTTTGTACCAAGGCTTCATGTTGTTGATAGCTTCCAGACATTGGTTCAGTTTGGACTCGAACTGCCTTAGCGTATGGTATATCCTCCTCTCGGTGTCATTGAATCTGGATAGTGATTGCAGCATCAGCCTCGTTTGGTGATGGGATGCTGCAATTAGCTCCTGTTGGTTCTTGTCTAATTAATCTATGTCCTTGTATACATCGTCATTGACCCCAAATATGGATGTTAGAAGTTGTCCTAGGATTCCTCTTCTAACCCTCTAACATGCAACAAAGCAATTCCAGGTCAATAATTATAATTTTTATGCGACCTACATTAATTATAAAAGATATTATTTGGATTTAAGCTAGCAAATTTTAATATAAATAATTTTACTTAAAACTAATATTAAATATATTTTCACGCATCGACCCGCCCTTCTGGGTTGCTTTGTGTTCCTTGAACAATATTGATATACCGTCTCAACTAGGCGACCATTATAATTCCATCTGGTAGGGACCACCTTACTGCATAAGCGGATTTTAAAACGCTTACTGGAGGCGTTGTAAACTGCATAGGTAAAGCAACAACCTGCGCACGGACTGCTGTGCTATAGACAGAGCCAGTAGATACAGTAAATAGTAGGAAATAAGCGATCCCTACCCCATATTATCGGATTTGCGCGCTTGTATATGTCGCATATTATGCAGCGTCGCCGCGTCTATCTGTCATTTGCCACATTGCCAAACTAAATAATTATTCCAAGTATTTATTTACCTACAACTAGACTCAAACTGAATAAAAGGAAAAACACAATTTAAAAGGAAAAATACAATTTAAAACAAGAAATGCATTTTTACTAGAAATATCTAGGGGAAGCAGTGCTCTTCCATTGTTTCCATGGAGCGCACGCCCCTGGCAAGGAGATATTGGAGTCAAACTTATTCCCGTGTACGTTTCATACATCCATAAAATAACGAAAACTTGCAAGGCATGGGGAAATATGTTGAGTATTCTCCAGAAACACGCTTGTGTGACCTGCTGACGTTCTGGCATATACCTAATAATATTGTACATAATGTTACAAAGGTGAAAGGTTTATTTTAGGTTCCCTGCTTTTTATTTACTGCGCTGTCTAGATTAGACTGTTAATATATACATTGAGACCTGATATATTTATACGGAATAGGTATATTTTGAGAAGTTTTATAATGAATGTTTAAAAGTTTCTAATTACGTATAATATTGTTTTATTTATTTACATTAGAGTTCAACGACTTCAACAAAATAAACTACTATCTTTCCCAGTTTGAATTATTTCATTAAAATAATCAAATATATTAAAACTTAAAATGAACTTAGGGTCTATTTTTAATTGAGACGCTATATCATATTGGCAAATAAATAAGACTCGATTATTTATGAGGTAGTTTTTGAAAAGTATCAAAATTTAAGAAACCCCTGGCGCAGCAAACATTTTCTTTAAAAAATTCACTAATGGAGAGATCCCGACTTTTGAATTTTGAAAAAATGTCTTCAAATGAGCGCGAACTAGGACCCCTAGACCCATGTCCGTGGTCAGTTTCAATTTATATATATATATATATATATATATATATATATATATATATATATATATATATATATATATATACATATATATATATATATATACATATATATATATATATATATATATATACACATATATATATATATATACATATATATATATATATATATATATATATATATATATATATATATATATATATATATATATATATATATATATATATATATATATATATATATATATTTGTGTGTGTGTTTGTGAGTCTGTTTGTATGCATGTATGTATGTATCATACCGATAACTTAAAAAATAATGGGCCGATTTTAAGGAAATTTGGCAGGTACATTCATTTTGCTTGGATAAGTTCGTTATCCAGTAAAATCGGACCAGGCTTTCCGGGAAAATTTAGAGTTTTCTTTCGGCAAAAATTTTATCTCTGAAAATAACACAGGTATGACAAGCAATTTTGCTAAACAGGTTCACATTGTAAAAAGTAAACTATGCACTAAAATTTCGATCACTAAGTAAAAAGAAAAAAGTTATGGGCATTTAATGAAGAAAAATATTGGTGCGACTAAAAGTCAGAGAAGACTCAATACCAAAATATTGTATGTGTTAAACAAAATCTGTTAAATGTTACAGATAACGTTTATTTTAATTTGCTCAAAAAGGTCAACAAGTATGAGAAAAATTTCATCATTTTTCATGTGTAAATGTGAAAGTGGAGATTTGAAACGTCAAAAATTAGTAATGTTTAAATAAAGCCTCTATAACTAATGCGGTTTCTGAATGGTAAATATTGCAAGAAATGTATATTAGAAGGTACATATATTTCAAATGTTCTCATTTGATTACAATATTTACAAAAAATGCAACTAAGACAGACGTTACATATTACAAATAAATAACCGAAGACCATTATGGTTTATCTACATTTTAGTATACTTTTACTTTGCATGCTTCGATGGCCGGGAGGTTTAGGCGATTGGCTCGTTAGCAAAAGAACGTTGGGGGACGTCGATTCAAATATCCTTGGTGACTGAATTTATTTTGACTTTTTTTTAACTTTTTTTCGTCTTTGATTCAATTTTAAAGTTATCTGTTCAGATTATGTATTTTCGATAATTTTTATAGCGACTGTTTGTTGAAAAAAAAAGACTAATGAGATGGTAGGGATTTTTAAGACTTTAAGTTCATTTTTAATTGTTAACACAGATGATGTTTTTTCCGTCACTTCAGAAATGTTTGTTTTCTTCTCTGCAACCGGTTTCGTTTTTTACAGCATCGCCAGGCAAAAGAATTGTCTTTGTGAAACTACAGAAAAGTATCTATTTCTGTATTTAGATCAGATTTTAAATATTTTTCTAATTTCTTTAATTTACTTTTATTAGCGAATTTTCTTGCACAAAATGTTCTTTTAATACCAAATTTTCTTATAAATAAGTTTAATGAATTTTCTTTGAAGAAACATTCGTTGGGAATTTTGATGTGAAAAAGTATTGTTGAAGTTTTGATGGAACACTTTGTAACAAAATTCGTCGAAAACAATGTTTTAATGGGTTTTGGTGCAAACAAATTATTTTATTTTCAATTTGAATTAAAGATTAGGCATATAATTTGAATTTTATGTATTCTTTTAGCAATTTTTTGTGTTGAAAAGATTTAGTCAGTTTTCCCAGAAATTTGTTTTGCTGTAGAAATCATTTTTTGTCAGATTTTCGTGAAATTTGGTAATTATTAATAAATGTGTAATCTATTATTGTAAAAAAATGTGATTTTTTAAGTTTCGTTGGCCAGGAAAATGGGACCAGTTTTTTCACGAATATTTTAAGTTTATTTTCGAAACATTTTTCGACTTCTTCAAACAATAAAATTATTTTGATGAAATATGGTACATTGTTCCTACTATATAGGTTATACTGGTGTTTCTACTATATAGGTTATACTGAAAGCGGGCATCAAATTTGGTTAAGAGTAGTATAACCTTTATAGAAGAAACAACGTACCATATTTCATCAAAATAACTTTAATATTTGACGAAGTACAAAATTTTTCGAAAATAAACTTAAAATGTTCTCGAAAAAACTGGTTTGATTTTTCTGGCCGACGACCCTCTTTAAGCTATTCACTATTCACACACGTGCCAAGACAGAATTATTCACAAAAAGCTTTTCGACAAAAATTCAAAAAAAAAACTTGCATGAAAATTTGCACTCAATTTCTTTCATTTTTTTCGCAAAAATTGAAAACTGTTCTTTTACAATAACTTATTAAACGTTTCTAGATTAATTACCAACATTTCACAAAATTCTTTAAAACATTATTTCTACGGAAACTGAAAAAAAATTCTACGAAAACTGACTAAATATTTTTTACACAAGAAGTTGCTGAAATAATACATCAAATTCAAATTATATACCTAATCTGTAATTAAAGTCGAAAAAAACGTCAAAAAATGTTTTTTCGACTTTTTACGGAAATTGGAACCGGTGGAGGTAAAGAAAAATACAAGCGAAAAAATACGCATAGTTTCCTGCCGCAAGTTATCAGAAATGAGACCGTTCCTTAAGTCTGTCACTTTCAAGTTTCGTTTGTAATTTGTGAAAATCATTTGTCGACTACTTACCTATATATTACGAAAATATAAACATATATAATCCTATCAAGATAATTATTTCTTACCGTTTTTCTACCAAAGTTAATTTTAATATTATAATAATTTTTTTCGAAAATTCGCTAAACAATCACATCTGATCGGTTATTAGAATTGAATAAAAAACTGACAAAAAAAATATAAAACTGACTCCAACATAAATTATGGTATGCGATTATAAATGTTAATATTTCCATATATCATTAGGTATAGGGAGGATTGTACAAAAATTGAAGCGAAGTGCGTGTCCTTCACAATTGAGTTAAGGCAGGTTGAATTTTTTCAAATTCACCCACTCTTTGCACTGCATCTCGATTTATTTCGGCGAGGAATATAAACAAAAGCCTCTCTGAATGCTTCATTTTTATGGGACTCCGCTATTTATTTATTTGTAAAAAGGCCGTACTATAATTTTTGATATGTGCCAAAAACGTAAGAAGTTGCAAAACAATTGAAATAACTCGAACCACATGGACCCTATCTTTTTTCCCTTACACACGCGCCCTAAAGTAAGGGGTGTTCTATTAAAAAAAATATCACCAACGACTTACGGGCCAGCCTGTGATTGTCAAGATAATTTTATAAGATGCAGCTTAAGACAGCCTATATATAACGTATATAATTTTCCTCGTGTTTAGAAATGCGCCGCCCTGTATATATGTAAACAGATAGAGACTGAAACTGGCTCCAGGTATGGGGTCTAGGAGGCCTAGTTCGTGCTCATTTGATTTTTTTTTTTAATTCAAAAGTCGCGGTCTCCTCATTAGCGAATTTTGTATATTAAGATTTGCTGAAATTTATAGACTATTAAACCATGAACACTCTATAACTGAAGCTTTTGCCAAAGAGTCAGAGAAGGGGTCTATTTAAAATGAATTTTCTGCAAATATTTTAGTAAAATGAAGAACAATGACGGTTGAAACTTGAACTTAAGGCTAACACACTTCTTACGATATTTCTTTTACATAACCCGTATTGGTTTCAGGTTCTTTGTATAGATTTTTCCAGTTTAAAGTCGCGGCTTTGGCGTTTTAAGAAGAAAAAGTATAACATTTTCAGAACAATTTTTCTGGTAGTTCTTAAGGCTTTTGCACCAAGAAAACTGAATCTTTGTCTGTAATATACAGTAGATTTTGTTATCCACATAAACATAAGAATTGAAACTTTTCTAGGTGGCCTAGTTTACGCTCATTTGAACAATTTTTTTCAAAACTCAAAAATCGCGATCTTTTCATTAGTGAATTTTTTCTACGAAAATGTACTAAAAGTCTGAACGCAGCAAGTGCGTTATGATAGCAAATTTTCATACAACTATTTCAAAAGAATATATATATATATATATATATATATATATATATATATATATATATATATATATATATATATATATATATATATATATATATATATATATATATATATATATATATATATATATATATATATATATATATATTCTTTTTTGGTAGGGTTGGCTAACGAACTCGTTTAAGCGATTCACAAAGGGAAGAGTGTAATATTGGCTAGTACCTGCGCTTTGTACATAGCTTAGATATGTTTGTTAGTAAGCTCAATCGACCAGTTTTTCTGTGAGAATTTGACATTTTCATCCGGAAAATTTTTGTGTCTACGAAAATAAAGTTATTTTAGTACAATTCTGAACCCACGACTAGTTCATACCAAATTTTAAGCTTTTAATTTTATAGAAAATTGAGGCATAAACTTTGTTTCTTCCGGATATCAAAAGAGAGCATATAATTAAAAATTATATATGATAAAAACCATGTATTCAACTTCACTGACCATCTATAGTATGGTGGCCAAAAATGGACAAGCCTCAGCACAAAGCAAATTGCAAACATTACAGAGGCTGCTCTGTATAGAAATAACAGGAGCTATGGCATCATGTCAGGCAGCTACAATAGAGGCAATCCTAAATCTGACCTCACTGCAGATATGTGAAGAGAGAAGCAGCACTGAGTGCTCAGAAATTTTAAGCCAGGAACTTAGTTGGCCACTTGAAAATCCTGGAAATGATTCCATTGGAGTCACTCGCCAAACCAACAGATAAAGTGTCAGCTAAACTGGACTTCATAGTCCCATTTGACGTGGTCACATGTGACCGCCAGGCATGAGACAGAGGCGGTGATAGGCTGGTAAACAACTTGTCGCGTGGTATACAGAGAGATGTAAACAAATGGAGGAAGGAGGCCTGGGCATAAGAGGACCTAATTCAGACTCGCTAAATCCCTAGGAAAAACTGCAACCATCTTCTAAGCAGAAATGCTCTTTATACATCTCTGTGTACGGGGTGCATGTAAAGAATACTCCGAAATAGGGAGATCTACATCCTTTGAAACAGTTAGGCAGTACTAAAGACTCTGAAATCTCTCAAAATCGAGTCTAAACTGACCTGCGACTGCAAAAAATTCTTAAAGAAACTGGCTACGAACAACAAAGTAACTTTTATGTGGATACCAAAGCATCAAGGCATTGAAGGAAATGAGAAAGCCTTGCAAAAATAGCGGCAACAACGGTTCATCACTATATCAACAGATAAGTCTGAATTGTTTCTTGACTGACTTGAGAATGCTCATAAGACTTGTCAAAGGATACTCCCCAGTAAGTTATCACCTTATGAATATGAGTAAGGTGGGCAGTAAAAACTGCGGATACTGCACAGAAACAGCAGAAACAACATTTGCTATGCGAGTGCATGGCTCATTTCTGCAAAAGGCTCAAACACATTGGAGGGATGATCTTAACACCCCAGGAAATAGGTAAAATAGTTCCCACAAAGTTAGTAGACCACGTAAGAGTTATGCACAAAAGACCCATTGGGGTCGCAGCGCTGAGATGTAAAAAAACCTATACAACTCATTCAACAATCTACAATCTTTAATATATTAAAGAAATACGTTGATAACGGCATTGCTCTACAACGAAATATGGTGGAAATTCAACGTTCATGCAAAATGTGTATTTCTATTAAAATCGACATGTTCGAGGATTTTTCCCAAAAAAATGTGTATTTTTTACACCAACAAGCGGATCCTCATAGCCACAAACAGCCAGGAAGCCCTTAAGGCCCTAAGTAGTCCACGAGTAAATTCCAGGCTGGTAAGTGAATGCCGAGACGAGACGAGCGACCTGGCTGGGCAGAATGAGGTCATCCTCATCTGGGTGCCGGGTCACTCGGGGGTCAAAGGCAATGAAGAAGCTGACAGTCTCGCGAAGAGAAGATCAGCAGAACCATTTATGGGACCAGAATCGGTCAGGGGCGTGACGAAGAGCACTGCCAGGAGATCCATTAAATCCTGGGTCAGAAACAAGCATAAGGTGTAGTGGGCAGACTGTCCAGGGCTTAGACATGGGAAGTCAGTAATTGAGGAACCCAGTTTAAAGAGAGCTGTGGAGCTGCTAAATATTAGCAGAGGACAGCTCAGGAACATAACAGGACTCTTGACGGGACACATGGCTGTCAAGAAACACCTGCATAAAATGGGGTGGTTCGACAGGGACCTGGCATGCAGACTACGGCGAGGGGGAGGAATCAGCCCAGCACATCTTGTTAGAGTGTAAAACCCTGGACCACAAAAGACAACTGTTCTACGGACAGCCTAGACCGGAGACAGAGCAATAGAAAACTTCACCCTACCAATTACTGCGCAGAGTAGTTCAAGGCACAGGGTTTTTGGATTGGGTGGAGTAGAAAAGACAAAGGGCATGCCCAATAAGCCATAGCGGTGCTATCGGGGCGACAAAGACGCGGACGATCTCTAAGGGGGGAAAATTCTATTAAATAAAACATGTTCGAGGATTTTTCAAAAAAAAAATATTTACGCTTATACTTAATCTATTACATACTTCAGGCGCGCACTGTTTCATCAAATTATAATATATATTTTTGCCAGGCTTGTTTTAATTTCTATAATCGAAAATAACTTTTATTGCAGGAGACTTAAGCATTTACGTACCGCAACAATAATGGAACTTTCGCACAGTTTGACACTGAATGAAGAAGCTTTGGCACAAATACCTCCAGCAAAAAGACCAGTCTTTATATTCGAATGGCTAAGATTTTTAGACAAAGTACTTGTTGCTGCACAGAAGGTAAGTCAAAGAAGATCATTATTTATTATTGTGTACACTTTGCTGATTGTAAATTGATCATTTGATTTTTTATATAAGTTAATTGGACTTATCAAGTGTAGTAAACGATAACATTTTCGTCGCAACCATTTGACAACTATCAGAATTTTTTTAAAGTTATTAAACAATCTTTGATATATTTTTTAAGAATATGTTCAAAGAGATTCAGTTATGTAATTTTCATTGTGTTCAGAACATCGTTTAGCAAGGTCAATTAACAGAATCGGAACAATGTAGGGTAGTAGGCAATTGAGAAGCTAGGATGTCCTTTTAAGAAGTTGCAAATAGGATTGGTCGGAATGCTACCACAGTGATGCTGTCTGTGTTGGTATATATGGTCTCTATAGGATAGTCACACGAGGGCACGGAAGAACGGCTATTAAAAACAATTGCCTTAGAGACGTTGTAGCACAACCTAGGCAACCGGGACAAAATGGTTTAGAGCTACGTGTCGACAGCTTACCTTAATGTAGATTCACTGTAGAATTAGCAATTAGAGGCTACAGCCCTACCGTCCTGGAATCATTTGTCTATTGACCAAAAGGGTGATACGTCTGGATGGTACCAAAAACAAGCCAATGAAACCTGCACTGGATTTGCGTGGTTTTCAGTGACAAGTCACGTTTTTGTTTGTATGCTAAGGGCTGTATATGAGTCCGCCGCGTAAAGAAAGCCGTCAAGTCAAAGAGCGCGAGACTGCACTTACATGGGCATTACGACTGGGGTGCCATTGCAATTGAAAGCAAGTCACCTCTAGTGTTTTTTTTAATTAAAAATACACAAGAAAGAAGTTCATAAATGTAATCTACAGTATGGAACCGCCAAATGGATAAATTCAGTATATCAGTTATTGTGCATATTCATAAAACATCCCGAAACACGTCAATTTTAGATTAAAAAAGTTGCAACCCCCAAAATTTTAAATGGGTAGTAGGGGATTGTTATACCTTGCTCTTAAGATATCTTTATTCCCTAATCAAAAATGCTGCGATTTTTAAATTTATTGCAAAAATTAAGAGTAAAAAAATAAGTCATTTGAATGACGCACTTCACTACAACACACTAAAAAAATGTAAGGCTAGGTCTATTCTCATCATAATTAGAAACGCAGACCGGTTTCGCTCTAATTCGAGCTCGTCATTGCGCTATACTAATTACAGCGAAAACACATCTATAAAGTAATACAACTCATGCAGCCAGCCTACTAGAACATTGTGAGATGTACGACAGGGTTGCCATCTCGGTGCGGAAACAGGTATTATGTTGTCACGGCAGCTCCAATTAACGCAAAATGTTAAATTTACAAAAATTGTTGGTGCTTGTACACAGTCTCTATTTATAACATTTTGTGTTAATTGGATCTGTCGTGACAACATACTACCTGGTTCCGCATTGAAATGGCGACCCTGACGTACATCTCACAATGTTACACTAAAAGATTAATAACTAATCGCGTTTCATTTTGGTAATGAGAAAGCAAACAAAAACAATTTCAATGTCCTTTTTGGCTGGTATAAAGTAAAAAGAAGACAAAAAGTTATCAAAATTCTTCACAGTTGGCAATGTTAGTTTTGTTTAAAACGCATTAGCAACTTGCAATATGATTTTAATCGGAGGACAGTAGTTGTCAGTTGTTAACAACAATTCAGAAACCTCTTTTATTTAACAGAAATGCATAAAATAACAATTCTCCAGATGATTGGTTACGGAGATCAAATACGATCACATATCAAAGTTGCTCGCCTGTTTCAAGCACAAAATCGCAATTTGCAGGCCTATATCCCAAGGGATAATTAGTAAAATTGAAAAGCAATTTTGCGATCTTGGACATGTAAGGCAGATACCAAAATAATCTAATGCACTGAGTAATGAAACCAAACTGACTGTAATCCGTAAGCTTGATGAAAACCCACATACTGCGAGTCGACAAACAGTCACAACATTAGATGTTAGTCTTTCATCGATTAGTCGAATACTTAAAGAAAATAAAATGCATCCTATAGTAATGATACAAACTCAGGGGCTCATTGAAGATGATTTTGGTAGAAGAAAGTCTTTTTGTGAACAATTGATGGAAATGTTAGATAATAGTGTTATCAAACTAGAACATGTTTTCCGATTAGTGCATTTTTCACACTTCACGGCCATGCTAATCGTCAAAATTGTCGTTACTGGTCTAAATAAAATGCACATTGGATGAGAGAAGAACATACGCAATACCCCGAAAAGATAAATGTTTGGACAGGAATAGTTTAAGACCGTGTCATTGGTCCCTTGTTCATTGATGACGATTTGAATGGGAATAGTTATTTAGAATTGCCCCAAAATGATGTCGTGCCAACGTTGGCCAACTTATATCCTGATCGAGCAAACCCACAAGTTCCAGCGAATGTGATATGGTTCCAACAGGTCAGAGTACCAAATCAATGTCCGACAGAAACTTGATTTAATATTTCCAAATCGACGGAAAGGGAGGCGAGGGTTGTTAGAATGGCCACGACGATCACCCGATCTTACGCTATTAGACAATATTCTTCTTATGGGGATATGTGAAAAGTGTGGTATACAAAACTAAACCACGCGATTTAACTGGCTTATGAAGAATAATAATGATTGCGGTTAGGTTGGTCACGCCTCAGATGTTGATTAACGTTAGAAGATATTTTTATTCACGATTAGGGTGCTGCCAAGACGTTAAAGGCGTGCATTTTGAACATTTCCCACAATAAAATTGACGTTTTTTTATTTTTTCTCGTTATCAAGGATGTAACGCGATAAGTTATGAATTTTTTAGTGTGTTGTAGCGAAGTTCCTCGATAACATGAATTTCTTTTGTTTTACTGTTCATTTTTTGAAATTAATTTGAAAACCATAACATTTTTTAGTAGATAATGAATAGATCTTTCAAATAAGGTATCGCAAGAGGTATTTGGAGGTTGAATGTTTGGGTGAAATTTTAACGTTGCAGGATCTCATTTTTTTAATCTAAATTGACGTGTGTCTGGATTTTTTTATAATTATGCACAATAATTGCTATGCTGAATTTATTCCATTTGGCTGTTCCACAGTGTATGATGATGGACTTATTTTCTTAGCAAAAAAAACTGTTTTTTCATGTTTGTTTGATAAGTGACATATTAATAAGATACACAAAAACATTTTGCCTCATTTACCATTTTAGTAGACATTTTAATCGTTCTCGTAACATTTAAAGAAAAATTACAAAGATAAACTCTCATATTTTTAAAACTAGGCTTTATAAGCCAAACATGACTGAACGAGTAATAAGTAAATAAAAGAGTAACAGATAAATTTATTAGTTTTTTTAAATATGACAGGCTGCTAACCATGAAAACATAATGCTTGTCTTTTCTAATTATTTTCACCTTAATAATCTGAACGTCTGTTTTCTTATAAATTAAATTTCTCTCGTAGAACGACATAAAAGGATGTCAGAAGCAATTAGTAGGACAACTAATGAACCATATTCAAGAATCTCCCGGACCCCCGACTAGAAAATTAATAGCCAGATGTCTCGCAACTTTGTTTTCAGTGGGAGATACTTTTTTACTTTTTGATACTGTGAATAAATGTAACGATATCCTAAAGAATAAGGATGATTCACCAAGCTTTCTGCCAACGAGACTGTAAGTATACCTGTATATATGTATTGATTTTATTTATTTTATTTGTTTAGCAGACTGTTCAGCTGTGTTGTATACATCATGGCCATATTTTTTAGTTAAAAAGACATTTTTGTTGATTGCCTTAAGCGTTTTATACAGTGTGTTCACAGTGAAAACATTAACATTAAATCGTATAACTTTTGTAAAGACTTGTCTGCAGGTTGCGCATAAGTAGGTTAGGTTAGGTTTGTTTGTGAGTGGGCCATACCGGTCCCTCCACCGCGACCATAAGGTCTATTGTGGCTCACGCCTAATAGTTTATATTTCGCCCAACAAAGCCAGCCTCCTTCAGAGGTCGATAATCTTCGTGGGCGAAAGTTGATCCAGATCCTCCGGAGCAAGCTTTATCTTGCCAAAGAGCAGGTATCTATTCCTGTCCGCTGCCGGACAGGAACACAGTACATGCTCTGCTGTCTCGTCATTCTCCATACACAGCCGGCACTGGGTCTCCTGACTGACCCCAATACGGTGCATGTGGTGACGCAAGCGGCAGTGTCCTGTATACAGGCCGACTAGGTACTCAGTTGTTGTTTGTTTAACTCTAGAAGTTTTTTAGCCCTTGACTCAGACAGGCCATTTATGAAGGCCTTAGAGTGAGCTAATCCTGGAAGATTTTGCCAATACTGGATTGTCATTCTTTCTGTCCAGGTCTTTAAGGTGCGTTTTGCTGTGCATGATGTTATCCCCAGCACAGGGTCTGGTCCGACAAAGTCTCTCTGGGCACCACTCCTGGCAAACGCGTCGGCCGCAACATTGCCATCATGGTCCGAGTGACCCGGTATCCAGACCAGCGACACCTCATTACAGCTGCCCAGTTCGTTAAGGGCAGATTTACAACTCCATACCGTTTTTGAATTACACCGGTAGGAACCAAGAGCCTTTATTGCATATATGCTATCTGCATCCGACAAAGGCATCGAATATGTAGAGTTGCATAACAGTTTATTTGCAACTATTTGGTGGAATTATCGACATTTTTGAAGCACCCCCTTGTTGGAGTGGGGCAATCCTTTAATTTCTTAAATAGCAACATGGATCATGCGACACATTTTGAAAAGCGTATTCATCGTACTTTTTGATTGTAATAATTATTTTTAAGTTACATTTGCCAAGAATGAAAACAATCGCCTTTTCATGAAATTTATTTGGGAAAATGGTAACATCTTACTTTTATGAAAAAGATGCTCAAATGAGACCACTTGAACTTCTGGACAATAGTAAAGCGTCTTATCGAACTGATGAATCGAGTTTTGCAGTGATCCGTTAGGCACTTGTTGAGAGGCCATCACAATTCGGGCTTACAACTGCACCACATTGGCGGACCAATCGTTGTCAACAACGCTTTTAAACGACCCCAGAGAAAAAATCGAGTGGAGGCAAATCTGGACACCTAGCTAGCCACTCAATGGGTCCTCTTCTGTACATCGGTTAGGAAATGTCCCATTAAGGTGGGGCGCCATCTTGTTGAACGTAGACATTGGGGAAATTATTTTGAAACAATTATCTGTTCGGTGCACAATATCTTGTAATAGTCTTGTAGAGCGTAGACTTGTTAAAGTCCTTTCAAAGAAGAAGGGTTATTATTATTAATTACACGATGACTAACAATTCTGACCCATACGTTTAGTTTTTCAGGATATTGAGTATGAATTTCTTCCATCCAATGGGGGTTAGTGTCAGACCAATGTCGACAATTGTGTCTGTTGACACTACCATTAAGCACAGGGCAGCTTTATCAGAGAAAACAACGTAGTTTAAAAATCTCTATTTTGTTGCATATTCTGAATTATTTGTTCGCAAAATTCGATCCTTTTATCAAACTCCTATGCAAAATTTCAGTTTATGAACCTTATAGGGAAAATACTTAACCCGATGCAATATTCTTCGTTCAGAACGTCTGGAGATCTCGTTCGTTCTAGGAAGTTCCAATGAAAAAGTTTTGGTGGTTTCTTGTACGGAAAGTAATACATCCAGCGTCTTTTCATCCAAAGTAGCAGTTACAGTGCGGCCGAACTTAGAGCGATCTTTGACGCTCCATGTTTCAGTCAATTTGTGGTTAAGTCTGCTTACCGTAGACCTGTTAAGGGGTGGGCGGTCAGGGTGAACCTCATTACCTTGACCGCCACCCTAATCTCAAGGGGCAAGATCAAGTGTATAGAGGGAATGGGCAGAGGGGTCGTGCCATTTTTGGTCAAAAATTATCGTTGTCGTGGTCAGGTTAGGTGAGGTCAGTCGCTCGACTGCCACAAATCAGGCCTCTTCGTCCGCAAACTGTTGCGTATTTTTTTCAAAACTTTCAGGTATAAAGCCTGGTTAACTGTGCGATCCTGTGGAGCAAAGCCTGAATGTACAACTATTTACATCGAAAAAACAAATCAGCATTGTTTTGACGTTTCATTTCATATGACGAGCTTCTTTGGGGCGAACCAAACTTGAAGTCTTTAACTGGCTCGATTGTTTCGTTTCGGAGTCGTAGCCGTAGCACCATGATTCGTCATCTGTGATAACCTTGCAAAAAGTGTGGATCATTTCGGAACCCTTCTTTTAAAGCACAACATGCTTTCATGCGACCTTGCTTTTGTTGAGCAGGCGAGGCACGAATTTGGCAACCTCTCTTTTCATCTGCAAATCTTATGTTAAAATTCGCCAAGCTGAACTGAAAACCGCTCCAAACAGCTCCACAACTTCGTCAATAGTCACTCGTTGATCTTCCAATATGATTTCGAGAATTTTTTCACCATTTTTATCGGTCCGATCCGTGGAAGGACAACCAGAGCGAGGTTTGTCATCAATCTACATTTCACCCCTTTTGAAACGGGAAAACCACTCCAACACTCGAGTTTTCCCAATAACACCATCCTTGTAGACCGTTTGAACAGTTCAAGAATTTCTGTTCCAGTTTTTTCCGAGCAGGAAGCAAAACTTTACGGCCGCGCGCTATCACGAGAATCAGCCATTACAAAAACGACGTGACCAAACCATCAAAGCACACTGCTCTAATCTTTTTATGAAATAGTTAAATAGTTCATGAGCAAAGCCTGTCTCTGAGGCATCATAAACTTGATTGTTGTGCCAGAAGATGTGTGGTTACTCCCTTCTTGAATAGTTGTAGATTATATATCTACATAGAAAGAAATGTAACTACCGGAGGGCATTCCAAAGCTTGAACGCTTCTAGGATAGAACGAGCATTCATAAAGATGTTCGACAAGTGGGTAATTTGGCACTAGAACCGTGCCCTTTTTGACTAGAACGGGTTTTTCGATTAAAGATCGCAAGTGAAGCTACTGAAGAGACGATTTTTAACTGACAACGCCGATGCTAGTATGTATAGAAGAGGCTGGAATCGCCAAATTTTCTGCTGTGAGAAGAGGCTGGAATCGCCAACCTTTCTGCTGTGGTGTAAAGAAGTAAAATTAACCTTGATATATGAATCTGAAACAGTTCGTTTCTGAAGGGAATCTTAGAGACAAGGCTGTTTTTGGGTCAGCACCCAAACATGAGAACAATATTGCAACTGACGACGTATATGTGTTTTATACAGTATAAGAAGCTGACGTGATGAAAATAAACGGTTAACTCGCAACATAAATTCCTTGGCTGCTGCCTTTGCAATATCAGAAACGTGTAAATACAACTGGTGTATCCAGTGTAGGGAGGGTGAATTTTTTGGGCAGTATTTTGCCAGCTGTCTGAACTTCTGGGCCTTATAGATCAGTTTTCCTATATAAGATGCAATTCTATACTTTGGATGCATTAAACATAATCAGATTTGGAAAGCCCCAGCTAAGAATCTTAAACAGGTTATGATTTAGGGAGTTGGTGATTCCGACTCCCATTGATAGGGAGCTAGAAACCGATATTGGGCTAGTCGATGAGAATGTACTGTGAAGGGTGCTATCACCAAAGCTGTGACTCAGATTGTTGGTTGTTAACAGAAGATCATTTGGTCATTTGTATGCAAAAAAGAAAGTGTGAGAGCTAAGAAACGGAACCATCAACAATGCAAGCAGTGCTCCTTCAGAAAATTAAATTTCAATAAGCAGACTATCTTTCTATCTATGTGACGTGATATTTAGGAGGCTGCAGACCTGAACGATTGCTTTGGAAATGTCCAATAAAATTACAGTAGCATCTCCAAATTTGAGAACTCCAATGAGTGACGTATGTGAGAATATTGCCAGTAGATTAGTTTTAACGAAAGCTGTATTGTCGATCATTTAGGGTGTTTGATTTTTAGATGTATTTCATAAGCTTTATATTGATAACTTTTTCCGTAACTGGTAGAATGGAAATTGGACGATAGTTGCTCATATCAGACTTGTCTCCCTTTCTAGGGACGAGCGGAACTCGTGTTTGTTTCCTGGATGGTAGAAATAACCCCACCTTATAGGTTATCAAAAAAAGGCGACATAAAATTGGAACCTGTTTAGGGACACAAAATTCACTAGTGCTTGAATTCCATCGGGTCTTCACGCCTTTTTGATGTCGAAATTAGTAGTAACTTTTCCACATTAAATTTGTTTAAAACCCATTCATTTCTAACTTTATCTCTTTTCATTTTACCCGTAGGTATGTAGTTAATTCCATTATTAGTCAATTTTATTATATGCTTTGTCTGGCACGTCAAACTTTCACACCGCTATGGCACAGTTGGGAGCAGTACGCTGTTACATTCAGCGACTTTGGCCTCTTTAGATATACATTCACTCCTGGCTACAGTGACAATAGCTTTCAGCACGTTTCTCCCTGTCGTTAATCAGGAAATCCGTGAATAGGGATTCATTATCTGGTGGTCATATTATATAATATAACCTCTCCTGCCATGCGTTGTGAGGAGTGTTTAGTTATCATTTGCACTTTAAATGTATCAATAAATTGAGTTTAGTAACCCACTTTGTTTTATCACATATTATAATCAGACTTTTTCTTAACTGAATCACCTTAAAACTTTTTTTGAATGGTTGTTATCGTTCTTATTTTTGATTAAAAAAAGTCTGTGTTTTTTAATTGGGAAATTCATATTGGTATTTGGCATATGCCCAATATTTAGAATTGTCCTAATTGACCTAATCTTGCAGAAATGTAGATATAAATCACATGAGGTGATACAAACCAACAGTTTTTAGCTTTGAATTAAAAAAAAAACTCAATAGGAAGTCTACGCTAAAAATATTGTTTTTTCTTTCTTAGAGCAGCAATATGTTGTGTTGGTACAATGTATGAAAAACTGGGAAGAATGATGGGTAGGTCATATGAAGAAACAGTGCAAATATTAATACGTTCCTTACGTAATGCAGAATCTCAGACAAGGATAGAAATAATGCTTACCTTAGAAAAGGTACTGATCATTAAATGGCTATATAAAAAATGTTTTTTATTGAATTTCAAATGTGTTATAGGTGTGTGCTGGTATGGGTAGCGCTATTTCCAATGTTCACAAAGAAATCTACAAGGCTGCAAGACATTGTTTAATTGACAGGGTTATGGCTGTAAGATGTGCTGCAACGAGATGCCTTTTAGAAATGTTAAATCATGCACCTTTTCTTTATACAACAGAATTGGAGAGTTTGGCAACACTGTGTTTCAGAGCTTTTGACGGATCCAATTATGAAGTACGATGTGCTGTTGCCAAACTTTTGGGTACCCTGATAGCAATGACACAACAAAACCAAAAACCAGAAAAGTCAAGTATGTATCTAATATACAATTATTATTTTTTATAAAGACAAGTGTTAACTTTTTTAGATCAACAGGTTAAAGGATTAAAGCTTGTTTCACTAGATGAAGCTTTGGGTATCTTGATGTCTGGATTTTTAAGGGGTGGTGTTGGATTTTTAAAAGGTACTGGAGAAATTATAAAAGGAAGCTCAAGTGTTAATAGGGAAGTGAGGGTTGGTGTAACACATGTAAGTATACATTTTGGAATAAGAGAAAATTTAAAATCCTATTTCAGATAATCAAAATAGATAATTATGTGGCTTGGAGCTAAAAGGTCCAATGTCAACAACTTCACATTTGAGAAAATTGCAGTTAAAGTTTTTGTCAAAAATACTTTTAATTACAGATTAAATAAAGTTCAACCTTTACTTAAGTACTATGTTTGATTCAGCATGTAATATGTTTTTACTTTCTTTTGTCAAATTGGTCGTTCTAACAAAGAGAATAGCATTATACTTTATTTTATTATCTTGTTACAAAGTTGATTGTAATCAAAGGTAATAGAAACTAAAACTAATAGTAAGAAGCAGTAGCGAAACATACAGAAATAGTATGATAGGTGTTCTGCATTTGAAAAAAAACGTTATTCTGGTAAAGTACCTTCCTCTTCCGAAGCTTCATCTATCAGGTAATCCACTATGGTGCCATTTGCAGTTATTTGTTTAGTGAAATGATTGTAGTATGTACGATTTAAGTGCCCTTAAATCAGTTAATTTTTCCGTACTCAAAGGAAGTGGTACGTTGTTAAGTGGTAGAAGCATGTGAAGATTATTACCCTGTCATGTTTTCTTGTGGGTTCTCGATACATCTAAAATCTTAAACCGAGCTTCAAACGAATGTTTATACAAAATATTTTAGGTGTCGGTTGACTACTGCATCAATATAATTTGCAGCCACTGAACTGGTTCGTTTAGAGTGTTCTTTTTACAATGCACATAATGAGCATTTGAAACATGATTTAAAGTTTAAAAACTCCTTTTGTTCCAATTCTATTACTTTTATGGGGGATTTTCTTGGCACCAAACTTATCAAATTTACACAAACTCGAGGCAAATCAATATCAGCCGTAGTACATTTTTGTTTTTTCTATTGCTATATGAATGCTGTCTCCTTCCATATGAGTATGACCAGCCTCAAGAAATTTGTGGTTAATATTCAAGTTTTAACCTTTAGCTTTCAATTCAGAAACACTTTGCAATAACATTGTAGAAAAGAAAATATTGTGGTTGTGTCCTCTGCAGAAATCTCTGTACATAATCACATATGTATATTATTATTTCCTGAAAGGTTATGGAGGTAATGGTAATTACAGGAACCCATTTAAGGCTAAAAAATAGCCATGGTAGATACAGATCCCACTCATACAGAATTGGAATAGAACCGACACCTAAATGCGGCTGTGATGGACAATCTGTCTGTGACATACAGGGTACCCAGCGACCTGGAAAACCGGGAGAACCAGTAAAAATCAGGGAGTTTGAAAAAACCCTAAAATGTCGGGGAAATTTGTGATTTTACTCAAATGTCAGGGAAATCATTCAGCAGACCTGGAAACTATATATTTGTAAATTCCGTCACAAGCAAATTATTTTGGTTTCAAATGATATAAGTATATTATACGAATCTTTTTCACCTAAATATTTGTCTTCTAGGGAAATTTATCTGACAACATTGCAGCTGCCATTTGGTATATTAATTTTAGCCGCCAAAAAACGTAGTGAATGTCACATCATGTGCCACAATAAATATAGCTTCTGCATCTATCTCAAATATGTCTCATTTGTTTATCTCACTTGAAATATTCTTCCTTGAATGCATAAAATGCAAAATGCACTCTAGTTATTGGCGGTGTAGAGATGCACTGTCTGTATTTATTCTATTTTAACCTTAATTATCATGTAACATAGAGTTGATGATGAGTTAATGATTGTTGATGATAAGTTAAAGTTGGAGTGAAAATATTGGGCGTTTGTATATGGGTACTTGTATTGTAATCCACAAGAGAAAGCCTTATTATCGCAACACATTGTGTATGATAGTGTAAAGAGATTAGAACGAGTGGGAAATAGAGAAGTCAATCCAAAGCAGTATCAAGAATTCATATTATCATGAATATAAAAGATCTCTTGATGAAAATCACAAGACAACGCTTTGGATGAGCGAAGCAGAAAAAAATGATACATAAAACACATAGAGGAATATCACAACTAGGAACGCGGAAAACACACTGAAGAAAGTGCAAAATCAAAAATTACCACATTGATAAAATATGTATGAACAGTATCTTATTTCCACAGTGTGGTAATTTCATTTGGACCTTTTTCATAGTAAACATTTGATATTTATTTTCGTCGTTAAGAAGCTTTTTTTTAATCAAGATGTGTTTTTATTCGAATACTTGAACAGTGGTTATAATATGGCTCTTGTGGTTTGATCTCATTTAGACTAAATGAGTTAAGCTTAATTACTAGTTACTGCAAAAACGTGTAATACTCATTCATTTAAGTAGAAAGTTATTAGTTTTCTTTAGAAGTTTAAAAGAATTAAGCATATTTATGGTTTTGATGATGTTTGTGTATTAAACAAGTTTTTTGTTCAGAATTTTTATTTATTTCATGAATAGAAACGTATTCAGAGATGTGTGCCTTTAAGTATTCTGAAAAATTTACTTGCTGAACCTGGAAATGTTAGGGAATTTGATTTTTGATGTTTACCCTGGACATAGAAGACATACTGTTTTCATGCAAAAATTACAATACCCAGCGATTGCAATTATTATCTGGAATCATGCAAGTCATAGAAATACAACTACCTTTAAATGCCAGCTATGTTCTTAGCTTTCAAAACATGCATGTGTATAATTCACTTTATAGACTTTTCTTAACTGTAGGTTTAATTTTGTAAATAATATAAGTAGAATACATATCCCAATGTATGCCCTTTTGTATACCCAATCATTCTGAGACCCAGTTTAGTGTGTCTGTGAGCCTTGGTGGGTCCCTAGGCAAATTATGTGTCCCTGTATATCCTTAAGAATAAAGATTAGAAAAGGACAAAAAAGACCAACAAAAAGCAAAAAAGAAGGAAGAAGCAAAGGAAAAGATAGAAAAATAGCAAATACATTTAGTTTATAAGTACAATTATACACAGTAGAGGGAAAAATATGTATATTGATATTATTGCAATGGTTGTGTTCATGTTAAGTAGATAATGCAACGATAAATGTCTGGTCAATAAAAATTAAATTTAAAACCATCCCAACTGACAACACACACACACACTCACAGCAACCGATTTCCAGCCCAACTCAGCCAGCTGCTGTTTCATTCATACGTAGCACAAAGAAGATTAATCTTTTCCCATGTTTTTTTTTTCCTTCAGGGCTCGTCCGCGGCCTTGCCGCCCCAATAGCACTGTTCCTATGGTTTGGTAAATGGGAAAATGGTAAGGTTAAATGTGCTAAGTTGACGTTTATGAAAACTTAATCCACTTCTAGGGTAGGGAGTAGGCAAGCATTTTTGTCATGACAAAGGATTTTCCTTTACATAATAGTAAAGGATTTTTTCACGCCCGAGGAGGTACCACCCCATGCATCAAGGGGCCGGTGAAGTCCCAACGGACGTTTCCGGTTCTGCTGTATGAGTAGGTTTCCATTATAAGCAAAAATGATGATGGGTCCTCCTTGTACAAAATATTCCGGAGGCAAAATACCCCTCCATTCGGATCTCCGGGAGAGGGGTGTACAGGGGGCGCCAACATCAAGATTTAACACATCCTTTTCGAATATATGTGCCCTAAATTCTAACCTGAACTCCGTCCACCATTTCCTCCAGGCTAACAGGCCCCAACTCCTCTTCCTCACCGAAACCCAAATCAGTGCGAAAACAGCAACTAATCAACTCAATTTCCCAGGGTATGAGCTCCTTACTTCCTTTAGATTGCATGGAGGTGTGTGCGCATACATCCGTAGCAATCTACCCTGCACCAGACTCCCAAATTTAGAAGCTGGAAGAAAAGACATACTATGGATAAAACTCTCTCTCAGGGCTGCAACTAAATTCATCTGTTGCATTTACTGGTCACCTTCTGACAACAACTTTGTCCAGCTCTTTGACTACCTTTCTGAAAAAACCGACTATCTGATTTCTGAATATCCATCCTCCGAGGTCACTATTCTTGGTGACTTCAATGTCCATAATAAGGAATGGCTAGGATCTTCAAAAACCGACCCACAAGGGAGAGCAGCGGAGGCCTTTGCAGTCAGCAATTCTTTAGCCAATATGGTTCAGCAACCTACTTACTTTCCTCGTATCCCAACACACAGCTCAAATCCCTTGGATCTCCTTCTTACTACATAACCTGAATGCTATAAGATATCAGTCACCGCCCCCCTTGGTCTCTCAGACCACGGCATGGTCACTGCTTCCTGTGCAATGCAATCCGAGGTCACACAGTCATCACACCCACATATCATTTGGCACTACAACTCCGCAAACTGGGACGAAATGCGGGATTATTTTTCCTCATTTCCATGGGCGTCTGTCTGCTTCTCTCATCCTGACCCCTCTGATATCTCACAAAACGTCACCGAAATTATCCAAGCTGTCATGGAATTATTTATCCCACGTACACAGAAAACCTTTTCAGCCACTCAAAAGCCCTGGTTCTCTAAATCCTGTGACAAGGCCAGACTTGAAAAGGTCAAAGCTCACAAAACGCTCCTACACAATCCCAGTCAAGAAAATCGTCAAGCATTTAACGGCGCAGGAAACCGCTATGTCCGCATTCTTTCTGAGGCAAAAAACTCGTTTAATAACCACATGAAAAACTAAGTCCTCTTAAGCTCCAACGGCGGAACACCCTTCTGGACTCTTGCTAAATCTATTGGGAATAATTTCTGCAAAAGCACGTACCCACCTCTTGTCTCAGGGGATCAAATTGTTTCTACCGCCCTGGGCAAGGCTGAACTTTTTGCTTCATTGTTCGCCGGCAATTCTACTCTCAACCCACCTCCAAATGTTCAACCACCAACAGTCCCCAATGTCGCGCATAAAATGACGGATATCATTTTCGAAACTAAAAAGGTACGAAAGATGCTCTCTTCTCTTAATACCAGGAAAGCCTCTGGTCTTGACGAGATCCCAGCAACCGTTCTTAAAAAATGCGCACCAGAGCTTGCTCCTGTCCTGACTCGTCTGTTTCAGATATCTTATAATAAAGGCATATTCCCTAGTAACTGGAAAACTGCTTGAGTACAACCCATCCCCAAGAAAAGATCCAAAGCGCTTCCTAGCAACTACAGGCCTATTTCTCTCCTTTCAGTCGTCTCTAAAGTGATGGAAAAGTATATAAACACCGAATTACTAAAATTTCTTGAAAACACAGTCTAATCCACGACAGGCAGTATGGATTCCGTCAGCGCAGATCGACTACCGACCTCCTTTCCTTTGTCACCCATTCTTGGAACAAGTCCATGGAACAACACGGTGAAGCCCAGATTGTTGCTCTAGACATATCCAAAGCATTTGACCAGGTCTGGCACGCAGCGCTGCTTAATAAACTTCCGGCCTATGGCCTACCACCAAAACTATGTATGTGGACAGCAAATTTCCTCTCCAACAGGAGCATATCTGTTGTTGTGGATGGCCATTCCTCTAAACTGTATCCAATTAATGCAGGAGTTCCTCAAGGTTCAGCTTTAGCCCCTACTTTGTTTCTTCTCCACATCAATGACCTCCTCTCTAGCACATCCAACCCAGTTCACAGCTACGCGGACGACAGCACCCTCCATTCAAATATACAATATTCTAAGCCTGTCTCTTTAGCCCAATTAGATGAGGATCGCAGACTCATGGAGGGTTCTGTCTCCGTGGATCTCCAAAAAATATTAGACTGGGGAAGTAGAAATCTTGTACAATTCAACCCCACCAAAACTATTTATTGCTTTCTTTCTCACAAGAGATACACCAGCCCTAGACCCATCACAATGAACAACCAAGTTATTCAAAGTAATGAGTCATTTTCACTTGTTGGCATTTCTGTGGATCGAAATCTCAATTGGCACCAACATGTCACATCAATTGCAGAAGCGGCTGCTAAGAAATTAGGTTTCCTCTACCGGGGTCGCAAATACTTTTTCCAGCTAATCTCTACACCTGATATACTTCGCAAATAAGGCCAAACCTCGAATACTGCTCCCACATCTGGGGTGCTGCTGCCGCTTCTACACTCGCTATCCTGAACTCCATTCAGAAGAGAGCTATACGTCTCATTGGTGACCCTACCCTCACCCAAAGGCTGGCATCCCTTGCCCACCGACGTGCCGTTGGTGACCTCTCTCTCTTTTATAGATATCTGCACGGGCATTGCTCAGAAGAGCTTTCTTCCATAGTTCCTCCACCTGCTGCCCCCAACAGATCTACCAGGGGAACAGAGCGAATGCACCCTTTTACTGTCCAGGTCACCAGACTTAGAACATCTTATTATGCTCGCTCTTTTGTCCCAAGGACTTCCAAGTTGTGGAATTCCTTGCCGGCACATGTTTTTCCTTCTCCTCCGAACCTCCAAACCTTCAAGTCCAGAATTAACAAGCTGCCTCTTTTCTCCTTGTCAACACCCATGGTACGATAGTTTTTAGGCTGTAAGCCCTCGTGGTGTGTTGTTGAAATTATAAAAAAAAAGGAAATGGTAACATAACCCGAATTATTCTGGTATTCCTCTGTATCTCTTCTTTTTGGCTTGTATGCAGACTCAGCCAAAAGTAAATGTATGTTTTTTTCTTCTTAGATTGATATTGGTTTTGCCTCGCTCTGGCAATATTTCAACTGCGTTGCAAACTTGTCACATTTCGCACATGTATCATTTTTCGGCTTATGGAGCAATATGTTGAATTCCACAACAAATATTTTTTCTATACGGCGAGGCCTTTTGCAGTTGATTATTTCTGGCTTTGCACTAATCCACATGCAGTCAGTGCATTTTAGCATAAGCTAATGTGAATGAATGCATAATGACATTGGCTACCATTGCATCCATGAATCGGCTATTGGTTGAATTTGACATTGGCTGTTTTTGCATATGAAACAGAGCAAGAAAACCAATTTAATGCAATGGTTTACTCAAAACAGCAAAATATTGACATTGGTTCTTATAACTCCCCTAAGCCACAGAATGGTATACTACTTTTCAAAATCATTTAAGGAACTAGAAATAATTAACAAATTTGATTGAACTTTATAGAATATTTTAATCACATACAATACACAAATGTTTGAAATTTTGCATTCCTCGTTCTTAAAATAAGTCAGTTATTCAGTAATGAGTCGGTCCCCTATATTATTTTGTACACATAAAAACATGTTGTGTCTTGAGGTGGCTTATTTCAAGCTTCTTCAACAGCATGCTGAAGTTCCTACAGGATGTTCAGTGGATAAGGTAAATTACTGAACAAAATACCCATCATGTTCTACACATGGTCATATAAGTGCTCATAATTTTCTTGCAGATACTGCATTGGATTTTAGGCAATGTGCAGACTGGCATGGTCTTATTATTGGTGTTTCAACTCAGTGCAAGTCGTTGACCTGAACAATATGTTGCTTAAATGACACGATGCCTGGCATTTGTTTACTAGTAAAAGATTATAAGTTTGTCTAAGTCGTCATCTGTTCGATCTATCCATTTCAGCTTTGGCCTAACCCTGTCACACAATTCTATTGGCCCGGCATCAAATACTTTTCTAGCAGGTTCTGTCTTTGGCATTAGAACCATGTGCCCAGCCATCTGAACTGCTTCTATAAAAACCATGTTTATTTATGAGCCCATAGATTTTCTCAAATATTTTCTTTCACAAAAATTTCTGTGCTTAGGATCCAGGTCTCTGAGACCCATGTTATAACTGGTCGGATGAGTATTTTATATAGCAATACTTTTAAGTGAATACTCTTGATGTGAGTTATTTCTAAGCACGTCAAAATATGTTCTATGTGTCATCACTATTAGATTTTTTATTTTATTGGTGATTGGGTTGCTTCAGTTAACTGTGGACTACATATATGTAAACAACTTGGTACCCCGAAATTTCAGTTGTCTACACTCAACTATTGTGCTGCATTAAAGTCTCACGCATGTATTGAGTCTAATTTTTATTATAAGATCAGTATTTGGTGTATCTTCCTATTATTTCTACACTAAACTATTTCTTTAACGCCAGTCGCTGCCTCCACAAATGCTTGCCTTATTTACTTAGAATGTCATCATCATCAGCATATGCTAGTAATTGTATGGGCTTATTAAATATTTTGCAACTGATGTTCTAGCATGACCTCACAAGGCACTGGTCTGGTGGCCTAAGGTGACACAATCCAGTGCCAAACAAAAACTAGGCAAGATTCAAAGGATGGCTTGCCTAGGCATCACAGGGGCCATGTCTTCAACCCCAACAGCCGCCATGGAGGTGTTGCTGGACCCCGCCCCCTACACTTAGTTATTCTGGGGGAGGCCAGGATAGGACTATACAGACTAGCCTGCAATGCCAGACCCAGGCTTCAGGGGCCACTGCAAAATTCAGGAGATCGTGAAGGAGCCCATGCTTGAAATGAGGTCAGAATTAGCGAGCCCGCGAATGTGCAGGGAAAACAACTTTACAGTGGAAATCCCCGACCGCGAGGCATGGCGGGAGGAAACGCCGGGCATACCACGGGACACGCTCGTCTGGTTCACGGACGGATCCGGCGGGGAGCGTGGGACGGGGGCAGGTCTTTATTCGGAAGGACCGAGGGTAAGTCATAGTATTGCCCTCAGAGCCCATGCAATGGTTTTCAGGCCAAAATGTACGCCATCCTGCACTGTGTGCGGGAGAACAAGAGGAGGGGCTACACCAACAAGCGGATCCTCATAGCCACAGACAGCCAGGCAGCCCTGAAGGCACTAAGTAGCCCACTGATAATTCCTAGCTGGTGAGTGAGTGCCGAGACGAGACGAGCGACCTGGCTGGGCAGAATGGGGTGACCCTCATCTGGGTGCCGGGTCAGTCGGGGGTCAAAGGCAATGAAAAAGCTGACAGTCTCGCGAAGAGAGGGTCAGCAGAACCATTTATGGGACCAGAACCGGCTCTGGGCGTGACAAAGAGCACTGCCAGGGGAGCCATTAAGTCCTGGGTCAGAAATCGACACAAGATGTACTGGGCGGACTGTCCAGGGCGCTGACATGGGAAGCCAATAATTGACGGACCCAGTTCAAAGAGAGCTGTGGAGCTGCTAAATCTTAGCAGAGGACAGCTGAGAAACACAACAGGTCTCTTGACGGGACACATGACCGTCAAGAAACACCTGCATAAAATTGGGCTGTTTGAAGGGGACCTCGCATGCAGACTCTGCGGCGAGGGGGAGGAATCAGCCCAGCACATCTTGTGCGAGTGTAAAGCTCTGGACCGCAAAAGACAACTGATCTACGGTCAGTCTAGACCGGAGACAGAGCAATATAAAACTTCACACTACCAATCGCTGTGCAGACTAGTTCAAGTCACAGTGATTTTGGAATGGGTGGAGTAAGACTAAGGGTACGCACAATCAACCAAAGGTTGCAGTGCTATCGGGGCGGCAAGGCCGCGGACGAGCCCTGAGGGGAAAAAATGACCTCACAACGAAGTGGAATAGTTAGGGTCTCACCCTGTATTAACCCAGTATTGAATGTAAATGATTATGAGGTCCGATTTCTATTGGAATTGAATATTATTCAATGGTATATTGCTGGGTTTACCAGTTTTTTTGGGTGTTCTAAATCTCAACGTTGTCCCAAACAGGCTATCCCAAAATATTCAGTCATCAGGGGCTTTAAAATAAACAAAAAAAATACAGAGTGACAATATTAGATTATGTTGTCTTTTCCAATTTATTTGGTCAGGCTTGTCATATAAGTAGTAAAATTGATAATATGTTATAGGTAGTATTATTTTAAAGTTGTGCTCAAATAATTTTTGCATTTCGATACACCGCCTTTTTTGGAGGGGGCATAAGAGCCCATGCTTTGAACATTGGTTTAGTGTCCCCGATTTCAGCTATCAATTGACATAAAAGCTATTGCAAACCATCGCCACATGGTTGTAATTCAGAAGGTATTTATTAATTAATTAATTGTCACATCAATCTCTTGTTTCAGATCGTTGTTATTTTTCTATAATTGTTCACTAATAAAACTCGGCCTGGCATTTTCAATTTTCTTTTCCTGTCAAGATTGATCAGTCAGTGTATTTCATAATGGTAACCCTCAGGCGACATTTTTCTTTCCATAAATGCTTAATATAAATTTTGTATTTCTCGTTGCCTTCTGGTTCTTTCAATTTCATATGCAATGTTCTTGAGAGGCGCCTTTGTTTTTATGTATCATCTTTTCCGCCCTACAAAGTTATGTATGTAATCCTGTGGCTGCTCCTTTCTTTGGGTTTGTATGCCTATCCTTTGTTCACTTGCATCCAGTGCCAAACCAACCCCTTTGTTGGTTGTTTCATCCAAATCTCAGAATATGTTTTCCTTGAGTCCAATAGTATGTTTTTGCATCAATCCCAAGTTGCATGTAATCATGTGGTACAATAGATCTTAAAGGTTGCAGCAACACAGACTTCCCTCCTAAATCTCTCTCTCTCTCTCTCTCTCTCTCTCAGGGCTGCAACTAAATTCATCTGTTGCATTTACCGGTCACCATCTGACAACAATTTTGTCCAGCTCTTTGACTACCTCTCTGAAAAAAACCGACCATCTGATTTCTGAATATCCTTCCTCCGAGGTCACTATTTTGGGGACTTCAATGTCCATAATAAGGAATGGCTAGGATCTTCAAAAACCGATCCACAAGGGAGGGCAGCGGAGGCCTTTGCAGTCAGCAACTCTTTAGCCAATATGGTTCAGCAACCTACTTACTTTCCTCGTACCCCAACACACAGCTCAAATCCCTTGGATCTTCTTCTTACTACAAATCCTGAATGCTACAAGGTATCAGTCACCGCCCCCCTCGGTCGCTCAGACCATGGTATGGTCACCGCTTCCTGCGCAATGCAACCCGAGGTCACACAGTCATCGCAACCACGTATCGTTTGGCACTACAACTCTGCGAACTGGGACGAAATGCGAGATTACTTTTCCTCATTTCCATGGGCGTCTGTCTGCTTCTCTCATCCTGACCCCTTTGATATCTCACAAAACGTCACCGAAATTATCCAAGCTGGCATGAAATTATTTATTCCACGTACACAGAAAACCTCTTCAGCTACTCAAAAGCCCTGGTTCTCTAAATCCTGTGATAAGGCCAGACTTGAAAAGGTCAAAGCTCACAAAGCGCTTCTACACAATCCCTGTCAAGAAAACCGTCAAGCATTTAACGACGCAAGAAACCACTATGTCCGCATTCTTTCTAAGGCAAAAAACTCGTTTAATAACCACATCAAAAACAAAGACCTCTTAAGCTCCAAGGGCAGCAAATCCTTCTGGACTCTTGCTAAATCTATTGGCAATGATTTCTGCAAGAGTACGTTCCTACCTCTTGTCTCAGGGGATGAAATTGTTTCTACCGCCCTGGGCAAGGCTGAACTTTTTGCCTCGTTGTTCGCCGGCAATTCTACTCTCATCCCACCTCCAAATGTTCAACCACTGACAGTCCCCAATGTCGCGCATAAAATGACGGATGTCATATTCAAAACTAAAAAGGTACGAAAGATGCTCTCTTCTCTTAATACCAGGAAAGCCTCTGGCCTTGACGAGATCCCAGCAATTGTTCTCAAAAAATGCGCACCAGAACTTGTTCCTGTCCTGACGTGTCTGTTTCAGACATTTTACAATAGAGGTATATTCCCTAGTAACTGGAAAACTGCTCGAGTACAACCCGTCCCCAAGAAAGCATCCAAAGCGCTTCCTAGCAACTACAGGCCTATCTCTCTCCTTTCAGTCATCTCTAAAGTGATGGAAAAGTATATAAACACCGAATAAATAGAATTCCTTGAAAAACACAGTCTAATCCTCCTTTCCTTTGTCACCCATTCTTGGAACAAGTCTATGGAACTACACGGTGATTCCCAGATTGTCGCTCTAGACATATCCAAAGCATTCGACCAGGTCTGGCACGCAGCACTGCTTAATAAACTTCCTGCTTATGGCCTACCACCAAAACTCTGTACCTGGACAGCAAACTTACTCTCCAACCGGAGCATTTCTGTTGTCGTGGATGGCCATTCCTCTAAACTATATCCAATTAATGCAAGAGTTCCTCAAGGTTCAGCTTTAGCCCCTACTTTGTTTCTTCTCCACATCAATGACCTCCTCTCTAGCACATCCAACCCAGTTCACAGTTACGCGGACGACAGCACCCTCCACTCAAATATATAATATTCTAAGCCTGTCTCTTTGGCCCAATTAGATGAGGATCGCAGACTCATGGAGGGTTCTGTCTCCGCGGATCTCCAAAAAATATTAGACTGGGGAAGGAAAAATCTTGTACAATTCAACCCCACCAAATCTCAGTCTTGCTTTTTTCTCATAAAAGATACACCAGCCCTAGACCCATCACAATGAACAACTAAGTTATTCAAAATAATGAGTCATTTTCACTTGTTGGCATTTCTGTGGATCGAAATCTCAATTGGCATCAACATGTCACATCAATTGCAGAAGCGGCTGCTAAGAAATTAGGTTTCCTCTACCGGGCTCGCAAATACTTTTCACCAGCTAATCTCTACACCTTATATACTTCGCAAATAAGGCCAAACCTCGAATACTGCTCCCACATCTGGGGTGCTGCTGCCACTTCTACACTCGCTATCCTGAACTCCATTCAGAAGAGAGCTATACTTCTCATTGGTGACCCTACCCTCACCCAAAGGCTGGCATCCCTTGCCCACCGACGTGCCGTTGGTGACCTCTCTCTCTTTTATAGATATCTGCACGGGCACTGCTCAGAAGAGATTTCTTCCATAGTTCCTCCACCTGCTGCCTCCAACAGATCTACCAGGGGAACAGAGCGAATGCACCCTTTTACTGTCTAGGTCACCAGACATAGAACATCCTGTTATTCCCGCTCTTTTGTCCCGAGGACTTCCAAGTTGTGGAGTTCCTTGCCGGCGCATGTTTTTCCTTCTCCGAACCTCCAAACCTTCAAGTCCAGAATTAACAAGTTGCCTCTTTCCTCCTTGTCGACACCCACGGTACGGTAGTATTTAGGCTGTAAGCCCTCGTGGTGTGTTGTTGAAATTAAAAAAAATATTAAATCTTCATTTAGTCATCTAGTTCTACTGAAGCTTACAGTTTACTATCAACATGTCCTGCATACTGTCTTACTATTTTGTTTTTTCTTAGTGTATTAGTGTTGAACTTTTTGAGTATCTTGAAAAATGCCTGTTTTGCTAGAGATATTATTTTTCTTGTTGTAGCTCCAATCAGACGGCTCACTGTCAATGTTGGCCCCCCTGAATGATCCTACATCCATTAAGTTGAAGAATGGCGAGAGACAATAAGAATATGACCTATGTGGTTGCTTACATTATCATTTAGTCAAATCCGTGTCTGCTTTTGGATGTAGTCTTTGAAGATTGTACTACTTACAATCACATCGCAAGAGGCAGCAAACCTGAGTAGCCTTAGTTTGTTTTCATTAGATGAGTCATGAAGGCAATACTTTTCAATACAATCTTGCAACACTTTTCTTTGCCGATTTTGTGTGCATTTAGGTTGTGTTTTACTATTCTGATATCATGCACTGACAAGTTATCACATTCTATTTTTAGTTCCCCATAGAAATCATTTTTCATTTCATGTAATTTATCTTCCATGACTAATAATGTGTGTCATTTATTGCACCAACGCGAGCGTAGATTTTATTCTACAATACAATATCTTATATTGCTTCTTAATATACTTCACTTGTTTAATATTCACCCCCCAGCCTCGAAAAGTCAAGCGGGGTCAAGTCCGGAGAACGTAGGCCATCTAATCGGGCCTGAGGTGCTAATTCACTACCTTGAAAATGTGTTACGTAAATAATTTACAACAATATTAGAGTTATACGGTAGTGCTCCATTTTGTTGTAATGACACTTCATGATAGAGAAGCCGAAACCATATTTCATGGTAGAGCAAATGGTCTATAGTATAACCATTTAATAAAGCACATCATACATTTATGCTGAACATGGTTTGTTTCTTTTTTGAATTATCCACATTGAGGTGTTTTCCAACCAATACCTACAGTTGCTTTGTAATTTTGCTGTTACTACATTTTAAAGGAAATTACCATTTCATTCATAAAAAAGGTTATGCTTTGTAATTTGCCATTACTACATTTTTAAGGGTTATTACCATTTCCTTCATAAAAAAGAAAACTCAGCAAGAAAACTTAAGTGATGATAATAGTCTTTAAGTTGCAAATGATTTAAGCGTGGTTTATAAGGAAAGTTTTATTTTGCTTTAAGGTTCTTTGGCACGGCGATAGTAGTAAGTTTGTGGAGGTATTTATTTGTTGGAACAATATATTCTATTAAACTGTTAATAAATTCGAAAAAGTCTTGTGATTGGGTTGTGGTCTGTTTAAATATGGTAATTGATACATAAGTTTGGCTGCTGTTGAATTTTTATTGCTTTGTCCATAAACTAATAACATATTAGCTTTGTCCACATTGGTATGGACCTTATTTTTGACAAGTATTATAAAAACTATTTTCAAATGATACACACAAACACTAAAATTCTGACAGTTAATAAATAAATAATAACAATTTATCCATGGCTAATGAGAGTAAAACATCAGGACTTAACTTGAGTGCCGCGCTCTAGGTGCAGCTGCTGGGCGTATAAGTAGTGGCGATTACGTAATAACTACTGATTTCAAGTTATGATCTCAGTTGCCATCACTTTGGTGCTAATAGTGTTTAGGAATGTTAACCGAAACATCCTGTGTTGCTTACAATAAAAAAACTCTAGACGCAGCTAGTACGTTATGGTAGTGAATTTTCATAATAATTGTACACTATTAGTAAGATATATTATTAAAACTAATTCTTTAAATTTAAATGGACCTTGGAGATCGCTTTTAGAGTCCCAGTTAGCGATTATTTGAAAAAATTTATATTTTAGCTGGAGCTAAAAAATTAAAAATTGGTCTTAGATATAATATGTAAGTACTGCAAGTGCCTTTAAAAAAATTTTGTTACAAATTTCATTAAAGTTACAAACGTTTTTCAGAAAAAATAAATGATTTACAAAGAGAATGTACCTGTCGAATTATAAAAATATGTAAGTACTGCAAGTGTCTTAAAAAAATTGTGTTACAAATTTCATTAAAGTTACAAACGTTTTTCAGAAAGAAAAAAATTATTTACAGAGGGAATGTACCTGCCGAATTATAAATATGAGAGGTATTTTTCCATATTAATTGCTTGCATGGTTTTGTTTTAGTCAACCCATCCAGTTTTTGCAAACAATAAACAACAAAAAAGGTTTTTTTATGTTATGGTAGAAAATTTTCGTAAAAGTATTTCAAATCTGAAAACTCAATAAATTTCCCATTAAGCCAGAATCTTCAATCTTGAACCTTAGTAACACCTGTGTAAACGCACGTGGGTAATAAATTAAAGAAAAATAACATATTGAGCTTCATTTTGTTTTAAAAAAACCTTTTTTGTTGTTTATTTTTTGCAAAAACTGGATGGGTTGACTGAAACAAAACCATCGAAACAATTAATAAGGAAAAATACCTGTCATATTTATAATTTGACAGGTACATTCCCTTTGTAAATAATTAATTGTTTTCTGAAAAAATTTTGTAACTTTAATGAAATTAAACATATTGTTACGTTTTCTCCGGGTTCTGGATAAGTGAGACTTTAAATTTTAACAAAACAACTTTATTTACACTCTAAATATGGATACAATAAAATTTCTAGAATGTCTCTCTCACAAAACACTTCATTTACTGGCCTTACAATTACTACTCTCAACAAAAGTCACTAATCTGGTACTACAGTCACTACTCTCTTAACACTTTACACTGCTTCTTCAAGTCACTACCACATTCTCTTACTGAACTGAACTAACTCGGGCTGGCTTGCTTTCGCTTTTATATACTCGCCGTACCTTCCCCTCCTTTCTAGAACGTTCCATTCCAGAACGTTCCAGGACCTTCTTTTACTAGAAGGTTCTGTGAATACAGATCGGTCCCGTGTGTATACAGGGGGATGTATATACAGGATGATCCAAATGTGGTCACCACTCCTATGTTACACAAGAGGTGTTTCTCGAACTATAAGATCTCTTTGCGTATACAGGGTGTAAGGGTTCTCTGCGTATACAGGGTGTATATACAGGGTGTTCGGAATGTGCAGACCTCAGTTATCCGTTCCGACGGGGCACAAGTTGGTAACTTCGTTATTTCTGGTCCTAGAGGGTTGAGACTTCGCCTGAGGGGGGTCACCCCAGGCACCCCCAGGGGGGTGGGGAGGCGGTGTTGCCAGACTGTGCAAAAATTCCCAGATGTTGGGGAAATTCTGGAGATGTGGCAACACCGCACCTACGTCTATTGAAGTGCTTTGTAACACTGCCCCCCTCCTTAAGACTGTTCGTCCCGAACAGTATTTACCGGCCGCCAACTTGGGGGTTCGTTGCCCCGATAGGGACTCAACCTCTCTATGTGAACAACTTTGGGTTTAGTTCTTGGAGACAGCTGGATTCTGTAGACTAGGTCGTTAATTTTCTTAGTCACCAAGTATGGCCCTTTCCATGGTTTCTGAAGTTTGGGACTGAGGCCCTTTCTCCTTGTTGGTTGGTACAGCCACACTGCATCACCTTCCTTGAATGTATGGGGTGTTGCTCTGCGATCCAAGCGCATCTTCATCCGGTCACTGCTTAAGAGGAGCCTATCTCTGACACATCTGTGTATAGTGCGCAGTTTTCCTTCTAGGTCGGCGACATACTCAGGTAACGTAGCTAGGTCCGCTATGTCCTCGTTCGGTGGTGGTCTCGTCATGTCGATTGGTAACCGCATCTCTCTGCCGGTCAACATCATGGATGGAGTGTAGCCGGTAGATTCATGCTGAGAGCTTCTGTAAGCTAGGAGGAACAGAGGTATCAGTTTGTCCCAGGTTCTCTGATTCTCGTCGACAAACATAGCAAGATACTGATTGATGGTCCTGTTATGCCGTTCTACCATGCCGTCTGATTGAGGGTGGAGTGGCGTTGTTCTCGTTTTCTTTATGCCTAGCAAGTCCATTAGGCTCTTCCAGGCCTCTGATTCGAAATTCCGGCCCTGGTCGGTGTGAATCTCCAAGGGTACGCCATGCCGTGATATGACATTTTCCATCAGGGCTTCTGCCACGGTTGTTGCCTCTTGGTTGGGGATCGGCGCAACTTCAGGCCATTTCGAGAAGTAGTCCATCGCCACCATTATGTATCTGTTCCCAGACTCTGTGATGGGAAAAGGTCCTGCGATGTCTACGGCAACTCTCTCCCACGGTGTACCTGAGATGTACTGCATCATTTTTCCTCTGGATCGGGTCTTTGGTCCTTTCTTTGAAGCACATTGGTCACACCTTTTGCACCATTCTTCCACGCTTCTTCGGCAGTTTATCCAATAGAAGCGGTCTCTCACTCTGGCAAGAGTCCTGTTGACCCCAAAGTTGCCTCCACTTCTACTATTGTGTAACTCTTGAAGAACACTGCTTATGCACTCACTTGGCACAACGGTCTGGTATATACAGTCTCTACCATCGGCAGTTTCCCATTTTCGAGTGATCATGTCATTCTTTAGACACAATGAGTCCCACTGTAGCCAGTAGCCTTTAACCTCCGCCCCAAACCGGGACACATCGTGCCACTCAGGTCTTTTCCCCTTTTGTAGCCATTCTCTAATATTTTTCAAGTCTGGGTCTGTCTTCTGTGCGTCTCTGATGTATTCAAGATTTACGTCTAGATCGGTGTTATTCTCCTGTCCTGCCACCAGTTGTTTGATCTGATGAGTTACTTTGTCGATCTCTTTGTTCTCTTGTCGCTCGCAAAATTTACATTCATGCACTGAACATGGTCTTCTTGACAGGCTGTCTGCATTGGCGTGACTTCTTCCTCTTCGATGTTCAATCCGGAAGTCGTAGCTCTGCAGTTTCTCTATCCATCGTGCTATCTGTCCTTCGGGATTTCTAAAGTTCAGAAGCCATTGCAGAGCAGAGTGATCTGACCTCACGCGGAATGTTCTTCCGTACAGGAAGCTGTGGAAATGTTCGATGGATCTTACAACTGCCAGCAGTTCTTTCCGGGTTACACAGTAATTTCTTTCTGCTTTTCCGAACGTTTTGCTGAAGTAGCCTATCACAACTTCTTCTCCGGCTTGGAGCTGTGAGAGTACTGCCCCAATGCCATACTGGGAAGCATCGGTGTCCAGTATAAACAGTCCTTCGTCCTGAGGATAAGCCAGCACAGGAGCAGTGAGAAGACGATGTTTGAGCTCTCTAAAAGACTCTTGGCAATCTGGTGACCAGATGAACTCGGCCTTATTTTCAGTCAGGCTATGCAGAGGTTTCGCAATGCTGCTGAAGTACTTCACAAAGCGTCGGTAATAGCTGCAAAGTCCCAGAAAACTTCTGACCTCATGTTTGTTCTTCGGCACAGGCCAGTCTCTTACTGCCTTTATTTTCTCTGGATCAGTTTCTATCCCTTTCTCAGAAACGACATGTCCGAGGAAACTCACTTTCTTCTGGAAGAGGACGCATTTCTTGGGATTGAGTTGCAGATTGGCACCTCTCAGCCTGGAGAAAACCTGCTTCAGATTCGACAGGTGTTCATCGAAAGTCCTTCCAATCACCATGACATCGTCGAGATACACCAGGCATGTTTCCCATGTAAGTCCTCTCAGCACTAACTCCATTAGTCGCTCGAAGGTGGCAGGAGCATTACATAAGCCGAATGGCATGACCTTGAATTGGTACAACCCATTCCCGGTTGAAAAAGCAGTCTTCTCCTTATCGTCTTTATGGAGTTCTACTTGCCAGTAGCCACTTTTCAGGTCTAATGTAGAGAACCACTTTGATCCGGCCAGAGTGTTCAAAGTGTCGTCGATCCGGGGCAGGGGATAACTGTCTTTCTTGGTGACATCATTCAGCTTCCTATAGTCCACGCAAAATCTCATAGTGCCGTCTTTCTTGGTGACCAAAACTACTGGGGACGACCAAGGACTATTAGACTCCTCAATCACACCATCTTCCAGCATTTCGTTAACCATCGCCTTGATTTCTGATTGCTTGGCAAAAGGCAGTCTTCTCGGCGGCTGTCTAATTGGTCTTGCGTCGCCAGTATTAATTCTGTGTTGCACTAGACTCGTACGACCTGTGATTTTATCTTGAGCGAAAATATCGGCCTCCTCCAATACGAACTTCAGGGCCATTTCCATCTCCATGTCGTTCAATTGGCCCCAAGAATTCTTGAACCGCTCTACCATTTCTACTGGCAGTCTTCTGTCTAATGCCGTGGGTGTCACCTTTCTTGACAACGTCACTCGGTCAATGGGCTCGCAAGTGGCGATAACCTCACCTTTCTTCAATGTGACCCTGTTAGTTTGCACGTTAGCCACTCTTATGGGTATTGTCCTCTTCGGGTCTACTAAGCATCGTGCGACGAGGGCACCATCATGTCTATCTTTTAGGGGCTCCGCTATGAGAGCAGACATACCATCAAGTTTCTTCTCTAGTCTGGCTCTGACAATCTTCTCACTGTTACCAGGAATCCGTGTATCCTCGTCGACAATAAGTCTCACCCTGGGATTAGCTTCGCCTGCTGTTGGAGATAAATACAACTCTTCGTTACCGATTTTCAAGATCTTATTCTGGAAGTCTACTGACAGGACATCGAAATCTTCCATTAAATCCAGGCCCAGAATAAATTCGTCGACGATTTCTGCGACGACAGCCCTTACCTGTAGCTCAGTACTGCCCAGCCTAATGAAAACAGTGGCCTCTCCATGCACAGGTATCCTATCTCCTTTTGCCGTCTCCAACACAGGCTGTTTGTTGGTCGTGAGTGCGGACCTGTTTGGCAACATGTCTGGGCGTACAACGGATCTAGTGGCGCCAGTATCGATGGTGAAACTGCATTGTCTCCCGTCTATGCTACCAGGTATAACGAGGCTCTCGTGGTAGCGTCGGATAGTGGAGACCCTGACTTTGGGGCCTTGGGTCTCGCATGCCACGTGTCGCCCACCTACACTGGCGTCAGGTAGTTTTCCCTGATGGCGCTCCCTGTTGGTGTATTCTTGTCTTCTGCGAGCCACCTGTTGGGTTTGTGAGCACTGCCTACTTATGTGCCCTTTCCTACCACACTTGTAACATTCTATGTCTGACCAATCTGCTTTCGTCCTACGTGCCCCAACCGGTACAGTGAGCTTGCTTATGGCTTCTTTTATCATTTTCATTTCTTGCCTTAGTTTCGCTGTCGTGTCTGCAAAGTCCTCTATCTCCTTCACTTCGCGCAGCCTGTTGCGGCGAGGTTGAGATGCATTCTTCGCTGCTTCAAATTCCAAGCTATAAATTACGCAGTCCGTAAGTGTTTTGAACCTTCCGAGCCTTAAAGCTTGTTGCATTTCATTATCAAGTACCCCATCGATGAAGGTCTGGACGGTTATCTGGTTGACAAATTCTTCTGGGGCTTGGGGATATGCCAGTCGCACAAGTTTCTCCACTTCGGCACTAAATTCTTGCAGCGTCTCATTTGGCTTCTGGACCCTTGACTTTAGTTGTGCCTGGTAGACCTGGCTCATGTACTTGTTACCATATCTCAAATCTAGGGCCTGTATCACTGTTAAGTAGTTTTGCTGTTTCGACTCCGGGATGTTCTGGAGGATTTCTAGGGCTTTACCTCGAAGCGAGAGAATTAGAGCAGTTGCTGCCTGTTGTTCGCTCCACCCATTGCTGAGAGCTGCCGCCTCAAACTGCCTCCTGTACATGGGCCACGATGTTTCTCCGTCAAAAGTCGGCGGCTTCAAGGTTCCATGAGGCTGCTGCACGATTGGCATATCTTCTTCCGGACGATTTTGAACTGGGGACATTCCAGTAACTCCTCTTGGTTGAGTTCTGTCAGTCTGGCTCATCACCTGCTCTGTCAGTTCTCTATGTCTGACTTCTGTGCCTTTCATCATCATCTTCATTTGTTCTTTCAACCCCTTCACTTCTTCCCATCGTTTGTTCAAATCCTCTGTGACATTTTCTACTTTCCTGTTTACCACTCCTATTGTATTTTCCACATCTTCTACTTTCTTGTCCACATTTTCTACTTTCTTGTCCACATTTTCTACTTTCTTGTCCACATTTTCTACTTTCTTGTCCACATTTTCTATTTGTTCGTTGATCTGTTCAATTTCTTCTTTTACATCAACTCTCATATTGTGGAACATACTTCGGAGGTCTTCTTTGTCTTCTTCGCGTTGCTTCTTGAGTTCTTCTTTATCTTCAAGACGCCTCTGTTCCTCCTCTTGTCGTCTTCTCTCGTCTTCTTCGCGTTGCTTCTTGAGGTCTTCTTTATCTTCTTGTCGCCGCTGTTCGTCTTCTTCGCGTCGTCTTCTTTCATCTTCCTGTCGCCGTTGTTCGTCTTCTTCGCGTTGCCTCTTGAGGTCTTCTTTATCTTCTTGTCGTCTTCTCTCATCTTCTTCGCGTTGTCTTTTCAGTAAGTCCATCAACTCTTTGATTTCAGCCATCTTGTCGTAGTCAGTCAATCTAGTGTTTACCATTTACAACTAGCTTAATTGTTCACTTCTTCACTCACTTATCCCACTTCTGACACCAAATTGTTACGTTTTCTCCGGGTTCTGGATAAGTGAGACTTTAAATTTTAACAAAACAACTTTATTTACACTCTAAATATGGATACAATAAAATTTCTAGAATGTCTCTCTCACAAAACACTTCATTTACTGGCCTTACAATTACTACTCTCAACAAAAGTCACTAATCTGGTACTACAGTCACTACTCTCTTAACACTTTACACTGCTTCTTCAAGTCACTACCACATTCTCTTACTGAACTGAACTAACTCGGGCTGGCTTGCTTTCGCTTTTATATACTCGCCGTACCTTCCCCTCCTTTCTAGAACGTTCCATTCCAGAACGTTCCAGGACCTTCTTTTACTAGAAGGTTCTGTGAATACAGATCGGTCCCGTGTGTATACAGGGGGATGTATATACAGGATGATCCAAATGTGGTCACCACTCCTATGTTACACAAGAGGTGTTTCTCGAACTATAAGATCTCTTTGCGTATACAGGGTGTAAGGGTTCTCTGCGTATACAGGGTGTATATACAGGGTGTTCGGAATGTGCAGACCTCAGTTATCCGTTCCGACGGGGCACAAGTTGGTAACTTCGTTATTTCTGGTCCTAGAGGGTTGAGACTTCGCCTGAGGGGGGTCACCCCAGGCACCCCCAGGAGGGTGGGGAGGCGGTGTTGCCAGACTGTGCAAAAATTCCCAGATGTTGGGGAAATTCTGGAGATGTGGCAACACCGCACCTACGTCTATTGAAGTGCTTTGTAACAATATTATATATCTAATCGCTAACTGGGACTCTAAAACCGATCTCCAAGGTCCATTTAAATTTAAAGAATTAGTTTTAATAATATATCTTACTAATAGTGTACAATTCTTATGAAAATTCACTACCATAATGTACTTGCTGCGTCTAGAGTTTTTTATAATTCGACAGGTACATTCCCTTTATGAATAATTTATTTTTTCTGAAAAACGTTTGTAACGTTAATGAAATTTGTAACACTTTTTTTTTAAAGGCACTTGCAGTACTTACATATAATATATAAGACCAAATTTTAATTTAGTAGCTCCATATAAAATATAAATTTTTTCAAATAATCGCTAACTGGGACTCTAAAACCGATCTCCAAGGTCCATTTAAATTTAAAGAATTAGTTTTAATAATATATCCTATTAATAGTGTACAATTCTTATGAAAATTCACTACCATAACGTACTTGCTGCGTCTAAAGTTTTTTGTGATACTGGAACCAATAAGTATAAGTTAGTATTTGTTTCACTTGCCAGGTTATTAAAAATATTGAAGAACACAAATAACGATACACATGTGCTACTTACATTTGATCAACAATTATTGTGACTGAAACTTTAGGACCAAACCAAAAGAACACTTTTTAATAACAACTCTAACATAACATGTAGAGATATAATATAAAGAGCTTTATAACAACAAACGTGGCTAGTGGCTACTACTTCATGTAAGGATGTCTTACAAAATAAAACCATAAACAATAATAACGAATCTTCGAATGTTTTGAGGTTAGATTAATATTGAAGTTTAAATATATTTCTGGGTTAGAATGCTACTGGCGCTGAAGCATCGAAAATTAGTACTGAGCTTATAGTTTTAAACCATTTCATTGAAGTGAAATTTGTATTTGGTATATTTTGTAATATAACAAAACATTTTAGTTTTAATAAATGTAAATAACACGGCGAGTGTCTAACGTTTCGGCATTATCGCGATGACAGTTGGCCTACCATGCAGCGGTGTCAGATTGAGTTAATTAGCATTTATGATAAATCACATGAGAAATTATTGGTAACTCAACATTTATTAATATTAAGCCACATTTATCAGATGGATTAATTTTTTGACGAACTTTTATTTATCATTAATAAGTACAAATGGGTGTTATTACCATATGTTTTACATTTTAATATATAAATGAAATTTTATTAAATCTGCCAACCCGGCTCCTTTATATTTAATTGTCAGGTGACTGTTGTCTATATTTGAATTCTCTTCAAAATTACGCATTCACAGTCTAACCATCCGTATCAACATTGAACCTGGGAAATGCTGTATGAAATTTGAACTGATATCTTAGACTGTTCATTCATTTCTTATTTTGATTTTTTAATAACTCCTGTCCTCGTATGCCGTTTAATTTGAAATTTGGTTAGCAGTTATATTGTAACATCTCCTATATATGTGCAAATTTTCATTCGAAACACTTCAGTATTTCAAATAATATTTCGTTTTCAAAATTTTCTTTACATTTTTTCTAAGAAAAATTAGGCACACGGTGCCCATCTATGAACTCATCCAAGCCATTAACAAAATCAAGGTAATTCCCAAATTTGGTCGAAATTGGTCAAGTATTTTTTGAATTAATAGTTGGATACATATATATATATATATATATATATATATATATATATATATATATATATATATATATATATATATATATATATATATATATATATATATATATGAATTGAAACTGACCCCGGATATGGGTTCTAGAGGCCCTAATTCGCGCTCAGTTGAAAATTTTCTCCAAAAGTCTTACCATCGATACCTCTCTATTAGTGAATTTTCTTAATGAAAATTCACTAAAAACATACTTTTATATTAATTGGTAAAGGGACACAAAATATAATTATTTTATTAATTGATCTCATTTTTTGGCTGGTATAATCAACTAATTAGGATTATATAAATGATATTGTGGCTCATATTTAACCAGTCAAAATTTCATTAAAAAAAAACTAATAATTATGTTGAGCAATAATTATGTTTCTGTATAATATTCTAGTAATCATTTAATTGTTTCAATTTTAATTTCAGGCATATGTGGTGTTTGTACAAATTCTAGGGAGTGTTTGGTTGGAAAGAAATATAAAAGCATTTCTTACACACATATTATATCTAGTCGCAAATCCAAAAGCAGCTTCTTCCCATGTAGATGCAGTGTATTCCAGGAAATGTATTAATTTTATTTTAAGAAGTGTACTTGGAAAAATGTTGGGTGAAAAAGCACAAACATCAGCTTGTAAAGAGATAGCTATGATAATTGTCAAAGAAATGAATACCATCGACTTTAACCCTGAAAACGCTAAAGATTTTAACCAGGAGACCTTGTTTAGTCAACATCTGTTAGTATGTGCCTTGCAAGAAATTGGTAGCTTGGTTCTCAGTTTAGGAACGTCAGCTCATGATCTGATAACAGATCAGTCTCTGAGTAAGTGAATATGTTAATATTAGTTGAGATTACCCAGCAATTGCTTTAACTGAACACACCATTTTAAACAGCATATCAGTAAATCCCTGAAATTAACTAAATCAGAAGTACTCATTTTTATTGTGCTGGGATGGGATTTCTTGTGTACAGTAAAAATTTCATTATTGGTAATAACAATAATAATAATAGATGTATTTTACTCTGCATAACTTTCACATAGCCACAGATCGAAGTCCTTCAGCCTATATAATATACTATAGATGGTAGGACAGTAAATTATTTTTTTTATTATTATTTTTTTTTTTTTTAATTTCAACAACACACCACGAGGGCTTACAGCCTAAATACTATCGTACCGTGGGTGTTGACAAGGAGGAAAGAGGCAGCTTGTTAATTCTGGACTTGAAGGTTTGGAGGTTCGGAGGAGAAGGAAAAACATGTGCCGGCAAGGAATTCCACAACTTGGAAGTCCTCGGGACAAAAGAGCGGGCATAACAAGATGTTCTATGTCTGGTGACCTGGACAGTAAAAGGGTGCATTCGCTCTGTTCCCCTGGTAGATCTGTTGAGGGCAGCAGGTGGGGGAACTATGGAGGAAAGCTCCTCTGAGCAGTGCCCGTGCAGATATCTATAAAAGAGAGAGAGGTCACCAACGGCACGTCGGTGGGCAAGGGATGGCAGCCTTTGGGTGAGGGTAGGGTCACCGATGAGACGTATAGCTCTCTTTTGAATGGAGTCCAGGATAGCGAGTGTAGAAGCGGCAGCGGCACCCCAGATGTGGGAGCAGTATTCAAGGTTTGGCCTTATTTGTGAAGTATATAAGGTATAGAGATTAGCTGGTGAAAAGTATTTGCGAGCCCGGAAGAGGAAACCTAATTTCTTAGCAGCCGCTTCTGCAATTGATGTGACATGTTGGTGCCAATTAAGATTTCGATCCACAGAAATGCCAACAAGAGAAAAGGACTCATTACTTTGAATAACTTGGTTGTTCATTGTGATGGGTCTAGTGCTGGTGTATCTCTGGTGAGAAAGAAAGCAAGACTTAGTTTTGCTGGGGTTGAATTGTACAAGATTTCTACTTCCCCAGTCTAATATTTTTTGGAGATCCACGGAGACAGAACCCTCCATGAGTCTGCGATCCTCATCTAATTAGGCTAAAGAGACAGGCTTAGAATATTGTATATTTGAATGAAGGGTGCTGTCGTCCGCGTAGCTGTGAACTGGGTTGGATGTGCTCGAGAGGAGGTCATTGATGTGGAGAAGAAACAAAGTAGGGGCTAAAGCTGAACCTTGAGGAACTCCTGCATTAATTGGATACAGTTTAGAGGAATGGCCATCCACAACAACAGATATGCTCCTGTTGGAGTGGAAATTTGCTGTCCACATACAGAGTTTTGGTGGTAGGCCATAGGCCGGAAGTTTATTAAGCAGCGCTGCGTGCCAGACCTGGTCGAATGCTTTGGATATGTCTAGAGCAACAATCTGGGATTCACCGTGTTGTTCCATAGACTTGTTCCAAGAATGGGTGACAAAGGAAAGGAGGTCGGCAGTCGATCTGCGCTGACGGAAATGGAATAAATTCAGTATCTCAATTATTGTGCATATTTATTTTTAAAAAAGTGGACTCAGCAAGTGCGTTATGGAAGTGAATTTTCATTAAAATGTTTTTAGTAGCAAATATGTCTCTTTAATGCAAGCAGGCATCAATTTGGTTACTGATATAACCTATATAGTAGAAACAATGTACCATACTTTATCAAAATAACTTATTGTCTGAAAATGTACAACAATTTTCCGAAAATAAACAAAATGTTTCTGAGAAAACTGGTTTCCTAGCCAACGAACCTTAGGTTAATAGCAAATTGAGTTATTGAAATTTGAAGTACATAATGAAAAATCGCTACCAAAACGCACTTACTGCGTCTCGATTTTTTTGTTACAAGCATGCATCATATTTCGATGACAAATGCAAAAATGCAATAATATAATGGATGTTCGGAAAAACATTGTAGGTATCACCAACGATTTATGGGCTATCCTGTGATTGTCAAACTAATGTTATAAGATGCAGCTCAAGACACCCTATAATTAATGTATACAATTTTTTCTCGTATCTTGTATAATAACAATTATATTGAGCTTTACCGAAGAAATGCGTCACCCTGTATATATGTAAACAGATAAAAACTAAAACTAAACCTGGAATTGGATTCTAGGGGGCCTAGTTTGCACTCATTTTAAGAAATCATTTTAAAATTTAAGTCGCGGTCTCCTCATTAACAAAATTTTTCTATGAAAATTAGCTAAAAATTATAAGCCATTAAACCATAAACTTAACTAAAACTACTGCCAAAGCATCAGAGAAGGGATCTATTTGAAATGAATTTTCTAAAAATTTTTCAGTAAAATGAAAGACAATGACGGTTAAAGCTGAAACTTAAGGGTTTGCAGAACACTCTTCTCACGACATTTTCTTTACATAACCCGTATTTGTTTCAGGTTATTTGCCTAAATGTTGCCGATATTGACGTTTCAACGCGCGACTTTGACGTTTTGAGGAAAACCTCAATTTTTTTTCTTTTCCAGCGCCTTCCTCCACACCTCAATGTTCCACTGTAAATCTTCCTCGGATTTCCCATGTATTACCAGGTGGTCGGCAAACACCTTTTCTGTTACATATTGTTGCATTATCGCCGGGTTCTAGATAAGTGAGACTTTAAATTTCAACAAAACAACTTTATTTGCTCTCTAAATATGGGTACAATAAAAGTTCTAGAATGTCTCTCTTACAAAACACTTAGTTTATCTGGCATTCAATCACTAATCTGGACAAAAGTCACTACCTGGAACTACAATCGATACTCTCTATCACTTCACACTGGTTACTGCTTCTTCGAGTCACTTCAACATTCTCTAACTGAACTGAACTAAGCTGGCTTACTTCCACCTCGCTTCGGGAGTGTTCCATTCCAGAATCTTCCAGGACCTTCTTTGGCTAGAAGGTTCTGTGAATACACAACGGCTGTATACAGGGGGGTGTATATACAGGTTGATCCAAATGTGGCCATCCTCCTATGTTACACAAGAGGTGTTTCTCGTACTATAAGAGCTCTCTGCATATATAGGATGTAAGGGTTCTCTGCATATAAAGGGTGTATGTACAGGTGTTCCGAATGAGCAGATCTGTTATCCGTTCTGACGAGGTACAAGTTGGTAACTTGGTTATTTTTGGTCCCATAGGGTTGAGACTTCGCCTGTGGGGGGACACCCCCAGGGGGTGGGGAGGCATTGTTGCCAGATTGTGCGATAATTCCCAGATGCTGGGGAAGTTTGGGATGTGTGGCAACATTGCACCTACATCTCTTGAAGTGATTTGTAACACTGCCCCCCTCCTTAAGTATGTCCGTCCCAAAGAGTATTTACTGGCTTCCAACTTGGGGGTTCATTGCCTTGATAGGAACTCGACCTCTCTATGTGAACAACTTTGGATTTAGTTCTTGGAGACAGCTGGATTCTGTAGACTAGGTCATTAATTTTCTTAGTCACCAAGTATGGCCTTTCCCATGGTTTCTGAAGTTTGGGACTGCGACCCTTTCTCCTTGTTGGTTGGTACAGCCACACTGCATCACCTTCCTTGAATGTATTGGGTGTTGCTCTGCAATTCAAGCGCATCTTCATCCGGTCACTGCTGATGAAGAGCCTATCTCTGACACATCTGTGTATAGTGCACAGTTTTCCTTCTAGTTCGGCGACATACTCAGGTAACGTAGCTAGGTATGCTATGTCCTCGTTCGATGGTGGTCTCGTCATGTCAATTGGTAACTGCATCTCTCTGCCGGTCAACATCATGGATGGGGTGTAGCTGGTAGATTCATGCTGAGAGCTTCTGTAAGCAAGGAGGAACAGAGGTATCAGCTTGTCCCAGTTTCTCTGAGTCTCATCGATAAACATAGCAAGATACTGGTTGATGGTCCTGTTATGCCATTCTACCATACCGTCTGATTGAGGGTGGAGTGGCGTTGTTCGTGTTTTGTTTATGCCTAGCAAGTCCATTAGGCTCTTCCAGACTTCTGATTTGAAATTCCGGCCCTGGTCGATGTGAATCTCCAAGGGTACGCCATGCCGCCATATGACATTTTCCAACAGGGCTTCTGCATTGGCATGACTTCTTCCTCTTCGATGTTCAATCCAGAAGTCATATCTCTGCAGTTTCTGCATCCATCATGCTATCTGTCCTTTGAGATTTTTTAAAATTCAGAAGCCACTGTAGAGCAGAATGGTCCGACCTCACGCAGAATGTTCTTCCATACAAGAAGCTGCGGAAATGTTTGATGAATCTTACAACTGCCAGCAGTTCTTTCCGGGTTACACAGTAATTTCTTTCTACTTTTCCGAAAGTTTTGCTCAAGTAGCCTATCACAACTTATTCTCCGTCTTGGATCTGTGAGAGTACTGCCCCAATGCCATACTGGGAAGCATCAGTGTCCAATATGAACAGTCCTTCATCCTGAGGATAAGCCAGTATAGGAGCAGTGAGGAGATGATGTTTGAGTTCTCTAAAAAAACTCTTGGCAATCTGGTAACCAGATGAACTCAGTCTTATTTTCAGTCAGGTTATGCAGAGGTTTCGCAATGCTGCTGAAATACTTCACCAAGCGTCGGTAGTAGTTGCAAAGTCGCAGAAAACTTCTGACCTCATGTTTGTTCTATGGTACAGGCCAATCTCTTACTGCGTTTATTTTCTCTGGATTGGTTTCTATTCCCCTCTCAGAAACGACATGTCCGAGGAAACTCACTTTCTTCTGGAGGAGGACGCATTTCTTGGGATTGAGTTGCAGATTGGCACCTCTCAGCCTGGAGAAGACTAGCTTCAGATTCGACAGGTGTTCATCAAAGGTCCTTTCCACCCCCATGACATCGTCGAGATACACCAGGCATGTTTTCCATGTCAGTCCTCTTGGCACTAACTCCATTACTCGCTCGAAGGTGGCAGGAGCATTACGCAGGCCGAATGGCATGACTTTGAATTGGAACAATCCATTCCCAGTGGAAAAAGCAGTCTTCTCCTTATCGTCTTTATGAAGTTCTACTTGCTAGTAGCCACTTCAGGTCTAATGTAAAGAACCACTTTGATCCGGCCAAAGTGTTCAAAGTGTCGTCGATCCGGGGCAGGGGATAACTGTCTTTCTTGGTGACATCATTCAGCGACTAGTTTTCAGAGAAATAGGAAAACCAACTGCCAAGGACAGATGATTTTCCACCACGATAATGCGAGTTCTCACACATCGACTCCAACTAGTAATTTCATGAGCTCTCAAACGTCGATTTGATGAGTCGTAATCTGTATAGTCCTGAGTTGGCACCCAATCACTTCTTTTTTTCCTGAACATCAAAAATAGTTTGCGAGGTCGTTTTTCGACCACTGAAGAAGCGGCTGATGTGTTCAAAATTTATATTTTGGAGACACACCTTAACCAGAGTGGAAATTGTAAATTGATTCATATGGATGCAAAAGTGTATTGAACTCTATGGAGAATATTTTGAAAAACAATAAAGACATGTTGGATGATAAATATTTGTTTTTATTCTCTAATCCCAAGATATAAAAGGCAGCCCTCATACAACATGTCAAGTCGTAAACTAGATGTGAGAAAATAGGATTTTGAAATAATTTTTCATTACTGATGATTTTCACATTCAAGCCTCTCTTTTAGTGAATTTTCTTAGAAAAAATTCACTAATGGGGAGATCCCGACTTGAATTTTGAAAACATTTCTTCAAATGAGCGCGATTTAGGACCCCTAGAACCCATATCCGGAGTCAGTTTCAATTGTTATATGTTTATATATATATATATATATATATATATATATATATATATATATATATATATATATATATATATATATATATATGTATATATAGCCAGGAAGATCAAACCAGGTTTTCCGGGATAATTTTGAGTTTTCATTGGAAAAATTTTTATCTCAAGAAATAGAAAAGCTATGGTAACCAAATTTGGTACGTAAGTTTACTATATTAAATGGAAACTTCACACCAAAGTTTATATTTTTATGTTAAAAGAAAAAATATATAGAAAAATATTTGGTGCCAGATCATTTCTATGAAAATTCACTACCATAACGCACTTGCTGCCATAAAAAAGTTATGGGCATTTAAAGAAAAATTAATTGGGGTTTTCTTCAAAATGTCAAAGTCGCGATTTAAAACGTCAAAATTGGCAACATTTAGACAAAAGATCCTGAAACTAATAGGAGCTATGGAAAGACAATGTCTCAAGAAGAATGTTTTACAAAGCTGAAGTCTTAGATTCAACTGTCATTGTCCTTCATTTTACTAAAATATTTCCAGAAAATTCATTTCAAATAGACCTTTTTTCTGCTGCTTTGGCAGTATCCTTAGCTATAGAGTTTATCGTTTAATGGTATATAATTTTTGTCGAATTTTCGTAAAAAATCAATAAAGTTCAATATATCCGTTACAAGATGCAAAAAAAAATGTATACATTAATTATAGGGTGTCTTGAGCTACACCTTATAGAAAAATTCTACAATCACAGGGTAGCCCATAAGTCGTTGGTGATACAAATTCTCCTTTTTTTTTTATCGAACATGCCTTATTAGATTTTTGCATTTTCCATCGAAATATAATGCATGTATGTAAGAAAAGAAATTCGGGACGCAGCAAGTGCGTTATGGTAGCGAATTTTTATTAAATCCTTCAAATTTGAATAGCTCAATTTGCTATTAACTTATAAGGTTGACCAAGAACTAGAGGTGTGCAAAGCTTCGAAATTCCGAACCGAACCCGAACTCGAACCGAACCTTCGGTTCGAAAATATGTTCACACTAGCGATGTTGAAATAGTTCGAAGTTCGAAATATGTTATTCTTCAAAATAGTTTGAAGTTCGTTGCTCAAAAATACTTCAAAATTTAACTTTACAGGCATTGAATGTTGCCAAAAGTAGCGAAGTTGCGGCCCCTTTAACGCGGTAGCGGCGCTTTAAACTCATTGAGTCGATAGCGTAGTTTCAGGAGATTTCACTCATGCATATTTTTGAAAGTAGATGGGACACATTGAGACACGACGAAGCCCTTTAGCAGTCACAGAATTACGTTTCTTGTATATCCTAGCCTCCCATCACCTATTTAAGTAACAACATTATGATGGCAGTGTTCAAAGGTGATCGGTAACGTAAATGTTCAGAATTTGAGGATAATTACAGATTGCCTTTGGAAAACACTGGTTTCAACATTCTTTATTACACAGTGAGTCAAAACAGTTAAATATTCACAATCAGGAGACAGTTCAATCTTGTAAGTGGTTATTTTATACCTATCGTGCTCACTTTGAACCCTCCCAATATGTTTGCTAAAACTGCCTAGCCAATACCAAACAACAACATATTTATAATTGAGCTTATCTATAGATCTAGAAATCTAAAAAGGTTTCAAATATTTTGTGTTTTTGATTTAACGTTGCCCCATCTCCACAACGATCAGAACCGGAAGGTATTTTCACCCAATCAACCTGCAAATTTATTGAATCCTTCCTTTTTGTAAAAAGAGTTGGAATCTTTTACATATCAAATATTGTATGTTACAATATTCCAAAATTTTGTATTTAAGGAAATGATATATGAGCACTGAAGAATTTTTGGTAGTTCGATTTTGAATTTCTAAGAAGTTCAAAGTTCGACTGTGAACCTTAGACATACTATTTCAGAGGTTCGAATTTCGAGGCAACATATTTGCTTGGGTTCGTTCATAGTTCGGTTCGAACAAAACATGGGTTCGCACACCTCTACCAAGAACCCAGATTTTTCGGGTACACTTTAAGTTTACTTTAGGAATTTTTTTTACATTTTCAAACAGTAAAGTTATTTTGATGACATGGCACATTGGTTATACTGGTAGCCAAATTTGATGCCTGCTTTCTTAAAAAAAAACATATTTGCTATTAAAAACATTGTAATGAAAATTCACTATGATAACGCACTTGCTTCGTTCAGACATTTTATTTTAAGTATATATAGCCTGTAACAAGTTAAAAAATGATATATGGCAAAATGATATCATTTTTTCTTTTTGTTGAATTCTTTTTTTTTAAGTTCATGAATATAGTTTGTGCTTACCTGGGTTTTTTTTGCAGACCTAATTGATGCAACTGTTGGTGTTTTGATACATCCTTGTCAGGCTGCAAGACTGGCAGCTGCATGGTGCTTAAGATGTATTTGCGTAGCAGTACCTAGTCAGATAACCCCTTTAATAGATCGTTGTGTAAACGGAATCGAAGAATACCGTTCTTCATCTGAAGCTATTTCAGGTTACAGTGGAGCATTAGCTGCTGTATTAGGTGGTGTTAATCTTTCACCTTTAGGTGTGCCACATAACAAGGGAAAGATCATATTTAATACTGCTGAAGAATTGCTTCGTAGTGCTAGTCAGAATAGTCGGTTATCACTTAATCGTACTCAGGCTGGTTGGTTGTTGATTGGTGCTATCATGACATTAGGTAAGTATAGTTCTGGTTTGTTACCAACTCTTTGTATTAAAAGTATTGTATATAGTTTTTGTTTTTAGTGAAGTATTCTTATCATAGTGTTCAGTTTTATTATACCATGAAGAATTAGGTTACAGGAGATATTCCTGTAATGTGCATTAGATGTTTTAGAATTTTACATCGAGCACCATTATTATAATTTTAACATTATTAAGAAACTGAAACTTTGCAAGTAAGATTTAGTTTTCTTTCACTTGAGTGAAGTGTACAGAGGTCCGGATTTCATTGCTTTTGTGGGGTAGGGTAGATCGCTCATTGAATGAACAACTAAGGACATGTTTTACTACAAGCCAGTAACAGCTTTCTATATAGTCTAATAGATGTCATAAAATTTTAAATGTAATCCAAGTGACAAACAGTTTGTTCTAAATCAGTGGCAATGTTACCTTTCCATTTCTAATATTGTACAAGAATAAATATTTTGGGAAATGTCCTAAAGTCCATTAAATGAATGAAAATTTCTAATAAGTAAACAAGACTGAACCAGTAAATGAGCATTTTATTTAAAATACCTAAACAATGTAGGTACATAGGTACAAAACTTAAATATTATATCCTATTACAGCGGTAATTTAAAGGCATCCAGAATTGAGAGGTTCAAGTTCAGTGCTTTTTTTGATAATTTGACTTTTGTGATGCCTAATTTAATTATTAGGTTTTGGCCATTTCCATTTCTTGTGAGTTTCCTCCATTAATTACACTAAGTTCATAATCTTGATCATCAATTGCATTAATCAATCCTGGATAACAATTTACCCATTTTGATGAAGTAGTTGCTGAAGGCCTTTTTGCTTTAACATATTTTTTCTCAGCTGTTTTATCATGTTGTGGCTTGTGTAGATGTTTTTTCCACACTTCATCATTGTTGTCAAATTTTTGCTATATGATACTGTATAAGTAAATTTGAATTTTTGTGTTTTTGGTGGTGTATATCCCATTTGATTATTTCATAATATCTTTATTAGTTGGAATTATGTTAAAGGTGCAGTCTAAAATGATATGAATTATATCTCGACACATAAGTATATTTTCTTCTAGATTAGTGTCTTTATGACACAAGATATAAGTAGACTCAGCAATATTAATTATTTCGCAGTGAGAAACGTAATTTGGTTTACGTTTAGCTCAGCTAATATCTTGTCGATTTCAAAACTCAGGTCACTGTCATCTACCGAATATAAAATGCTATGGAGGTTGGGGAGGTCTGCTCCATGTTGGGTGCATTCCTATAAACTAGTAAAAAAAGAAGTTGCCAAAACACATTACCTTAGGTACTTACCTTCCAGTTATTGAAGTAACGTTAGAAGTAAATAATGGGGCGTTCAATCACCAGTTTGCTTCAATTTACACTAAAATATTTGCTATCAACAAGTACCTACATAGCATAAGACAGCGTGTGGCTTACATTTTTATTTTATTCGAGTCAACCGTCAAAATCCTAGAGAATGAACACTGTTCATTCTTAGGGTTTCATCAGTTTGCCAACACTAATAACCAAACACCAGTTAAAATCTCAGTGTGATATAGATAGATAGATATATAACTTTATTAGCCTTTGATCAAGTACATACATACTACAGGCACGTTAAAGAATTAGAAAAACATAAAATGTCAGTCTTAAATAATTACAAAAACAGAAGTCAAAAAATAACAACACCACTTTACATACAGAACCAACTACAAAAATATACAATCAGTTTACATTAAACCTAAATTTACAGTTACAACAGTGCTATTTTTACAGCCATTAATATCATTCTCTCCGTTGCTCAGGGCCTGTACACCTTTCAGTAAATTCACTGATATGATAAAAAGAATTGTCAACCAAAAATGATTTTTACCTATGTTTAAAGCAGCTCAGTGTATTCGCAGCCTTAATCTTCTGAGGAAGCATATTAAAATAAAAACAGCCAGCATACAAAGATGATTTCTTGTATGCCATATACTGGTAATTTGGCAAGTGGATGTCATTTCTTGCCCGGGTAGTGTAGCTGTGAACTGCACTGTTTTTAATAAACCTGTTCCTACGTACATATGTGAAACTCAGGAGTTTATACAGATACACTGTGACAGTCAACAGTTTTTTTGTTTGTTTAAAAGTAGTCCTGCATAATTCTCTTTGTTGTAGTCCAAAAATCAGGCGGATTACTCGTTTTTGGCATACGAAAACCCTGTGTATATCATTTGCATAATCCCACACTATTATGTTGTATGCCAGCACACTATACACTAAATCAAAATACACATTAATTAGAGAAATTGCATTTAAGGTGTTCTTCAGCTTCATGATGCAAAAATAGGCCTTACCCAATTTGTTTGATATACCTTCTATCTGTGTCCCCCATGAGAGCTTATTATCTAAAATGCAACCTAAAAAGTTGGTGGAGGTACTTAAGGCAATATAGTTATCATTAAAATGAAAATTAATATCAATAGAAGGCTCTCGACTTCTTCCCATAAACTCTACACAAACTGTCTTAGAACTATTTACAATCAGGTGATTGCTGCAGCACCACTGACCAAAGTGTGACAAAATACTATTCACCTTACGCATAGCATCGGACAATACCGGATCCGAAACTACGATTGCTATGTCATCCGTGTACATAAACAACCTCCCACCTGTCAGATAGTTGGGAAGATCATTTACATACAACATAAACATAAGCGGTCCCAGGACGCTTCCCTGCGAAGCGCCTAGCTTTACTTCACCTTCATCAGATCTAACACCGTCCACTGAGACTACTAATCGCCTGTCTCTATGACACAAGCCAGTCACTAACAGGTCCCCTAAGTCCGACCGCATTTAATTTTCTTTCGAGGAAAGTACTATTAATGGTATCAAAAGCGCGAGACATGTCAAAAAATATGCCCACGGTGTGATGCTTTCTATCAACACAATCCGCAATATGCTGCACCATGTCCGCGCAGGCCAGTTCGGTGGAATATCCCTCGCGAAAACCATAGTGACTAGGAGACAACACGTTATTTTTACTTAGGAAGTCCGTTATCCTGTTATGCATAATTCTTTCCATGATTTTGGAAAACGGACTCAGTAGCATTACAGATCGGTAGTTTTCCACTGAGAACGGATCGTCTTTTTTATATATTGGTACCCCTTTGGCATTTTTGAATTTCAAGGGAAACTGGCCTAACTTAAGCGAGGTATTCATGATTACCGTTAGATAAGGCGATATCAATTCGGAAAGTTGTTTAATAACAGTGACTTCAATATTATCTAAGCCAGTGGATCTTTTAGATTTAAGTCTATGAATAACGTTTGTCATTTCAGTGTCCGTCACTGAATAAAAATAAAAACTATCACACACCATTATGGAGGTTGTACACTCTTTATAGTTAAGAACACCAAAATGAGCAGTCAATTTTTCTTCTACCCCACAGGCAAAGTACTTTGCAAATGAATTCGATATTAAACGCTTGTCAGTAATTATTTCGTTAATTATTTTATCTCTGTTTTGGTTTTAGGTATTCTATTTAAATGTGTATTTACAAGCTGCCAAAGTATCTTATTTTTGTTATCAGACTGTGAAATGATACCAGCAGAATAATTATGTTTTTCTTGTTTAAGTTTATGTTCAAGTTGTTTTTTCATTACCTTGTACTTATTATTATTATCCTTACTAGGATATAATCTTCTATAATAGTTGAAGAACTTTAAGTTCTTAAACGCAATTTTCAACTCATTTGGTGCCCTAATGTCATATTTTTTTGCTCCACCATAAATTTTCTGGGACTTTTCAGGAAACGCAACATTGTAACAATAGGAAAAATGCTCGAAAAATACATCGAACAGGTCATCAATATTTTGACAGTCGGTATCCTCGAAAGATATGTATTGAGCTCCAAAAATAGTTAAAATTCTGTAAAAGCATCATAAGTGAACCGACGGCAAAATCTTGTTAGAAAATCTGACTCACTGGGATTTTTTATTTGTTCAGACCACTGCATGACCTGTGCCGCATGATCTGACAGACCCGGATCAATAACTTTACATCTTTTTTTATTTTGATTATTACATAATCAATCATGCTGCAGCTAACACCCGACTTGCTTTTAAATATTCGTGTAGGTTCAACTACCAAGTTTACTAACTGATTTGAGAAAATTAAGTCATTAAATGGTTTATTGTTCCTTTCGTTTTTACTATAGTCTAAATTAAAATCGCCACATATTACTATATTCGCAAACTTGCTGTTAGCAAACCTCAGTAGCTTATCTAGTTTGCCATTAAATAGCTGATAGTCACTGTTACCTGATGTATAGATTACAAATATTCCCGTACAATTGTTAAAACTGATACCGGAGCACTCAAATACAAAATCTGCAGAAAGTACACGAACATAACTAAGAGGCTTACAATATTGTATAATCTCGTCTTTAACGAAAATACTGGAACCACCACTGGATATGTCTCTGACGGCAATATAATGAATGCTTAATTCTTTTAACAAAATAGATCCTGTACTAACTGTCCACTCACCTTGTTATTGAAAGTTTAATGTTCATTTATTTATTGCACATAAAACTTAAATTTAAACTAGAGTGGCTGTTGGCGCAGCATAATCAAACTGTTTTCCAAATTCACCAAGCAACATCAGCACAAAGACTGGTTCATTGATTGTTGTTGCCCTTACTTGGTGAAACTTGTCCATATTACATACAGACTTGGAGACTACTTCTCTGGCTTCACTGTTGGTTTTTGTTGTAATAAAATAATGAGTTGATGTATGTTTGACATACATCAACTCATTATTTTATTACAACAAAAACCAACAGTGAAGCCAGAGAAGTAGTCTCCAAGTCTGTATGTTCAAAGACTGGTGCTCTGTCACACAGTGTAAGCAGTTTCAAGATTTATCCAGTGAATGAACATGGAAGTCTGCAGTCGCTACTTGTTATATCACAAACACAGATGTAATTATTTAAATAACATTGTTTTCTTATTCCAAGCGGAAATTTACGTTTTTATTCATTTACTGCTTGCAGTTAATTTTCTGGAAGATTTACCCTATCTCAGTTAAAAGTAGAGAGAGAAGGTTGCCGTTTTCACAATACTTTTCTACTTTTCTTGTAAAACTAACATTGCCAAAATCAAAACTGACATGGCACTCTTTGTTTTTGACCTACAGGGTGATTTTTAAAATTTGTCATTTTTGGGCACCCCTGTATCTCCTTCATGTAATGAGATAATAAAACTAATTCTAATATAGATTCTTTTACGTAAAATTAAATTTCAACAATGCAAATGGTTTTTTTTTTCTTCTATTAAGCATAGATTGTGTGATACAAACCAAACATATGATTTGTAAATGGAACATGTGTATATTTTTATGTCATTGGATTCGACTCATTGAGAGCTGTTTAAATATATGTAGTGTGGACCATACGTAATGAATAAATTCATGTTCTCAATTAATATTTGTATAATTGAAAAACCCTGAAACAGGTCAATTTTTTATTTTTAAATTACATGTAGTAACATAAAATTTTCACCTCTCGGTTTAAGCCCATCAGTGTGATACTTATAACCCCTAAATTTTCCAATTTGAAGTGTAGGCCTATGACACCTCATTTGGAAGGCATTTTTATTTTCAATGACATTTGAAATTTTAGATAAATATTTTATTTTTGAAAACAATTACTGAAATAAATACAATTAAAAACAAAAATAAGTTCCTAGTAAATGTGCAAAGTGTAAACCATTTATTTCCTGACAATATGCAAGGCAGTTTCTAAATTCCCCAAGAACACTTTGTATAACCTGAGGACATATTTGCTCAATTTCTTGCCGAATCCTATGCTTTAAATCTTCCACATTATCTGGTCTGATCGTATATTTTCGACCTCAAATAGCCCCACAAAAAGAAGTATAGTGTAGTCAAGTCTGGAGAATAGGCTGGCCACCTACTGCACCATGCCTACGAATCCATCTGTCAGGAAACACAGCGTTTAAATAGGTCCTAACATGATTTGCAAAATGCGGTGGTGCTCCGTCCTGCTAAAACCAAATATGCTGATCGATTTTGTTTGGATTTCCGTCAGCAGGATATAGTTTTTTAGTGTTTGTAGTACAAATGTTAGGTATCCTTCGGCATTTAAGTAACCGAAAAAATAGGAACCAATTATTTTATTTACAATAATACCAGCCCAAACATTCCCTTTTCTGGGATATTGAGTGTTGGCCTCCATCATCCAATGGGGATTTTATCTGCTTCAGTACCGAAAATTTAGTCCATTGATGGTGTCGTTTAAATAAAATGCTGCTTCATCAAAGAAGAATTCTGTTTGCAACCTGAGGGTTTGCTTGGCAGAGATTCATTAAACACGTAATACCGATGTCTTGCTTACATTATGCTCCCTACCAATTTATCTAGTCAATTTGTGCGTATTTTCCTCTACACTCAGTAAAATATTCACTTGGTTTTCTTCATTCAGTTGGACATTTGGACCTGATTTATGACTATCTTGAACATGTCCAGGTTCACGAAATATTCACTCTATCCTACTAACTGTTGCCTGTGATAAGAGACAATCGGATACTTGGCATTAAACATTTTACATACCTCCAATTGAGTTCTGGTTCTATCACCATAACCCATAATTATTAGAATCTCTATTATTTGTGTTTCACTTAGATGATGAACCATAAATAAACAATATCTACCCGAGTGCACACTGCAAAAAAATTACAAAATGGATGAAAAATTAAGCAAAGTACTTTGTTTGTAGGGCTTTATCGAAAGATGCGAATTAATGTTTATTTATCTATAATAATTTATTTTCTTACTCATGTATATAGTGTTACCTAGTTTTGGAATGTAATTATTTTGTTTTAATTATTTCAATTACTACTATTACAGGTGTACCTGTTGTTCGAGGTTTACTTCCTCGTATGCTATTACTCTGGAGAAACTCCTTCCCAAGGTCAACAAAGGAACTAGATTCAGAAAAAGCAAGAGGTGATGCTTTTACATGGCAAGTTACTTTGGAAGGTAGAGCTGGAGCGTTATCAGCAATGCACAGTTTCCTTCAACATTGCCCAGAATTAGTGACAGATGATATCATTCGAAGACTGCTTACTCCTATTGAATCAGCACTGGCTATGCTTACTAAGTATGTTTTCTTTAAGAACCGTGTTCAATTAATATGGTATTATTATATTTTTTTAGCATATCCAATATTTTAAAAAGTTATGGCCAACAATTGAAAGCACCTTCAGCGATGGTTCGACTTCGTTTATATGAAACTTTGCTGCTAATGCCGGCTCAAACCTTTGAATGTAAGTTATTTATGTTTTTTAATACATAGGGTTAGGCATATAATTGGAATAATGGGAGTAATTTGAAAAAGAAAAAAAAAGCAAGAAATGTTTTGGATAATTTTTTTTTACATATTTGTATGACGTTGAAATTGTTCCATAGCTTAACAGGTTTACTACGGGACCGGTGCTTATCTGCACTGTTGTGCGGCACGAGCGCTAAACTTGCAAAAATTGTGAAAGCTGTAACTTCATATGGCCTTGATTACAACTTTACAGATGCCTTCTTGATTGTTATCATACCCGGATCTTAAATATACTGAAAAATGTTACCACTCCCCCAAGACCGGTAAGGCGCAGAATTGAAAGTTCGTTACTATTGTGTGGTACCGGTTCCACGGTAAGTCTTAAACGCAGGATAGATCTAAAGGTACACATTCGATGCCATCTATATAAATAAAAATTAAATACTATTCGTTGGTAAGTGCATCACTTGAGAACGGCTGAACTGATTTGGCTGATTTTATATTTTAAATGTTTGTAATAATCCGAATAAGGTTTCTGTGGAAAGAAAAATTGGATAAGTTGCACGGAGAATTGGAAAGTTGGGGAAAAACATGAAGTGGTTTTTTCTGATTTATTTCGCTACGTGCGTAAATGTCGTTTGACATATTGAAATTTGGACAGGACAACATCTGTTGTGTCAGTTAGTACTTAAATATTTTCTAGGAGTTAACAATAACAGCATAAAAATACTATAGCATTCTTACTTTTAGCATTAAATATAAAATCAACAACTTCCAAAACTTTGTTTTTAACCTTGTCAAAACGATCTTAGAACCATACAGTTGTAAACGTGATTAGTTGTAGTTATGGATTATCTGAAAAAGTTTCAGCCAAATTTATGAAAAGTCTAACAGTTTCCGAGATAAACAAAAACAACTTATTATATTATTACCAGTCCTCGGGAGCTGGCGCCGCACAGTGTAAATATGCAATAACGCCATGCCGAACAGGGGAGCCACAGGGGACAAATTGTCACTTAACACCCTTTATCTCTTTTAGCTTTGGGTTTTGGGCTCAGGTAAGTTGGGATAAATCATAATATCTTGACCAAGAATCTACTGGTGCTTTTGGACCAGCTTGTATATTAAATAATTTCTTTGCAACCGTCTACTTCCGAAGGGTGGAGTAGTCAGTCGGAAAAACAAGAATAACTCGAGCCCCACCACTCTCTAAGATCATCTAAGGTTTTGAGGAAAAGTGGAAGCCCCAAAGGAGCGGAGCAATTTGTGACGGACCACCCCGTGGAAGCAGGATACCTGGTAGACTCTAGTGGAGATGAGTATTTTCCAGGGGTAGGATTTGCTTGAAGGGAAAATTAACCATGAAATAATATTTATATAACTGTTGAAAATATGTACAGATGGATATATATTTATGGGTTAAAAGCAAAAGAGTGAAATCAATATAAAGTTAAAGATTATCACCGGGGCTGATTCACAAAATAAAAGGTATACAAGATAAAACCAGGTATATCACTGCTTTGTTACAGTTTTGCCCAAGCATAAGGATTTAGACCGCGGAATTACTCTCGTTCCAACGGATTTGACTCCTTGAGGTTTTTAACTAAGTTATTTTGACACAGCAAGGTGGATACTCTACAATATCTTGTCCCTCCGACCATCCCTGGGGTCGTATTGAGGGATGAGATTTCGTAGACATCCAATCCCCAAATTATTTCCTCAAGTATGGCCACCTAGTGTGTTTCTATTAGAAATCTTTAACTTGGAAGATTGGAGTCTCTGGGTTGGCAAAATATGCTATTTAATTACACAACGGAAAAATATTGTTTGGAACAAGATGTAATTGAAGAGAAAACAAAAAAATATTTCGGGTAGCTTAACAAATGCGTGGACAGCTACGGAAACAAATATAATAATTCTGGTGACAAAACTCTGTAAATTTTCTAAAGAAAACTATTTGAGTAAAGAGCAAAGGAAACACCTGTATAAACGGATTGGCAAGGAAAGTAACATTATTAGATTAATGGAGAAACTTTTTGAGAACAGCCATATATATATATATATATATATATATATATATATATATATATATATATATATATATATATATATATATAATAACTAGTAAGAATATTTCTCACCATAGGATCCAGATTGGCATCGTGACGGTAGTTATATGGCTTTTTGAGACGTTTTAAAGAACGCGATGTGTTTGGCAACGGAATTTCGGATGCTAATATTGCTATCGGAGTAACTAAGTCGGGGACTTTTTAAATATATCTGAAGAGTCAATTAAACTGAATACGGAGTGCAGAAAACTGAATTAATTAAACTGGCCAGCAAGCCAGCTTATATGTAGAATAATATATGCATCCTTTCTTAATTCTAGATACTTTTTGGGTATTTGTTTATCTTATGGACTGATTAAAATATTCACGATTGAAAATTTTCCTAATTCAAATATTTGCGGCAGTGGTATTAGAGAGATAACATTCCAATATTGATTTAATCTATTTGGACATATATTTTATACGGCTTTTTACTTATATATAGTTGTTTTAAAACGATATTTGTGTGTGTGTGTGTGTGACGTCAGATTGCACTGGCTGCGGTATGGTTACCATTCGCACATTTTAAACGATATTTGTGCAAAATTGTTAATAAATATTTTCAGAGTTTTGTTTTATGAAATAGAAATTAAATTTATCGAAATGAAATGGAAATTTTCTATCTTAACTCTTTGCAGCATCATACACACATCTTTTGAGAATGCTTGTAGCAGAATTCACTTTGACCGAAAATCCAGCAAACACAACAACTTCCCAGTTAAGGACTGTCTGCCATGCTGATGATTCAGTAATTTTAGGAACGTGGTTGCAAGAAACTGATCACAGAACCATAGAAGACCAGGTAAAAATCTTGTTTATTTCTTTGTTTGTCACAAAGTAACAACGGTTAGGTATTTTCTCACTAAAAAGCAGAAAATTTTGATGTGTACTAATTTTTGGGAGCTTGTAATAAGTATCCTTTTAAAATGTTTCATAGATGGAGCCTAATCGAAGGGCAGATGGGGAACATGTGAGTAAAAAGAAGTGTTCGTTCTTTGTTATTTGAGTTGGGTTTTACCTCAATTGTTTAGAATGCCCTTTTATTTTCTAGTTTTTTTACACCTGAATGTTCTCGTTTTATACACTCTTGTTTATGTTTTACTGTTTAATTTCAGTTGCAACCAAACAGTGCAGCAGGTTCTGGAGCTTTGGAACATGATGCTTGTTGTTTGTATCGTCAAATTCCACCGGTAATTAATTTAATATGCATTTTTATTTTCTAAAATGGACTAACTGAATAATGAAACTAAATTGAAATATTTGAAATATTTTTATCTCGTTGCTTCAAAATTTAAAAAACCTTTATGTTTTCTGTTTATATTGGCTACACGTATTTTATGGTAATAAACAACTTTCTTCATAAACTGTGGTTACTGTATTAGAAATATGCGATCATCACAGAGCTCTACTCAGATATGAACTTTACATATTTTTGCATATAAAATTTGCTCCGGCAAAAATTTAGAAATAATCAAATTTATTCTTACTTCGATATAAATTTATACTTACACTACAAAAGAGAAAATAAACAAAAAGGTCTTTTCTTAATTTTAAATTATTATCTACCCTAATTACTGTTCTGTGGCTACGAACTATGTCTCGTTAATAACCTACTTAGGTTTTTAATTTTTGCTCATAGAGAATAAATTACTACATACACAAAATAAAATATAGAAATTTTTGGATCATAACAATTTTTAACAAAAATTTTCTTTAATTATTAAATACAATTAATTTTAATGTTCTTCTTCTTAAGACGCCGTCTCCCTACGAAGGTTGGCGATCCAACTGGCTATAATGGTGCGTGATACCGCACCTCTGAAAATCTCCACAGATGTCCGTCCGAACCATCGACGCAGATCTTGCAGCCATGAGTTCTGCCGTCTGCCCACAGATCGTTTGCCCTCGATCTTTCCTTGGATGAGGAGTCAGAGGAGCTCGTACCGCTCCCCCCTCATAATGTGCCCGATGTATTGGAGCTTTCGTTCTTTGATGGTCGTCAGCAGTTCTTTGCCTTTACCTATTCTCCTTAGCACTTCCTCGTTGGTTATCCTGTCTACCCAGGATATACGCAGTATACGGCGATACAAGTACATCTTAAAGGCGTCAATGCAGCTCTCCATTGATTGTTTTATAGCACGTCTCACTTCCTCTGTCGTGATAGCAGGGCTGGGTTCCTTGATATCATCATAGTCCCCAGGTGGTTGGTGGGATCGTGTGTCATTGAAGAGGGCCTCAACATACCCCTTCCATCTTTTAAGCTTTTCCTCAACGCTTGCTAAGATCTTGTTGTTAGTGTCCTTCAAAATACTGTGGATCTGCCTGCGTTGTGTGTTTGTGAATTCCTTGATCTTTTTGTGGAGATTAAACGAGTCGTGCTTTTTTTCTAGTGTCTCCATTTCACTGCATTTTTCAGCTAGCCATCCTTTCCTTGCTTTTCTGCATTCCGATCTCACCGCCCTGTTCAGCTCCTTGTATCGGTTATTGTCTGTGGCCTTGTATTTCCTTCTCTCGTTTATAAGTTGGAGAATTTCGTCTGTCATCCACTGTTGATTTTTAAAGGCTTTTTAATGGAATTTTAATGTTACCAGAAAAATTTATCAAACAGCCACAGTTATATAGTTAGTCTTAATATGTGTTGGTCTTACGTCCTCGAAAGGTGATTCTAGAAGCTTCTAACAAATCCTTTAAGGCTTGTTTAATTAGCTTCTGTAAGAGGAAAGGTTTTCCTACCCAGAAATCTAGCTTCTTTAACGGTAATGATTAAAGATATGCCTAAATCCCACTGGATTTGTGGAGGTAAAAGCATTGCATAGGTATCAGTTTTTACCCAAAACTCTTAATCAAGCAATTGTGATTTTAATTTTCAACTAGTTTCCAAGACCCTATTAATGAATACTATTTTAGTAAATTTCGCAATAGTAAATTGCTTTGATTTACTCACCCTTAATTACAGTGTTTCCAAGACACAAAAGTTGATGCACTTGACACATTTTCAAAATGACTTATCAGCACCAATACATACGGTAAAGTGTACACTATTGGACATGTTGATCACTCAACTAACCTTTGCAAGTAATCCCCTGTTCTCCATTCCGATGTTGCTTGCGTTGCAGTAACCGGCTATCACAGATCATGTGACCAGTATTCGATTTCTCATTGGTGGAAGCTTCCGCGCCTGGATCTGCAGCGTGTTTCTCACTTGCCATAAAGTGAGGTTATTTTGTCTATTTTAGATATGAGTACGTTGTTTAGGATATAAATGGCCATAGATCATTTTGTTTACGTTCTTAAATAAGCGTGTTGAAGCCTGCAGACTTATTTATTTTAAAAGCACCATATCTCTCATAATATTTTGCTTTGTGCTTGTTAGTAGATAACTTTCATTCATTGTTTTGATATATATATATATATATATATATATATATATATATATATATATATATATATATATGTATATATATGTATATATATATATATATATATATATATATATATATATATATATATATATATATATATATATATATATATATATATGAAGTTTACTTCAATTAGATGTTCCAAAAACACGAGCCTTGCAAATTATAAATGAATATAGAGGATTTTTAACAAATTTACAAATTTGAAAGAAGTAGGTGTAGTCTGTAAAGTTTATGTAGCAAAATTAAATTTTGGGAGTTACTATGCAAATGACTGATCATAAGACCAATTCTTTGTAAAACTAAATGATAAATGGTTTAGATAAAACAAACATTTCTTACTTAGTCTTACCTGACTTGATCACAAAAAAAAGTTGAAGATCTCTGCCTCTTTTACTGCTACTATCATCAACACACAGAAATGTATTCCTCCTTTTGCAGCTTTTAATTGAAAGCTTTAAATGTCCATAACTTTTGAAGAACCCTATATAACATAATGAAGCTGTATATCCAGAGTAGCCAAAAATTAGCCGAATACATATATGAAATAATGATAATGTGGGGTGTTCCATTTAAAAAATGTGTATTCAGTTTGCCCTAAAAAATATGGAACACTATAGATATAGTTGAAAATCATTTAAAAACATGGTGCTTAAGCCTATCTACAAGTTTTTTTACATAACTTTTTTTGATATCTTGTGTAATAACGGATATATTGAACTTTGTCATACTAATTCTAATTACGCCATCCTTATTTACCCTATTATTTTACAACACAGCAAGCATTATAAACCTTATTTTATTAGTTGCAGTAGCTCTTCAAACAAATTAATAACAAGACTCAAAAATATCATATCTGAATAGAGCATACATTTTTAGGACGCTAATGAATGATTTTATTGCATGCTGTACATTAACACTTCTAACATATTATATATAGAAATATAGATAATTTGTCTGCAGCTTGTTTTTCAATTATTTTCAACTTTTTTTGTAGATTTTGAATTGTTATTAAATGTCCATAGTAGTATTTGTGTGAGGATTTCTTTTTTTTTAAATTGTTTATTACATATGCTTGAATTTTTTAACTACAATTTTTTCATAGATATCTACTGAGAGTAAGTCATTTTGAGAAAAAAAATTAAAAACAATTAAAGATGGTTATGCAACATATATATATTTATATGTTTTAGGGAGAAATTATTCCTGGTCCATTACCTTTGGGTGTTGCAGTTATTGACATGTCTGTCCTCCTATTTGGTCAGATATTTCCCAGAGTCGCAAACAAACATCGATTACAAATGATTGATCATTTCTCAGAATGCATCAAACATGCCAAGAGTTCTAGGCAAGAAGCAGTTCAAATGAATGTATTTACAGCCTTATTAAGTGGCTTGAAGGGTCTTACAGAAGCAAAATTGAGCATAGGTCAAGAAGATGTTAAAAAATCCACTGCAAGCCTTATCATTGGTGCGTTGACATCTTCTAACCCAATACTTAGGTGTGCTGCTGGTGAAGCAGTTGGTCGCATGGCACAAGTTGTATCTGATCCGAAATTTACAGCTGAACTTGCCCAGACAAGTTTTGATAGATTGAAGTCAGCAAGAGATGTTGCTAGTAGAACTGGACATTCACTAGCACTTGGTTGCTTGCATCGTTATGTTGGAGGCATGGGTTCCAGTCAACATTTGAACACGAGCGTTTCAATCCTTTTGGCATTGGCACAAGATCAAACTTCCCCAGTTGTGCAGGTTTGGTCTTTGCATGCTCTTGCCTTAATTGCCGATTCAGGTGGACCTATGTTCAGAGGTTATGTGGAACCTTCACTTTCATTGGCTTTGAAACTTTTACTGAATGTCCCTCAGTCTTATATTGATGTCCATCAATGCATTGGAAAAGTGTTATCAGCACTTATTACAACTATTGGCCCTGAACTGCAAGGTAATACTTCCAGTATTTGTACAGCGAGGTCGTCTTTCTTGTGTGCCTGTGCTATAATGCAGGATCATCAAGATGCTTTAGTCCAAGCAGAAGCTACTGGATGTTTGCAACAACTTCATTTGTTTGCTCCAAGACATGTCAACCTCTCATCGTTAGTTCCCACATTGTGTGTAAGTTAGATTATCATGTTACATGTTTCAGATATTAATTACATTTTTTGCAGAGAACATTGTCAAGTAACCATCTTTTGCTAAGAAAAGCTGCAATATCTTGTCTGAGACAATTGGCACAAAGGGAGGCTAAAGAAGTATGTGAGCATGCAATGACTTTGGCAAATGAAAGTAGAGACTCAAACACAGTTGAAGGGCTGCTAATAACAGAAACTGGATTACCTGGAGTTTTCTTTAGTATGCTTGACACGGAGACAGACGCAGGACTAATTAAGGATATTCATGATACTTTAATAAGCACACTTCAAATGTTAGCGGCTGATAATCTTTCTCAGTGGTTGGGCCTGTGCAAAGACGTACTTACTGTTGCAACAGGTACTTGCAAATTATACCCAAAATTTATGATTTTAATTATATAGGATAATAAGATTTTTTGCCCTTAAATTTTGGGCATTCTTTAAAGAGAAATGTAAATACCAAAATTGTAGTTGCTTGTAAGTATGATTTACTTTTCGGAAAAACAGTTGAATATTACATTTTTGAGATGCAAACATCAATATTTATAAATGGGACATCTTGTATTTCCTAATTCTTAAAATCAACAATTTTTTTTATTGGATTGATTTATACATGTTATAAAATATGCCCCTAAGTTAGTGGGTAAAACAGAAAACTTTTATTTTGTCATTTTACGGTGTAATCAAGCTGGAATTTCGCACATGATTTTATTTATTTTAATTCGTGTAAAGGAAACCAGGATAAGATTATATTTGCAATAAAAGTTCGTAGGCAGCCGATGCTGAGGTATGGATCAAGTTGTTCCTTCGTGCATCGGAACATCGAATCTCGATGAGATCGTACAAGGTCTGTCTATAAATAAAGATGGTAGCTGCCATATACACTGTTCTTTTTACCTTAAAAATATACACTTAGAGCCAGAAATCGTCGTACTGATCTTCTCTCACTGAAACTGGTCTGGCAATCTAGGCGAGTTTGCTTGATTAGTTTCAAACAGTCGCTTACTAGGTGGAAGGGTAAATAGTGGGAACTTGTCACATACTTGCTGGTATTAGATAAGAGAGTGGTTAACCATGACCACAGTATGGTGCTAAGGGTTTTTAGTCGTACATTCTGGACGTTCACAACGGAATAGGAATTAAAATAGGTGTTTTCTTCTGTATATTATTGTCGGTATTAAATATACCAGATGGTTAACTACGACCCAACTGCAGTATGCTCTGAAAGGTTTTTAGTGAAACATTCTATACATTCGTAACGCAACAAATTTTCTTACAAACAGTTATACCAAATTTTCTTGAAAACCAATTGTTTCTTACTTACAAACAGTTTTACCAAATTTTCTTGAAAAACCCAATTATTTCTTAATAATATTGAAAGACTATTTAACAAAGTTTTGATGAAGCACGAGATGGACTCTTCAAAATAAAAGATAAGTCCTTTTTTATACTATCCCGTTGGCATAAAGCAGAAACGGTTCTTAGACAAAGACCATATTTTACTGATGACTACCTGTCTTTAAACTTTCACCTTTTACTGTATCATTCTCCTCATTACTATATTTCAAAGCAACTGGTTAGATAAAATGCTGTTTGGAATATGACCAATGTTTTCATTTATTATTTTGCGGGATGTTCTGGTTCCACCCCCACCTCATCGCCTACAGCCGCCATCCTGGCTTCGGGTGATATCACAATGTTCTTTGTTGATGACTTTACAGATGACGAAATTATTACAGCCGCTAAGAGAATTAAGGCTAACATGTCCTGTGGACCTGATCTGGTTCCTGGTTTCTTGGTGTGCGACTGCTTATATGCTCTCCTGACTCCACTTAAGAAAATTTTTAAACTGATTCTTAAATCTGGAACATTGCCCACGATTTGGAAGCTGTCACGGGTTTTCCCTGTCTTCAAAGCGGGGGATAGTGGTGATCCATCAAACTATCGACCAATAGCCATACTATGTGTCTTCTGTAAGATTTTCGAGGCCTGCCTTTTTCAGAGAATACTGTTTCACATCAAAAACAGACTCTCTAGTTCACAGCATGGTTTCATTCCCGTTAGATCGACGGTAACGAATTTAGTTAACGTTACACAATTCATTGTGTCCGCTCTTGACCGCTCTTCACGGGTTGATGTTGTGTATACTGATCTATCTAAGGCCTTCGATTGTCTAAATCACTCTGTTCTGATTGACAGGATGAGGGCTATCGGATTCTCCGAGAGCTTGCTTGGCTTGTTCAGATCTTACCTGGATGGAAGGAGGCAATTTGTTGAGGTTGGGGGCTTCAAATCTAACACCTATCACGTGACTTCAGGAGTGCCGGAGGGTTCCATACTCGGTCTATTGCTGTTTAATATATTTATCGACCCAGTTAAACATGTTTTACATGTTCCTTTTTTAATGTATGCAGACAATATTGAGATTTTCGCAAATATTTAGAGTGTTGATGACTGTTTGCGGCTTCAGAACTGTCTTCAGATCCTTGATGAATGGTGCTGTTGGAGTGGTCTTTCTATGAATGTTTCCAGGTGTTGTATGATGTCCTTTACTCGAAACAAGCACGCAATCACCTTCGGGTACAATATAAGAGGGCTTCCACTTGACCGCCCCGGGACAGTTAAGAACCTTGGAATTGTTTTTGATGGTACTCTATCTTTTAAACCACACTATGAGCAGACTGTCAGTTCTGCTTACAAAACTCTAGGGTTTCTGATAAGAAGCAGCAAAAATTTCTCCCAGACTGACACCCTCCTCCTGCTCTTTGGCTGTTTGGTTAGGTCCCGACTTGAACATGGCTCAGTTGTGTGGGCTCCTACTTATGAGATACATGTGGCAAGCCTGGAATCAGTGCAAAGGAAATTTCTAAAATTTCTTAGCTTTCGTGAGGATGGTCGATATCCGTCTATTGGTTTTCCTCAGGAAAGTTTACTTCTTCGCTTTAGTCTGCAGAGTCTGTCGATGCGCAGGCAGTGCAGTTTCATTATATTTTTATATAAACTGGTTAATTCTGTATTCGACTGCCCTAGTCTACTTCAGTAACTTAATTTCAATGTGCCTCGTATTGCAGCACGTTTTCCAGGCACATTTTATCTCCCGACTGCTCGTACACAATTGCTGCGATCGTCTCCAATTTACCAGATGTGCAATGATTACTCTGTACTGCAAGACCGCCTAGATATCTTCTCATGTAACATATCAGAGATAAAAATGTTTTTCAAAGCGATCTGATTTGTGAATTTTTTTTATATTATTAGCTTAATTATTGTTAGTTATTATGTTTTGTGTATTGGCCCATCCTTAATTTGGCTTTTAAGCTGTTGGATGGTGTATGTATAAATAACTAAATAAATAAATAAATTACTTTTTATGTGTGGAAACTACCCCACCTCCTATATTAACTGTCAAGAAAGTAAACGCTTTTCTTTTACAAAATCACATTTTAAAAAAGCAAATATTGCAGAAGACTAAATTTCTGAAAAGCGGATTATACTTAGAGGAATTACAATTATGTTTTTGTCATTTTTGTCTGATTAAAAGAAATGTTAGTGGGCGATATAATCTTAGCAAATCACACTGTACATTTAATCCAAATCTATAAATGCTGTTGAGTAGTTTTTATGTAAATTGTTTTTCACATGGATTTGAAATAATTTTATAACATAATTATTATGGTATATTTTAGAAAGTACCAACTCTGAAGACCAAGTTAGCATGTCCACAAATGAAGAGGAAGACAATGATGAAACAGAAGCAGATGATGATCAGGCAGAATTCCATGCGGAAGAAGATTCTTCAACTCATCCAGCAGTTCAACCGAGATGGCCAACCAGAGTATTTGCAGCAGAATGTGTGAGAAAAATCATTGCAGCTTGTGAAGCTAGTAATAAACCTGCTCATTTTGATCTACTACTTGCCAAAGAATCTCAAATGAATAAAGGCAAAGGTGACTTTTTAGTCTTACATCTATCAGATTTAATTCGAATGGCCTTTATAGCTGCAACAAGTGACTCTGATCCTTTGCGATTAGAAGGTTTGAAGACATTACAGGAAATAATTGAGAAATTTGCTAAAGTTCCAGAACCTGAATTTCCTGGTCATTTATTACTTGAACAATTCCAGGCGCAGGTTGGTGCTGCCTTAAGACCAGCATTTTCTCCTGATACTTCTTCACATGTTACAGCAGCTGCATGTGAGGTTTGTTCCACTTGGATTGGATCAAATGTAGCAAGAGATTTAAATGACCTTAGGCGAGTTCATCAACTTCTGGTATCTTCATTGGCAAAGTTACAGACAAAAACAAATACAATGCAGCTCTACAACGAAAGTTTAGCAACCTTAGAAAAACTAGCAATAATAAAGGCTTGGGCAGAAGTTTATATTGTAGCCATGAAAAATAATGCATCATCTGCCAGCTTAGGTACAGTTAATCCTACTGCAAATGCCGACAATGATGATTTTGGTGAATTTGAATCAAGGGGGGAAAGTTTACTAACCCTGGTACAACCAGAACTAATTAGTTTATCACAACACTGGTTGGCAGCTCTTAAAGATCATGCCCTTTTATCACTACCATCTGAATTTGCTCATCAATTACCTCATGATGGTGGTGCTTTCTATACAAGTGATACCATGGAATCCTCAAGACCTTATTATGCCAAGTCTTGGCCCCCTATTTTACATGCAGCAGCACTTTGGTTAAATTCATCAGGATTTAACAAACAGTCAGATGAAAAGGAAGTAAATAATGACAATGTTTTAAATAACAACCCTCCCGATACTTGTAGTGATAAATTTCATTTGTTATTTGGAATATGCATGGAAGCTTTATGCAGTCCTCGTTCTACAGAATCATTAGAAAGCATTATAACATGTCTTAAAGCTTTATATACTTTACTTGATTCTATTTACGCGAGAAATTTGATAATAGTTGATAATTCCTTAGGAATTGAATTATGCAATGTTCTACATAGGTTAATCCTAACAAGAGATAATCACACTTGTCAACTTTTGTGTATGGAAGTACTTAAACAGGTAATAAAGGCTGCTGAGGAACGTTTAGATGCAGAGAAAAAAGCTAAACCAAATGAACATGTTGATAACCATCGGAACTCACTTACCGATATTGATTATTTGGGGGAAGGTGGAGAAATAGGAGAAATTTTACCTGGCAAGTCCCTGGTGTTTGCTGTATTAGAAGTTTGCCTTTGCCTGCTTGTTCGGCAGCTACCCTCTCTCAGTCCTTCACAGCACTCAACGATTGTAAATTCACTAAGAATTACTCAAACACCTGATGAATCTGGAAAACTGATTGCAGCTGCTCTCTCTTGCATGGAAAATTTGCAAGCTCTTTGCTCACCACAAGGTGCAATATCAATTCTACCAACTGTTCTTTATCTGACTACAGGTGTTATTAAAGAAATGGCAACGAAAAATATTAATGATGTCACAGTTTTAGCAAATAATCTTTCGGTGCAAGCTGCTTTGCATTGTTTGAAAACTTTAGCAACAGATAAATATTGTAAAAATGAACGATGTAGTGATGACTGGCAAAAGCTTTTGCAAAGTGCTCTTGCAAAAATAATTGATCTTGCTAAAACAGGAAGCGATGAAAATAAACTGGATGAAGTAACCATGATGTTGGCCATTGGTGTATTTGTTTTGAATGCCCCTTCCAAAGTAGTAACTGCACCAAATCTACAGTATCCTTGCATCAATCACTTCCATCAATGTCTTCAAAGTTCAAATTCAACTGTAAGTATTGGTAATTGAAGATAATATTGACCAATTCCTTTTTCTAATATCACTAAATTAAATCCAGCTTAGTAAGATGGCCCACCAGAACATGTTTACACGTCAATCACCTTATTATCACTTAATCGTATGAATTCATACATGTTTAAGTTCCGTCGAGTTAGTAGTATTTCAGTTGCACAGGTTTGACGAATGTGCTGTGTTGTTTGTTGATCATTGGATTAAACTTGAATATACAACACATATATGTTGACATATGCGAAATTCAAAAAGTCTGGATGCAGCAAGTGCATTATGGTAGTGAATTTTCATAAAAATGTTTTTAATAGCAAATATGTGTGTTTTTTTTTAAAAGAAAGCAGGCATTTTGTTTACCAGTATAACCTATATAGTCAAAACAATGTGCCATGTTTCATAAAAATAACTTTGTTGTTTGAAAATGTAATAAAATTTCCAAAAGCAAACTTGTTCCCGAAAAAATCTTTCTTGGTCAACCTTATAGGTTAATAGCAAATTGAGCTTTTCAAATATGAAGCATTTAATCAAAATTCGCTACCATAACGCACTTGCTGCGTCCAGAATTTCTTTTCTTACAAACATGCATTATATTTCAATGGAAAAAGCAAAAATGCAATAACATAAGGCGTGTTCGACTAAAAAAAAAAGAAAATTTGTATCACCAATGACTTATGGGCCAGCCTGTGATTGTAGAAATAATTTTTAAAGATGTAGCTCAAGACACCCTATAATTAATGTGTACCTTTTTTTTCATATCTTGTATAATAACGGATGTATTGAGCTTTATGGATTTTTAACGAAAATTCGACAAAAACTATATACCATTACACGATAAACTCATAGTTAAGACTACTGCTAAATCATGAGAGAAAGGGTCAATTTGAAATGAATTTTCTGGAAACATTTTAGTAAAATGAAGGGCAATGACGGTTGAAACTAAGACTTCGGGGTTTGTAAAACATACTTCTTGAGACATTTCATTTCCATAGCCCGTATTAGATTCAAGTTATTTGCCTAAATGTTGCCAATTGTGACGTTTTAAAACGCGACTTTGACGTTTTGAGGAAAACCCCAATTTATTTTTCCTTAAATGCCTATAACTTTTTTATCTTTTGACCTACAGAGCTAAGTTTTGGTAGATAATTTACCTATAGTGATTTAAACCCGTGGTTGCCCTTACTTCGTTATTTCCGGAGATATAAATTTTTTTCGAAAGAAAACAAAATTTTCCGGGAAAACCTCGGCCGATTTTCATGTATAATTCATATATAAACATATAAAAATCGAAACTGACCCCGGATATGTGTTCTAGTGGGCCAAATTAGCGCTCATTTGAAGAATTTTTTCCAAAATTCAAAAGTCGGGATCTCCTCATTAGTGAATTTTTTTTAAGAAAATTCACTAAAAAAATAAACTGTTAATATTCCTTCTTCTATGGTTGCCCGTTTTATTAACTTTTGACACTTTTCTAAGTTACTTCCTGTCAATTGTTTATTTATGTTTGGGGTTCGTCGCAATTGTTTCTCTCACTTATCAAAACGTAATTTGGCCCAAACTGGGAGGTACTGATCTCTTACCCAAATCGCTGAGACCTCTTAGCATTACTTCATTCTTCTTGAGAGATTGGAAAAATACTCGACGGACACATTAAGAGGGACGTCTTAAACATTGACACATTAAGACGGACCTCTTAAACATGAACCCCCTCAATACCTATCAATATGCCAAACTAGCAAATCTACTGAGTTAGGACTCAATAACCTTGCTGAGAAAATTATACACTGGCTGAATAACAGTGAGGTAGTAGTGGTTGCATTTCTCGACATTGAAGGAGTATTGAACAATGCACTACCTAACTCCCTCCACAAAGCTGCTATCGCTAGAGGGGTGGAACCTACCATCTATGGATGGATCAGAAGCATGCTATACAATAGGTCTATTATCATCTTGCTGCAGGGAGAGGTGGCCAGCTTCAAGTCTGCAGGGAGGAGTATTATCCCCTCTGCTTTGGTCCTTCTGCGTGGTCGATCTGTTGGGTATCCTGAAACTGGGAGGTTGAGGTCCAGGCCTATGCGGATGATCTTGTCATACTGGTTAGAGGTAAATCTGTAGAGTAACTTTCAAATACTCTTGAAGAGACATTAAACGTAATGAATGATTGGTGCCGGAGAGAGCAGATGTCTGTGAACTTCTACCAAACCAACACTGTCCCATTCACCAGAGGAAGGTTCTTATGGGTGAGACATTTCCATTTATGGGACAGGCGAAATATTTGGTGCTTACCCTAGATAACATGCTCAACTGAATGTACAGTTGGAGAATGTAATCTGCAGGGCCAAGAGGTCCCTGTGGACATGTCGAAGGATCTGTGGGAACAACTGCGGAACACGCCCACAGCAGATGTATTGGCTCTATGTAGTGGTTATCAGACAAATGATAGTTATGGAGCTATAGTTTGGTGGCCTAAGGCACTTTGTTGTATTGCGAGGGTCAAACTGGCTCAGCTACAGAGACAAGAATGTCTTAGCCCCACTATTTAATCAAGGACATTTTTTTCAGTTACAGGAGCAAAGAACATAGGTGAACTGTTAAATGGAGAAGGTTTCAAAACATGAGGATACCCAATAGTACCATACAGCTCCTGGATGGAGACAAAGAATTAAAGCAATTGCATATTTCAGTGTATCACTGAAAATGATATCATTTACTGACAATTTTATTTTGTGTTTTGCTGATATTTTCCTTCCCACTATTGATGAAACTCCAGACTGCTCTGTGTTTATTTGTGGAATCTGATGAAACTTTCGTGGTACAACCGTTTACCGGCCACATGAACATGCCTGTAAACTTTTTCGTATTTTTTGTAATAGTCACAGAAGAGACTGTTAATTTGCTGATTTAGAATGTATATATATATTTTAGTTTTCTACTGGATGTTCTAATACCTAATGTAGTCCAAAGTACTGTGAAAGAACTATATCTGGTAAATTTGTACTTTATAGAAAAATATTATTCAAAGAATGTTACTATCAAATCATTGAAAATTGCGCACTATTCATCAACATCGCCAGTTTCGTCTAGAACATCTTGCCAAGGTACAGAGTCTATGAGGCTTTTAAAAACTAATATGTTTCCATATTGTTTAACTGAGGAAATGGCTTTTTAATTTTGCCTACGCTTCAACTTTCACAATGTATAGGCAGTGACTGACCACTGTGGCCAGACATATGATTATGGATTTTTCTAGCTTCATGTGAAAGAGAACTCACAGAAAAAAATATTATCAAGACATATATATATATATATATATATATATATATATATATATATATATATATATATATATATATATATATATATATATATATTAGAGGTGTGCGAAGCTTCGAAAATTCGAACCGAACCCAAACTCGAACCGAACCTTCGGTTCGAAAATATGTTCGCATTAGCGATGTTGAAGTAGTTCGTAGTTCGAAATATGTAATTCTCCGAAATAGTTCGAAGTTCGTTGCTCAAAAATACTTCGAAATTTTACTTTACAGGCATTGAATGCTGCCAAAAGGTAGCGAAGTTGCGGTCCTGTTAACTCGGTAGCAGCCCTTTAAAGTCGTTATCGGTCTCATTGAGTAGATAGTGTCATTTTAGGAAATTTCACTCATGCATATTTTTGACAGTTGGTGAGACACATTGAGACACGACGGAGTCATTTAGCAATCATAGAATTATTTTTCTTGTATATTCTAGCCTCCCAACACCTTTTTCAGTAACAACATTATGAGGTGGCGTTCGAAGGCCATCGGTAACGTCAATTTTCAGAATTTATGAGGATAATTGCAGATTGCCTTTGAAAAACACTGGTTTCAACATGCTTTATTTCACAATGAGCCAAAACAGTTACATATTTACAATCAGGAGACAAGTTCGGGACGCAGCAAGTGCGTTATGGTAGTGAATTTTCATAAGAATAATATATAATATATTAAGTTCAAATTTGAAGTGGTTATTTTATACCTATCATGCTCACTTTGAACCCTCTCTTGTTTGCTAAAACTGCCTAGCCAATGCCAAACAACAACAACAACATATTTATAATTGAGCTTATCTATAGATGTAGAAATCTAAAAAAGTTTATAATATTTTTTATTTTTGTATTTTTGATTTAACGTTGACCCATCTCCACAATGATCAGCACCAGAAGGCATTTTCACCCAATCAACCTGTAAATTTGTCAAACTCTTCCTTTTTGTAAAAAGAATGGGAATCTTTTACATATCAAATATTGTATGTTACAATATTCCTAAATTTGGTATTTCAGGAAATGATATATGAACACAAGAATTTTGGGTAGTTCGATTTTGAATTTATAAGAAGTTCGAAGTTCGACTGTGAACCTTAGACATACTATTTCAGAGGTTCGAAGTTCGAGGCAACATATTTGCTTGGGTTCGTTCATAGTTCGGTTCGAACAAAACATGGGTTCGCACACCTCTAATATATATATATATATGTATATATATATATATATATATATATATATATATATATATATATATATATATATATATATATATATATATATATATATATATATATATATATATATATATATATATATATATATATATATATATATATATGGTATTTAGTGTCTCCTTATAGCACTTTTAATTGTCGAGCATGAGAATTCAATTTGCGTCCTTATTTAAAAATGCTAATATTGATGATCCTGAAATTATGCCAAAAATTGTTTACTTACTGCTGTGATTTTAAATTTTTCTCTCATCTCATGGGTAGGGTTCTGTGCTTGGGCTAGTATTTTTATTTAATATATGGTTTTTATAAATTATAGTACTCGGGAGTGTTTGGAAGTTTCAAAAAAAATTATATCAAATTGGATTCTTTTCATTTTACCTTTAATTAATGGTGAAAAATACCCTCAATGTACTTACTGCCTAAGGATAAAAATAAAATCGTTATATTCTATTAAAACTCTATAAATAAAAACAAGGCTATTGTTCTGTGTTCCATTGTATTCCAAGGACTTTTGTTTAGTGAACCTAAAATGTAGTACATGTAAAAAAGAAATCATTGTTCAGTATTCTTCTACCTAATGCTATTTCGTATTTAAAACTAAAATATTTTACAATCTCAATTATACAGGGCATTTAAATATTAGGACGTATTAATTTTATGTACATTGGCCCGTTTTACTAAAAAATAATGTTTCAAATTTTCTGACATATTTGCTATCTATAGCTATATATATATATATATATATATATATATATATATATATATATATATATATATATATATATATATATATATATATATATATTATACTTACTACAGTCAGTACAATATTTATTGAGACAGAAATTCGAGAAAACCCCTGCGTCACTTTCTTGGAATTAACCGCATTCGACATGTGAGGCTTTACAAAGGACATTGGCTGCATGGCGTTCAGATTAGGGGCTGTAGTAGGTTACGTAAATACATGTTTCTTTATTTATTCGGTTTTTCTACCAGCTTGTTTATGATTGTATTGTCTTCTAGTTTATTTATGATGTGTAGTCTACTATACTGTAAAATAAATAAACACTATTTAATCCAAAAAATGTATTTTAGATATATTTTAATATTCTGAAAATAATGTGGAAAATTTCAAAACTTAATGTGCATTAAAGATAATTCATTTTTTTTTTCTGATAATTTTAGGTAAGATTAAAGTGTGTCCAAACCCTCAAGTCTTTATTTGCACATCCAGATCGCACAGTTGCTACTCCATACATACATGCATTGGCTCCTAGACTTGTAGAATTCCTATACTCCGAATCTGCAAGACAAATATTCTCAGAGGGTGAACTGACTGTTACTCTAGAAACTATAGTTACTATAGAGTCATTAATAGGATTAGCAGAGCCACAGAATAGTAAGTTAAATATTCTCATTTTTATTACATTGTACTTTTTTGTCTATTATGTTAACACCCTTTGCTGTTTTCTGTTTACTCATACACTAGGTTCATATCTATTTCTTTCACATTTTTTGTTAACAACCAAATCACTATATGTTTGTTTTGCCTTTACCTTACATGATGTTAGAAAATACCCATACTTCTACATTCTACACTCACGTGACATTATTCTGACTATTTTTTAATAAAAGAAGCTATTTTTACTTCTTGCTCGATTTTGCTAAAATAATATTTTTCTTTTCTTATGTTTTGCAAAGAAGCAATTAGCTATTTATAAATGGTGACTTAATAAGATTTAATACTTTCTAAAAAGCTTAAACAAAAAACAGATAACCCCAAAAACCACAAAATAAAAAAGAGAGTTACGTGTTAGATATGTACCTGTTGCTGAACTGACTATGGGCAAAATTATCCTATTTATATACTATCTACAAAACTGTTTTGGCCAAAGAAGTAGCCCTTAGTGCATTCATTGATATACAGGGTGCCTTTGACAACACCTCATATCAATTCATGATGCTGTAATATCCAGGCTAATGCAAATAGCCTTAAATATAGTAGAGTAGTGAGACAGAGCAACTTAATGTCAATCCTCGTAAGACAGTTCTTGTCCCATTCAGGAACAGAGGTAAACTTAATTTAAAAGCGCCCACTCTAAATGGAACAGAGAGAGAATGAAATTAAAAACTTGTGGGGTCAGGGAATTTGTGGAAGAAAAATTTTTGTCAGGGAAAAATTGACTAAGAGTCAGGGAATTTTTGTCCCTGTCAGGTAAAAATTATTTGTTTCCTTTTTATGATAAATACTTGAAACAATGTATTTGCTTTTTGTGCAATTTTAAATCATTCATTTAATGATTTCTTTTTCCACAAAAGCACGATATTTTTTTTGTGTTCATTGGTCGCTTTGTATTTTAAAAGGGAAAGTGTGTTTTCCGCCATGACGCAAAGACCTACTGTATTCTGTAGTAGTGTCTTACATATGTTGGGGGTAAATTGTGGAAGATCAAAGTCAGGGAAATAGATTTTGGCATGTCAGGGAAATCAGGAAAAAGTCAGGGAAATTGATATTCTGTTTTTAGTGAGAACCCTGTTAGACCAAAAACTGAATTGGAACACACACTTGGAAAAAAGTATTTCGAGTTCCACAATGGCAATCTAGACATCCAGTTAACTGAATCCAAGGATGGTATACTGGCTAGACCAAACTGTGATCAAACCCATGGTATATGCATCTATAGTATGGTGGCCCAAAACTGATCAAGCCTCAACAGAAAGCAAATTGCAGAGGCTGATCTGTCTTGAAATAACGGGAGCTATGGCATCATGCCCCACCTCTGCAATAGGGGCAATGCTGAATCTTGCTCCACTGCACATAATCTGGAAGAGAGAAACAGCACCAAGTGCCTCAAGACTATTTGAGGCAGACAAATTTAAATCAAGAGACCTGTTGTCCACTTGAAAATCCTGGAAATCATTTCACTTGAGTCGCTCACCAAACCAACATACCAATTCCCAGGCAAACTGGACTTCATAATATATAAAACCTAGTTTAAACTGATCTGGAATGCAAAACATCCTTAAAGCAACTGGCTGCGAACAACAAAATAACTTTGATGTGGGTACCAGGGTATCAAATCATTGAAGGAATCAAGGAAGCAGATAGCTTTGCAAAAATGGCAGCAGGATCACCATTCTATGGTTCAGAGTCCTATTGTGGACTAACAAAAGGTCACGTAAAAAACGAACTTGATACTTGGCAGAAGAACTAAATTCTATCATACTGGAGGAAAACTCCAGGCTTAAGGTGGTCAAAACAGTTTATCACCATATCAACAGAGAGTGTGAAATGTTTCTTGGATTGAGCAGGTATGACTTGAGAGTGAGTAACTTTTCACAGGACACTTCCCAGTATGGTATCACCTTATGACAGTGTAAACTGCAGATATTGCACTAAAGCAGCAGAAACAACAGAACACTTCCTATACGACTGCATGGCACAAATACTTTTGATGAGTGACCCTAATACCCCGGGAAATCGGTAGCATAGACCTAAGAAGATAGTGGACTACATAAAAAGTCTGAACGTTTTGGGCAACTATTAGGAAAAAGAGTCATGCACAAAAGACCCATTAGGGTCGCAGCGTTGAGAGTCCAAAGGCCTATACGACTTATAAAACAATCTATAAACTACCTACGCAATCTACACCACAAATGATGTAATACCGGTGATGTAATACTGGATGAGGCAATACAGACGATGTAATACCGAATGATGCAGTATCGGATGATGTAATACCGGGTGACGTAACCCAGGGACTATTATTGTGTCAGTGGGTAGCTCTGACCAGGTGTTGTGTTGATGTTGATGTTGAGAGCAGCCATGGATGATATCTTGCTATTTTCAAAAAGTGTTGAATTGACTGGACCCATGTCTGAATTTATTCAACACTTTTTGAAATAGCACGAAATAATCCATGGTTTCTCTCAACATCGACACAACAACCGGTTAGGGGTATCCACTGACACAGAAATAATCCTTGGATTACGTCATCCTGTATTGCGTCATCGGGTACTGTAACATCCAGTATTACATCATACGATAATGCATAGTCCGGTGCTGCAGATAGTTTATGTATATAAATAGGATATTTTTACCAATACAGTTAGTTTGGCAACAGCTACTGATGAAGACAACTTCTTTGTCGAAATATGTATCTAGCGTATAACTCTCTGTCATTATTTTGTGACTTTTGGGGCTTTTTGTTTCAGTTTTGAAGCACAGATGTGTAATCTCCATCTTTCATCAAATAAACTTTGCAAAGAATTAAGAAAGATCACAGTGGAAAAACAAGCATTTGGTATTCGATAGACAAAATACTCTAATAAATATTTTAATTTGAACCTAATAGAGAGATTCAACAAGTCACATTTACTTGTAACATATGAGGTAAAAAGCTAGACTTTGAATAAGCAGGGTATAAAGAGTATAGAAGCTTTTAATGTGGTCATAGAGAAGAACAATGACAGAGTATGGTGATAAAAATAAAAGTTTGTCAGAAGTGAGAGGAAAAATGCTTACTGGAATACATTAAGAAGAAAAAGACAAACTTTGTTGAATGTATTCTGAGCCACAAGGATCTCCTCAGAACCAATTATTATTGTCCCTGTAAAAGAAATTTAAAAACGAAACGACTGCAAAGGAGGGACAAGAGAGAATTTAATTTAATTTAACCTAACCTGGAACTGGAATGACAGCAGTCCGTAACCAGATGTGGAACCCTGTTTCAACAGAAAAACAAAGAAAACTACCATAGTATACCTGCTATATGTTAGAAATGGTTTTAAAACAATTCACCCTTCATGGGGAAAGGGCCAGCACTTAGTACACAGATACCTAAACATTAGGTATTTTACAAATTTATTACCCAATGGAGCACCTAAAAATGCAACAGATCTATATCTAATTTACTAGTTTTATTGCTATCGCCACAGACCTGCCGGCATAATGAACTGAACCCGTCTTATAACCGCTCTGCTGTTGTTCATCAGGATTAGCTGCCAACTCTTCTCTCGCTTCTCATTGTCTGAAGCAATCTTGTGTCGAGAGATTCATGCTGTTGTGGAATATTACAGAACAGCAGGAAAACCAACGTCTTTATGGTTCGAGATATTATCACAAAAATAGAGTTATTCGAAATTAATCATAAAATAATCCTCGACATCACTTAGATTCTGTAATGCAATATCTACAATGTTGGACAAAGACAAATGACGTTATCTGTACCGCTATTCTATTTAAATAGATCCTAGATAAAAATGTAAACAATGGAGGTTGTCGCAGGTTATCAGCCGGGAGAACGTTGTGAGATACGACAGGGACGCCATCTCGGTGCAGGACCAGGTAGTATGTTGCTCTAGTTTACACAAAGCTTTATAGATAGAGCTGTACAATCAACTAAGAATTGTGTAATGTCAGCCTTGGATCATTTATTTCCTAATACCAGGACAAAGTTTGCTGTCAAAAGCGCTTACTTTTAGCATGCGAATGTATTCTATAAATAAAACATTTCGGGGCGCAGCAAGTGCGTTATAGTAGTGAAATTGCATAAGAATTGTACATTATTAGTAAGATATATTATTAAAACTAATTCTTTAAATTTAAATGGACCTTTGAGATTGGTTTTAGAGTGCCAGTTAGCGATTATTTGAAAAAATTTATATTTTATATGGAGCTAGAAAATTAAAATTTGGTCTTAGATACAATATGTAAGTACTGCAAGTGCCTTTAAAAAAATTGTGTTACAAAGGGAATGTACCTGTCAAATTATAAAAATGGCAGGTATTTTTCCTTATTAATTGCTTGCATGGTTTTGCTTTAGTCAACCCATTCAGTTTTTGTAAACAATAAACAACAAAAGTCTGGACCCAGCAAGTCCGTTATAGTAATGAATTTTTATAAAAATATTTTTAGTAGCAAATACTTATGTGTGTGTTTTTTTTTTTTTTAAGAAAGCAGGCATCAAATTTGGTTACCAGTATAACCAATATAGTAGAAACAAGGTTCCATGTTTGACCAAAATAACTTTATTGTTTGAAAATTTCCAACTTTTCATATTTTTGGCACGTATCATGTATTAAAAACTAGCATACGGTAATTTTACTAATAGATAGTGGAATTCCATGACAGTTTTTGTACTTTTTCAAACAATAAAGTTATTTTGATGAAATATGGTCCATTGCTTTTACTATATAGCTTATACTGGTAACCAAATTGGATCCCTGATTTCATTAAAAAAAAAGTCTGGACGCAGCAAGTGCGTTATGGTAATGAATTTTCATTAAAATGTTTTTTAATAGTAAAAATGTGGTTTTTTTTTAAGAAAGCAGGCATCAAATTTGGTTACCAGTATAACCTATATAGTAGAAACAATGTGCCATCTTTCATCAAAATAACTTGATTGTTTGAAAATGTACAAAAATTTCCGAAAGTAAACTTAAAGTGTTCCCGAAAATCTGGTCTCTTGGTCAACCTTATAGATTAACAGCTAGTGGAGCTATTTAAATTTGAAGCATTTAAAGAAAATTCTCTACCATAACACACTTGCTGCATCCCGAATTTCTTTTCTTACAAACATGCATTATATTTCGATGGAAAATTCAAAAACATAAGGCGTGTTCGATTAAAAAAAAAAAGTGATGTTGTATCACCAACGACTTATGGGCAAGCCTGTGATTGTAGAAATGTTTTTTTCAGATGTAGCTCAAGACACCCTATAATTAATGTATACAATTTTTTTTCGTATCTTGCATAATAACATATATATTGAGCTTTATTGATTTTTTACGAGAATTCGATACAAATTATATACCATTAAACGATAAACTCTCTAGCTAAGACTACTGCCAAAACATCAGAGAAAGGGTGTATTTGAAATGAATTTTCTGGAAACATTTTAGTAAAATGAAGGACAATCACGGTTGAAGCTAGGACTTATTATTTTTGAGTTATCGGTGTGATATATATATATATATATATATATATATATATATATATATATATATATATATATATATATATATATATATATATATATATATATATAAATTGTGGTAGAGAATTTTCGTAAAAATATTTCAAATCTGATAGCTCAATAAATTTCCTCTTAAGCCAGAATCTTCAATCTTGAACCATAATAACACCTATGTAAACGCATGTGGGAACTAAATTAAAGAAATACAACATGAGCTTCGCGGATAACTACAAATTTATTCTAAAAAAACTTTTTTGTTGCTTATTGCTTGCAAAAACTGGATGGGTTGACTAAAACAAAACCATCCAAACAATTAATATGGAAAAATACCTGTCATATTTATAATTTGACATGTACATTCCCTTTGTAAATTTTTTTTTTCTGAAAAATGTTTGTAACTTTAAAGAAATTTGCAACACAATTTTTAATTTTTTAGCTCCAGATAAAATGTAAATTTTTTCAAATAATCGCTAACTGGGACTCTAAAACCTATCTCCAAGGTCCATTAAAATTTTAAAAATTAGTTTTAATAGTATATCTTACTAATAGTGTACAATTCTTATGAAAATTCACTACTATAACGCACTTGCTGCGTCCAGAACTTTTTCACAAATAAAAAAAGTTTGTTGTATTTAAATACGTTGTAGCCAACTCTTTGTCAGGCAGTAATATCCGTCTCTTAAAAACCTCTAACAAGTAGTCAGAACAGTGTTTACCATATAGCGAATTTTCATAACTCTGTATGACGATATATTGTAAGTCCATTTTCAATGAAAAAAATAGTAACATATTAAAAAATTGGCAAACAGTTGGTAATGCATTTCCTTAGATTATCAGAATGTAAGTCGAGCTTAACAACTGTCTGGACAAAGTGAGCTGCAGCCAGCTTTTCGTCCACACTTTTTTTCACGAATTTGGATCGGTACCCCTGCACCAAAAACTGTGTCTCATCTGAAAACAAGACATTTCTCCAGTGTTTTTCTGTCTACTGAGCCAATTTTTTTGCCTGAATCAATTATTTTTTTATCAGCCTGTTTTTATTGAGGTCTCACAGCTTTTCTTCCTCCCTGCAAAAGGTGCCTGCGAATTGTAGAGTTGTGAATTATCATGCCAGGCTTTTCTAAAACTTGCTAAAAGTTACAGCTGGCCCTCTCTCTTTTCCTTGGCGTAATGTCCATGATGCCACAAACACGAAAGACTAAAACGTGCTATATCATCCAAAACCATGTGTAACTTAATCACAATAACTGGCAAAATGACTGACATAAACAATAACTTAATGCAGAATGCCAGGTTATGAGATATGTACCTGCCAGAATTGTCACAGCAATCACAATAACTGACAAAAAGATTGACATAGACCATAACTTAATGCAGAATGCCAGGTTATGGGATATATACCTGTCAAAATTGTCACAGCAGTGTTGCCGTGTTAAAATAATACATAAATTCCCAATGTTCACATTAATTCCTACAATACTGTATTTTTCAGCAATACAACCTTGTCAACACCATTTAGTTTTTTTAAGAACCTGGAAAATTAATTAACATTACAATTTATAATCAGCGCTTAAGCTTATGAAATTAAATTATTTTGTATCAGTTTTTTTCCACATTTCCTTCATTGAGCTGTACCGATAAAAATTAATACTTGTGATTTGCTCGCTGGTTTCATATTTAATAATAATTACTAGTATAACTAGTTTTTTAGGTCTAAATAAAAATCCACACTATTTACTAAAAACTGGTATATTTGGAATAATATTTATGAAAGATTTATTTAAAACACAAGATTATAAGTTGTACCCATTAGTAAAATCTTGCACTCCATTTTTTACATGTTAACTTTCACAGTGAAATGTAAAGCAGTATTTAAAGCTTTGTTATCTTATTAAACATATTTGACATGGCTGATATATGATCTGGAAAATTAGCTATTGTTTACTAGGTGGTTAATTTAAATTTGGAACACATTCCATGCATAGAAATATTTGGCCCAATATAATGTTTAATAAACTCCTTTTTAACTTATATATAAATATTCAATTTACTTTGAAATTAAAAAAACTTATCTCTTGTAACCGAATGGCCACTGGATGTTTTAACGTGTTTTTAATATATATATATATATATATATATATATATATATATATATATATATATATATATATATATATATATATATATATATATATATATATATATATATATATATATATATATATATATATATATATAAGGTGTATTAACATCAATGCAAAGCTGAGTTGTATATTAAATAATACTGCGTTATATTTTAATTGCCTGAATTCTTTAATTTTATAAACAAAAAACATTAGTTTAATCTGGTAGTATTTTCTCACTCTGTTGTCTGTATCCAAAAACATTCTAATCCTTTCACCTATGCTTTGCTTTCTCTCTTTGAAGGAGACATCATGCAAGGTATGTAACTGGTAGAAAGCTTCTATTATCACATAAATAAATATAGTTTAATTTTTCTCTTCTAACCTCCTCTTTTCTTTTTCCAATAGGAATACAGATGCTAACATTGCTGGTACCAATACTTATAAGTTACCTTTTGGAAGGACAAGCATTACGTTCAGCAAACAAGCATGCTTTGACACTTCATGATGTAAGTCTGCAATGGTTAATGAAGATTGGTCTGAAATATCAACAGGTATGGCAGCTTTATTAGTTACAAATAATAAATAAGATAGTAAAAGGTAACACATTCAAAATCCGTTAATTGTATTACGACCACATTCACCAGGTGGAAGTTAATTAGGCTCAGTATGTTCTTGTCATCTATAAAGCTGATAATGATTTTAAATAAGTGACATAGTTTCACATGTTTTCGCCAATATTCTAAGGACTTCATATCAGTCCAAAGCAACAACTCGTTATTATCTGAATGTCTTGATGGGTAGAAGCTGTAAATCATGTAAAAAAATGATTTGGTAAATTTACTCTGCACCCGCTCAATATTATCGCTATGCCATTCGTTAAAAGGTGCCCACAGCACACAAGCATATTCCAGTGTATTTGGCACATATGCACAAGATAAAGCCCTTAGTGCATCAACGCTCCGCTCCCAAGTTCTAGGCCATAGCGGAACATAAAACCCGCCATCTTAAGTGAGCTATTAACAATATCCTCTATGTGAGACAAAGGATAACTGCATATCAAATAGTACACTTAAGTCTCTAATTTCGTTAAAACGCCCTAGTGCTATTTTTCTATTGTATGTTACAACTTTACATTTGTCAATGTGGAGACAAAGTTTGTTTGACTCACACCATTCTGCTATCTTATTTTAATCTTGCTAAAGTTCTTTGCAATGATTTTGTGATTGAATTGCTCGAAATATTTTAAGATAATCAGCATGTAGCAATATGTTCGACGCGATACCCTCCACAATATCATTGGCAAATATACCGAACAGAAGAGGTCCAAGAACTCTGCCTTGAGGTACATCACTTGTTGCACTGTACATTTCAGACTTAAAACCCATGTAAGACACATAATTTGTTCTGAGCTTAATAGTCCTGAAACAGTTTTATTAACTTATGCACATCTGTCTTTTTTAGAATAATGTAATGCTGGACTTTGTCAAAGGCCTTGGCAAAATCTGTGTAAATAACATCCACATGTCTTCTATTATCAAGTGTTGTTGATACTGCCTGAACAAAGTTACAGAGATTTGTTAATGTTGAAGAACCACATGTTTATAACTGGATATCATTTTTGATTATATAATGGCTAAGGTGATTGGCTAGAATTAACTCAAATAATTGCATAAAGTTATAACCAATTTAAATTTGCCTATAATTTTTGATACTGTTTTGTAGCATTAAGTTAAATAAGTTACCTAATTATTTGGCAAAGCATATTTGGAATCCTTGATAATAAAAGAGGGGATGTCATCTGGGCCCATCATTAACGTAGGTTGAAGTCTTTTCCCAGCCTGGATTGCAAAATACTTGCTTAAAGCAGTCTGCAAACATTAACAATCTCCTTTGGATTGTCATACAGCTCGTCATTATAACCCAAGCAACATTCAAAGTCAAATTGACCTAAAATTGCCCTAACAATAGGTCGGCGACCAAATCACCACAGGTCATTTTCAAGTAAAATTTAAGTGTATTTTACCAATGCGGGGAATAAACTCAAAGTAATATGGAAGTCGATAATAGGTCCAGTAAGACATTTCGACCAACATGTTTTAGTTATATTTAGGGCATTTTCATTCAACATTAGGCCGATGGACGTAATTTATTGGTAAATATGTGCAACGCTTTACTTGAATCCAACATCTAGACGCCGAGTGCCGTGACGATCTCAACAAAGAACTGCGCATGTGACATTATTCTGTAGGATCTGTGGTTATGTATGTATAAACAAACAGTAGATATTAGCAACTAGGTATGTCCATCTTTGTTAAAAAAATGACATGTTGAATGATCAAAGAAGAATCATATTTGGATTAATGATAAAGGTAATCCGCAATGTATAAACAAACAAAAAAACAATGCGGTTATGTTTTTTTGCTTAACATGATTGTAATACTTCGATATAGTGCAAGCGCCTCTGTAAAAGTAAAGTTAGTTAATATCAATTATTATTCAAATTTCTTGAAATTCTAATTTTGATGATTGGTGATGTAAACAAAACAAAACTATCATACTGAAGTGAAATCTATCTAATATTTGTAACAATTCTTTACTTGTGAGTTCTGCGAATCGAGGCAAGAAGCGATACGTACACAGTAATATATTTTAAAGTATATTTTATTTAGACTAATGTGTATAAAATGAAATAATTATATGTTTAAACAAACTCACTCAATATTACTTGTCCTTGTCCATAATAGTTTTTAACGTAAATAATAATTGAACAAATGAACTGATATCTCCTGCGGCGGTAGATCCTCTGGTGGAAGTTATGGCTTGCGGTGTCGACACCTTGCTGGGTTGTTGGCAGAGCTCTCTGAATAACTTTAACCGTGGCGTACCTTGACTTTAAACAACAAATTGTACTATACTATCGTACTCTAGGAAACTTCTTGATGTACTGTAATATCTCAAGTGATAATATGCTGTACAAAAAAAAAGGATGGTGGTGAACGTCCCGTCCCGGTGCTTAGCAACGGCTAGCTCGACGTTCCTCCACCTAATGCATCTAGGGTCGTTCTTTCGGGGCGCTCAGTACCTCTCACCAGCGCTGACGCATTTATGGCGCTCGCAAACCAGTCAGGCTCACTACAATACCCTCATTGTATACATGCATTATTTTTTGTTCTTTTCAAATTAAAATTTGATTACACTAGATTCAAAAAAAAATGTTTTTAATTTTCCAATACAATCAAGATGGATACCGCAAGCATGGTTTAATATGGCTGCCTTTATAACATTATTGACCTGAAAGTTAATTTTGCTCCATTTTTTTACCTATAAATCACAATTCCCAATGACAAGGCAAACCAGCCAAACTTTGAAGACATTTGGTCCTATTATGGAATTTCAACCATATGGTAAACAAATTGAATTTATTAGCAATGATACATTTTCATGTATCTATACATGATCTATAGATACATGAAAATGTATCATTGCTAATAAATTCAATTTGTTTACCATATGGTTGAAATTCCATAATAGGACCAAATGTCTTCAAAGTTTGGCTGGTTTGCCTTGTCATTGGGAATTGTGATTTATAGGTAAAAAAATGGAGCAAAATTAACTTTCAGGTCAATAATGCTATATTATATATATATATATATATATATATATATATATATATATATATATATATATATATATATATATATATATATATATATATATATATATATATATATATATATATATATATATATATATATGTACACCGGAGAGACATATAGAAATTATTGTATAGCGTTTTAAAGAGAAAATAAGTAAATAAGCATAAACATATGACAGCTGACCGTGTTGCCAATCTGCATTTCATTGGCATGAAAAAGGATGTATTATATTGAAGAGGGAAACGTCCTGCAATGGAATTGAAATTCAGCTTTACGTCCATATAGTAGTAGCCGATAAAGTTGTCATACATTTTTAGGATCTCACACAGAGCATATTATTGAGGGATAAAACTTTTGTTAATTAAGTTTATCAACTGAAACACCTTCAACATTCACAAATTTATTTCACTGCTCTACACTTTAAACTTTGAGGAGAAGTTTTATTTCAGGTCAGATTTTATGGGTATTTTCAACTTTGATGTAGGCAATTTGACTTGGAAGACCATTTATGCAGTTATTATGACTGCATGGCCAATCAGAAAGCCATTTTATGTTATCTCAGTGCCTAAAATATTTCCTGTGCTGTATTGCAGTTGAGTTGGTAATATATATGTATGTATGTATGTGTATATATATATATATATATATATATATATATATATGTAATCCGGATATTTCCTGTGCTGTATTGCAGTTGAGTTGGTAATATATATGTATGTGTATATATATATATATATATATATATATATATATATATATATATATATATATATATATATATATATATATATATATATATATATATATATGTATGTATGTATGTAATCCGGACTTTTAAGAAGACCTCCAATTTACTATACCACAGACGTAGTACAGGCTAATATTGGGTAATAAATTATTTTAAAATAGGTATTTCAGGTATCTGGACTTGGTAGTCAGTTTTCAGTCAAATTTAAGACACACTTCGACCTAAAAATTACCAATTGTGCAACTGAAACTCAATATTATATTTAAGTATAGTTTATAGGTAAAATTGAATCGAATTTTTCCCAATTTGTTTATGTGTCTGGTACTGACTTTGAAGTAATTTTAATAGTCACAAATAGGCTACTGGAGAGCTACATTCTTAAATTTGCAGTGATTATGACAATCAAGCCAACATTTTCGTTAATTATGACTAAATTACAACTTTGTTAGGTTATTTGGACTCTACTGCTGGTTAACATACCTTAATTTGTTGCTTGGGAATGCATTCTTCCTGGAATCCTAGTTGTATTTTTATTTTACCTAACAAAATGCCAAAATTTGAAGGGATCTGATACCAGGTTATTAGCACATTGTTCAATATAGTTTGAGTATGCCACATGTATGTGGTTTTATTTGCCTTCTCATAGATATGAAACCGTTTTTAAAATAATCTTCCCCAGTCTGTTCAAATTGTCTAAAGTAATAATTTTTAAATTTCAAATCTCAAATTTCTTTACTAAACCAAACACTGTTATTAGCCTGTTTTTTTTTTCGGGTACATGCTCATTGAAATTATTGTCTATTATTTTATGAAACTCACTTACTGGCCTAGCAACATTCTTCACTTTATATACTGCTGATCAATCGGCATTATATATATATATATATATATATATATATATATATATATATATATATATATATATATATATATATATATATATATATATATATATATATACATACCCTCATGCAGAGCGGGGTAGTCAGCTGATCTAAAATTGTAGGTTCCACTTTTATTATTATTTGAAAAAATACTGTCACCACTCCCACTAATGTCACATTCCAGAAACAAGCATGGATGGTGGAGATCTTCATCTACCAATGGGTCAGGATCGTGATTGATAGTAGTGTTCATACTGTGTGGTACTAAAACTATATCTAAGAGCCTATTGTTATTATTTAGTACAGAAGTTGTTTGTTTCATGTTTGTGAAACTAAGGAACTATTTGATTTATTTTGTGGCAGATGCATTTAAACCATTTTCCATTTGTATTGATGTTTGCATATTCACTTTGTAAGTTCTTTTATTGATTTAAGACTGAATTTGTTACAGGAATTCAAAAAACTGATGAGTCAAGCAGGAGACCTTAAAATCAAGTTGGAAAGGGCTATAAGGAACAATCAGCAAAATCACGTAAAGATAAAGAATGATAGTAACATTAACAAACCTATAGTTAATCATACTCCTTCAATAAAGCTAAAAACAGATTTTAGTAACTTCTCTTAAAGATTGTATGTATATTTTGATAATTTCAACATTTCTTTCTTATGTTATACATATCCAGAAACATATACTTTTTGTATTTATTTAATAGTATTTATTGATCTGTTCTACTTTTTGTATATGATGAGGTTCTTATATTATTTATAAATATATAATGTAATTGTCTAAATGGTTAGGTGATAGCTTTAAAAGTGTTCCATTCAGTAAATAAATGTAGGTAAATGAATATTCTTAATGACTGAAACTTGTGCGTAGCAAAAGATGATATCTTAGATTTTACTTTTCAACAGTCTTTTGTAATATTTTATCTTCCTTTCTGTGCAACATACAATTGTAGATATAGATATAAATGTACTGATATATAGTTAGAATTATACAATGACTAAATCACTTAACAGGAATTTTAATTTTAACTTTCAACCTAATTTATTTGACACAACACTTAATATTTTTTTTTAATAAATGGGTCAAATTTTAATTTGTTTTATTTATTTGATATATTACAAAATTTTGAAACTGCAAAAATACTATAAATGAAAAATATTTTGAATGCAGAAGGGGGAGTGTTGTACATTTTACCACAATTTGGAAAATATTTCACTGACCTGAAAATAATTGCTGATCAAATCTATTACAACACAACTAAATAAGCTGTAATATCTTTACTCTGAAAAATATACCAATCACATCGATAAGTTTCTTTGCTTTTTCTATATGATTTTTCTTAATGGGTGCCTGATAGTCCAAGGTACAATCAATGGTTGTACCTTGGACCTCAAGGTATGGATAGGTATTTGATAATAACTTTTACAGAATATCACAAAAATTTTATTACTAGGACATCCATATGTGTTGTGGACAAGTTAACATGCATTGTATTAGGAAAATCTCAAATAATAGCTGACAGTTTTGACAGCCCTGTAGATAATGAGACAGATAGTTTTTAAATATTTTTAACAGATATTTCATGAGTTTCAACAAATGTATTACCAGGAATTGTCTTTAAATATTTAACTTCATGTTCTTCCCTTGTTGTTTTCATAATTTCGGACACAAAATTCCTGACGCTTTTGTTCCCTCTTATAGATACAAGAATAAAGCTTCCCACTTTCACTGGTGCCAACATCTCATCCATATTTGCTTTATTTTCCTACTCTTCATTTATAGTAATTAAAAAGTCTTCATCGTCACTTGAGTTGACAAACATTATTTCTGTATTTTCCTCTTCACCTCTACTTTCACTCATTTTTCGCTTTGTATGTTTTATTTTTAAAGTATCGATTTTTAGTTTATTCTCTTCTATTTCTTTCTTTTCCGGAGAATCTGTTAAAATACGTGTTTGAACTTTTTCCTCCCTTTAACATTCCCTTCCTTTCTACGTGGTGCCTTTGGAGAAGGTCGTATAATTCCTGGAGAAATGATTTTACTATGTGCAGTTTGGCTTCCTAAGACCAAATGGTCTTTATTTTTGGTTTTCATGGCTTTGTCAGTGGCAAGTGGGCGATCTGTGACATGAGGAAAGACACCTATCTTCCGCGAAAATATATTCATTCAATGGCCAAATACCTGTTATTTGAAAGCCTTTTGTAATATTTTGAATATTGAAGGCGCTACCATACACTTTGTTAATAATTTCAGCTACACCATACAGACTTATTTTTTGTTCCACGATGAGCAGTCATCCATTCATTGGCCGCTTGATTATAAAAAGTCTTGTATGGTCCAAGAATTGTCCGGTCAAGTGGCTGTAACGTATGAGAAGTACGGGGAGGCATTGTCAAACTACAACCCCACATTTCCTTGCTAAGTTAATGGCTGGTACTGAAATATGTGTTTCGTGATTGTCAAGAATGATCAGAACCTCATTTCCGTTTGATGGTTTCACATGTTTAATGAAATGTTCAAGGTACTTGACAAAAAGATCTCTATTCAACCTTCCTGATTTCACCGGTTGCTCCAACTGGGGCTCCATTAAGTATGTGGTCCTTGAAATAAACCCGGGGGAATCAGTATTGGCAGAATGTGATTCCCGAAAGCGCTTATGGCTGCCACCATAGTAACATTCATAAACCTTTCCCCAGAAATCATAGTTCCAATTTGATTTAGTCCTTTGGGTCGTAGTAGCTGGTACATAAACTGTCAAATTTCCAGCTTTATTTAGGCGGTAGATTTGGTCTGAGTTAAAAGATTACCTTTCATAACACTCCTTTAGATTAGAGAAATAATGAGAAACAGTTTTTTTATTAAAGCTTGTTGATCGAGCTAGATTAGTTGCCGCGGACTTTCCAAGAGACAGGGATGGATGGAAGCTAAAGAAAATATCGTAGCCATTCCCTTTCAGCCCGTTTTTCGTTAACCAGCAAATATAGCTTTTCCCTTTTCTTTGCAGTACTGGTAAGCCAACACTTACTTGGTTTTTCAAAAGACCATAATGCAGTCTAGCTGAAGTCTATGTACTCCACAATAATATCTTCTTTATTGCCAGCTAGAATTATCTTTACATCAACACAGCTCTCATATTTGAACCCCTCATTATTTAACATTCGATGGTTTTTTAAATGTCTAATTACAGTGGTTTTTGAAAAATCGTTGTTTCTTGCAGCTACTTACAGACTTAGTTTCCAGCACAACACATCCACCACTGCTAATTTAAGGTTTTCTGTGTTAACCAGTACTCGAGTTTTTACCTTTTACTCCTCAGCATTATTATCTAAATAACAATAAAACAAATAAGGAATCTGTTCAATAAAATTTAAACATGTGTTGCACCTTGGACCAGTCCGAGGTACAAGCAGTCTTGTTAGTCCAAGGTAGAACAAACATGAAATATGAAAAAATTATTGTGGGAAAATTGAGGTTAGGCGATTCAAACTTTTATTACAAGAATGACAAAGCAGAAACACTAGATAGCATACCTTTTCGAAAGCAGCTATATACTCCTGTTATTTGAGCAGTTATACTGGTGTAAACTGGCTTGAAAAGGTATTTCTACACAGAAAACAAGACAATTTTTCATAAAAACTGTAAATGAAGTTGCATGAGATTCTGACCACAGACCTAAATAAGTTGGTAGGACATCCATGTTTTGTGCACCATAGATATCATATTCGTCTGCTAGGTGGCGCCTGATACCCATCGGTCCAAGGGATAACACTCCCCTATATACAGGGGCCAAGGTTAAAAATGACAGTAAAGCAGAATTATAATCAAACCATCCGCACTAGGCAGACGGACTCGGGGGGCCTTAAACCGAGCCGTCCGAGAATCGGGTGAGGCGGCCTGGGACGAATTTAGAACTGCCAGAAGGGAGTTTATGAAGGAATTACGACAGAGTAAATGAGCTGGTTAGCGTGCGTACTGCGGGGAAGTTAACTCCCTGCCGGACGCAGCCATGCTGGTAAGGGTACTCAAACAGGAGTCAGGTAGTACTGTAGGATCCTTAAGGAAACCGGACGGGAGCTGGACCAGCACCGGCGAGGAAACCTTGCGACATCTTGCCGAAGTTCACCTTGCGGGCGGTGGAGCCATCACGGGGGCTGCCGACCTGGGCCGGTGGACGGTTCCGAATGCAGAGGGGGTGGTCACAGATGGCTCGATAACCTGGGCGGTGAACGAGTTTGCTCCATTTAAATTCGCAGGCTATGATGGGATCTTTCCGGCCTTGCTCCAGAGGGGCCTGGATATACTGCTTCCCAACTTAAGGGAGGTTTACCGGGCCAGCCTGGCGTGGAGCTGTGTCCTAAAGGCCTGGCGCCGGGTTAGCGGGGTCTTCATTCCCAAACCGGGAAGGGAGGACTACATGCTGGCCAAGGCATACAGGGTAATCAGCCTTACATCCTTACTGCTTAAGGCATTGGAAAAGATAGTAGATAGGTTTATGTGGGGAGGGATCCTCAGGGATCACTCCTTCCATAAAAATCAGCACACGTACCAGCGGGGGAAATCGACGGAGACGACGCTCCACGCTGTGACGCGGAAGATGAAAAGGGCCCTACACTACGGGGAGAGCACATTAGCTGTGTTCTTCGATGTGGAAGCGGCCTTTGATAAGGCTAGGACGGATACGGTCTGTACCGCCCTACAGGATAGGGGAAAGCCAAGGTCCGTAATAAGCTGGGTGGCGAGCATGCTGGAAGACAGGAGAGTCTCGCTGACCTTGAGGGACCGGGGGCTGGACGTTGGGGTGACGGGCGGCTGTCCTCAGGGCAGCTGCCTTTCGCCTCATCTATGGTGTGAGGATGTGAGGATGAGCCCCGAGAAATGTGTATACATTTGCTCGGATAGCCAGGCGGTCCTCCGGGCAGTCTGCGTGACCAGAATTAGGTCAACACTGGTTCAGGAGTGCATTGACGCCCTTAAAGGACTAGCCAGGACAAAGGAGGTGCAACTGGTATGAGTTCCGGGACACTGTGGCGTAGCGGGGAAGGAGGTGGCGAATGATCTCGCAAGACTTGATTCCTGGCAGCCGTTCTGTGGCCCGGAGCCTGCGATAGGCATAAGTAGGAAGATGGTCTCTGTCGCCTTAGATAGGTGGACTGAGGAGGCCATGGAGAGGCACTGGGGGTCAGCTGGTGGCTGTAGGCAGGCGAGGGACTTCGTGGAGGGGCTGGACAGAGATAAAACTGTCTGGCTACTCGGTAGGAATCGACCTACGCTTCGCCGCATCCTTGGGGTGCTGACAGGCCACTGTGCCCTTAGAAGACACCTCATATTGATAGGCATAGAGAGGGATCCCATTTGCCAGGAATGCGGCTAGGATGAAGAAACGTCTTACCACTACCTGAGTAGAGGGGTTCAGGGCGCCCGTGATGTTTGGAAAACCTTTAGCTTTAGTGCGGGAGGTCAAATATCTGGGGGTGATCCTGGGCCCAAACTAACATGGGGGTCGCAAATAGAACGAGTAGTGAGGAAGGAAGTAGCGACCCTCTGGCCGCTGCGTCGTGTGGTAGGGAGGACCTGAGGACTTAATCCTCGGATCCTTAATTGGATCTACACTGCGATCGTCAGGCCAAGAATCCTCTATGAGGCGTTGGTCTGGTGGTGTGGTGTGAACCAAACTACCAGCAGGAAGCTGGCCAAACTCCAAAGGCTGGCAATCCTGGGTATCACAGGCGCTATGAGGACGACACCCTCAGCTGCGCTAGAGGTCCTGTTGATGCTGCCACCGTTTCCCATCTGTATCAGAAAGGAGGCTATGGCGTCGCATCTTAGAATCCGGGACTCAGGTAACTGGTGCGGAGAGGGAGCAGTAATAGGGCAAGGAGGTGGAAAAGGAAATTCCGATTCCTGCCATAAAGGTGATGGATGCTGAGGACGATATTAGGTTGACTAGGCCATACACCGTCAGGATCCCCAGTAGGAATCAGTGGAGGGAAAAAGAGTAGAGCATGGTTGCTGGGGTTGGCAAAAAGGGCCTACTGTGGCCTACTTGCTTGGCGTTAGCCTCCCCACCACTGCTACTACTACTGCTACTACTATAATCAAACCAAAAAAGATTAAATTAAAAGATACAAAAACTAAATGTTTGCCATTCTCAACGTACAACAATAAATTACATCACAATGACCCACTGAAGCCCAAAACATCTTGAAATAAATCAGGCAGAAAGTATATGGTATTTGGACATGAAAACAGATAGACACCTCAGGTGGGGCAAACAAGTTGATCAACGTGGGCAGGATTAGGTTTTTACTCTGCAAGTTGAGTTCCTGAGGCAATATTTAAACACCAGAGAAATGAAAATCCTGTTATTTACCAGTACAGTCTCCGTTATCTTATGGAATAATTGGTTGGGGAGGGATAACATATATAAAAGATTAGATGTGGTGCAAAAATGGTAACTTAACCTGTTATCGCCCAAATTATTTTTATTTTGGAAAAATCTGGAGAAACTGAATAAGTTGTTGCTATAGACTTCCGCTGCAGTGTTCAAAATTACCAAAAACACTCTTTTTTTGTTTCAAAAATGCTGTCCTATGAATAGGATAATATATGTATACAGTTGTGCTAAATTTCAAAACAAAACCAATAAATCAATTCTATGGGTCAAAAATGCCGTAGCATACATAAACAATAAAATTTAAATAAACTAGATGTATAAGATAAATCATTCTTGGCTTGCGGTGGCATTTAGAAAAACATAGGGTGCATAAAGTAATGTTGCACTTGCTGCAGAATGTAATTGTTTTCTGCGAGCAATTTTTGTACTGACAGCGGCATTGTTTCCATGTTATTTTAGAAAATGTCCTCTTTCATCATACCTAACACCATCAGAAACCTTTGACCTGGAAGTTGAAGGAAAACTTAGAGGTCTACCTTTTAAAACTCGTTTACCAAGTCCGATTTTTTAGGTATTTAACTGCAATTGTTCTTCTCTCCTTTATGAGAATTAACTCCTTGTCATGAATGTCTCGATAAAAAAGTGCTTGTCACTAGGGGGCCAATACCACATTTTCCCACTCACTAAAATACTGTAATTTTACAAAAGCCAATCATGTTGATCTACACCTCTGGTATACCTGTGAAAATTTTGAATTACTTTTGGCCAAGGAAGAGCAACTCACCCTTTTTTCTTTGCTCCATCAAGGAGCATACGCTAATGGTTCAACTATATCAAAATTTGTGGCAAGTTTTACAGATTTATTATCTGTTTACTTTATATCTCTGCATCACATTCAGTTAAATAGAAAGAATCCCAGGCTTTCTCCAAGGTTTTAAATATTGTCTTAGACATTATTATTGCTTTAAAATAAAATCTGAAACAAAAATCTCATAAAATAAGATTGTCACTAAAATTGGCAGACAGTCATTGTAAGGCCCAGCGTCATATTTATATGACACCAAGAATTACAAGTTCATACACAGAAAATGAGCCTCAACCAAACTGAATTTATATTTTCCATGGTAAACTTGACCTAATACCTTGCCAAAGTAAGATAAATTGTACTTACCTCATACAGTCTTCACAAACTATCTAAGTCAAACATACTTCTCACAAATTAAAATAGATGATGTTCAGGCACCAAGAGGCGATCTGTAATAACTGATTCGGCCGAACTAACAGACGGTTGTCACACTGTTGTGTATCCATTTTTAGTGGGTGAATACCCGATGTTCATCATGTATCAGGAAGTGCCACTAATAAATTTTAAAATGCATCGTCCTATAAAAAAAAGCTAATGATGTCTTTGAAACATTTTTAAACATCACTGCAGAAGTACACATCCTTGTTTTGCATCAAAAGTTCTGTAAAAATTTATGAAAAAACGACGCTTTAAGCACAGTTTGGTAAATAATAAATCAAGTGCTTAAAACACATCTTCATGGTTCATTTAATACAAGATTTTCTACAATTCTCATGTTATAGTTTTAGACACAAGGGTGTGAAATTGTCATTTGCAAATAAAAGACTCCTTGATTGATATCATAAACATTCATAGTAACTTGTGAATTAGTAAAAGTTACAATTTTAAATATAAAAAAAAAGACGACTTAAAAGTAGAGGTCACAACAGGTGCCTAATGCACATTTGTAGCTACATTTGGAAGACCCTCAATTCGAGGGCAACAACCAAAATCGCCACGGAGGCAACAGAAATCAGCCTCATGACATTCGGATTCCAGGAGTTACAATAATAACATGATATTTTTTTTACGCTGCAAGGAGAAAGGCTAAGATCAGAGCCACCAGGAGACCAACTTAACCTTTGCTCTTAAACTTTTTCCTTGTATATAGTATACAACTGTCCACCTAAAAAATGTCTCCTTGCGTCTTTGTCCTTAACCTTTCTCCTTGTATATAGTATACAATTGGCCACGTAAAAAAAGATCATGTTATGTGTTCCATATGCCACGCTGGTGATTTCTGTTACCTCTGTGGCGATTTTGGTTGTTGCCCTCTAATTGAGGTCTTCCAAATAAAACTGCATATGTGCACTGATTGTCTGTTGTGACTGTGTGTTTTTGTTCATCCAGTGAGTTTTCATCTTCACCTATCTATACCACACTGATGAGAGCTAATAAGCTTGACACACGTGTATGCGGTTGTCTCCTTGCTAAGGGCAAAGCATCAAGGAGACAACCGCAATATATATATATATATATATATATATATATATATATATATATATATATATATATATATATATATATATATATATATATATAACCTTATATTTCCCGTCGATGCGACAGTTCTTAAACGACAGATTGCTCAATAGATTGATTAACAGAAGAGGAGCAATTGAGTGGCCAGCAAGATCACTGCAGTTAGCTCCACTAGAGTTGTTTCTTTGGAAACATCTTTAATCTGGTATTTACAAAACGCAGTCTAATGATATTGATAATCTTAAAAGACGAATTGCAGCAGCCTGCAGATCACTCCCATTAGAAATATTTCATTAAGTACATCTCATTTTTATGACCATTCTGTTCATACTTTAATTTCTAGGGGAATTCGAAGATAATTAACAGGTAGGTGAATGAATGTGATGATAAAAATAACAAAATGCAGTGCAACAGCCTTATTCTCTAGAAGATGAAAAACTTAATCTTGATATTGTAGGTTGACCGTGCCTGATTTTTTAAGCAACATATATTAAATCTGCATAAGTTTAACAAAACAATGTATTTAATTCTTATAAGATACAGCAAGCCACACACTCAATTCTGAACATAAAGCCTAACGTCTAGCCCGTCACTAATAACTTAACATAATGCGCACTGCATCGCTACTTTCGATGAATGAACGGCTTTGCTAGAGTTGTAGACCACGCTTTAACTGACAACTTTAAATTGAAAAATTGGCGGGACGCGCCTAGAGCCAGCCTGATAATTGATCGTCCCCATCAAACTAAAATTTTTAACTTAATTCTAATAATAACACAACACACTTATATTCTCTCATTTAAACTTCTTTAAGTCATGAAGCAGAATTATGTAAGTATACAATATAATGAGTATAGCAAACAAATAGATCTCAAACAATTCATAAGATTCACAATAGAAATTCAATATACAGACTGAATACATAGTTGATTTGTCCTAAATTTGTAAATGTGATATAATATTGTCCCACATATTGCTTCATATCCATAAATATTGATCTGATTCATAATTGTTCATAATAATGATTGACATTCCTAACATATATGTACATAAAGTTTCTATAATTCACATAAGGTTTTACAAGAGAAGACAAGTAACATAAGTTTTATAAATTTACATGACACACATACTCATATAATCATAAAAGGTTTTATGAGACATTGGGACTTAATAATAATAATAATATTTATTTGTCCAGAAACACAAAATACAGAAAAAATACAATAGTAGCATTTTACAGAAAAGATAAATTATTCATGCACTATAAACTAAATTAGGTTTGTGTGTGCACTAATAAAATAAATATATTAACTTAAGCATGAAAATAACATAAAAAACAGACAAAAAAGTAGAGTTAATTAAATTAGGATAATAAAAGTTATATACACACTATGAACTTAGAGTAGTTTTTCTCCTTTATACAACCTTATTTACAAAAAATAATCACCTATAAGTATCTTTACAAAAAGCAAAGTTTACAACATTACAAAAGTAATTGTTATTAGGAGTTGATCAAAATATCCACCCAAGTTTACAACCAGATAAAACAATGCTCCATGAATTTATCTTTATTTTTAAGAAACCAACCTTTTAACCATTTGTTTAAATAATGTTTCTCAGTTATACAAAACTTCGACCTATGGCAGTTTTATTAATTTAGGGCCTACAAATGAAACGTGAGGCTGTCCAAGTGCAAAATACCTAAAGGGGACAATTACCTGATCCCTAGAAATACCATGGGTCATTTTATGATGGTTTAGTCTTTGTTGAAAGCCATCCCTATAATTCATGAACTTAAGTACGGATAAAGCAAACAATCCTTTTATTTGGAGAATTTCACTATCTTTATAGACCAGCTTAGAAGGGTAGGAGATGTCTTTGTCAGGCATAATTTTTATTATCCATTTTTGTGTGGAATAAAGTTTAGCAAAATGTGTTTTATATGCTGACCCCAAATAACAATACCATAATATAAAATATATTCTACAGTGGCCTGATAAAATATTTTTATCCATTTCCATTCAAGTATATGTTTAAGTTGTGAGAATTTGTGAATAGTTTTACGAATACTGTTGTTAACATCATTTATATGGATATCCCACTTAAGTAGTTGATCGATATGAACACCTAGATATTTTACACTTTTACACTTATCGATGCTATCAAAGTGACCTGTCTTATTGTAACTTTTAAATTTAATTTTATTAATATTCGGCAGCATTGTCTAAGTTTTTGCAAAGGTCAAAAATTTAGTTTTAGTTAAATTGAGTAAAAGTAGATTCGAATCTAACCATGATTTGATTTACAAGTCATAAGGCAATTACACATATATACTAATCAATATTCATAGATAAATCAAAAGCATCTTAGTAAGTTTTTAACCATAAGGAATAATTTTGTTGGATTGTTAATATTCTATCCCACCAAGCTTCACATTTTTAGTATGTGTTCCTGCACATGATGTCAACACAGAAGCAATTTCTACTGTTTTTCTATTGTAACATCTGTCTAACTCGATGGCTTGTATGGCTGCAGTCACAATTTCTTGTGTAGTTGCGAGAGAGGAGATATTCTTCTGGATCACTGATCCATGCTCACGATCAGCTTCATTTTCTTCTCCGCCCGTCACGTATAATTCGTTATTATATGTCTTCCGTTGTCCGGCATTTTGTACTCTCACTAACCTCATCCCTGAAAATTTGTAGGTTGGCCGTGCGGGCAGTGTTGCCAGGTCCCACAGAAATATTACATGAGAAATATCTCGAAAAAGCATGAGATTTCAAAAAAAAGGCATGACATTCGCGATAGTCGTTGTAGCCTCTAGCAAAGTGTTCATTCAATTATCGATAACAAATAGTGTATAAAAAATTTATTCAATGAACAAAACAAACAAAAACGTAAGATACTTAAAAACTTAAGATACTTAAAAACTTAACCATGTTATAAAGTAAAAATTCTTAGCATAAAACATAAAACAATGTTAATCAGAGTCTGTTTCATGGATATGTTGGTTTAGGTTTTTGATCATTTCTTCTGATATGGTGAAATTTGAACATAAGGATTTATTTTTATTTGCCACACGTTTTGTATGACGTATTGCTGTAATGGTAGAAGTTTTTAACCTATTTCTTTATTTTGTTTTATTTAAATTTATGGCAGAAAATACTCTTATTCCCCATTTGCAATTGGAACAGGCAAAGTAAGTAAATTAAGGACAAATCTTGTTAGATTTGAAAACGTGATCCACTATTATCTGGAGTTTTTATTGATGCAATATATTTTCAAAATTCACATATATCATGATAAGCGACCTTAAAATATATTCCAAAGTTTCTTAGTGCCAAACAATTGTTTGTATATTACAAATATATATGGCATTAAGTAAAGTTGGAAATATGACTACTAGATGTGATTTTTCGAGATTTAACGGTTTCTGGATCTGTAAATTCCATCTTTTCAAAGACAGAATCTTTAAGAGGAAATCTTTTACAAATTTGCTGAACACTTTCAATATAAAGATTCACACAATTTAATTTAACTCTTTCTAACCTGTTTTTTTTCCTAAATTGCTTGAATTTATATCTGCTGAGAAATACATATCTTCCACTGGTAAGACATTTCTGGGATTTTTAAAATTTAATTTATCCATACTTGTAGAACTATTAATATTGTCTTTTATATAAAAGTCAATAATTGTTTTCAGTGCTTTCGTTACTTCTTTTTAAAGAATGTGAATTTTTGGGGATTCACTTTGCATCAATTTATTTAAATCATATAAAACAGGCAAAGCGTGAAATAAAAATTCCAGATATTATTTATTTTCTTCCTGGTTTACTTTTTCTAAAATTATATCTGCTTGAGTAATATTATTAGCAACTTGATCAGTAAAAGAAAATTTTAGGGCATCATATTGGTTTAAAAGTTTTTTCACCGCACTCTCAAATGAAAGCCAACAGGTTTGACTTGGGTGAAAAATTTTGGCTAAAGCAACATTGACAAATTCTTGTACCTCTTTTAATTCTTTAACTCTTGTTGGACTATTTGAAAAATAGTTGTAAACCAAAATAATGTTTGTTTATTTAAGATAAATTGACTTTATTACTATTTTTAAATATGTACCTTTCTTGTTAGTTGTTCAACTTCTTCTGGCAGCTTTTGGCACGCATCGGAGGCACAAAGGTGAACACTATTTTCCTGTAGCCTGCTAACTAAGAAATTTCTAATGTCCACGATATTACTGGCACCATCGGCAGCAAAACCAATAAAGTTTGTTTTATAGGGTGTCATTGTGTATTTTGTATATTAGGTTATTATTAGGTATATTGTGTTTTGTGAAAAAGTGTATAACTATCTCAAAAAGTACAGCTCCTGTAGTTTCTACTACCGGTATGAGGTCCAAAAAATGATCTTCTATTTTATGTTCAATAGACATTCTAACTACTAACCACAAATGTTTGATCCATGAATTATCTGTGGATTAGTCTGCTATCATACTAAATTTATTATTTTCCATGAACTCACGCAAATACGCTTTTTGTGATCCTCCAGTCACTTTTTTGACAACCCTTGTTATTTTGGTTCTTCCTGATTGCATCTTTTTGTTTCTATTTCAGAATCTGTATATGCAGCATTTTGGTAGCCAGTAAAATGTTCCATCAAATTCATTGGCAGAATTTGTTCAGCCAAAAAACCTGTCGTATGTGGCTGTTTCTTCAATGCTTATTTTAATGGTACTCTCCGCAAACATATCAGCTATATTTGCTGCCGCTTCCACTACTTGCTTCATCTTTCTGGACCGAGTTTTGATATATAACGGATTCTAAATGTTTAGCAAGTTGTAGGTACTTTTCCTGCGCCCATGTTAATATCTTGTTTACATATTTTGCACCTAAAACAAGATTTCGTTTTTAAACATAGAGATATATTTTGTGAAAAAAGATCAAGCGATTATATAAATATAACTATGTTATATCATTCAAAACTTCTTACTTACCACACGTACACTAACCCTTTCCTACTGCTTTCTACTCAATAAAACCTTGGTAATTTCACCCAGTTTTTTTTAAATGTTGTTTGTATTAAATCTTCCTCTTCTTACCAGAACTTAGACGGGGCAGGTTTCTCTCAGTATCGCTATCACCGCTAGTACCTCTTTCACTTGTGTGTGTATGTTGTCTTATTTCATGGCTGCGGTCATCAGTCCATTCACACATTTTTTTCCGGCTTCCTCTATTACTTAACACCATAATGAATAATTTATTGATCTGTTAATTTGTTAACAGTATTAATCAAAACAATTGTATGGTAGACACGTAAGACATAAACATGTAGCATGTAGCCACCGCATTCCCCAGACTTGACTCCCTTGGTTTTTTTTCTGTGGGGTTATTTAAAATTGAAAGTTTATTTCAACAGACCAAATAATTTAGAGGAGGTACAGCAAAGAATTAGCACTGAAGTGGAGCAAAATAGTCCTGACATTTTTGAGCGCAGTGTACAAAGTGGTTACACTCGCACCGGTCAGTGCCAAATGGTAGGTGGAAAACATTCTGAACATTTGCGCTAAATTTTGTTGGTTTTCCTTGGTTCAATATTTTTTTCCATTAAACTTACGTTTCTTTTTTTTTAATAATGCTATTTTTTCAAAAAAAATAGTTACATAAGGTACCAATTTTTTGTTTTTTATCATTTAAGTAGTAAGCAGGTCTGTATAGAAATAGCAAAAATATAAAACAGCGAAAAATATAATGATTGTCATTTAAAAAACCTTGTATTAACGTCACCATTCAGAAATAGGTGACGTCATAAATGTAATTTTTACGTCGTAACTTGGCAAATGAAAAGATAAAATTGACCTGTCCGAGCGGTTTTCTTGAAAAAATTTAATAACACATTGATGAATTATGTTCTAAATTTTATCATCACATTGTACATGTGACAAAAAGTGGGTTGTTACCAATACTATGTCAAAATCAGTCCAACAACTTGAATTTGAAACATCTTATGTAGTGAATTTCCGTGGAAATATATATATATATATATATATATATATATATATATATATATATATATATATATATATATATATATATATCATACTGATAATTAAAAGAAATAAAGGGCCGATTTTTATGGAACTTGGTTAGTAGCTTCTTTTAGTAAATGGCTTGGATAAGTTTGTTATCCAGGAAAATCTGACCAGTTTTTTCAGGAAAATTGTGGGTCCCCTTTTGGAAAATTTTACACGGGTTTCTATTGTATAACATATACGCCATATACCGAATTTCAGATCTCTAATGATAAAAGAAAAACAAGTTATGAAAAAAATTCCATTTTTGAAATATTTTCATGAAAATTCGCTACCGCATAACGCACTGGCTTCCTCCAGACTGTTGATTAAATATTTTCTTTTCAAGTTATTCCCAATGTTCCAAATATATATATATATATATATATATATATATATATATATATATATATATATATATATATATATATATATATATATATATATATATATATACAGGGTCGCTGATAAGTCTGGAAACGGTCGATTATCCGGGAAAATATACAAGGTGTCGAAAAAAGTTTTATACAAAAGTTTTTGGGTTCTTCCAAAGAGGTTGTATATGTTAGAGGGAACAAAGCCGAGTTTGCAGCCTGTCGATTTCCCACTCCTGTCACCGTCCAATCACAAACAAAATTTTGAATAACGCGCTAATGTGTTTTGTTTTGATTCGTTCCCCCAACCGCTCTTGAAGTTATTGTCAGCTGTCAACAAGTATTTGAAGTGTTTGTTGATTTGCGATTAGAGGTTATCTTGTGTGTTTTGCCGTTTTTTAGCAGTGTTTTAAGAGTGTAAAAGTTAAAAAATGCCAAGGTGTATTGTGAAGAACTGTATGTACAATAAAAGTGCCAATTATGAAAAGGATAAAGCAACTGTGCATTTATTTCGGTAAGTTGTTTACATGTCTTCTGTTTCCTTGTTTGGCGCCAAATGTTTATTGGTTTTCACAGGTCCGTATTTACACATTGTATTGCTTTTGTTAAATCTTTAGCATTTATTATTGTCAATTGTGTTTTTTCAAGAAATAAAATCTTAATAATGCATTATTTATTGAATATTTGTAATGAAATTAGGCATTTTGTTTGGCAATTATTATTTGAATTAGATGTATTTACCTATGTAGTTCCAGTAGAAGCAGAAAAAAAGTAGAATAGTTTTGTTTTATCTATTACTGCATCTTTCTAGAGGTTCAGTCACTGATAAAGTAGATAATTTGAGATATTATTTTCAGATTTCCCAAAGCTGGTGAAAGATACGAGGCTTGGAAATTTAAGCGATGAAGATATTTTTATGAACTCAAATGTGTGCAATTTACATTTTACCGAGGAATCTTATGATTTAGAAAAATCACCTTTTGCAGTATACTTAAAAAAAAGTTCTATACCTGTATTGGTAAGTACTGAATCAATAATTTATGTAACTATTAGTGATATATATATATATATATATATATATATATATATATATATATATATATATATATATATATATATATATATATATATATATATATATATATATATATATATATATATATATATATATATAGCCAAACAGCGGTTTTTCAATGGCACTGATATCAGTGATGGCTATTTTTAAATAACAGGGACTTTAAACAGCTACTGCGATTGTGGTTTAGCCATTTACAATGCTGCATGTGCGTATGCTATTATTTTAAACACTTACAAGGTGTTAGTGTTAACCGCTTAATTGAAACCACAATATGATCTTCAGATAACTTTTAAATTATATATTAATTTTAAAACTACTCAGATTTTTACTATTAATAAAAGTTCTATAAAATTAGCATATTACAAGAATATACGATGAGAGAAATCTACATATTATTTTTATTTTAATATAATGAAAAAGTTGGAAGGCATATATATGCTACAGTTCGGTGCTGCTTTAATTCTAGATTCAGCAGGTTTTTCCATGATATAATGACTTACAAGATATATGATATTGCGCATATGCCCCGTCCCCTCCTATGACATCACATGGTGAGTAACGTTATAGAAGGCCAACTACACACTTAACACAAAGTCATTCGCAATCAAAAAGTTTCTATACGTCACTTTAATGTGGTTGAAGTTACATTCCATTCCATTTTTATATTACATATATATATATATATATATATATATATATATATATATATATATATATATATATATATATATATATATATATATATATATATATATATATATATATATATATATATATATATATATATATATATATATATATATATATATATATATATATATATATATATATATATATATATATATATATATATATATATATATATATATGCACAAGTGAAGTATAATAATTAAGGGGAGCCCTGAATTAGCATTGGTGATACACAAACTTAAAAAGTAGAGAAGACGTTCGTAGACATTTACAGGGGGCCTTAACATTCATAAACTTGATTTGATCATCATGTCACATAATCATAGTATAGTATTCTGATCTTAAAAAGTTAATTCCAACTGTATGCACTCAAATATCAGTAAAATACCTAATTTGTTAAGGGGTTGTGATGAACCGTCAAACTCCACTGTACGACAGCATATTATTATTGCATTGGACTCACCACATGACGCCATGCGCGTGACGGTTCTAAAAATAGATAGTCTCATTATCATATCTCGCGTTATTTGTATCATGAGTTTTTCGTTTTCTACCTATAAGAAAAGGAGAAATGTTGTATTCTAATAATGGCGAGAAGGAAAGTATACAGATACTTCTACTCGCTCGCACAAACTGCGATTGCGTGTATTATGAATACAGCAATTGCTGTTTGTCATGGAGTTTTTAGTATAAGATGAATTTCATAGAAATAATTACTCTAATGATTTGTGTAAATCTCGGTTTTCACAATCGCTGTTGTTTTGTGTTTTAATAACAGCTACTAACAGCGATCTTTTAATAGAAGCGATTAAATCACCGGTAGCTATATATCGCTCATCTCTAGTAACTATGCTACTAATTACATTCACGTAATATATTGTTATGATATTTATCGTAATTTAATTAGCCCTGCAAATTTACATTAATGGTATTCGTTTCAAATTTATTTATGCAGGTAACAAACAAGCCATCAACACAAGTCGTTTTTGGCGAGCAGCCAATGACTGATATAACTGCTATCAATGTGCCATTTGCAGCTGACCTGTCAACTAGTACTTGGTCTGGTAGCAATGTACCTGTAATGGATTATTCTCGGCCATCAACAAGTGCTGGTTTTTATGAAGAGAAAACTGTTGTAGAGGTACCGCAAAGATCGTTTAGTAGTTTAGGATTTGCTGAAATGAAAACACCTTCAATGCCACCCACTTTGAAGGACATGGTGAGTTAAATTCAGTTTTTGCCGTTTATGAAATCAGTATAATTTTAAAAAACCTAATATGTTATTCCATCACATTTTATATGGTGTTTAAGTTTGTATAGTCCATGATTAAATAAGTTAGAAACAACTGTTTTGCAATTTATCTCAACCACTATTAACCAAAATGTGTTGTTGGAAATTTTGTTTATATATTCATTTTACTTGAGAAAATAAATGGTTTATCACTGAACATTTTTTATAGGTTGTTACACCGCGCAAACGTAAACTGAAGAAGCAGTTATTCGATGCACGAAAAAAAATTAAACGGCTCAGCAGTAGTGTTCATCATTATAAGAAGAGAACAGCAACCCTTGCGAATATAATCAAACAACTAAAAGGTAAAGTAACCGACGAAACATTAGAAACATTAATGCAAATAGGACCTAATGAAGAATTTTTACAAAGACAATTAGGTCGTAAACATAAGTATGAAAATCAACTTAAAGCTTTTTCTCTTACGCTGCATTATTACTCTCCCAAAGCTTACAGTTTTGTCAGAAACACATTTAACTCGGCTCTTCCTCATCCAAAAACTATATCTAGATGGTATCAAAGCGTTAATGGGGAAGCTGGTTTTACATCAGAGGTGTTCAACTTATTAAAGTCAAAATCAGAAAGCACAAATGGAAAACTTATATGTTCTTTAGTCATAGATGAGATGGCAATTCGCCAACATATAGAATGGGGTGGGGTAAAATATTATGGGTTTGTAGATTTTGGTATAAATCTTGAGACCGATTGTAACCCTGTAGCCAAAGAAGCTCTTGTTTTTATGCTTGTTAGCATTAATCAATCATGGAAGCTTCCTCTTGGATATTTTTTAATCGACTCTTTAAGGGGTACACAAAAACAAAATTTGGTATTACAGTGTTTAACGCTACTAAATGAGTCGGGCATATACGTGGTCTCAATAACTTTTGATGAGGCAACAAATAACCTAACGTTAGCAAAAGAACTTGGCTGCGATTTGAATTGGAGGAACATTAACTCTACGTTTGTTGATCCTAGTTCAGGTAGGAAAATTGCAGTCTTTTTTGATCCATGTCATATGATCAAACTGATAAGAAACACATTAGGCGATAAAAAATTAATAATTGATGAGAATGGGGAAAATATAAAGTGGGATTATTTAGTAAAATTAAATGAGTTACAGGATCAGGAGGGCGTTCATTTGGCAAATAAATTAAGAATATCGCATATATTTTATACAAACCAAAAAATGAAGGTTAAATTAGCCACACAACTTTTTAGCCACTCAGTGGCACATTCTTTGGAATATTGCAATGAAGTTTTACATCTTGAGGAGTTCAAAGAATGTGAGGGAACTGTGAAATTTATCCGACTTATAAACAATTTATTTGACATTCTTAATTCTAGAAATTTAAACAATTCAGATTTTAAGAAAGCAATAAACGCAGAAAATTTTGAAAACATTAATGTATTTTTAAAAGAGCTATCACAATATTTAACGTCACTTAGGATAATTGATGGACCGCTTCTGTGTGAGAGTGGTAGAAAAATGGGTATAATTGGCTTTTTATTTTGCATACAAAGTTTGCAATTTGTTTATAAAACTTTAATTGCCGACAATAATTTTTTGCTGTATTTTCCCACTTACAAAATCAGTCAGGATCATATTGAGCTTTTTTTTTGGGCAAATTAGATCCATGGGAGGCTATAACAATAACCCATCAGCAAAGCAATTTAAAAGTGCATGTAAAAGGATGATGGTGCATCTTGAATTAAAAGATTCATTTAAAGGAAATTGTATCCCTTTGGAAGCAATTCCTATTCTGTCACCCATTGAGGTAATAAATAAAACTTGTGGGCGAGAACGAATATCTGAAGAACCAGATGAAGACATGAGTCAAATAGATAATTTTGACGACGACACAGTTCTTCAAATATTAGATATGAATATATCAGAGTTTAAGAAAGAAGTCGTGACATATATATCTGGCTATGTAGTAAGGAAAATAACAAAAGCTCTGAGATGCGAAGAATGCGCGGGTGAACTTGTTGGGGAGAGGTCTGTGTTATTAACATCGTTTATAGATCAGAAAGACAAAGGTCAACTCCTCACATACCCATCTGACGATGTAATATCTATTTGCACTATTGCAGAAAAAGTTCTTCAAACATACTTAAATGAATCTGCGGTGATTATAAATGTAAAGGAAATAAACATGCGAATATTAAAAACTATAATAAACCAAAACAGCATATTTAAAAAACTTGAAGTTCACTTTCGAGAACAAAATCTTTTGACTTGTCATTATGGCCATCTAATTAAACTAATATCTTCTATGTATGTTTCTATTAGAATACATCATTATAACAAAAATCTATTTGATAAAAGTAGAAGTTTAAGGGCTGTTTATAACAAACTTCTCTTATTTAAGGGCCAATAATTCAGTGTACATTTCAAGTACTCGTATGTCCTTCAAATAATGTTATCGGAAAGTTATTATGTCTTATAATATGACCAATAAATTTTAGCTTCCTCTCTATTTCTTTGAGCAACCCTCTTTATTCTTTCACCTCTCCTAGCACACTTTGAAGCGTCTTTCTATCAACCTGCACTGTCTTTGAAATTTTTCTTGTCTACATTTCAAAAGCTTATATTCTCTTCATATCCTGCTTAACTACAGCCCAAGTTTCCGCCCCATACATTACCATACTCCATACACGTACGACTTGCATTTGTTCCTCATGTACAGGTTAAAATGTTTATTAGTGAGAACAGTACTGTGGTTATTGAATGCTTGTTTTGCCATCGCGATCCTCTTCAGACCTTTCCTACACTTACCATCATCTGTGATAATACTTCCAATCAATTATTTGAAATAATCTAATAAATCAAGCGTCATGTTATAAGATTTAAAAGCTACTTTTGTATTTGTATAGGTATTCAAAATTTGTGAAATGCACACGTAACGCAATCTACATCGATCAAACTTCTAGAAATTTTAACACCCAATACAAAGAACATATTTTTGCATTTAGAAATAACCATGCTGACAAATCTACATTTGCAAAACATATTATTGATACCCAACATAGACCCACAGTAAATAACGGCATAAAACCACAACATTTTTGTCATGACAAGTGTAAACTAGACTTGTTTTAAGCTTTAGAAGTAAAAAAGCATGTACACGACCATATTTAGGATTTCTGAGATATTCTTCTTCCTAATTAAATAAATCAGACAACATAAATCTAACTATTTTTTCCAAAAAGTTGTTATAAGACATGATGTGTGTCGATATTTTCATTGTATAGTCTGCTTTATTAATGTGTTTGTTTAGTTATTTTATTGTTGTAATTGTTATTATAGTTATTACTGTTATAGGTTTCTTCTATCTTTATGTTAAATATTGATATACATCACGTAGACATTTTAAAGGCGTCATCCGTCATATTTGTTTTACTTTATTTTCACTTTTAAAGATTTTTTTGATTATAACATCATAAAATAGCAACAGATCTTTATTTGTAATTGTCATGATTTCGTATTAATTCAATTTTTTTCTGTCTGAGGATACTATCAAGCAGCAAAACCAGTAACAGAGACGTTGAAGAACATCTAGAATTCAGAAGGGCCACTTGCTTCAGTTAGCTTACGCGCTGGCTACGTCCTTCACCTACAAAAACGAAAACCAACAGTGAAGCCAGAGAAGTAGTCTCCAAGTCTGTATGAAGTATGGACCAGTTTCACGAAGTAAGGGCAACAGCAATCAATGAAATTAATCTCTATTTCTTTAAAAAAGACAAGGAATGTTAACATTAATTTGTAAACAGTACAATGTACTTTATTTTGTATTTTCTTCTGTTGTTGAAATAAAAGCTATTATTATTTATCCAACCTTTTGAATATACAACTTTATCCAATATATTCATCCAACAATTTATCCAACCAATAACCCAAAAAATATTTCACTGATTTGGAGAAAATTTTGGAATTACGCTTATTTTGCTAATGGCTTGGATGAGTTCGTTCATCAGATCTTAACGCATAGTTTTTCCTAACAAAAAATTAAATATATTTTTTTAAACGCAATAGCTTTCAAATTGTTTAAGTGATTGGAACGAAAATTTACAACTTAAAAGAACATACTGAGATGTGGTTGTGTACCAATTTTCAAGTTTTTTTGATCAAAGAAAAATGAAGTTATTCGAAATTAATAATAAAATAATCCTCGACATCACTTCAAATTCTGTAATGCAATATCTACAATGTTGGACAGAGGCAGAGCAATACAGCTACCTGTACTGTTATGCTATTTAAATAAATTGTAGATAAAATCTAAACAATGGAAGTTACAACCATTGCCAGATGTCAAGATGTTGCTGACCGGGGTTGCCCGATCTTCAGAAATTTCATGTAGTTAAACCTTTCATGTATAAACATATGAAATTTTTACAACTTCTGATAATAAAGAAAACATTTTATAAAATTTAATTTTATCAGTCAGTTAAAAAATACTGTATTTAATACCTGCAAATTTCGAATTACCCATTTCTCATGATTTTTAACTTAGGTATCCCTCCGATCATAATTTACTCTATCCGACAACTTTGTTAGACTGCGTCTGTGCTGAAGCTCAGCTGTCATTTGTCATTGTGTGGTAGTGTTATTTATTGTCAATATCAAATTGGAAATTTAGGACAGTAGAAACAGACACCATAAACAAAGAAGAAATTGGAAATTTAGCCTCTAGTGTAGGTTTTTGACATGATACCATTACTAGAGAGATATGATAATGTGGCAGCATAATAATATTATGCTAATGCTGTGGTACAGTCAGTTTGGCGTTTCATCACATCTCGTAACACACCAGCTGTTGTGTGCATACAGTTAGATGTAATTTTTTATTATCAGAATACTACTGTAACATGATGATATCAAGTTTATAACTGTTAACATACTGTAAATAATTTCTCCACTTTTCAAGTTTGTGTTGCTGCAATGTTAATTAAGGGTTTCCTTAATTATACGCATATTGTGCTTATAAATGTAATATAAAAATAAAAAAGAAATGAAAATGCAAGTGAACCTATTTAATTTAGCTCTGTATTCTACATTATCTGAAAAAGACATTATAGGCGACGAAGTAGAATGTAATTTCGGTAAATTTGCAGTTGACTGCATGAGGGTTTTAGATATTTTTTTCCAGCAACATGCTTAGAACCTTCCTCGGCCACAAGACAAATTTTCTGGCAAACAACCCCCAAGAAAATTAAGGGACTTTGAAAACATGCGTTTTTCACATTTTACAGCAATACCTCCTTTAAACCCTGTCTACCCCATATTCGCCCAGGTCCAGCAACCTTCTTGTGGGTTGCTCCCAAGAAATTTTTCTTGTGCTTTATGCTTTGAAGGTAGTTGTATGCATGCACAAGGGGAAGGAGAACCCCCCGAATTTTTGGGTGAGGAGCAGAAACCCTCTTCCTCCTGGGGGTTCTTCTCCTGCATGCATACAATCACCCTCAATGCATCAACCAAAGGATTTTTTTTTCAGCTTTCTAGTGTATTTTTCTAGAGTATATTTCCTGTTTATCAATTGCTTTGTTTGAGTTTTGTACCCAAATTACTCTATAAATATATGTCATAGATCATGTTTTTGCTTGTCCTTCTTTACCTTGTTTTACTGTTCCTAATTAAATAAATTAATTTTCATAACTTTTAATATAAGGCTAAATCTTACAGCTTATATAAATATATTATTTAATATTGTTATGAAAATTCACTATCATAACGCACTTGCTGCGTTCCGAACCTTTTTAGGTTACCTATTTATACAAAAGCTTAAGAAATTCATGAATAAGCATTACATTTCAATGATTGAATAATTTCAGTTTTATTTCTAACCAAACTAAAAATTCCTAAATACGTCCCTGACGTTTCTCCCACTCAAGTCACCGAACTCCGCCCAGTTAGGAAAAGTGTACAGGCTTCTTGTATTGCAAAACTGCACCTTTGTTACCTCTATCCCTTACAACCTCTTTGGGTTCTTCAATGTCTACTAGGCGGTGATAATTTCATTTATACAGGGTTGGTCATACAGGCGTGGCACACCAATATTATTTTTTTTTAATGGAACACCCTATATATTATTCGATATTTCAATCCTTCTCTTAATTTTGAGCAACATTTATCAGAAGCATGATGTACATAAACTCAATCGTTTCCGGGTAAAAAAATAAATAAAAATAAACGCTATTGTTTTTAAAATCTATTGGATGAAGAACAAAAATAAATTGAAAGTAGAATATCTCTTGAAAACAATCTGTGAGTGTGAAAAGAACCGGTTGCGATGTTTTTAACATTGTTTGAAATCCTATTTTATAAGATGTTCAAAGTGTTCTCCATTGACCTCCTGACAATAATGAATTCGCTTAACAAAACATTGCACTGCATTTACAAGAGCGTTTTGAGGAATGTTATTAATTACATGCACAATCCTTGCTTGCAACTCTTCAATATTCTGCGGTCTATTTTGGTAAATTAAATTTTTTACATGACCCCACAAAAAAAAGTCAAGCGGCGTCATGTCGGGAGACCTAGCTGGCCATTCAATAGTTCCCCTGCGCCCTATCCATCTGCCAGGAAAGGTTTGATTCAGATATTCCCGTACCTCAATTCCAAAATGAGGGGGTGCCCCATCCTGCTGAAACCATATTTCTTCCGCTGGTAGATTTGGGTCGTTATTGTTCGGAAATAATCGACTAACGTCTGGAACAATTGATTCTTGCAAAAGTGTCAAATATCGAGCAGAGTTCAAATTACCGTGTATAAAATAAGGTCCTATGATATGTCCACCAATAATAGCACACCAAACATTTACTTTTTGCGGTCTTTGGGTGTGAATTTGTTCCATCCAATGTGGGTTTTCGTCTGACCAGTACCTACAGTTGTGTCGGTTGACTTGTCCATTCAAACAAAATGTAGATTCGTCGGAAAACAAAATGTGGTTGGCAAAGTTAAAATTTTGGCGTAACTTCTCCATAATAAGTTCACAGAACTCGATTCTGCGATCAAAATCGTCTTCACTCAGTTCTTGCAATAAATGAATTTTATATGGACGGAACTTTTCCCGCTTCGTAATCTTTTGAATTGAATATCGACTCATATTGTGATTTAAAGCCAATTGCTGTGCCGAAGTTTTCGGATTTCCCACCACATCCAATATTACATTCAAAGAATTTTCTTCATTTGTAACGGTTACTGGCCTTCCAGTTCTAGGTTTATCCTTGATACCGCCAGTTTCGTGAAAACGATGCAAAGTTTTCGAAACTGTGGATTTGGAGATCGATTCCCGCTCAGGATGCAACTCATTGAACATAATCACCACTTGAGCAAAACTTCGTGTTCTATCACCGTACCCTATCATCATTAAAATTTCGATACGTTCGGTTTCACTTAAACTTGCCATTTTGCACAAAAACTGTTGACACTAAATTACTAATGTTTCAAAACTGTTGACACTGAATGAATGTTTGACATTCGTTGTCCTGGAAACATTTTAAAACAAAAGAATAATACTGCGTTTCTTATGGGCATCTTATCTTATCTTGGGATTCCAAACAATGTTAAAAACATGGCAACCGGTTCTTTTCACACTCACAGATTGTTTTCAAGAGATATTCTACTTTTCATTTATTTTTGTTCTTCATCCAGTAGATTTTAAAAACAGTAGCGTTTATTTTTATTTATTTTTTTACCCGGAAACGATTGAGTTTAGGTACATTATGCTTCTCATAAATGTTGCTCAAAATTAAGAGAAGGATTGAAATATCGAATAATATATAGGGTGTTCCATTAAAAAAAAATTAATATTGGTGTGCCACGCCTGTATGACCAACCCTGTATAAATAAAATTATCACCGCCTAGTAGACATTGAAGAACCCAAAAACTTTTGTATAAAACTTTTTTCGACACCTTGTATATTTTCCCGGATAATCGACCGTTTCCAGACTTATCAGCGACCCTGTATATATATATATATATATATATATATATATATATATATATATATATATATATATATATATATATATATAAGACATGCTTGGTTCTCGGGTTAAACCGCGTCCAGAATTTATGGAAACTCGACGTTTCGGCTCCTGTTTTGGAGCCATTTTCAAGAGGTAAAGGGAATATGTAAGGACACTCTAAGGCCTCAATCTGCCTACTCCTTAGAGTGATGGACAAAGGTGGGTAAAGGAAATATGTAAGGACACTCAGATCTCTCTGAGGCCTAGGGTTGAACACACTGAGACCTCACAGACGATCTCCGGCGAGATTTGGGGAGTAGGCAGATTGAGGCCCCGTAATCGAGCTACAACAACCCAACCTACCTTTGTCCACCGCTCTAAGGAGTAGGCAGATTGAGGCCTTAGAGTGTCCTTACATATTTCCTTTACCTACCTTTGTCCACCACTCTAAGGAGTAGGCAGATTGAGGCCTTAGAGTGTCCTTACATATTTCCTTTACCCACCTTTGTCCATCACTCTAAGGAGTAGGCAGATTGAGGCCTTAGAGTGTCCTGACATATTTCCTTTACCCACCTTTGTCCACCACTCTAAGGAGTAGGCAGATTGAGGCCTTAGAGTGTCCTGACATATTTCCTTTACCCACCTTTGTCCATCACTCTGAGGAGTAGGCAGATTGAGGCCTTAGAGTGTCCTGACATATTTCCTTTACCCACCTTTGTCCATCACTCTAAGGAGTAGGCAGATTGAGGCCTTAGAGTGTCCTTACATATTTCCTTTACCCACCTTTGTCCATCACTCTAAGGAGTAGGCAGATTGAGGCCTTAGAGTGTCCTTACATATTCCCTTTACCTCTTGAAAATGGCTCCAAAACAGGAGCCGAAACGTCGAGTTTCCATAAATTCTGGACGCGGTTTAACCCGAGAACCAAGCATGTCTCACATTAAAGACCGCGGAAATCTTTCTGAACATATATATATATATATATATATATATATATATATATATATATATATATATATATATATATATATATATATATATATATATATATATTAAAGTGTCAAAATTTTTGTAGAAATAAAACTGTATTTAAGCTGAAGATTTGGATTTATAAATAAAAATCATTATTGTTTTATATAAGATTAACATTAGCGCCAGCCGTTTTGTGAGAGAACTGTTGGCATCCAAGACATTTTTGGAAATAGAGATAGTGAAACTGTTTGCGAAATTTTGCAAAAGAAAAATTCGGCAATTCATAATTTGGAACATCCAGTTTAGTTAAATTTTGTCTTACACATACACAAGCATAACCTCCCTCATTTATGTGCGACTGAGCATGTAATTATTGGTAACAAATAAAGAAATAAAATATAAATAAATTTATGCCTCACGTCCTGTATTAGTGAATTTTCGTAGAAAAAATTCACTAATAGGGAGATCCCGACTTTTGAATTTTGAAAAATTTTTTGCAAATAAGCGCGAACTAGGACCCCTAGAACCCATGTCCGGGGTTAGTTTCAATCTTTATATGTTTTATATATATATATATATATATATATATATATATATATATATATATATATATATATATATATATATATATATATATATATATATATATATGTATGTATATGTATGTATGTATGTATGTATCACACCGATAACTCCAAAAATTGGACGATCTTGATCAAATTTGGCATGTACCTTCCTTTTGTAAATGGCTAGGATAAGGTCGTTAGTCAGGAAAATCCGACGAGGTTTTTCGGCAAAATTTTGTGTTTTCATTTGAAAAAAAATTTTATCTCAAAAAATTAAAAAGCTATGATAACCAAAGTTGGTAGGTAGGTTTACGATATAAAAAGTAAACCATGCACCAAAATATAGATTTCTATGTTACAAGGAAAAAAGTTATAATAAAATATTTTGTGCCAGATCATTTCTATGAAAAATCACTACCATAACGCACTTGCTGCGCCGAGACTTTTTATTTAAATATATTCCTTTCATTGATTTATAAGAATTACAAATTATTAACTACAAGATGTTTCATTTAGTGATTAAGCGGCACAAAAAGTAAGCTACAAATAAACCTTATTGGATTAAACAAATGTATTTTTTTCTGTCATATAATCATGAAACAATACAAAAACCCATAAGATAATTTAGTATTCTTATAGTTACTACAAAACTGGACAGATTAAATAGTATTTAATTTATATAAAATATTTTTTAAACTATCAGAAACTGATCAAGTATTCATTGACAGTAAATAAGTGACAGTTAAAGTTGTTCCTAAGTTTTTAGAGCTGTTTTAACTTTAGTGTGAACTAATATTTCTAATTTATTGCAATTTTAACTAATAAATGCGTGTTACCAAAGGGTTTTACTGATTTTTTGAGTGCTTAGTCTTAGTGTTGTTTAACAACATTTGTTTCTTAGTGTTGTTATAGTGGTTATAGGACATTATATACTCAATATGAGATTTGCAGATTGTTTAGCTACCCATACATGTAAGTCTTATTTATATAGTACCTACTTTTATTGACATACGAATCATTTATATTTAGATATATGTGCTATTTCATATCAGGCAATTTATTAGACGTTTAATCTCCAAATATAGAAGATTATTGTCACTTTGACGATGCGCATTATGGTTTCATGTGGCATAAATTCTTAAAAGAATATCTACCTATTGTTTATTTCACTTTTTTTAGTTACTTATTTACCTCAATTTTAAAATGTGTTCCGCAAATAAGTCTAAACTTGTCTGAAATATACATAGTTAATTTGAATAGACGATTTCGTTAATAATTACCTATGCCTGATACAGGTAATGTTATTAGGCAATTGTTCAATATTTAGATTTTAAATGCACTTAGTTTTTGCTTTCAAGTGCAGAGTGCAGTATAATACAAATACAGTTTGTTTATTTTGGCTGTCTGAAACTATATATGAAATATAAAGATTTTCTCTATGAGAATAGGTTTGTTGTAAGCCAGAAATCAAATAACATACAGCCACAGCATTGAGATTTATAATGGCCAGTCAGGATCCAGAAAGACACATTGCCGTGCTTTAAGTTTAAGAAATTTCGAGACGCAGCAAGTGTGTTATGGTAGCGAATTTTCATTAAATGTTTCAAATGTTATTAGCTCAATTTGCTATAAGCCTCAAGTCGAATTGTGGTATATAGCAAGGTAAGGGCAACATACCTACCAAATTTCATCAAAATAGCTTTGTTATTTTAACCGGTCCGACCGTGCTAGCTAACGAACTCGTCCGTGGTTTCAATCTATCTATCTATATATATATATATATATATATATATATATATATATATATATATATATATATATATATATATATATATATATATATATATATATATATATAATACGCAGAGTATAAAGAGAGGGACGACGCAGTTGCTAGAATACTTCATCAAGAACTGGCTCTGAAAGTGGGACATTTAAATCTTAGTAAGGTGCCCTACTATAGATGCACTCCAGAGCCTGTTTTAGAGAACCCAGGATACAGGTTGTACTGGGATCGAACCGTGCTCAGAGATCAACAAAGTTGCCTACAACAGGCCAGATATAATAATAGTGGATAAGTCCTGCAACCAAGTGACGCTGATTGATGTGACCATTCCAAAAATACTAATCCTAGGATGAGTGAATGTTTACCTTTGAAGGAGTGTGAAAGCCCTTCAGGCTAAAGTCGATAATAATAATGTGTGTTTTGTTTCTTTAACGTCGGCCTATTTCCGCGACTATGGCCAATCACCGACGCCAGGGAGCAGTTTCACCTCACTATCCTGGAAATTTTGCCGGACCCCTGCCTTACTGTAAGGAGGGTAGGGATCTTTAACGTGCCCAACATCGCATGGACACGGGATCGACGGCTTTACGCCCCCTCCGAAGGGCGGAACGTGCAGACATTCAACTTGCTCAAATACAATGCCAGAACCTCGGTTGATCTTAATGTTACAGTTTGTACTGAAAAAGTGAAGGAGTACGCTGGGATCGAACCCAGTACCCTTCGGTTCAGAGGCACACGTTCTTACCCCTGAACCACCGAGGTTCCGATAATAATATAAATAAATAATAAAATCTAGAACGGAAGGTGCGAACACTTCTAACAAAATCCAAAAAGCATCAGCCCTGTATTGGTATCGAGTGAGTAACCCTACCTAGGCACCAAGGTGGAACAAGAGTCTTGGGTATTAGTGAACACTTGGACCAGCAGATGGTGAACCTGTGTACATATTTCTATCCGCAGCCGCTGATTGCTGAACTACACCGTGCCATATGCGAGGCGGATGACTCAACACCGCTACAATTAAAAGAAAGTGAAATACAAACTCACCATCGGACTGATCAGGACAAGCTGCAATCTTGGATGCAGAAGCCTTTCCGTGGGCCACATTTGAATGAGACCTCCCAGACAGATGTCGACAAATTGACGTCGAACTACTGGTTGGTGTCCGGACAGATGTTTCCAGAGACAGGGGGGTTTTTGCGGCCATACAAGAAACTAACCGAAACATATAGTTGGAGATAATTCGGTCCAAGATGACAAATGCAGATTTGGGTGTCAGTCATCAGATACTATCTAGCACATCACCGGAGGATGTTAGGCGTTTGTTGCAATACAGTATAAAGAGAGGCACGACGCAGTTGCGAAAATACTTCATCAAGAACTGGCTCTGAAACTGGGACTTAAAGTCTTAGTAAAGTGTCCTACTATAAATACACTCCTAAGCCTGTGCTAGAGAACTTGGATACAGGTTGTACTGGGATCTAACCTTGCTCACAAAACGAGGCCAGATATAAAAAGTCTGGATGCAGCAAGTGCGTTATGGAAGTGAATTTTCATAAAAATGCTTTTAATAGCAAATATGTCTCTCTAATGTGAGCAGGCATCAATCTGGTTGCCGGTGTAACCTATATCGTAGAAACAATGTACCATATTTTATCAAAATAACTTATTGTTTGAAAATGTACAAAAATTTTCTGAAAATGAATGTAAACTCTTTCCGAGAGAACTAGCTTCCTAGCCAACACACCTTGGGTTAATAGCAAATTGAGTTATTGAAATTTAAAGCATTTAATGAAAATTCGCTACCAAAATCCACACATTGCGTTTCGATTTTTTTCTTACAAACATACATCATATTTCGATAAAAAAATGCAAAAATGCAATAAGATAAGGGTGTTGAAAACAAAATTGTAGGTATCACCAATAACTTATGGGCCACTCTGTGGTTGTTAAAATAATTTTATAAGATGCAGCTCAAGGCACACTATAATTAGCGTATACAACTTTTTCTCGTATCTTGTATAATAACAATTATATTGAGCTTTTCCATAGAAATGCGTCATCCTGTATATATGTAAACAAATAGAAACTGAAACTGGATTATAGGGGGCCTAGTTTGCGATCATTTGAAGGAATCGTTTTAAAATTCAAAAGTCGCGGTCTCCTCATTGGCGAATTTTTTCTACGAAAATTGGCTCAAAATTACAGACCCTTAAATCATAAACTTTCTGGAAATATTCTAATAAATTAAGGACAATGACTGTTGAAGCTGAAGCATAAGGGTTTGCAGAACACTCTTCTTGCGACGTATTTTTTACATAGTCCGTATTTGTTTCAGGTTCTTTCCCTAAATATTGCCAAATTTTGACGTTTGAAATCGCGACTTTGACGTTTTGAGAAAAACCCTTTTTTTAAATACCTATAACTTTTTTGTCTTTTAAACTTGCAGATCTATAAGTTTGGATTCACTTTTAATACAAACACTAGTACCAAATTTATTGCCCTTACCCTGTTATTTTCGGATATATAATTTTTTTCCGAAAGAAAACTCAAGATATTCCGGGAAAACCTGGGCCGATTTTCCTGGATAACAAACTTATCCAAGCCACTTGGAAAAGGAAGGCACTCCGAAAATTTTATCAAAATCAGGCCCATTATCTTTTGAGTTATCGGTGTGATAGTAATTTGGAATGGCCACATTAATTAGCGTCACTTGGTTGCAGAACTTATCCTCTATTAGTGAATTAAAAAAAAAGTCTTCAAATGAGCAGAAACTAGGCCCCCTAGAGCCCACATACAGGGTCAGTTTCAATTTATATATATATATATATATATATATATATATATATATATATATATATATATATATATATATATATATATATATATATATACACTTTATTTGTTTATTCCTAAAGATATATGTTTATATATATATATATATATATATATATATATATATATATATATATATATATATATATATATATATATATATATATATATATAAATTGAAACTGACCCTGTATGTGGGCTCTAGGGGGCCTAGTTTCTGCTCATTTGAAGACTTTTTTTTTAATTCACTAATAGAGGATAAGTTCTGCAACCAAGTGACGCTAATTAATGTGGCCATTCCAAATTACTAATAATCTAGAGATAAAGTACGAGAAGATCATTAAGTACAGAGACCACGAGATACAAGTTAAGAGACAGTGGAGGGCAGATAATGTCCGAGTGATTCCGATTATCATGTTGTCAACTGGTGTGATTCCTAAGTATCTTCAAGAGAACATTAAGTGACTGGGCCTTGGAGGGCATCTTTATAAACACTAGGTACTTTATTAATCGCAATGCAGACATAAAACTACATATCATTTCGGCGTTTGCGTTTTATTTTGAATGCCTATGACCTAACTACCTACGTATTTTTATTTCAAACTGAAAGTTTGCACAAAAACTTCAATGTCATTCTTGCATTTACATCTATTTTTTTCATTGTAAACCACACTTCTTTTAATATTTCTATTAGTTGCATTTTTCAATTCAAAGATTGATCTAAATTGAGAAAGATGACAGATATCTGTCTGTCTTGGTCTTTCTGATCAACTATTTGAAATACCCATGCTGTGACTGTATGACACGTGAATTCTTGTGTTGTGTGACTTGTAAAAAGTGTGTGTTAGGTATAATACATTAATTTCAATTCCAATATATAATATAATATGATAGAATGACAACGTCTGTGTTTCCAATGAAATAATAAGGGTAGAAATTATTGCTTTCATATAATTGACTGTAATAATACTCTTATGTTAACGCTATAGATATTAGATAATTGATATTTTGTCTATCGTCAACGCCGTTACCTATAATAGAAAGCTATATAAATATGATTGTATTACTTTAGTTAGTCGATGGTTAAGGCTAGCTATAAAACTTACTTGTACTATCTAATACCAGAGGGCGCTCACATATCAATTCAAAAGTTGTTATTTTTTAGAGTATCTTTGTAAAAAAAATGAATTACTATTGCTTTCATATAATTGACTATAATATTACTGTTATGCTAACACTACAGATAATATATTTTGTCTATGGTCAACGCTGTTACCTATTTTTTCCCTCAGGGCTATTCCGCGGCCTTGCCGCCCCGATAGCACTGCAACCCTAGCTGTTACCTACCTATACTAGAAAACTACCGGTCATTTCATTACTTTATTTAGTCGATGGTTACAAGTAGCTTAACTCAGTTGTATAAGTACACTAGTGTATCTAATAAGAGAGGGCGCTCACTTATCAGTTCGAAAATTTTTATTTATTCTTGAGAATTCTTTGTGAAAAAGAACGAATGGGACAATTTTTTTTCAAGATGAATCTAAGAAATTTTTATACAGAAATCTATTTCAGAACATTTCGAACCGAAAAAAAACCAGATGTATATGTGTGTGTATGTAGGTATCTAGAATGATTTTGTAAGCACGATAATTTTCAAATGTTTTGAGTTAATGACTTCGTTTTTGATACGTATATGCGATACCTATAAGCTTGCAATAAGGTGATTAGAAAACAAGTCAGATCGCAATCGCTGTAGATACTTTTTTGTTTTTTCAAAATAAAAAAATCGCTTTGCTTATTAGTTAAGTAAATTATTTTATAAAATGAGTTTTGTGATGAGCTTAAAAAAACTTAAATATAACCTTTCTCGTGATTTTCTGAGAAACCCACTAATTTCAAAATGGCAGCTATGTTTTATTTAAAAAATCTGACGTTATCAGTGGATCAAATCTGAAGAGATGAAAATTAGTTTTAGGTGATAAGTACACTTGGAGAACCCAAGTCACCACAACACATTTAAAAAAACCTGACAATCGTTTCACGAACCATGTTAGCGTCATCGGATGATAAACAATTCTGAATTATTTAGTGAAACGAACGTCAGGTTTTTTTAGTGTTTTGTGGTGATTCGGGTTCCCCAAGTGTACTTATCAGTGCCCATCACAGGTTCCAGTAGGTAATGCGGCACTTTGAGCAGACAGTGACGTCACAGGAAGTGACGTCACGGCGCCGGCGCCACGCCCTGGCGCCGGCGCCACGCCCTGGCGCCTGCCCTGGCGCCGGCGCCACGCCCTGGCGCCTAGCCACGCCCTGGCGCCTGCCACGCCCTGGCGCCTGCCCTGGCGCCTGCCCCAGCGCCTGCCCCGGCGCCTGCCCCGGCGCCTGCCCCGGGCCCGGCGCCTAGCCACGCCCCGGCGCCAAGCCCCGGCGCCGGCGCCCAGCCACGCCCTGGGCCAGACAGTCACATCCGTGTTATTCCTAAGGTCATTGACCTGTCTTTGGCCAGACAGTGACGTCACATGACTTGTGCCAGACAATCACATCCAGACAGTCACATTTACATTTAGCCGTGTTATTCCTAAGGCCATTGACCTGTCTAGGAAACTGTGACGTCACACGACTTGGGCCAGACAGTCACATGCAAACATTCCAAAGTGTCTAACCTATTACTTCAAATTATTATATTTTGAAAAAAACCATTTGGAGCAGGTGAGTTTCGAACCCGGGGCATTCAGATGGGAGGCAACGATGCTACCCGTTGAGCTAAGCAGACGCTTATTAATTTATTGTTTTAGGTTGGTATATATATATACGACTACAAACAAACAATACATGTAACATAATTAAAGTTTATTATTAGACAAATGGATGATTTACAAAATAATGTTTAATATTAGAGGCGGAACCAAAACGGAGGAAAATGGCGGAATGAAAGATGGAAGCCTGTGATACCTTACAAACCATACATGTAACATAATTAAAGTTTATTATTAGACAAATGGATGATTTACAAAATAATGTTTAATATTAGAGGCGGAACCAAAACGGAGGAACCAAAATGGCGGAAAATGGCGGAATGAAAGATGGAAGCCTGTGATACCTTAAGCTGACATCCCTGACATTATAAAAATGGCGGCTTTCGCTGATAAAGAATGGCGGCTTTCGTTCTTAAAGATGGTGCCTTTTGTTGATAAAGATGGTTGAAGACTCCATTATTTAAAGATACGTCACCCCAACCTAGCCGACAAATGAGAGTGAGGTTGATAAGCGAGAATAATGGTATTGCCGACAAATGAGAGTGAAGGTTGATAAGCGAGAATAATGGTATTGGTCGAAGACTCGGAAGATCCGTGAGATGTACGCTGGAACCAACACATGCACGGTGTTAAGGAGGCCAAATCAAATTGGAATATACAATAAAATGGCCACTTCCGGTCTAAACTTTAAATCCTTGTATCTTTTCAACGACAAGTGATAGAAATGAACCGACTTTAAAAATATATCGTTTCGTAACAAGGTCTACAAGAAAATGAGATAAAAAACTTTAAACCCTTATCGCGGAAGATCCGTGAGATGTACGAGAGAACCAATACATGCACGGTGTTAAGGAGGCCAAATCAAATTGGAATATACAATAAAATGGCCACTTCCGGTCTAAACTTTAAATCCTTGTATCTTTTCAACGACAAGTGATAGAAATGAACCGACTTTAAAAATATATCGTTTCATAACAAGGTCTACAAGAAAATGAGATAAAAAACTTTAAACCCTTATCGCGGAAGATCCGTGAGATGTACGCTGGAACCAACACATGCACGGTGTTAAGGAGGCCAAATCAAATTGGAATATACAATAAAATGGCCACTTCCGGTCTAAACTTTAAATCCTTGTATCTTTTCAGCGGAAAGTGATAGAAATGAACTAACTTCAAAAATGTATGTTTCATAACAAGCTCTACAAGAAAATGAGATAAAAAACTTTAAACCCTTATCGCGGAAGATCCGTGAGATGTACGAGAGAACCAACACATGCACGGTGTTAAGGAGGCCAAATCAAATTGGAATATACAATAAAATGGCCACTTCCGGTCTAAACTTTAAATCCTTGTATCTTTTCAACGACAAGTGATAGAAATGAACTGACTTCAAAAATATATCGTTTCGTAACAAGGTCTACAAGAAAATGAGATAAAAAACTTTAAACCCTTATCGCGGAAGATCCGTGAGATGTACGAGAGAATCAACACATGCACGGTGTTAAGGAGGCCAAATCAAATTGGAATATACAATAAAATGGCCACTTCCGGTCTAAACTTTAAATCCTTGTATCTTTTCAACGACAAGTGATAGAAAGGAACCGACTTCAAAAATGTATCGTTTCGTAACAAGCTCTACAAGAAAATGAGATAAAAAAACTTTAAACCCTTATCGTGGAAGATCCGTGAGATGTACGCTGGAACCAACACATGCACGGTGTTAAGGAGGCCAAATCAAATTGGAATATACAATAAAATGACCACTTCCGGTCTAAACTTTAAATCGTTATATCTTTTCAATGGAAAGTGATAGAAATGAACTGACTTTTAAAAATATATCGTTTCGTAACAAGCTCTACAAGAAAATGAGATAAAATGATTTAAAGTTACGTCCCCCATTAAAACAAACCATTCATAAAGCTTTTGTTATTAGACATAAGACATAATAATTAATATGTTTAATATTAGACTATTAGATTTCGCATGAAGTTCAGAAACATACTGTAGGGGGCCCCTTGATGGGTAAATGGTATTCGTGTTTGAGCTTGTCTAGAATACAGCCGTTAGAAGTATGACATCATCCACAAACCTGTTCCACAAACCTGTTTGAGCTTTGTCTGTACGGTCGTTATCTAGTGTAATTTCCGTTGAATGACATCACCCCATTATTTGTGTTTGAACTTGTCTGTGTATCTGTTTAATATACGCAAGAGAGAGGCCCGCTTAGGGTAAATAACGTGTCAGTTGATGACCTTGGTGAATGTTATCTTGTGTTATATCTGTTCAATCACCCCCATTACTCGTGTTTGAGCTTGTCTAGTACAAACCGAAAGGATGACATCATCCATGTATTTTAGCTTATTATATAAATAAGTGAGCAAGTTCGGTTATCTTATTAGTTGTTGTACCATGTCGTTTAACAGTGTCTTATGGTATGGACACAAAAATAGATTGTTTGAAGAAGACTGTGAATTTGAATTAAAACAGTTGGTGTTAAAGATACAAGAAGAAGCCTTTATCGACGAACGTGATTCTGAAGGAGAAAATTATGAAGCCGGACATATAGTCGAGTTGTGTGACATATATTTAAGTGGGTTCTGCTCTACACAATTTTTTGCTTTGGCACTCATTCGATACCAACCGGGGGCCCCGTTAAGTGAACCGTTTTTCAAGTATTTACCCGAAGAAGCAAAACATCAATACATACGTTATTACGATAAACAAACCGTCCACACAGAGGCTATTTAGTTTATACAAAAGCCCAGTGGTATACAGATGAAACAAGAATGAATAGTGAGAACGACACCACAAAAGTTAGACTGTTAGTGTTACAGATACAAAAACAAGCTTATCGAGACGGGCGTAAGTCCGAAGCCGAAGAATATGAAAATAGACATATGGTAGAGTTGTGTGACTTATATTTAAGTGGATTTTGTTCAACACAATATTTTGCTGTGGCACTCATTCAACACCAACCGGGGGCCCTGTTAAGTGAACCATTTTTTAAATATTTACCCGAAGAAGCAAAAAATCAATACAAATATTATTATGATGCTGATGAGGTCACACTCGAAACAACGAACATTGAAATTGAACCGCCCTGCGAGGAAGAACTCAAACAAGAAACACTCGAAACGATGAGAGAAGGGTTTAATAAAGAATTTGAGTTTTCAAGCTGTGATGACATCCACAAGGTTGCAGACCACCTAAACGATATATTAAAGCACAGTTCTAATTTAAATGATGATGATGCTGAACGTACTAAATCCATTAATTTTCTAACACGAAAACTTCACCGTACAGACGTCACCGACATGTTATATACAATTTGTAACGAATATTTCGACAGTCTTCCAACCAATGCTGATTGGGATAGATATGAGAACAAAGATTGTGTTGTTGTAGACAAGTTTGTTAAAGTCTGGCAGAAATATCTGGATGATCATGCAGTGTAGCACGAAATATGTTAAAGTATTTAGTGATCGCAATAGATTTGTAAAATTTACCAGGAAACCACTCAGAACCATTCAACCGACGTTTGTGGTGGAGGGAACAACATCCGGCATCAGTGCAAGAAACGACTTTGCAAATGTTGTGAAATTTGTCAATCCGTTGGCGTTGAATGAAGAAAACCAATATTTGGCATTGGAAGAGTGGGATTTTTACGATTTCCTAGACAACATACGTGAGCTGTATAGGAAATATCTTAAAGGTGAAGACGAGCCAAAATAGCTTTATAGTGCATCATCTTAATTACTGTCACATAACCTATTCAAAGGTGCTAAGTGAAAAAAAAAGCCTTGTGTATCGATCACGGTTTCACATCTATGCATCTATTCTTAAACGAAGATCACCATTTAAATGACGTGTGTAAATATGGCGGCTAGAGCATGCGTACAAGTAATTTGTTTATTAAAGTCCTACGTGTTTGGTATTAAATGAATCGTCTTGATTCACATAGTAAGTTAAAAGCAATAAAACTCAACACGGCAACAAAGCTCAGCTGTAAGAGTAATAATAATAATTAGATAAGTATAAAAGTTGATAATTTCAAACGGAGCATTTAGTTGAAAACTGAAGCAGACCGAGTATAATATGGTGAACAACGGTAGAAAACGAAAATCTGCTAAAGCAGAAAATAGTGGTGGTAAAAAACTTAAAGTGCTACAAGACGTCTTACTGGGTGATGCAATAGAAAGTATTATTCCAAAAGAAGAACCAAAAACGTTGGAAAACATGATAAGTGAACTTTGTACATTATATCCAACAGCAGAAGTTGATGAGCAGCAGAATCAGGCTATAGAAAATATAATTAATGCAGCATATCCAACAAACCTACAAACACCCTATCAGCCTACGCAAGAAGATATTTTCAATCAGAAGCTGGTGGAAATCAATAATAAAAACATCGAGAAAAAATTGAAAACAGAAGACTGTGAACTGATGTGTCAAACAACTTTTTCTCTTACGTCGAACGGCGAGAAGCTGCTTAGCATTGGCGTTAATCCAGTTTTAAATTTTTTGCCGTTAATTAAATTATCTCAGAAAAACTCTAATATACCTGTGTTTTTTGATGTGTGGACATTTGAAGAATTTTTAAACGTATTACCTACGATAATTTACAATTTGGAAAACAAATCTATAGAAACTAGTGAAACATATACTTTAACCAATTATCTTGTTAAATCACAAAGAAAAACTGTAAGTTTTAAGCTGAAACTCTGTGGTAAGGAATATGTAATTAATTTTAACTTGTCAATTCAATCACTTAAAATACTAGAAGATATCGGATGTGTAGCTAAGGATTTATTGTTAGAACTAAGCTGTAAAAGTTTCTTTAATTTGAAGATGTTTGCTAATGATTTAAGGACCGAATTAGCTAAATTTAGAGACATTTCCCTAATTAGATGTGCCTTTTTCGTAGCTAGAGAAAGATATAGTGATACTTTAAGCATGGTATGTGAATTTGTTACAAAATACCAACACGTACTTAATGATATTGTAAACTATCGCAAATTTTAAATGTATAAATTGTAATAAAGAAATTGTAAAAAATATATTCGTTTTATTGAATAATTTTTACAAGGATATGTGTCAACACTGTTTAAAAATAAAAAATCTGAGAACACTATCTACATCCTCCGGAAAACACATTAGAACCAGATGTTTCCGGCGACTAATTAACCGCTATCTACATCCTCCGGAAACTCTATAGGATGTTTCCAACAACTAATTAACCACTATCTACATCCTACAGAGTTTCCGGAGGATGTAGATAGTGGTTAACGGTTAATTTCACAAAAACTTGCGTCAGCTATGAGGTTTCATACACAGATCGTGAAAAAGTAACGAGGACTACTTTTTTTTTACGATCTAAAATATTTATCCAGCTCGCCAATACCTGTAAAAAATCCAATTCGTCTTCATAAGGCAGCTCATTTAGGTTAGGCTTATTTATTTACTTCTTTATGTACTTATCTATATAGTTATTTATTTACTTCTTTATGTACTTATCTAGTCAAACGTTCCTAATATTAGTTTCTATACTCTTTCAAGATTTCCTTGTGAAAATATTTAGTTTAAAGACGTGTTATAACGTCTAAAGTGATTGTAGAAATTGAAAATCAATTGTAATACTGCTTATATTTAAGCGACTTGTCATAAATTTGCTAATAACGAAAACTTTACGTTTAGCTTTGTGTTGAGTAGGTTGTTGAAATAAAAAAAAAACACATATTTTACAATGTTTATTTTAATAAAAGCATATATTTTACAACGTTTGTTTTATTATAAAGTATTGTAATACAAATTATTTTATATCTTTGCTAGTTATCCATGAGTTATGAGATTTATCAAAACCAAGCCATTTCACATACGACTTGGCGCCTTTCTTTCTGATTACTCTTTCAACTAAATAATAATCAGGGGTTGCAGTCTTTTGTAGCTCCTCTTCATAAAATCCACCACTGATTGGTTTGCCTTGCATGTCTTCTATTAAATAGGTGGTTGGATTAGTGCAGTGAACTTTAGTGATTTTAAACAGCTCCGTTGACCAACGCGGTGTATAACCTTTCTCAAATAATGTTTTAGCTTTACTTAGACGTACAACATCACCCACTTTAAATTTATTTTTGTTAAACACTTTCAGATTCGAGTAAACTTGTTTCAGGATAGCTTCTTCATTTTTCTTGTTAACATCTTGAGGTTTTACACCAGTTGTTCGATGAACAGTAGCGTTGTAAGTAGCAGTGACATCAGGTAGTGTATTAACCCACTTGTAGGAGCCAATCAAGTTGAAATTTTTATATATCTTCTCTTTTAAGGTACGTATGACTCTTTCCACTATTGCAGCCTTCTTCACGCTATAAGTGCTGTAGTGATTAATGTTGTATTTTTTCATTAAGGCGTTAAATTTAGCGTTATAGAACTCGCGACCAAGATCAGACTGGATGTTAGAGGGCGCTGTACTAGTAGATAAAATATCAGCCATAGCTTTAGTCACCTCTCCAGCAGTTTTAGATTTAAGAGGGCGAGTCCACACGTACTTTGAAAAACAATTAATAACCACTAAAATATACTTGTAACCAGAGTTGTCTTTGTAGTAGTCTGTAAATTCTGCTAAATCAATCTGCCACAAATCATTTAAACCTGTGATTATTGTACGTCTACGTTTAAAATTGATTCTTGCCGGTTTATATAACTCATCAATAATTTGTTTTTTGGTATCAGATGGTTCAACTGTTTTGCGTCTCATGGCGATGTTGGATTTAAAAGTATCCACTTATCATGTAAATCTTTTAGTTTGCTGTCTATCTCACCTAGCTTCTTTTTCAACTTGTTATTCTTTAACACATCAATATCTTTTAAAACTTGAGCAGCTATCGTCTTGTCTAAATTTTTCAATTTGTTTTCAAACTCGCTTTTAAGAGCAGCTAGTTCTGATTTATGTACAGCTTCAAGGGTTATAGCGACAAGACTCTGTGATACTTCATTTTTATTCTTCTTATACTCATCTGCCCACACATCGACAAATTTTCTATTCACACCATCAGCAGGCTCGATAGGATCACCTACGTTACATAATTTATGGTTTTGCATATCAAAATCACCACTTGTAGTTTTCGGAAATGTTTCTCTGTGCACAATTTTGTTTAAGAAGCTGGGAGTCTTTGCAGAACGTCCGAACTTATCGATAGACATTTTTACACTGAACTTATTTTATTTGATTCCAACTAAACTCCATTTTTGATATCCGTTTATCCACCATAACCCAAACTGCTGCCACTGCTTCCTGAACTAAATTTCTATTTATCCCTTCGATAGCACCATCGATATACTCCTTAGTCACAAACGTTTTTTTAAGTTTATTTTCAATCGTAATCACTGCTTGATTTAAATCGTCTTTAGTAGCAAACGTATTTTTCAAGTCAGCTTCAAGTTTTGAAACTGCTAGATCTATATAATCTTTTTGAAGTTTAGATATAGCGGTATCAGCCATAGCAGTAAACGTTTTATGGAGAGGAGACACTGTTTGATGTATGTACTCCTTGATATCCTCTTTAAGACTAATTAATGTTTCATCAATGTTAGTTTTAAGCGGAAACGAGCTGTAGGCTTCATGTTTAAGATCCATATAATTTTTCATTAATTGCTCTTGCAGCTTTTGTAGTGATTGATCAACACCAGTCTTAAGTGGAAATGAGTTATAGACTTCACGTTTAAAATCATCATAGTTTTTAAATTTATGTTCAAAGTCTTTTTTTAAAGCTTCCAACTCCGGCTTATGTACAGCGTCAAGCAGTATAGCAATTTGAAGTGCTACAGCATCTTTGCTCACCTTATAATCAGTTTTAGTTTTCTGATAGTCAACTTTAGTTTTCTGATAGTCGTCTATCCATACATCGACAAATTTTTTACTTACACCATCTGTAGGTTCAACAGGGTCACCCACGTTACACAGCTTATGGTTTTGCACATCAAAATCACCACTTGTAGTTTTCGGAAATGTTTCTCTGTGAATAATTCTGTTTAGATGTTTTAAATTCTTTGCAGAACGTCCGAATTTATCGATCGGCATTTTGAAAATGGTGAAAAACACACAAGTCTGTTTATATAACACCCACTTCCTTCAGTTCTTCAATAATAGACTGAATTTCGTTGTTGTGTGCGTTATTACCAGCTGCTTGAGAAGCTACTAACAGTCTAAGTCTATCAACCAACTCGTTTATATCATCCCAGTATACATACTCTTTCTGTTTTTTGGTATGTAGCATGTATGGCATACCACGGCCTAAAGTTACCGAGGAAGATCGCGCTCTAGCACCTTCTTGTTTTTCTAAAATTGGTTTTATTACATGTTGATATTTGGTAGAGGTGTTTCGTAGAACGTCTTCTTTAGGATTGTTCTCTTTTCTGTGAAGACTAGTAGTTGCCATTATGTCTGCGTAGTCACGTAAAGCTTCCCGATTGTTCAAAGCACTCATACCAGGTTTTCTCAAAAATATCAATTCCAACAGATGATTAGTACCGTAATATCTTCTGTCACCAACCACAATTTGAAAGGTTTCTCTATTTTTAAAATCTACGTTAGTAACAACAAATTTAATAGGTTTGTTTCCAAGCATCCAAGTGTTGGTAGCTTTATCATAAGTAACACCATATGTTTGATCACAGGAATGATTATCTGTAAAATATTTATCAACATAATATCTAACAACTATTGGATAGGAACTTAACATTCGTTCGTACACTGCTTTTGGTGTATTTGCAGCAGCATCTAATTTTCTATAAGCTTTAGTAGCCCATAATTCAGGTTCTGGTGCCTCCGCCTCCAATTCAAACGTTTCATCATCACTAAGGAATGGAATTTCCTCTTTTGCTGCTGTTGGTTTGACATCAACTTCAGTTTTAGTCGGTTTCTGTTCAGTTGTTTGAGTAGTAGCCAATAATGTAGCAGGTTTCTGTTGAGTAGTAGCTAATGATGTGGTAGTTTTAGTCGGCTGGTGTTGAACAGTAGCCAATGCTGTGTTTTTCGATATATCACTCAAAGGTTTTAAGATGGGTTTATATAAACGATGTAATGTTTCATCTGTCTCTGTTTTGCCAAGCTTCAAAGCTAAATATTTCTTTCGAATTATCTTTGATAGATCAGCTATTTTACGTTGTATATTTGGTGGTGCTACTATTTTACGGTGACGAGCAGCTTTAGATTTTTTCGACATGTTTACTCTATGTCGAACAACTTAATACTAGCGTTTTCCAGTCAACTGAGATATATAAAGTGATCAAACCCTTTGCGGTATCTTCCTTGTGTTAAATCAGAATCTTTAACGACAACCACCATATCATGTTTGTTTTGCCAGCATTCACCACAAAGGAGCTTGAACTTTTCAAAACTCATATCGGTAGTTACATGATCATCATACACATGTTTAAGATTAGTTTCATCTTGTTTAAATAAAACTATAATGTTAGCATTATCACGCACCAATTGCTTCGGAACTTTGCTATATGTCTGACATAAGTAGAAACTATCAATATTTTTATGTCTACCCATACAAAAATACGATTTTATTTTATCTTGCTTATCACAAGCTACATCATCAAATATAAAAATTGAATTACTCTTTGCATCTGCAGGATCTAATATCTCCTCGTTTTCACTATATGGATAGTATCCAACACCTTTCGTAGCATCCAACACCTCCTTCAACATACTGTATTTAGGTTGATATAAAGACTTTGAGTATACGTATACGTTTTGAAATTTTAAACCGTTGGGTTCAAACAACAAACTTAGCATAACATTTGTTTTACCACATCCACTTGGACCACATATCAAACATCTAACTGTGTTTGGTAAAAGAAGTCCATGTCTTTGCTGTTTAGGTGATGGAATGGTAACAACATCATCTATGTTTGTGACTGGTAGGGTAGCTTTTGCGTGTTTAACAATACGCATCGTTAACTAAACTAAAACTTTTACGAGTGCAATCATCTATATAAATACTTAGATTTATCATACCTCATTAGCAGTATAAATGTTGGTGTGCCAAGGTGAAGGTCTTGTTAACACTACCATCAACAAATTACCTGTTGAGCTGCATGTTCCTGGTTATCAATTTTGTGGCCCGGGTACTAAACTTAAAGAACGTTTAGCAAGAGGTGATCAAGGTATCAATCCTTTAGATCGTGCTTGTCGAGATCACGATATCGCATACTCTCAATCAAAACAGTTGAGTGATAGACATCGAGCTGACGAGGTGCTGGAGAACCGAGCTTGGGAGAGAGTAAAGTCGAAGGACGCAAGTTTTGGTGAAAAGTTAGCTGCTTGGGGTGTTACAAACACTATGAAAGTTAAAAGAAAGCTTGGTATGGGTTTAACCCCAAAGACGGCAACCAAACGTAAACGTAGCAGTAAAAAAGTAAAATGTGGCGGTAAAATACCATTTAAAAACATAATAAATTTAATGAAAGGTGCCATAGCTGTGGGTGCGGAAGTTCCATCTGTAAAAAATTTACTACATGTAGCGAGAAAAGTAATTAAAAATGCTGGCGGTCGTAAGAAAGTCAAGACACCCAGAGTTATTCCAGTACCGAAAAGTGGCGGTTTCCTTCCACTACTACCTTTAATTTTTGGTGGTCTATCAGCGCTGGGAGCTCTAGGTGGTGGTGCTGCGGGTATTGCTAAAGCCGTGAACGATGCTAAATCAGCCAAACAAAAATTGGAAGAAGCAAAACGTCATAACCAAACGATGGAGGCTATTGCTGTTGGTCACCGAGGTAGTGGCTTGTATATGAAGAAACAGCGAAGCGGTTTCGGTTTATATTTACATAAACCAAAAAACGTGTAAAGTGTTTACCAGCAAGACCTCTAACAAATATAGATCTTGTGAAATTTGCTGGTAAAATGAAAATTCCATATTTTAGAGGTGTATACATGCGAGATACTTTACCATCGAATGGATCACGCAAGAATGAATCATTTATCATGAATTTGCAAACCAACAAAGAGCCAGGTAGTCATTGGGTTGCAGTTAAGAAACGTGGTGACACGGCCGTGTACTTTGACTCATATGGAAACTTGAAGCCGCCAACTGAACTGTTGTATTATCTGAAAAACTGTACTATATTGTATAATCATGATGTATATCAAAAGTATAATACTTATAATTGTGGTCACTTATGTTTAAAATTTTTAAATAAAAGACTTAAACAGTAGTATCTGTGTTTCAGTCATGGCGCGTACGTTTGCTTTGAAGGGTTCTTCGTCCTCTTTATCGATGGAAATATTTCCACCGTTAGTATTAAAACCACACTTTGAGTATTCGCTCGCGCTTGCAAACTTTCATACATATAACACTATACCAAACATAGAACGTGGGTGTAATAAGTTTCATTATTTTTCTGCTGTGAGTGGTAGAAAGATTCGACAAGAAATAAGTATTCCAGATGGTTCATATGAAATCAGTGATATCGAGAAATACATTCAGAATGAGTTGTTACGACGTTATATTAAAGATAAACATCTGGATCCTGCAGTAGAACACAACATCGATGTGGTAAAACTGTTTTCGCTAAAAGCCAACAACAACACTTTGAAATGTGAGATTACATGTCAGTATGATATAGACTTTTCTACCGACGCTTCGATAGCACCAATATTGGGATTTTCTAAACAACGTCTTGCTACAGGTAAACTTTACGTTTCCAATTTACCCGTAGAAATTGTACGAGTAAAGACGATTCGTTTGGAATGCAACATAGTAGATGGTTCTTACCACGATGGAAAACCTACACATACAGTATATGAGTTTGCTCCTATGGTAGACCCTGGTTATGCGATTGATATAAAACCATATAGTAAGGTTTTTATGCCTCTTACCACACGTATCATTTCGCATATAAATGTAAACATTATCGATCAGAATTCAGTACCTGTGAACTTTCAAGGTGAGGAGATCATTGTGATATTGGAGTTGAAAGAGACACCAACATATTATGCTGATTATAAATAGTAGTAATCAAACCGCTCCAGCTTCAGTATCTTCGCTACCTGAGTCGAAAGCGGTTCTATCTTGGGAGAACATACAGTTTCTACAATCATTGGGTTACGATGTTAAGCAAACTACATATATTCGCAGACCCTGTGCACGACGAGTCAATCAGAGGGGAAGAAATACACACATACGCTCCTCAAACCAGATCGTTTGACCATAATGATACCTGTGAGTTTGCAATCAATCAACAAGATATTTTTTACGATTGGTCTTCATCTGTTCTACTGATAAATGGTAGTATCGAGACGAGTGGTACGATTGGAACTGTAGAAGTAACGTCTAATGCAGCAGCTCATTTGTTTTCCTCTATTGCGGTTGAAATGTGTAATCAGATTATTGAACATGTTAGAAATCCTGGTATAGTTACATCAATTAGAACACTTTTGGAAGCAAACAGTGATGAAGCAAGAGCTCTGATTCCAGCGGGATGGCATCCAACCGAAAACAATGTGATGTTAAAAAATGAACGTTTTTGCTACTGCATACCTCTTAGCTACTTGTGTAATATTTTCAAAGACTATAAAAGAGTGCTTTTCAGTAAATTGCTTCTACGTCTCACTAGAGCTCAGAATGATAGAAATTGCTTTATTTTGGTTGGTGCCGCAGATGCAGATAAAGCATTAAAGTTTAACATTGAGTATATGGCTCTGCAGGTGAAACATATCCACCCTAGTGAAGTTATACAGCAGCAATTATTAAAGTCGATTGCTCTAGATAAGAAAATCCTTATACCATATAGAAAATGGGAGATGTATGAATTACCAAATCTAAATAATTCAACGAAAGACTTGTGGTCTATTAAGACATCCTCAAACACTGAACGACCCAGATTTGTTATTGTGATATTCCAAACAGATCGATACAGTAACGTTAGAAAAGACATCAACGAGTTTGATCATGTGGGTATTCGAGATATAAGACTTCACTTAAATTCGAAACAAATCCCCACAGAGGGTATGAACCTGAACTTTAACCAAGCAAATTACGTCGAGGCATATAAAAACATGATTGAATTTCAACGTTCGTATGTTGGCAGAGAACCACAGCCTACCTTGGATTACAAGTCTTTCCTAAAATATCCCATGTTTGTATTTGATTGCTCCAAGTATAGCGACTCTATAAAACCTTCTACTGTGGATATCAAATTGGAAATGGAAAGTACTACCAACTTTCCCAATCACACAAAATGTTTTTGTGTAATTATACATGATTGCGTCATCGAGTATGCCCCACTCTCCAACATCGTACGCTATATAATGTAGCTGCAAGGATGTTGCAATCACTTTCACGATGAGGTTCGTGGTCGTTGATACTCAGGGTTTTTGTCTGCCTGAATTTACACCTAAAGAGTTTGTGATTTATAATGGTTTCCAAACAGTGCATTGTGTTTTTAAACCGCATACACCATTACGTTTACTGTCTGCAGACATAATCAAGCAAGTGAAGTTTCTACAAACACAACACCATTGCCTTGACTATAATTGTGGTGATATCAATTTAGAAGAATTACCAAACATAATAGCAAAACATATTATAGCCCAACGTGTTGACAGAATTTATGTTAAAGGTGAAAACAAGCAAAGGTTTTTGTTACATTTACTATCAACCTGTGGTTATCAAGTGGATGTTATCAACCTGGAAACCAGTGAACGCTGTCCAAAGTTAGTGCCTGATACTCCTTTGTGTATGGATCATACTTTAGGATATAATAGAAAATGTATCTGTAGCATAAATAACTGTATATCATTATTTACTTATATTGTAAGCTTAATGCCATAATAAAACAAACGTTGTAAAATATATCTGTTTTTTATTTTAATCTACTTTTAAATACATTTATTAATATTAATTTCCAACCACATTAGTCTTTCCAACATCCATCCGCTATCACCTTTCAGCAAACTCTAAAGCTTTTGTGTAAACCTCCTCAGTAAAATTCTTGATATATATTTTCAAAGTTAGTTGCCACTGTGATATTTTTATATTTTTAGTATTAAATGACTTCATTTCTTTTTTTTTTTTTATTTCGACTTTGGAGCACATACAAACCAAACAATTCTAGATTCATTTTAACTGTATCGTGTTTGGCTAAAGCAGCCTCCATCAAATGAAACAATTTCTGCTTCACACTTTCCATGGCAAGTCGTATATCACTACCATCCATACTAATACGATAGGTAGCCATTCTGTTTTTAAAAGCTTGAGTTAACATATAAACTTGTTCAACTTCCCACGGTTCACACACTTTAGATTTGTGAATTTCACTACGTAAAGCACTCTTTTTTCACTTGTAACGAGCACGATTCACTGTATCTCATCTTAACTATAGGTGCTTAACTAATGAATAAAACACAGACATCTTCAGTTATATATTTTTATTAACAAATATGTTTACGATAAATATCTTTAAGTACAGTGTAATATTTAAAACCAAAATACATGAGCATAAATATGGCAAGACACATAAGAAAACCAGTTGATATAAACATAGAAATATAATTTGAAGTGAACAGGTAAGAATCATTTAACACAAGAGTTCTCCAGTCAGCTGTCTCACCTCGGGTGCCATGATCAAACAAAAACATAAGTTTATAATGTACTATATCAGTTTTAATATTGGACATGTTGTATGTTGAAACTTCAATCGCTTCATCGTTGTGCAGATATGTTCTTGTTAGTCCAGACCATTTGGTGCAGTCATCGAAACAGATTCGCACTTCTTTCACATTTGGTGGTTTGTAGACGTAAAACACATTTTGACACAATGCTGTCAGGATGACGAAGCTTGCTTTAAGAGGTGGTGCCATTGATGAGGTTATTGATGTCGGTTAGCACTTGTTCTTGAGCGTAATGCAAACACTCTGACATGTAATACTTGAATGTTGGAGACATGTTGTTGAGTAGGGTTTTTATCACTCGGATGGTTTGCGCGGCACTCACATCTGAATTACCCAGCTCTGTTAATGTTTGAACGATGTCGCGAAGAAAACAGTCATATATCCAAGCAAACTGTGTTTCTCTTACATACTCAAATCTTTCCTTAATGATTTCCTCATGCTCCACCAGCTTTTCTACAGTGTCTTCATTTAGATACATAACCATATGTGTAAAACAATTATTAACACATAAAACTTTTTCACCTAGTATCGTTGCAGAAGAGATTCGACAGTAGCTCGTCTGAGTTACAGCATGAGTTTGTTCATTATCTTTAAACCACTTTGCAGAGAATGCATGTATGTTATCCATAAAATCGTAAAACTGCCACTCTTCCAATGCTAGATATTGATTTTCTTCATCTAGAGCCAAAGGGTTAACAAATTTCACAAGTATTGTGAACTCATTTCTTGCACTAACACCAGTTACTAATTTTACAGATCTTCTGATGTTGAAAGTTGTTTCCATTAGCATCCTAGTATCATCTTGATATTTGTTAAACAATAACTTTTTCCTATGATGTTCACGGAAATCAGGACCATCGTTTTCGTCACACATTGTTTCAGCACAACAATTCCAAGCAGCTTTCATAGCTAGAACTTTTAAACTAAACTTGCTATCGTAAACTCTGATGTTAAATAGGTTTTCCCCCCTCTACTTTAATTGGTTGTATTCTTCTGGTTGGTTGACTGTTAAAAATCTGAGAACACTATCTACATCCTTCGGAAAACACATTAGGACCAGATGTTTCCAACGATTAATTAACCGCTATCTACATCCTCCGGAAACTCTATAGGATGTTTCCATTCGATAATTAGGTGAAAGTCTCCAAATAAACCATACCATACCATACCATCTATACCTACTACACAAGAGAGTGTGTGTTGGTTTTAGGTGTAAGTATGTAGCGGTTGTAGGTGTTAGTTGAGATGTTGCTTCCAGCACATCTAGGGGGCCGGAATTCCGGCCCCCTAGATGTGACTCTAAGTGGACACCTTCGGTTGAAATATTAAGGGTATCGGTATTGATTGGTACATAGACTGTTTCTTTAGCTGACCGTTGTAATAGATAATCAACTCTTTTAGTTTTCTTATTTTCCAGCCAATGTCTGAATCTTTTCTCACCATTTTTACACAGCTTAGTCGCATTAAAATAACCAGTGTTCTTATCGATAATTAGGTGAAAGTCTCCAAATAAACCATACCATACCATACCATCTATACCTACTACACAAGAGAGAGTGTGTTGGTTTTAGGTGTTAACACAGCTTGTTCTGACTTACTTAAATATTATATTTCTTCTGTTCAACAAGACGATTATTTTGATGTGTCACACATGTATGTAGCTCTAAGAATAGCTATACCGGAAGTGTCTACCCGGAAGTAACATTTTTTATTGAATATGTTTTATAGAGTTTGCTTTGCTGAACAGCGTGCATGTGTTGGTTCCAGCGTACATCTCACGGATCTTCCGCGATAAGGGTTTAAAGTTTTTTTATCTCATTTTCTTGTAGAGCTTGTTACGAAACGATACATTTTTAAAGTCAGTTCATTTCTATCACTTTCCATTGAAAAGATACAAGGATTTAAAGTTTAGACCGGAAGTGGTCATTTTATTGTATATTCCAATTTGATTTGGCCTCCTTAACACCGTGCATGTGTTGGTTCCAGCGTACATCTCACGGATCTTCCGCGATAAGGGTTTAAAGTTTTTTATCTCATTTTCTTGTAGACCTTGTTACGAAACGATATATTTTTAAAGTCAGTTCATTTCTATCACTTGTCGTTGAAAAGATACAAGGATTTAAAGTTTAGACCGGAAGTGGCCATTTTATTGTATATTCCAATTTGATTTGGCCTCCTTAACACCGTGCATGTGTTGGTTCTCTCGTACATCTCACGGATCTTCCGCGATAAGGGTTTAAAGTTTTTTATCTCATTTTCTTGTAGACCTTGTTATGAAACATACATTTTTGAAGTTAGTTCATTTCTATCACTTGTCGTTGAAAAGATACAAGGATTTAAAGTTTAGACCGGAAGTGGCCATTTTATTGTATATTCCAATTTGATTTGGCCTCCTTAACACCGTGCATGTGTTGGTTCCAGCGTACATCTCACGGATCTTCCGAGTCTTCGACCAATACCATTATTCTCGCTTATCAACCTTCACTCTCATTTGTCGGCAATACCATTATTCTCGCTTATCAACCTCACTCTCATTTGTCGGCTAGGTTGGGGTGACGTATCTTTAAATAATGGAGTCTTCAACCATCTTTATCAACAAAAGGCACCATCTTTAAGAACGAAAGCCGCCATTCTTTATCAGCGAAAGCCGCCATTTTTATAATGTCAGGGATGTCAGCTTAAGGTATCACAGGCTTCCATCTTTCATTCCGCCATTTTCCGCCATTTTGGTTCCTCCGTTTTGGTTCCGCCTCTAATATTAAACATTATTTTGTAAATCATCCATTTGTCTAATAATAAACTTTAATTATGTTACATGTATTGTTTGTTTGTAGTCGTATATATATATACCAACCTAAAACAATAAATTAATAAGCGTCTGCTTAGCTCAACGGGTAGCATCGTTGCCTCCCATCTGAATGCCCCGGGTTCGAAACTCACCTGCTCCAAATGGTTTTTTTCAAAATATAATAATTTGAAGTAATAGGTTAGACACTTTGGAATGTTTGCATGTGACTGTCTGGCCCAAGTCGTGTGACGTCACAGTTTCCTAGACAGGTCAATGGCCTTAGGAATAACACGGCTAAATGTAAATGTGACTGTCTGGATGTGATTGTCTGGCACAAGTCGTGTGACGTCACAGTTTCCTAGACAGGTCAATGACCTTAGGAATAACACGGATGTGACTGTCTGGCCCAGGGCGTGGCTGGGCGCCGGCGCCGGGGCTTGGCGCCGGGGCGTGGCTAGGCGCCGGGGCCGGGGCAGGCGCCGGGGCAGGCGCCAGGGCAGGCGCCAGGGCAGGCGCCAGGGCAGGCGCCAGGGCAGGCGCCGGCGCCAGGGCGTGGCGCCAGGGCGTGGCGCCAGGGCGTGGCTAGGCGCCAGGGCGTGGCGCCGGCGCCGTGACGTCACTTCCTGTGACGTCACTGTCTGCTCAAAGTGCCGCATTACCTACTGGTTCCAATACCCACTTAGTAGTTTTAAGTGGACTTAAAAAATGTCACATTTTGTATGGATTCATTATTTCGCTAAACCCAAGAATTTAAAAATGGCGGTCAATCTGTTTGTATAGGTATCTAGAGCGATCATAATATCAAAACACCGTAAGTTCATAGTTTTACTTTTGCCCCAAACAATCGTGGTAACATTAAAATATAGCGGTTAAAAATCAATCGGATCGGTTTACTTCGAGATATTTTTTAAGTCTTTGAAACGAAATTGGTACGTTTGTTATTAGTTTGAAAAATTCACGTGCATAGAATGTTTTGTAACTAAATTTCAACCATAAGTACCTGTAACATCTCTTGTGATTCCTTGGAGAAGGTCGTCATTATTTATTGGTCAAAGGTCAAGATGAAATGTACTTTTAAGTAGACATGAAAAATGTCAAATTGGCAGCCTCTATTAATTTTTCCTAAGTTAAGTTAACTTTAAAACAGTAGCGGCTCTTGCGCAAGAAAAAAAAATGAAGGTCTCACTTCTTTTCTCCCCGAAAATATTTTATAAAAAAACCTACTTACTAAACTTAATAATTATCAACTACTTACCACGTTTTCCTCTAGTTAGTTATAGGCTATAGTAGGTAAAAAGTCCTTTTCATTTCATAATTACTAACTAACTATATAATTTTAAATGTGTTGTTTGATATAAAGACATGAAAATATGTGATCTTTGTCGTTTTATACTGCACGTATCTTTTCAATTTTAGTATATATATATATATATATATATATATATATATATATATATATATATATATATATATATATATATATATATATATATACTTTTTTAACTTGAATTTTAAGATTGAAGGAATTTTATAAAAATACGCTAGAATACCGTACTTGATAGACGCAAACTTATTATAAAATTTTGACTAAATAATTCAATATACTTTAAAATGTCTAACTGTGAGATGTTATTCACGAGGATCTAATCTATCGTAGTTATATTCCTTCTACTAACATTATATTTTAGACTATATTTAATTATCGTTGTTTCAATTAAGTAATATTTTTCTGTATACAAATCAATAATAACATTGCTTTAAGAAACATAATACGGTCCTGGCGATAAAATGAGCGATTACGCCTGTGATTCGAGAACAGCATAACTCTATGCTGAGTCCCACCCTGGTCCGTTAAGCTGGAGCGATGTGGGTAAGGTCAAATATTCTATTCTCGCAACATCAAAGGGCCGCCCTACAAGATTCAGTGCTGGGTCTTAGTATGCTATGCTACAAGCGTGGAATTTTAAATCGCACAACGGGATTGCTTATTCGGTCGTTTTCGACGGAGATAGTCGATCATTTCGTATTAAAGTTTCTCATTTAGGTTGAGCGCCGAAGAATACACACCGACGAAAGACTGTGTATACGGATGTATATAACGTAGGCAACCATTAACACACTATACTTCTTCTGATTCTGTATTAATGGCAGCCGACTCTGCGATCCTGGATATACTAATTTTGTTTGTGTAGAATGCAGGAGGTAAAAAAATAAAAATTTATTATATTATAGCATAGCAAAAATATTATTTTTCCCCGGCAGGCGGCAGTGCACGCGCACGGGCGCACTTATTGAGGAGCCGCTCCTGCTTTAAAATGACGGCAAATGTGTTAGTATCTAGAACCATTTTGTAATCATGATAATTTTAGAAAAAGCTAACGATTTCACTTTTTTGTGTGGCGAAACTTAAGCATTTCCAAATGGCGGCCAATCTATTTGTATTTTGAACGTATTTATAAATAAATACACTTGGAGAACCCAAATCACCACAAGACATTTAAAAAAACCTGACGATCGTTTCCCTAACCAAGTTAGCGTCATCAGAGGATGAGTAGTTCTAGATATTTTATATCTACAGCTTTGCTTACACTCTTACGCAGGTAGTCGATCCATAACGATAGAGGGTGGTTCAACAACACAAAAATTAACATATTTCGTTTGGTGGAAATACCCAAATTATTTTATTATCTATGGGACATGCTTCTGCCGGTCTTTCTTGTGAAGTGATCTATCAACCGACTTACCATAGGCGGCGGTGCGAAGTTCAGACACTTTTTATTATTAATATATTTAGCAATCTATATATACTTTCGAAAGCGCTTAGCCGTCCCAGTTGTCCAATATTTTTAATAAATTTTAGATTATCCTTATCTACGTGGTAACTATTATCCCAAATATGCCAGGCAACGGAAGTTCTATCTATAGTACCGTGCTGAATGTTTATTAAATATAATTTTAATAGATCTTTTCGTTTGTCCGACGTATTTAACATCACAATCTTTACAACTTATTTAATAAATTCTCGACATTTTAGCGTTACTATCCTTGTCTTTTGTGTTATCTAGCAAGTTTCTTAAAGCATTTTTTGTCGAAAATGTTAGTTGCAAATTGGCTTTATTTAAAATGCTATCTAGACCACTCGTAATTCGTGGTTTAAATGGTAAGCAAAGACAGTTTTTTCGGCTTTCTCTTTTCTAAGAGTCGTTGATTCCGCTAACATTTCCTTTGTTTTCTGTTTGTTAATTAATTTCTACACTAGACAAGCAGTGTATCCGTTATATTCGGTCACGTTCTTAATATATCCTAATTCTTTGGTATATCTATTTTTAGTTAAACAAAAATTAATCAACCTGTTTACTAAAAAATTCAGACTGACCATTATTTGTCCATACGTATGATGTGAGTCATTCGGAATGTAACTTAGAGTGGTGGTCTCCTTCCTATGGACATTGATTTCTAAAATCTCTTTATCTTTGATAACTAGTACATCTAGAAAGGGTATTTTATTATTAATTTCTAATTCGCGGGTACCTTTCATAAAATCAAATTTATTGTCTGATTGGCAATAATATCGTCTATTTTGCAAATCTTTGTGTTAAACACTGCGAAAATATCTTCCACACGACGAAATCTATACTCTAGTAAAGTACTCACTTTCAATTTTAAGATCTGTTTCAAATCTACTCATGAAAAAGTCTGCAATAAACAGCGATAGGAGGTTGCCCATTTTCGTGCCTTGGGTTTGTTACCAAACTCATTGTTGAATTGAAAAATATTTTGTTTAATACAAGGTGTTGTTAATTTTAAATATTCTTTGTGGGCCTTTTCATTTATGTTATTAATTTTTAACAAGTCTTCGAAATACGTTAACGTTTCATTTGTGCGAACGCTGGAAAACAATGAGGTTACCTCAAATGAAATCAAAACCTCGCCTCCATCAACTTAATTTTTAATTTTATTAATAAATTCAAGTGAATTTGTTACTGAAAAACTTGTTTGTTTGACAGAAAACCTTTAAACTCACTTGTCAACCACTTTGCTAATTATAATTATAATGTCAAGGAATGTATAGCCGAAACAATAGGTGTCATTGATTTTCCCGGTTTATGGATTTTTGGGAGACAATACTTTTTGGGGAGTTTTGGATTTGCAACTTGTAACTTTCTTCCCAAGTCTTTTGTTATAAGGTTGTGACAATTCTTTAGTCTCTTTTTAATATCCCAAATTAGAGTCTCGGTAGTTTAGTGGTAAGAACGCGTGCCACTGAACCGAACGGTACTGGGTTCTATTCCATGGTTCTGTTTTAACTTTTTAAATACATACTGTACAATTTACATAAACTGAGGTTGTGGCATTGTATTGGAGCAAGTTGAATGTATGCTAGTTCCGCCCTTCGGAGGGGGCGTAAAGCCGTCGGTCCCGTGTCCATGCAATGTTGGGCACGTTCAAGATCCCTAACCTCCTTACAGAAAGGTAGGGGTTTGGCAAAATTTCCAGGATAGTGGGGTGAAACTGCTCTCTGGCGTCGGTGATTGGCCATAGTCGCGGAAATAGACCGACGTTAAGGAAACAAAAAACACAACGCACAACATTATTGTCTTTATCCACTGAATTCCAAATCCATACCGCGAGAAAATCCCGATAACTAAATACTGATAACATCAAATAATCAATAAATTATCACAACGTGTGTTGTCAAAAATTGATTTTGACTCGACATTTTGTCCCACCTGTCAAATAGTTACATAACAACGTATGAAAAATCAAGTGTTCATGACTTTGGAAAAGTGAAGAAAAACCTTATTATTCTAAAGAAAACTCGTCCTAAATAAAACGGTGAGAAATATGTCTTATTCCTTATTAAATTTACGTTTCCATTTTTAAAGTAAATAATGCAAATTTTTCAAAAAATTATATCATATATGTATATCAGGGACCAATTTTTTTTCATCGTGATTTAAGTAATAAGCAGGTCTATGGAAAAATATGGTTGTCATTTAAAGAAACTAATGATCACGTCATCATTCAGGAATAGGTAATGTCATAAATGTAATTTTTACGTTATAAGTTGGCAATTGAAAACAAAATTAACTCCTCCGAGCATTTTTCTTGAAAACATTAAGAACGCATTTATAAATAATGTACCAAACTTTATCATCACACTGTATATAAACATATAAAATTGAAATTGACCCCGAATATGAGTTATGGGGGTCCTAGTTTGCCCTTAGTCAAAACATTTTTTTCAAAATTTAAAAATCACTTTTTCTAAAAAAAACATTATCTTTCTAAAAAAAATTATTAAAAAAACCAAAACAAGTTATTCTGATCAAATTTGATAACTATGTTGCCGTGGTAAAGACCTTACTATACACCAAAATTCAACTTTCTAGGCTTATAGAAAATTGAATTATTCAAATTTGAAGCATTTAATAAAAATTCGCGACCATAACGCACTTGCTGCGTCCCCAAATTTTCTTAGAAGATTCACCAATTGCGCAAGATACACGTATATGTATAAACTTAGTGACGTTAGAGTGGAAAATCTATTCAATTACCACAAGTATTTGAAAAAAGTAAGTAGTGTACTTAGTAGAAATTAATAATATTGTATGTAATATCTGTAATTAAAATCATAAAGCTTTAACGTCTGTCAATTAATAATAAGTAAACAAATTCAGACTGTTTTCATAGAGGCTGCTTTATAAAAGATCGATATAATCACGTTATTTTCAGCGTAGCTTTTACCTCGCATCGCTGGAAATTGCTTATGATTTTTTTCAAGTACTTACCTTTCACAAGGTTCCATTAAAAGCATGAAATTGTTACATGAGAAAGGATTTCATAATTAAAATTATCAAGTAGGAAATTGAGCACTGCTGTGTGCCATAATGTCATTGTTTTTATTCGCTGTAAGAGAATATTCTGAGCACATAATTTCGATTAAAACAAATGCTTGCAAACCGAAACGTTTTAAACAAGTAAATTATTTGCGTTTGAGTTCACACATACGGAATCCCCATGGAAATCTTTTGAGGCTCTCTGGACCATTTTAGCACCTCTGATAAATGAAAAGCTGTTCCAGATTGGACTGAATTTCAGTTGACCAAAATCATAGGGTTATTCTCGTTGTATCAGTTACCTCCATCGTGTCCTAGTTTTCCATAACTCTAATTGTATTTTCGTTCAGTTTTGACGTAAATGGTAAGTACTTCATATTTCGCTTAGCCCTTATTATTCATTAATTATTGCTGTAAAATTTGTTGAGAATTTTAGAAAGCAAGCCTACAGGTGGATTACAAAAGACTCAAGTAGGCAGTATATATTTACGTGGAATTTTAATTTAAATAGTATTCTATATGAATCGCTCTATAAGAATCGCTTATTGCTAAAACAACCTGTCATTTTTCGGCCATATTCAGTTGCCCTGTACATATTATTATACTGATCAATCTGCATAGTTCGGTGCTTAAAGAACCTACATGCGCTAAACGCTCATGGGAGAAATATATACAGGAAGTATCAGAGTAGTGCTAAAATAATTGAAGTCACTGACTTAGAGTTTTTCTGCATTACATGGCATGACTTTTCATCATACATGGTGTGCTATAAAATGTTCTGAAAAATAGACGTCGATATGAGAAAAACTATTTTCACATAGTTACAAATACTTTTATGCCTTGCCTTCCAAAGATTCACAGTTCAACGTAGACCTGATGGTTAAAGCAGCAACATATCGTATCAGTATTTTGTGCAGGTTGATGGCAGAAAGATAAAAGTTTGCCAATAAGCATTTTTAAACATACACACATTTTTAAGCATACACACTGGTGTTAGTGTTCAAAGAATGAAGCAGTGGCGGCTCGTGACTTTGGGAGTGGGTGAAGCAGAATCCGCGCGGCCCCAAAGAGGGGCCCAGGGAGACGAAGCCGCCCCCCCCCCGCGCCGCAGCGGAATTGTTTTTAATTTTCAAGTTCACGCGTTCTTCTGGCACTTCAGTATTTAAATGAAAAATCCATTTGTACAAAAATATAGACTTTTACTAGGAATAATGTCAAGGAATATTCGATGAGAGGACACTATACACGCACGCATACGGTAATATAATACGGCGCGTATTACCTATGAAAATCTGTTTATAGAGGGAAAAGCTACAAGCGTCTTTTTTTCAAATTTAAGGCCGTACTTTTTTTTACAATTTGAAATTTTATATCTAATATTTTATTATTTTGAAATTATTTTTTTAGAGGTGATAATAAACAAATCAATTCCACTTACCAAAAAGAAACAAGAAAATCCAGCTTTTCAAAGTCTGTAAATGTGACACATACCAGATTATTTAACGGCAACATAGTAAAAATAAAAATACGCCTCTGACGATCCGACTCAATCTAAATAAACGACGGACACTAAGCTTTGACGCAGGCTGAGAACTCTGCATCACTTTTGTGAATAATATATATTAACCTACCAGTGCGCGTGCCGTTCCCACGGCAACCGTCACATTCAAGCGTCCCGAAAACAGATGCAGAGTTTGTATACGAATGAATCTGGCTCAGTCAGTCTGCAGTTGCTTAACGCTCTGGAGTAGTCTGTGGTCTGCAATACGTACGCGCTGCGTTCTGGGGCATGTATACATTCAATTCGGTGATCAGGGACGGATTTGCAAATTATATCGTACCATAAATTACTATAAAAATAGTAATTTAGTATTCATGACTTAAAAACCAACACAGCTAACTTTAATGTATATCCAGAGAATATTGCAAGTAAAGCTCCAAATGAGTTAGCATCATTTTAAATGAATTTGCCAGACTAAATTAAAGAGCGGCGTCTCTTTTCGGATAGTTGCCCTAGCCAAAATAGAAATCACTGCATTGTCTGACTGTATGTGTCTTTGAGAGAAACAGGTCGAATTGAGAAGGTGCAGCAATTCTACTCTGTTAGAGGTCATTCATTCTTACCTTGTAAAAGGGATTTTAATGCAATTAAAAAAAGTTACGGAAGTGTGACCAAGTTTACTATTTACATACCTACACTGAAATTATTATAGAATCTAGTTCGCAGAACAAGTTTACAGTAAAAGAAGTTAAAAACGATGCAATTCCGGATTTTAAAAATTGGTGGGCAGCATACTACAAACAAAATTTGCACCTGTGGCAACAGAAAGGTCTCACAGAAATAAACAAATCACATTTTCCATTTTCATCATTTTGTGCATTTATGTTCAAAACCCGGTTTTGTTAAAGTCAGCGGATGTTTTGATGGCTGGTTTTGGCATACATTTTTGCAAGAATTGCAAGAGCTGGCAATGCAAGAATCCAGTGGCCTGAAAAAAGGCATTATAAGAAAACATGTCAATATGACTGCCGTGAATAGGATGACAACTATACATAATTTTATCCACCATCAACAGCAGCAAGACCAGGAAATGCAAAGAAAAGGCTTCCTCCTCCAAGGAGTAATAAAAACGATTTTTCACGTAGCACCAAAAATTTTAGATGTTTGGTAAAGTGTAAATTAAGGCAAGCTTACAAACTACATCAAGGAGGTTAAAAATTCAATTTTAGAAAACCGAAACATCGGTTTTAGAGGTCCTAATATGAGAGAATTTTTTAAAGTGTTATCGTCGATATCTTCCTATTATCAAAAAAATATTTGAATCTTGTGTTCTAGCTTCGTTTGAGAAAAAGCCACAACTCAGTTTTCTATGCAGTTAGAAATTTAAAATTTGGTATATCTAGGTACTGTAAGTCTCTTAAATAAAATTGTATTACAAATTTCATTTAAGTTACAGACGCTTTCCAGAAGAAAACCTAATTCATATTTAAAAAAGGAAACTATCTGCCAATTTATAAACGTGGCAGGTATTTTTCCTTATTAATCGCGTTTCTACCAAATATTAAAGTGAAACCAAACAAAATGTTACATGCACCGCACGGGAAGCGAACCAGGGCTGTCCGCGTGTCAGGCAAAAAAGTGGTATGCAGATAGCAACTTGCTAACCCAAGAGACAGCTAATTACAGGATTAATTGAATTGTGGCTTGAAATATATTCGGGTGTAAGACTCGATGCATTTTCGCAACAATTAGAACCGTAGACCGGCTTCGCTCTCATTAGAGCTCTTCAGTACGGCATACTAATTGTAGCAAAAATGCACCAAAAGTAATACGGCTATCGTATAGCCAGTCTTAAAATACTCAGTAAGTATACTACTTGGTTCCGCAACTAGGTGGCGGCACGTCCACCACTTACTGAGTATTTTAAGACTGGCTATACGATAGCCGTATTACTTTTGGTGCATTTTTGCTACAATTAGTATGCCGTACTGAAGAGCTCTAATGAGAGCGAAACCGGTCTACGGTTCTAATTGTTGTGAAAATGCATCGAGTCTTACATACTTTGTCCCTATATTGGGGTAGAAATGGACCAGGACTGACAATTTTCTAAATTGATAGTTAGCTGTATCCAGTCTCTATTTTTTAACACTTTATGTTATTTGGAGCTGGCGTGACAGCATACTACTTGGTTCGGCAACTAGGTGGCGGCACGTCCACCAATTACTGAGTATTTTAAGACTGGCTATACGATAGCCGTATTACTTTTGGTGCATTTTTGCTACAATTAGTATGCCGTACTGAAGAGCTCTAATGAGAGCGAAACCGGTCTACGGTTTTAATTGTTGCCAAAATGCATCGAATCTTACATACTTTGTCCCTATATTGGGGTAGAAATGGACCAGGGCTGACTATTTTCTAAATTGTTAGTTAGCTGTATCCAGTCTCTATTTTTTAACACTTTGTGTTCTTTGGAGCTGGCGTGACAGAATACTACTTGGTTTCGCAACTAGGTGGCGGCACGTCCACCACTTACTGAGTATTTTAAGACTGGCTATACGATAGCCGTATTACTTTTGGTGCATTTTTGCTACAATTAGTATGCCGTACTGAAGAGCTCTAATGAGAGCGAAACCGGTTTACGGTTCTAATTGTTGCGAAAATGCATCGAGACTTACATACTTTGTCCCTATATTGGGGTAGAAATGGGCCAGGGCTGAGAATTTTCTAAATTGTTAGTTAGCTGTATCCAGTCTCTATTTTTTAACACTTTGTGTTATTTGGAGCTGGCGTGACAGCATACTATTTGGTTCCGCAACTAGGTGGCGGCACGTCCACCACTTACTGAGTTTTTTAAGACTGGCTATACGATAGCCGTATTACTTTTGGTGCATTTTTGCTACAATTAGTATGCCGTACTGAAGAGCTCTAATGAGAGCGAAACCGGTCTACGGTTCTAATTGTTGCGAAAATGCATCGAGTCTTACATACTTTGTCCCTATATTGGGGTAGCAATGGGCCAGGGCTGACAATTTTCTAAATTGTTAGTTAGCTCTATCCAGTCTCTATTTTTTAACACTTTGTGTTATTGGAGCTGGCGTGACAGCATACTACTTGGTTCCGCAACTAGGTGGCGGCACGTCCACCACTTACTGAGTATATTCGAGTGGTTTGATCTAAGATCTTATTTTTAAGCTTAACGATAAAAGAATAAACTGTTTTAAAAGGAATTTTATAGAGATCTGAGCCCATTTTATTTACAATATTTTTCCAGTCTTTTGTATCTTCTCATATTCTTATAATATAACACAGTTTAATTTGGGCAGTTCACCAAGTTATAAATAAAATGTATTTTAAACATTTGTTGAATCTCCAACTTAAAAAACAATCACTTGGTAATTTTTTTATTTCATGTCATCTGCCATCCTAACGTAGCAATTGTTGCGAGAGTACATTCAGCACCGGGTTCAGAAAACAGCTAATAGGAAGGCGGTGCCTTCAAATCTTTGTTTCACTTCCATGATCAAATTGATGTAATCGCGATGTTAATTTTATTTCAGCGAAGACACCTTACAAATAAATTATCAGAAGAAGGATAACCAGTGGGAGAAAAAACAGGACATAATATTGTAAATGCCAATTGCCGTGATTTTAAGGTCTGCATTCATATTGGCTGTTTTTAGTTCCATAACAGAACCCGGGGCTGGATATACTTTCGCGTACTGTAATTTGTTGACAAACGATTTATGGTTTCGTATTTTTGTGGCCGAGATTTCTTGATCGCTAGTTCAGGTAGTATGTTTAAGGGTGTTATTTGTATTGTTTGGTTATCGTTGAATCTTCGCATTGCAGCTAACTGCTGCGTCTTTGTCAGGCATTGGACTTCAACAACTAGTCGTTTCAGTTCATGTCTTTTAGATTCTATTGGTAATTTTGTAACTTTGTAATTTGGAAAAAAGCTCTAAATTTTGTGAACCAAAGCAGTAAGTATACTACTTGGTTCCGCAACTAGGTGGCGGCACGTCCACCACTTACTGAGTATTTTAAGACTGGCTATACGATAGCCGTATTACTTTTGGTGCATTTTTGCTACAATTAGTATGCCGTACTGAAGAGCTCTAATGAGAGCGAAACCGGTCTACGGTTCTAATTGTTGTGAAAATGCATCGAGTCTTACATACTTTGTCCCTATATTGGGGTAGAAATGGACCAGGACTGACAATTTTCTAAATTGATAGTTAGCTGTATCCAGTCTCTATTTTTTAACACTTTATGTTATTTGGAGCTGGCGTGACAGCATACTACTTGGTTCGGCAACTAGGTGGCGGCACGTCCACCAATTACTGAGTATTTTAAGACTGGCTATACGATAGCCGTATTACTTTTGGTGCATTTTTGCTACAATTAGTATGCCGTACTCAAGAGCTCTAATGAGAGCGAAACCGGTCTACGGTTTTAATTGTTGCCAAAATGCATCGAATCTTACATACTTTGTCCCTATATTGGGGTAGAAATGGACCAGGGCTGACTATTTTCTAAATTGTTAGTTAGCTGTATCCAGTCTCTATTTTTTAACACTTTGTGTTCTTTGGAGCTGGCGTGACAGAATACTACTTGGTTTCGCAACTAGGTGGCGGCACGTCCACCACTTACTGAGTATTTTAAGACTGGCTATACGATAGCCGTATTACTTTTGGTGCATTTTTGCTACAATTAGTATGCCGTACTGAAGAGCTCTAATGAGAGCGAAACCGGTTTACGGTTCTAATTGTTGCGAAAATGCATCGAGACTTACATACTTTGTCCCTATATTGGGGTAGAAATGGGCCAGGGCTGAGAATTTTCTAAATTGTTAGTTAGCTGTATCCAGTCTCTATTTTTTAACACTTTGTGTTATTTGGAGCTGGCGTGACAGCATACTATTTGGTTCCGCAACTAGGTGGCGGCACGTCCACCACTTACTGAGTTTTTTAAGACTGGCTATACGATAGCCGTATTACTTTTGGTGCATTTTTGCTACAATTAGTATGCCGTACTGAAGAGCTCTAATGAGAGCGAAACCGGTCTACGGTTCTAATTGTTGCGAAAATGCATCGAGTCTTACATACTTTGTCCCTATATTGGGGTAGCAATGGGCCAGGGCTGACAATTTTCTAAATTGTTAGTTAGCTCTATCCAGTCTCTATTTTTTAACACTTTGTGTTATTGGAGCTGGCGTGACAGCATACTACTTGGTTCCGCAACTAGGTGGCGGCACGTCCACCACTTACTGAGTATATTCGAGTGGTTTGATCTAAGATCTTATTTTTAAGCTTAACGATAAAAGAATAAACTGTTTTAAAAGGAATTTTATAGAGATCTGAGCCCATTTTATTTACAATATTTTTCCAGTCTTTTGTATCTTCTCATATTCTTATAATATAACACAGTTTAATTTGGGCAGTTCACCAAGTTATAAATAAAATGTATTTTAAACATTTGTTGAATCTCCAACTTAAAAAACAATCACTTGGTAATTTTTTTATTTCATGTCATCTGCCATCCTAACGTAGCAATTGTTGCGAGAGTACATTCAGCACCGGGTTCAGAAAACAGCTAATAGGAAGGCGGTGCCTTCAAATCTTTGTTTCACTTCCATGATCAAATTGATGTAATCGCGATGTTAATTTTATTTCAGCGAAGACACCTTACAAATAAATTATCAGAAGAAGGATAACCAGTGGGAGAAAAAACAGGACATAATATTGTAAATGCCAATTGCCGTGATTTTAAGGTCTGCATTCATATTGGCTGTTTTTAGTTCCATAACAGAACCCGGGGCTGGATATACTTTCGCGTACTGTAATTTGTTGACAAACGATTTATGGTTTCGTATTTTTGTGGCCGAGATTTCTTGATCGCTAGTTCAGGTAGTATGTTTAAGGGTGTTATTTGTATTGTTTGGTTATCGTTGAATCTTCGCATTGCAGCTAACTGCTGCGTCTTTGTCAGGCATTGGACTTCAACAACTAGTCGTTTCAGTTCATGTCTTTTAGATTCTATTGGTAATTTTGTAACTTTGTAATTTGGAAAAAAGCTCTAAATTTTGTGAACCAAATTACTTAAAATTCACAACAGAGGTTTACTTACAGTATATCTAGCTAATGTAAAGACTCATTCTAGTTGCTCTAATACTTTTAAAAATATAGCGCATTCAAAAATGTTGTTGCATATTTTTCGGGAAAAAAATATCCATTATAGCTGATTTACGAACTCGTCCGCGGTCTAAGCAGAATGAAGATGTGTGCCAAGTTTTGCTCAAATCAGTTGGGTATCTTTTGAGTTATCGCTAGGATACACACACACACACACAAATATATATATATATATATATATATATATATATATATATATATATATATATATATATATATATATATATATATATATATATATATATATATAATTTATTACTGTCTAGAAGTAAGGTTATGCCAAATGTAGATTTTAATAGTAGGATGTGAAATAACAAGATTCAAACTTACCGGGCTTTCAAAGATGCATAGCTGTCAAAAATTAATTATTTCAAGAGAGAATGCCTTGACAAGAGAGGAAATGAGATTCCAGATGAAATTGGACAAGATTTCCGCTTTTCGGTTGTTGATTTTTGGTTGTTAATGAATTAAGACGCGATAAGCAGCGTCATATTTTACTTCGCAAAGAATTTAAACATTTTAAAGTATATTTTGCGTAACGAAAATCCATTGTGTCCCTGGAAGCAACATAATGTATTAAATGAATGTTTGCCGTAAGAAATACACCAGAAACAGTTATATATATATATATATATATATATATATATATATATATATATATATATATATATATATATATATATATATATATATATATATATATAAAGAATAGCCACGTCCAGACTTACCTACCAAAACTAGCCAGGAATCAAGGTTTGAAATCCATTTTATTTTGTTTAAATCACACCAAGGGGGCAGAAACCTCAAATAAAGCAAGTCAATTCTGTCAAACATCTATCAATATGAAGTATTGGTGGAAAATTAGAGCTCCTAAATAAATAAACAGAAATCCTATTTGCGTTCTCACAATAGTTAAAACTTAGGAACCTAGAGAGCGTGAAGTCCGCAGTGCAAAATTCGAAAAGCCATTTTAAATATTGTTTATAAACTTTAATACCAATCAAAATTCTGTTCGTAATTTTAGTAATCTACTTTGTTAATAAAATTTAAGATTTTTCATAGAGGATCCGCTTTAAGTTTGAATTTAAAATTCTATGAAATAAAATTTGTTATAAAATTGAAGAGGTAGTTCTTTGCGCAAATAATACAAACATAAATTAAGATTAATTGCATATTAGCAGGCTATTTTTCCCCTAATTAACAGAAACCACCACTGAAAAGAGAGAGAGAGCCAGGGCAGAAGTAAGTAAATTAAAAAGGTAAATTGATTTCAGTAAATTATCACAATTACTGCATTTGACTGAGGAATAAGGGGAATATGCAACCAGTATTACACCAAAGTCAAAATTTTTAACTACAGGTATGGATTCAAATAATTAAAACACCACAGTCATAAACATTTATTAAACAAACACAAATACATTAATAAAATCTACAGGGTCATACATAAACATTGTGTGTAAACTGTCAATATAAAAGCACATATATATATATATATATATATATATATATATATATATATATATATATATATATATATATATATATATATATATATATATATATATATACATAGACATATAAAAAGTCAAATGGACCTTGAATATGGGTTCTAAAGGCCCTAATTCGCGCTCATTAAAAAATCCGAAAGTCTCACCATCGTTACCTTTCTATTACTGAATTTTCTGAATGACAATTCACTAAAAAGATTAATTGATTCTTAACAATGAATACATTTCAATATCAGTAAAAGTCTCAGACGTAATTATAAACATACATTTTCACAAGAAGAATGGTACTAACAATACTATCGTCTAGACTTTTGTATAAAACATTAAAAATTGTAACTTATATCGACATGAACGTCATCGTTTCCTTATGAAAGTGAAAATAAATTCTAACGAAAGCATGAATCTTAATTAAATTACGTCTATTGTCAGAAAAGTACGTGCTAAATTAAGTTTATCGTAGTAGAAGAATACAAGCGGACATATCTTAATGCTTTCAAAATGCAATACCTAATTATCTATTAGCACCAACAAACAAACTACAATAAACGGAAACATAAACTACCATCTCTTTAACCATGGTGAATACGATATACTGACTAACAATAATTCCAAGATGCCTTAAATTTATGAGCTTCATAATCTAATACACCTTTAAGGACAAATGTTACTCACGACAAAAGTCTACTTCAGGTAACTAAGGTTATTTAAATAAAAAGCCTGTTTAGTAAAATAATGTTTCACAATAGCTAGAAATGCTTCAAAACAATTAATCTTAATAATTTCTGCACCTTATAAAATATATATGCAGTAGTATTTTTCCTAATTTATTATTATTCCAAGCTATTTATCACTGTTTTTAGTCACCGCTGTTATATACAGTGTGTCCGAAATTTCAGTTTATACATTAGAGCTTCGGATATTTTAAGATATATAAAGTAAGCTAGAAATAAAGTTTTGTAAAATTCGAAATTCATTAAAAATTGGCTGCATGAATTTGCAATGGTTAAACGAGCTCGGAAAAAAATCCAATTCCATGCCTTTAAAACTAAAATATTGCATGACTTACAATAAGCTGCAATTTTAAAATAAACCAATTAGTTTTTTAGATATTTGCTTTCAAATATTAAAAAAGTCTGGTCGTAGCAAGTGCGTTATGGTAATGAATTTCCATAGAAATGATCTGGCACCAAATATCTTTTTATAACCTTTTTTTATTGTAACATAGAAATCTAAATTTTGGTGCATAGTTTAAGTTTTATATCGTAAACATACCTACCAAATTTGGTTACCATAGCTTATTTACTTTTTGAGATAAAATTTTTTTTTGAAAGAAAACCTGGTCTGATTTTCCTGGATGACGAACGTATCCAAGTCACTTATGAAGCGAAGGTACAGGCCAAATTTTATAAAAATCGGCCAATTAGTTATTGGTGTGATACACACAGACACCCGCGCGCGCACACAGCCATGCACACACGCACACACAGAGAGTTTTATATATATATATATATATATATATATATATATATATATATATATATATATATATATATATATATATATATATATCAAAAATTTCCTATAAATATATGTACGAGACCCTGTTGTTTCCGAGATACAGTGTGTTGAAAGTTTGAAAAAAAAATTGATCATTTTTCATATTTTGTGATAAAATTGAGATAGACAAACCAAATTTGTTAAACGACATTCATTTATAGGTTGCCATATTAGATGAGAATTTCAAGCCTCTCAAGCTACCAATGGCGGAGTTATATGTGTTCTTTATAATTCAGTTGCATAACAAATGTTAGTACGGCCCTGCAGAAATCTTTTGTTAGAAAATTTAAATAGAGCATATAATTTTCTACAAAAGTATGTGTTGACTTATTTCCATATTTGTCTTGGTTTGTCAGTAAAAAGGGGTTAGAAACAACACACTCACACACATACACATGAGCACCTATATGCACACACACCTGAGCTGGGTTATTCAATTTTCTTCAACTTGTCTTGGGTGAGGCCCTCTTTCATCTTTCCTATTTGCCCAGACATCTATTTTCTCTAACTATCGTCCGACTCTTGTTACTTCCGGCACCGATGCTATTAGGGTATCCGAGGGCTAGGTGTCTTTTCAACTTTGATGCTATACACATATGGCAACAAAAAAGAGATGGATAGTGAAACGCAGAAGGAAAATTATCTCCGGGCGGGTCCGGTAAACCAGGAATCCCACACTGTGGGGCCTTGAACGGGGCTGCCGTAATCTGTCCCATGGAATACGGAGGGGGCAACTCTGCGAGTCAGCTAGATAGAGCGGGAAGAGGTAAGATTGACAAGCAAACAGGGAGTCTTAGCACGGCAGAAGCAAGCAAGCAAGGAGCGATGGTCATCGATGACCCGTTCAGGACCAGTTCACCACCAAGATCAAGACAAGGGTCAGAGAGCTCGGTTGGCGATATCATGCCTGGTGGAATATTTCCGGCGGCAAAGGTCGAAACTGAGCCGAGGGGGAATATATAGGAACGTACTGCGTTTCGTAGATCTGACTCAACAGGTTCAGTTACCGCTTTTACAAAAGGACGAGAACAAACTTCCCATGACGAAGAGCTCAGCGAATATAGAAAAATATTGGCTAAGTAAACAAAAGAGACGACGGAGCTGGTGAAACTGATACAAAGCAATGTAAATACAAAAGGTGAAATAAAACAACGTATAAGAGAAATGAGTTACCAGGTTGAAGTTCTCAATCGAAGATTTGTGGAATATGGCGAACTGCTGATACAGCCAAAAATTAAACAAACTGCAAAAAGAAACAAATATACGTGATATGCAGTAAACTATATACACTAAAGAGACAAAATCAATCGGTTTTCAAGCTGACATGGAGGCGATATGTGAAGAAGAAAGGCGGAGAAGGCTAGAGGATAATATACAGATAAGTAGGATGCTGGACCAAGAAACATATTTTGAAGGTTTGCTTAAGGTAATAGATAGGTTTTGGGCAGAAGAAACATATAAAGTTACTAAAGAAGAGGCTGGTAGTATATTGAATCCCAGATTAGGAAAAGATTTAGTTGTGATACTGGAACCGAATATGGAAACCAACGATAAATCACTTCAAGATGTTGTGTTGCTGTATCCGGAAATCAAACTACTAATAGAAGAAGGACTGGTCGAAGGTCAAGTGCAATATATCCAAAATAATACGGAGACGATATCGAGTAAGGAAGAAAGAGGAAAGAAATCAAACACCCTATATGTACTTTCTTACAGAACAGACAAAAATGGGATCAACGCTGTACCCACACTGTATAACATAATAAATAGTTTAGAAACCAAAATGAAGACATTAAAATCTGAAAAAATAAAAGTTGTGGCAATAGGGAATCATAATTATGACTACCAAAGGAAATGTATAGAATCAATGTTCCGAAAGGCGGGTTGTGAGGTTACAGTTATAAAACCCAGAAGAGAAAAACTAGAAAAGCTCAGGATAGATGGTAAAAAAGGATAACGAAACTAAAGGCCCCTGTAACTGATAAGATTATTGTTAAGTCAGAGGGTAACACTTATGCAGACGTACTGAAATAGATAAAGAGCAATATAGATGTATCCGAGGTTGGGGACAGTATTAGGTCAATGAGGAAAACAGCAAGAGGTGACCTACTGCTGGAGGTGACAGGTGCTAAAGAAAAGGATAAAGCAATGAAAGAGATAATTAAAAGCAAAACAAAGGGCACTGAAGTAATTATAAAAACCAGCGACGCAACTTTGCATATAACAGATACTGATGCCAATATTAATGAGGAATAATTGAAGAAAGAGATTAGGAAGAACTGCAAAAATTCGACTGAAGAGCAAGTGGCAATAGTATCTTTGAGACAAAATCGGAGCGGAAACCAAACCGCCACAGTAAAACTTAGAAAATAATAATAATAATAAATAAATAAATAATATATATATATATATATATATATATATATATATATATATATATATATATATATATATATATATATATATATATATATATATATATATATATATATATATATGTGTGTGTGTGTGTGTGTGTATCTGTGTATATATGTGTATATGTACACATGTGTTTATAAATTGTTCACAAATAGCCTAACCTATAAATTAACTCCACTTACAGATCAACATATCATACTCCTCTCTCTTCTATAATATGTGGTATTATCTATCTTGTAATCTCTAACCACTATGCTATTTAAGTCCGACATATCTTAACATTTTACCTGTGGCCTGTGGCTAATGGAACTTGTTTTCCAAAGCCATCCCCTACACACACACACAATACTTAGAAAAGACTTACTTACGGAGCGGGTGAAAAAAGGCAGGATAAAGATTGGGTGGGTATACTGTCGCTTAAGATATAGGATCAACGTCTTAAGATGTTATAAATGCCTGGAGTTCGGACACAGAAGGTTAAAGCGCACCGGTCCGGATAAAAGTCACATATGTATAAAATGTGGAGGAGAAGAACATAAAGTGAAAGAATGTGAGCAGGAAAATGTATACTGTACAACGTGCAAGAATAAAGGACATCGCGCGGATTCTACCAAATGCCCTCATTTCAGACAACTTATCAAAGATAAGGTAAATATTGGTAAAAGAAAAGAAGAGGGTAACAGAAAGGCTCAAGTATGAGAATACTGCAAACTTAGGGCGATCGCGAGCTGCACACGACATGTGAAAAACAAGTTTACCTGATTATTATAAGTGAGCCTAACATCAATCGTGTGAAAAGCCAAAGTAGATAGTAAAGTGGATGTCGCGATACAAATTTTAAATAAAAATATGGAGATTGCAAATGTGAAAAAGGGTGCTGTACTGCTGTTATATTTCACCAAATATTCCTCTTATAGCCTTTAAGGACTATATCGGCGGTACCATGATACAAATTAGGAACAGTAAAGAAGAAGCAATCTTCGCAGGTGACGTTAATGCAAAGTTGGTTCTATGGGGATCTCCGTTTACAGATAATAGAGGTGATTATGTAGCTGAGTGGGCAGCGGAGCTAGATCTAGTTATAGTATAACAATATAGGTGCAACCCCGATGTTTGAACGAGGGACCAGCCGATCATTTATAGACGTTACTGGAAGTACTACCAACATCGCAAAGAATATCAAAGGATGGGAAGTGTTTACCGGGGAGTACTTGACATATCATTACCATATCATGTTCGAGGTGGACTGGTCGAAGACGGTTGGAAATAGGCAACAGTGTATCCGAAGACTCTTTGATAGTGAAAAGTTTGCAGAAATCGTCCAAAGAAAGGCAAGAGATATGTAAGTCCAGAGCCTAGAAGGTCTGTTGGCGGTGTTGGAAGAAGCAAAAAAAGAAAATACCACCATCCTACGTGCAGGACAAAGAAAAAGACCATACTGGTGGACACTAGAAATCTAACATCAACGCAAGGTAAACCTGCAACTAAGAAGAACCATTACAAGAGCAAATTCCAGAAATACCATCACCAACGAAGAAACAACAGACCTTCAGAACCAGTACAAAATATTATGTAAAGAATTAAATAAATGTATTGCGTGATCTAAAAGGGAGCACCGGAAGTGATTATGTGATGAATTAAGGAGTGATGTGTGGGGAGCCGGCTATAAAATAACCGTCAAGCACCCTGGATGTCAAAGGCTGCCTTACAAGCTCTCCCTGGAAAGGAAGCTGGAAAGCTAGAACAGCTTTTCGCTAGAAAGGACGATGTATGGACCAGGGGAGAAGTGGTTCAAGATGGTATCCCACCTTTTTCTATGGACGAACGCCTCACAGCTGTTTATCAAATCAAACCAAGAAAAGCCCCAGGACCAGATCTTGTACCGCCGGAAGCAGTAATAATAGCAGTGAAGACTCTCCCTCAATGTATTAAATAATCTAATGAAAGAACAAAGGTTTCCTGAAGAATGGAAGGTAGCTATAGTGTCCTTGCTATGGAAGGGTGGTGTGACTGATTCCCAGTCGGGCTTTAGGCCTCTCTATATGCTCAGTACAGTCGGGACGTTATTCGAATGGCTAATCAAGGACAGGCCTGTGAAATAGATTGAACAGTAAGGACTGTCAGACCGCCAGTTTGAATGTAGAAAAGGCCGCTCTACAATACAAGCTATCACTAAAGTAGTAGATACCGCAAAATATACCAAAAACAAATGTTTCGCAGTGGTAACGATGGACGTAAAGAATGCCTTTAACTCGGCTACCTGGAGCAAAATGGTAGAAGAGCTATACAACAGAGGAATCTCGCAATACTTGATAAACGTTGTGGAGAGTTATTTTTCTCGACGACTCATCAGATTGTCGAAGTGTAAGGAAATAGAAGTTACTGCAGGTGTCCCGCAGCGATCGGTGTTGGACCCTCTCCTCTGGAACATCTTATACGATCAAGTGTTAAGACTACCTTTAATTGAAGGGGCAGTCAGTGTAGCATATCCTGATGACCTGGAAATTCTGGTTGAAGCATTCGATCAACGCGAACTCAAATTTAAAGTTAACGAATCATTAGCGAGGATTATCAGATGGATGGATAGAAATGATTTAGTACTGGCCCCACACAAAACTGAGGCAGTTATTTTGAAAGGCCCCACAAATGTAACCAAGCTAAGTTTGAGATTTTAGGAGCTAAATTGAAATTCAGTAAACACATAAAGTGCTGCGTTAATAAAGCCCAAAAAAGGATGGCTGAGTTGACGAGGATACTACCGAACATATGAGGGCCTAACAGTTCTAAAAGGGTACTCCTGTGTGGAGTGGTCCAGTCCATACTTTTGTATGGTGCACCGGTATGGTATCAAGCCATCGACATAAAGAGATACCGGGATATGCTTTTGGATACACAAAGGAAGACCCTGTTAAGAATTGCCAGTGGGTACAGAACTGTGCCCACTGCAGCCATACACGTTGTCACGGGAATACAACCAATTACGCTCCCTGTCGAGGAGAGACGGCGACTATATTATACAGACGATGCCTGCACAGTAGCAGTAAAGAACAGTCAAAGAGAAATAACTCTAAACTACTGGCAAGAGATATGGTAAGGACATGTAGGTACTGTAGAATGGACAAAGTCACTTATTCCGGACATCCTTTTCTGGGTGAGATGTGGTCATCGAAAGCTAGACTTTTTTTATCACTCAGTTTCTGACGGGCCACGGCAGCTTCGGGCAGTATACAAAGATAATGAGAATAACAGAAGACGACTTATGACTGTACTGTGGTGCCACCGATACGACAGAGCACACAGTCCTACTGTGCGATAGAGTGATCCAGTGGAGACATGAGTTGGAAACGGAACTGGGTTCGAGAATTAATAGAGAAAACATTGTCCAGATAATGTTAAGTAGTGAGGGCGGATGGAGTAGTGTCTGCTGTCTTGTCAGAAAAATACTGCAGAGGAAAAAAGCTGAAGAATACCAAAGACTGCAGCAAGTCGGGAGCCAAGCATAGCTAAATCCGAGCGGCTTAACAAAAGAACAGGGAGAGCAACTGCCGAACTCCTAATCCTCAAATAATGAGGGAAGGGAGATGTAGGAAAACAAAAAAGATCAGAAGAAAAGACGGCCCTTCACCATGATGTTATGTTAGAGATGACAGTTCCGTGGTGATACGGGAGGTTCATGGGGGCCACTTGTTCCGATTAGCCTGGGGGTCGGCAACGCTCCACTTAAAAAAAAACCGTGTAATCCCCGAATTTAAGTATCATACCCGTGCTCTAACAAACTCGGCTATGGAGTACATGACAGGTTTTTTATAATGCATAGGTTATAAGCTCGTTTGTAAATTTATGTTGTAGCATAGCAAATAATTTCTATTTCAAATGGATTTTTTGCAAATATTGTACCAATGATAATAATCATATTTACCATGCATCATGCCCAGAACATGTGTTAAAATTTTAGTTTTGACGTTTTAAATCGTCACTTTAACATTTTCAGAAGAAACACTATAAAATTTTCAAAGTATTTTTTCGTGCTTCTTGACATTTTCGAGGGAAGAAAAGATAGTTTTTGTCTGTAATATTCAATAGATTTTGTTTAACACTCAACATTTTGGTCTTGTGCATTTTTCTGATCACCTGTGGCATCCATTTTTTTTCTTTAAATGCTTATATTTTTTTCCTTTTAACATATAGATCTAAATTTTGGAATTTAGCTCACATTTTATAATATGAAGCTGCGTAGCAAATTTGCTTGCCATAACCTTGCAATTTACGGTGATACAAACATTTCCCAAGAGAAAATACAAAGTTTTCCCGGAAAAACTTGTCCGATTTTTCTGGATAACGAACTTATCTAAGCCACCTAGAAAACGAGTTTCATCAGAAGGCCCATTATATTTTGAGTTATCGGTGTGATAGATTGAAAATGGAAACTGACCCCGAATACGGGATCCAGGGATCTTAGTTTACGCTTATTTAAAGAATTATCTTTTTTTATTCAAAAGTCGCGATCCCGTCACTAGTGCATTTTTTTATGAAAATTCACTAAAACCCGGACGCAGCAAGTGCGTTATTGTACCGAATTTTCATTAAAGCATGTTTTCATCAGAAATTGTTAAATTGGAAATAAGTGTAAAAAATCTGGTTGCAGCAATTGCGTTATAGTAGCAAATTTTCGCAAAAATCTTTCAAGTACTAACAACTTAATTTCTTATTAAGCTAGAATCCTGATACATATTAAATCATTTATAAAAGGCGGATAAGTACGAAATTTGATAATAATAACGTAATGAACTTCGGAAAACAAATTTGTTTTAAAAACTATTTTTAAAACCTGTTCTATTGGGTTGGATAAAATTAAATCAATCAAGCGATTAACAAGGGGGGGAATACCTGCAAGGTTTATAATTCGGTAAGTACTTTTCTTTTGTTAATAGCTTCGATTGCGTTGGTCAGACAGCCCGAGCTGATCAGTTTTTCCGGAAAAGAATTATATTTTTTTTTCTGGAAAAATTTTGTATCCTAATAAAATTTTAAACAAAAGTTTCTTTTTAAGAAACTACAGTACATATGACAAAATTTTATCATCTAGCTTCACAGAAAACTGAGATATAGGCGTTTAAACTTTTTCTCAAAAGTACAGCACAAGATTAATTTTGTATTATAAAAACAATTTATTCAGATTCATTGACTATATAAATTATATTCTGGGTTAAGAGACCAAAAGATACAAAAATATAAAATTAAATTATTTACCCAACAAAACGCGAAGCTTAGTCGTGATATACTGACTAATGGTTACATTGCTTGTGCATAATGGGAAACTGCCAGAACTAACTCCAAACTAAGACATTTAATAACCTAATAATTTATGACATTTGTGGAGTGCATGTTCTTCTTATATTTATATTTACTTTTTTGCCACAAACCTTTTATTATTATTCTTTCCAGCGTTAATTAATTACTTAAACAACAAATTTTGGACGAATATCTATTCCATTGAAAATTCGCTACCATAACTCACTGCGGCCAGACTGTTTTAGATTCTGAGCCACCTATACAGTGTGGAACAGCCAAATGGAATAAATTCAACACGTCAATTTTAGATGACAAACTGACATCCTGCAACGTGAATACTTCATCCCTACAATCAACACCCTTCGAGTGACACTTGCAACCCCCAAATTATAAAATAGGAAGCAGGGGCTTGTGACACTTCACTTGAAAGATCTCTTCGTTCACTATGGTATGGTTTTTAAATTTATTGCAAAAATTACCAGCAAAAAAGACATTCATCTAATCGACAAACTTTACAACACTAAAAAATTAATAACTAATCGCGTTTTATTCTTGATAACGAGAAAAAAATAAAAAAACACATCAACCTTAACTCTTTCTGTCCCAAGTTATTTTTATAGCATAAAAAATGTTTTTTCGTGTAATTTCGAATTCAATATGCATCTTTACATTGAAAAAAATATAATTTTTTTTTCCACTGATTTTTTACGAAAATTTTGACTGATGCCACTTGCAGTCATTGAGATAAAGTCGACACATAATCGAAAATATGTATTACTATCACATAACAAGAAACGGAATGATTTATATGAACATTTTGAAAAATTGTACAGAAAATTCTTGTATATCAGTTGTATTGTTGTATATCAAATATGGAACGATTTAAAAGAATTTCGGTCTTTATTTAGACATAAAGCAACTTTGCACTTCTCACATCCGACCCGTGAATATGACTGACAAAATCTGAATCACATCATTGGCTCGATGTAAATTGGCCAGTGTTCTTTCTGGTCCAGTCTGATATCATCAATAAGCCTTGCAATAACGGGTTTCTTCACAGGCCTAGCTTCTGGGGTTTCCTCCCTAGATGTTAATGGTCGAACTCTGTTTTTCTGTATAGCATAGCACTGCAGCAAAACATGTCCAATTTCGCAAAGACGACTAATCTCTTGAATTTTATAATTTTGTAATTTTTTTATTTCAACAACACACCACGAGGGCTCACAGCCTAAATACTATCGTACCGTGGGTGTCGACAAGGAGGAAAGAGGCAACTTGTTAATCCTGGACCTGAAGGTTTGGACATTCGGAGGAGAAGGAAAAGCCTGTGCCGGCAAGGAATTCCACAACCTGGAAGTCCTCGGGACAAAAGAGCGGGCATAACAAGATGCTCTATGTCTGGTGACCTGGACAGTAAAAGGGTGCATTCGCTCTGTTCCCCTGGTAGATCTGTTGGGGGCAGCAGGTGGAGAAACTATGGAAAAAAGCTCCTCCGAGCGGTGCCCGTGCAGATATCTATAAGAGAGAGAGAGAGAGAGGACACCAACGGCATGTCGGTGGGCAAGGATCCCCTTTGGGTGAAAGTAGGGTCACAGACGAGACGTATAGCACTCTTCTGAATGGAGTCCAGTATAGCGAGTGTAGAAGCGGTAGCGGCACCCCAGATGTGGAAACAGTATTCGAGGTTTGGCCTTATTTGTGAAGTATATAAGGTATAGAGATTAGCTGGTGAAAAGTATTTGCGAGCTCGGAAGAGGAAACCTAATTTCTTAGCAGCCGCTTCTGCAATTGATGTGACATGTTGGTGCCAATTGAGATTTCGATCCACAGAAATGCCAACAAGTGAAAAGGACTCATTACTTTGAATAACTTGGTTGTTCATTGTGATGGGTCTAGGGCTGGTGTCTCTCTTATGAGATAGAAAGCAAGACCGAGATTTGGTGGAGTTGAATTGTACAGGATTTCTACTTCCCCAGCCTAATATTTTTTGGAGATCCACAGAGACAAAACCCTCCATGGGTCTGCGATCCTCATCTAATTGGGCTAAAGAGACAGGCTTAGAATATTGTATATTTGAGTGGAGGGTGCTGTCATCCGCGTAACTGTGAACTGGGTTGTATGTGCTAGAGAGGAGGTCATTTATGTGGAGAAGAAACAAAGTAGGGGCTAATGCTGAATCTTGAGGGACTCATGCATTAATTGGATACAGTTTGGAGGAACAACCATCCACGACAACAAAAAAGCTCCGGTTGGAGAGGAAATTTGCTGTCCATGTACAGAGTTTTGGTGGTAGGCCATAGGCGGGAAGTTTATTAGGCAGCGCTGCGTGCCAGACATGGTGGAATGCTTTGGATATGTCTAGAGCGACAATCTGGGGCTCACCGTGTAGTTCCATAGACTTGCTCCAAGAATGGGTGACAAAGGAAAGGAGGTCGGCAGTTGGTCTGCCCTGACGGAATCCATACTGCCTGTCGTGGATTAGACTGTGTTTTTCAAGAAATTTTAGTAATTCGGTCTTTTTATACTTTCCCATCACTTTAGGCGACTGAAAGGAGATACATAGGCCTGTAGTTGCTAGGAAGCGCTTTGTATCCTTTCTTGGGGACGGATTGTACTCGAGCAGTTTTCCAGTTACTAGGGAATATGCCTCTATTGTAAGATGTCTGAAACAGACGAGTCAGGACAGGAGCAAGTTCTAGTGCGCATTTTTTGAGAACAATTGCTGGGATCTCGTCAAGGCCAGAGGCTTTCCTGGTATTAAGAGAAGAGAGCATCTTTCGTACCTTTTTAGTTTTGAAAATGATATCCGTCATTTTGTGCGCGACATTGGGGACTGTTGGTGGTTAAACATTTGGAGGTGGGTTAAGAGTAGAATTGCCGGCGAACAATGAGGCAAAATGTTCAGCCTTGTTCAGGGCGTAGAAACAATTTCAACCGCTGAAACAAGAGGTGGGAACGTGCTCTTGCAGAAATTATTCCCAATAGATTTAGCAAGAGTCCAGAAGGGTTTGTTGCCGTTGGAGCTTGAGAGGACTTTGTTTTTGATGCGGTTATTAAACGAGTTTTTTGCCTCAGAAAGAATGCGGACATAGCGGTTTCTTGCGTCGTTAAATGCTTGACGGTTTTCTTGACTGAGATTGTGTAGAAGCGTTTTGTGAGCTTTGACCTTTTCAAGTCTGGCCTTGTCACAGGATTTAGAGAACCAGGGCTTTTGAGTGGCTAAAGAGGCTTTCTGTGTACGTGGAATAAATAATTCCATGCCAGCTTGGGTGATTTCGGTGACGTTTTGTGAGATATCAGAGGAGTCAGGATGAGAGAAGCAGAGAGACGCCCATGGAAACGAGGAAAAGCAATCCCGCATTGCGTCCCAGTTCGCGGAGTTGTAGTGCCTAACGATACGTGGGTGTGATGAATGTGTGACTTTGGGTTGCATTTCGCAGGAAGCAGTGACCATGCCGTGGTCTGAGCGACCAAGAGAGCGGTCACTGATGTCTTATATAATTCAGGTTTTGTAATAAGAAGGAGATCCAAGGGATTGGAGCCGTGTCTTGTGATTCGAGGAAAGTAAGTAGGTTGCTGAACCATATTGACTGAAAAAATTGCTGACTGCGAAGGCCTCCGCTGTTCTCTCCTGTGGATCGGTTTTTGAAGATCCTAGCTATTCATTATTATGGACATTGAAGTCACCAAGGTTAGTGACCTCGTAGGAAGGATATTCAGAAATCAGGTGGTCGGTTTTTTCAGAAAGGCAGTCGAGGAGCTGGACGGAGTTGTTGTCAAAAGGTGACCGGTAAATGCAACAGATGAATTTAGTTACAGCCCCGAGAGAGAGAGTTTCATACACAGTATGTCTTTTTTCCAGCTTACAAATTGGGTAGTCTGGTGCAGGGTAGATTGCTACGGATGTATGCGCACACACCTACATACAATCATAAGAAACTAAAGAGCTCATACCTCGGGAAATTAAGGTGATTGGTGGCTGTTTTGGCAGTGATTTGGGTTTCGGTGAAGAAGAAGAGTTGGGGCCTATTAACCTGAAGGAAATAGTGGACGGAGTTCAGGTTAGAATTTAGGCCACATATATTCGAGAAGGATATGTTAAATCTGGATGCCGGCGTCCCCTGCACACCCTTCTCCCGGAAATCCGAATGGAGGGGTATTTTATCTCCGGAATCTTTTGTACAAGGAGGAGCCATCATCATTTTTGTTTATAAGGGAAACCTACTCATACACTAGAACCGGTAACGTCCGTTGAGAGCCCTTAATGTAATGGGTGGTACCTCCTCGGGCGTGAAAAAATCCTCTACTATCACGTAAACGAAAAGTCCACTACCTACTCCGATTAGTCGCCTCTTACGACAGGCAGGACTTGCCTTGGGCCGATTCTTTTAGTTAGTCCCCGGACCCACAGGGGACAAAATGCCATGGAGCTCGGAATCGCGACGATACAATAAGCAAGCATTGACTATGAAGTGAAAAACAATTCTAAATAATAGCGCTTTACTCCAATATTAGTACGATATAACGCCACAAGCGTATCATTTAGATCCACTCCACCCATATGGAAATTGTAGTTCTTAACTATTTCTGGCCTATTTACTGCAACATACCGTTTCTCCTTCAGTGACCGTCTGTCCACAGGGTCAATTGGGTATACTCCAACAAACGAAGATATCAGACTCACAGGTTTATTATCATACCATTTCACTGCTCTGATGTTATTATGTTGTTTCGTGTAATAATCAAAAGAGCCTCGTCATTGACGTTTCATCAAATTATCGTCTAAAATTTTCAGTCCCTTTAGACGATTGAGTCTCAGAGCTCCTGTGGCTTAAATACCTTTCTGTTTCAGTTGTATGAATACGTAGTATGAACTGAAAAAGTTACCGGTATATAACTTGAGATTTTGGTTTTCAGGGATGTTGCGAGATAGTCTCATCGCTATGTCACCACTTATACCTAGGTGAGTGGTCTCATCTGTTGTCCCTTTCGCTACATTTATCTCAAAATCGTAAACTATTCTACTGGTACTAGCCATTGAAAATACTTTTATTCCCCATTTATGAGATTTATTTTTCATATATTCCTTGAGGGAATTTGAATGGAATCATTATTTCATCAATCGAATTATGTTCCTCTGGTACTATCATCAAAAAAATATCTCGGAGCTTGTCTATCAGCGGCCTAACTTTTAATAGTTTGTAGTAATCTGGATGGGTTCGTAGCTTACATTTTGTATTGTCATTTATATGAAAACTTGACTTCAGAACTTCGAATCGATTACGAGACATTACTTCAGGTATGAGTGGATATCGAGTCTCTTGAGCCCGGTATATTTTATAACTAGGCATTCTGACAATATCACTTATTATATGAAGTCCTAAAAAATTAGAAAGTTCATTTGATGCTGTATTCACACATACTCCAGTTTTCTGAATCGAATACATGTTACTTTGCTCAACAAGATCGTCTATGATCGCGTCATCGAAGAAAATTTAGAAGTATTGTAGCGGAGTTCATATTTTATTTCGTTTACTGAATGTTGCTGGACATGTAATATCAACAGCTTCTATTTCCTTGCGCGTCCAGTCTAGCTTCAAAGGCCGTCGCTAATTTTGTCCAGATTCTGCTTTAGTGATTTTGTTAGTGAATTTTCTTAAAAAAAAAAACAGTTCGGGACGCAGCAAGTGCGTTATGGTAGTGATTTTTTATTAAATGCTTCAAACGTGGATAACTTAATTTTCGATAAACTTAGAAAGTTTAATTTTGGTATGTAGTAAGGCCTTTCTAAAGGCAATACGTCCGCGAAATGTCATTAAAATAGCTTTGTAATGTTCGGAGAAAAATTTTTTTATCGAAATAAAACTCAAAATTTGAAAAATTCAATTTTCTATAAACTTAGAAAGTTGAATTTTGGTGTATAGTAAGGCCTTTCTCAAGGCAACCTATTTCATTAAAATAGCTTTGTAGTTTTCGGAGAAAAAAACTTTCTTCGAAAGAAAACTCAAAATTTTTCGGAGAACCTTGTCCGATTTTCCTGGCTAACGAACTCATCCAAGCCATTAATGAAAGAAAGGCACTTGCCGAGTTTAATCGAAATCGGTTAATTTTTTGTTGTTGAGTTATTGGTTGGACACACATACACATACACATACACACACACACACACACACACACACATATATATATATATATATATATATATATATATATATATATATATATATATATATATATATATATATATATATATATATATATATATAAACATATATATAAACATATATATATATATATATATATATATATATATATATATATATATATATATATATATATATATACACATATAAAAATTGATACTGACCCCGGATATGGGTTCTAGGGGTCCCAGTTTGCGCTCATTTGAATTTTTTTGCAAAGTCTCACCATCGATACCTCTCTATTAGTGAATTTTTTAAAATAAAAATTCACTAAAAAATCACTAATGAGGAGATCCTGAAAAAATTTCTTCAAATGACCGCGAACTAGGCCCCCTAGAACCCACATCCAGGGTTAGTTTCAATTTGGATATGTTTATATATATATATATATATATATATATATATATATATATATATATATATATATATCACACCGATAACTCAAAAAATAATAGTCCGATTTTCATAAAATTTGGTAGGTACCTTCCTTTTGCAAGTGGCTTGGGTAAGTTTGTTAGTCAGGAAAATCGGCCCAGGTTTTCCCGAAAAATTTTGTGTTTTCTTTCGTAAAAAATTTATATCTCCGGAAATAACAAAGTAACGAGAACCAAATTTAGTACGCTTGTTTTTGTCATAAACGGTATCCTATGTACCAAAATTCAGACCTCTATCTTAAAAGACAAAAAAGTTAGAGGTAAATTAATTTTTAATTAATTAAATCTGATTCAAGAAAGGTAAAACGTCAAAATTAATAATTAAGGTAGCAGTACGAATTTGAGTGAAAACTACTACAATAAATAACTAACAAGCTCCTAGATATGTGTCTAAGTCGTTATTGTCCTTGATTTCGTTAAAATCTCAGCAAAAAATCCATTGTAAATCAAAATTGTTTTATGTAAATAGTAAAACGTTGAACAATTAACATGTATTAATGGATATAACTCTGCTAGTACATACATGTTGAGCATAGCTAAGTGATCTAAGCCCTGACATCAGATAATCGACTCCTACATGACGAGTTCTAATCCTAGTTAGTGACTTTACTTTTTATCAATTTTTTTAGTCTCATTTCACTTTACCGTTATCTAATCAGATTGTTATTATTCCGATGAATTTTTGTAAAAAAAAATTTTTTAAAAGAGTTTTTGTAAAAAAATAATTTGATAAAGAGGGGAGGAAAGTTTTAAGACTTAATTCAATTTGAATAGCATATCTGGTTGTTTGTTCTTGCCCTAACTTAGTGAAACCGTTCCACATTTAATACAGTCGTAGACTTTTCCGTGGCTTCACAAGTGCTTGTTTTAGTGAACTTTCTTAAAAAAAAATTACTAACGAGGAGATCCCGATTTTTGAAATTAGAAAAAATTTCTTCAAATGAGCGGAAACTAGGCCCCCCTAGAACCCATATCCAGGGTCAGTTTCAATTTATATATACATATACATATATATATATATATATATATATATATATATATATATATATATATATATATATATATATATATATATATATATATATATATATTTATATATATATATATATATATATATATATATATATATATATATATATATATATATATAAAGTTTAAAGACAAAAAGTTGGGGTTTTCCTTAAAACGTAAAAAGTCTCGATTTGAAACGTCAGAATTGGTAACATTTAGGCAAAGAACCTGAAAGAAATACGGATTATGTAAAGAGTGTTCTGCAAACCCTTAAGTTTCAGTTTCAACCATCATTTCCCTCCATTTTAATAAAATACTTCCAGAAAATTCATTTCAAATAGACACTTTCTCTGATGTTTGGAAGTAGTTTTAGTTAAGTTTATGGTTTAACGGTTTATAATTTTTAGCTAATTTTCGTAGAAAAAATTCGTTAATGAAGAGACCGTGGCTCTTGAATTCTAAAAAGATTTCTTCAGATGAGCGCAAACATATCCGGGTTTACTTTTTGTTTACATATATACAGGGTGGCGCATTTCTACGGTAAAGCTCAATATAATTGTTATTATGCAAGATACGAAAAAAAATTGTATACCTTACCTATAGGGTGTCTTGAGCTGCATCTCAATTATTTTGACAATCATAGGGTGGCTTATAAGTCGTTGGTGATACCTACAATTTTCTTTTGAACATTCCTTATTGCATTTTTGAATTTTTCATCGAAATATGATGCAGGTTTGTAAAAAAATTCGAGACGCAGTAAGTGCGTTTTGGTAGCGAATTTTCATTAAATGCTTCAAAATTCATAACTCAATTTGCTATTAACCTAAGGTTCGTCAGCCAGGAAACGAGTTTTCTCGGAAACGTTTTAGGTTTATTTTTGGAAATTTTTTGTACATATTCAAACAAGTTATTTTGATAAAATATTGTACATTGTTTCTACTATATAGGTTATACCGTTGAACAAATTGATGCCTGCTGCATTAAAGAGACATATTTGCTATTAAAAACATTTTTATGAAAATTCACTTTCATAACATACTTGCTGCGTCCAGACTTTTTCAATTCAGACAGTGGAATATTATCCTCACTATCATAATCAAAGTTTGTAGGACCATCTACAATCATGTTATACGGTTTGTATACTGCCAAATATTTTTCAAGGAATGGCCCTTCTATATTCGGATCTGCGATGTTTTTACTATTTTGAGATTGACTCGTTCATCCATCCATTTCATCGGACGAACCATTGTCCATGTCTTCATTATCAGAGCAATCGCCTTCAAGAAGTAATAGTATTCTTTTCTCTTCTTCGTGTGCGAGACTTATTCGTGCCATCTTCTGTGATAATAAAAACCCTGCAAATATTTTACTACCAAAAGTTACGAGCCTAACTTACCTTGACTTCCACTGATGCCAAATGGAATCAAGATTTCGAAGTTCTTTTATATCAAGAGCAGCTACTTTTTTATGATTTAGGTTAATGCGCACAATTAGAACCTACAAAATAACTAAGGGAAAAAATCATAGGACACAAAGGCACACCTATCTCTATACACAATAACCGCAAAACAAGAACAAACACTGGTAATCCAACAGCCATTCAAAGTTATGGATACGTATTCAACGGATAGATAATTTATTACTACTTAGTTTGGTTGGACAACTATGAAAGAGTAGGAGAACTGTTCAAGATGTTAGCGGATACCTACTTTGACGCTGAAGGTTACAGTCACTTCAAAAATATGATAATTGCATATGACATCACTGGGACAGAAAGGGTTAATATGGGACATGTTTAAAATGCATGCCCTGAACGTTTTGGCAGCATCCTAATCGTAAATCTGAAGGTTAGAGTCACTTTAAAAATATGATGATTGCATATGGCATCACTGGGAAAGAAGTCTTGGCAGCATCCTAATCGTAAATAAAGATATATTATAACGCTAATCAACATCTAAGGCAGCGGTTTTTCCAACTGTGGGGTGCGTTTCCCCTGGGGGCGTGATAAAGATAAATGGGGGGCACGAGCAAAAATGAGAGAAAATATATTATTAAAAAAATTATTTAATTTACTGAAAGAAAATTATTAGTGACTCTCTTGAGCCTCTCTTGCAGAGCAAAGTTTTTCAAAAGAAGGTTAAATATTAGAAATTGGCACCCTAAACTATTTTTCTATATTTAGCTGAGTTCTCTAATTGTGTTTTCAGAGCAGTCACCGCAGAAAGTACGGCTTAGCAAAGGTAGGACGTGGAAAATGGCAATAGTATACAAAATGCTCTTGTTTTCAGTGCAGAAAACTTATCATCAGACCCTGCCTAAAATTCAAAGAGTGGTCTATTAATTAATTGTATTTTGATTTCTCTCCGCTTGCCGTGAACTCTATAAATATTTTTTTTTGTAGTTGGGAGACCTTGAGTGTTTTAAAATGGGTCCGTAACCCACTCGTAACTTGCTACCAAGTTGAGGTCAGCAAGAAAATACTTTTTGAAATTCTTTGCCAGACTGGATAAATGATTTTCAATGTTTACAAAAACAACTTTCACATGTTGTTCTTCAGCCTTGTAAGTTTTAAAACATTCATCCACATTTGTGAACATTTCTATGTTGTTTTGCTTTACATTTCTGCTCCGTAATGCCTGTTTTCTAAAAAACGCATTAACTTTATCACCCGTATCCAATATATGTCTGTTTTCTCCTTGGAGTTGAATATTCAAGGTTTTTAATTTCTTGAATTTGTCGACCAACTAGCTCAATTTCATCATAAATTAATCATCTCGAAACTTCTCGGCTTCCGGTCGGCTTTCCTCTTCTATAAAAGTGGCGATTTCATCTGTTCATTCATTAACACGTTGCAAAAATGTCCCACGTGATAATCACCTTCTCTGGCAATAAAATAGCAACACTGAATGTACTGCATCCATGACTTTACAAAGTGCAGAAAAAATTCCTGGTTTTGGGGATCTCATTTTTATATACAATTTATTTGGAATATTCCAGACATTGTTTGAGCCCCATGGGTGCATATTTTGACGCAATTTTTCCATTCTATGTTTACCTCGTTTAAAAAATCATTGTTTTTTGTATGTTCCGGCCTCGAGGTGAACTCATTCAGCCACGGTAATTTTTATTTTCATTGGCTTCTTTGCAGACTATTTTTATATCCTTAGTATATTATATACCTATATTACACATATGCACTTCTATCTTGCTACCATTTACATTTTAATTATTTATATTAATTATCACTAAAAAATCATTTACGATAGCAACAAATGCAAGTGCTGCTGCTTGAGTTCTATTGGTTTGCAGAATAGTAGTTCTTCTACTGCTGACATATCATCACAAAATCGAACATATGCAATTAAATAAGCATCTCTTATAGTTATTATCTGTTGTCTCATCAAGCTGAAGTGAAAAAATATTGTCACGCAGCTCCCCGAAAAGCTGATGCTGTACATCTTCAGCTATATCACCAATTCGATGGGCAACAGTATCATTTGATACAGATATGGACTGTAATTGTTTGGCAAAATTATCTCCAAACGTAGTATCTACGATCTTAATTGCAGCTGGCAGAATGAGCTCTTCGTCAATGATGTGAGGCTTTTTACATCTGGCTATTTGATATAAAACTTTGTAAGAGGCAAGCAACGTTTTTCATTCACAAAGTTAAAAAAATTATTTTTGCTTTTCACATGATTTTAATTGTAATTCGAAGAATTCTCGGGGTTTTCTAACGTACTCGCTATAAGGCATTTCCAAATGTCGTTTAAGTTTATTAGGTTTCATGCTGTCTGCTGCCAAAATTTTTGAATAAATAACACACAGGAGCATTTCTTCTTCATTTACTTCAGCGCTAGTAAACCCAAACTTTAAATATTTTTGAGAATATTTTCTTGATTTTTGTTTCAGGACCACTCTCGCCTGTCCACTTCCTGACGCTTCACTATCCTCAAATGCTTGCTTACGCCCACTTAAAAAATTGTACAGAATTTTGTATTGACTGCTACTCAAATATTGTGAATTGCGGTTAACACGCAAATTACAACATACACATTCACGGTAGAAGGATCGATTCAACTGAGACTGGCTGGAACTGAACGACATGCAGCATATATACCCGCAGCGTAGACGCTTTAGAATGTTTGAGACAAATCGGAACTTCTCGCGAAGCCGCGAGAATGTCCGCTACGGTGGATGTAAGACAGAGGGCGGTGAGGGTCGTTTAAAATTGTGAAAACTGGGTCGCAAATACTAAAAGATTGAGAAACGCTGATCTGAGGCGTGACTGATCTAATCGCAATCGTTATTTTTCTTAGTGAATTTTCGTAGAAAAAATTCACTAATGGGGAGATCCCGACTTTTGAATTTTGAAAAAATTTTTGCAAATGAGCGCGAACTAGGACCCCTAGAACCCATATCCGGGGTCAGTTTCAATTTTTATATGTTTATATATATATATATATATATATATATATATATATATATATATATATATATATATATATATATATATATATATATATTTATATATATATATATATATATATATATATATATATATATATATATATATATATATATGTATCACACCGATAACTCAAAAGATAATGGGCCGATTTTGATAAAATTTGGCATGTACGTTTCTTTTGTAAATATCTTGGATAAGTTCGTTAGTCAGGAAAATCGGACGAGGTTTTCCGGGAAAATTTTGAGTTTTCATTCGAAAAAAATTCTTATCTCAAAAAGTAATAAGCCGATTTTAATAAAATTTGGCATGTACCTTCCTTTTGTAAATGGCCTTGATAAATTTGTTAGTCAGGAAAATCGGACGAGGTTTTCCGGGAAAATTTTGAGTTTTCATTCGAAAAAATTTTTTATCTCAAAGAATAATAGGCCGATTTTGATAATATTTGGCGCGTACCTTCCTTTTGTAAATGTCTTTGATAAGTTCGTTAATCAGAAAAATCGGACAAGGTTTTCGGGAAAAATTTTGAGTTTTCATTTGAAAAAATTTTTTATTTAAAAAAATTAAAAATCTATAATAACCAAATTTAGTAGGTAGGTTTACGATATAAAAAGTAAACTATACACCAAAATTTAGATTTCTATGTTACAAGAAAAAAAAGTTATAATTAAATATTTTGTGCCAGATCATTTTTATGAAAATTCACTACCATAACGCACTTGCTGCGTCTTCGACTTTTAATTTTTAAGTTCGTTAAGTCGTGTGGTTTAGTATTGTATACCATACTTTTTACATATCCTCCCATGAGAAGTCTAATAGCGTAAGAGCGATTAATTATGCTGCCCATTACAACGATCCTCGCCTCTTTATTCACCGATTTGGAAATATTGAGTAAATGTACTGGCAGACACTGATTTGGTAATGTGCTGGAGCTCCATCTTGCTAGAACTATATTACATTCCTGGGACTTGTTGATTTGCTCGATCAGGATATAAGTTTGCCAAAGTTGGCACGACATAATTTTGGAGCAGTTCTAAATAATTCTCTCCATTCAAATTGCCAACAATGAAGTAGGTTTCTAACTATTCCTGCCCAAACATTAGCCATTTCAGGGTATTGCGTATGCTCTTCTCTCATCCAGTGTACATTTTCTCTACTATTAATTTTTGCAATAAATTTCAAAACCATCGCATTTTTGAATAGATAATGAAGAGATCTTTTAACTGAGGTTTAACAAGCCCGTACTTTCCATTTAAAAATTCGGGTGTGGCAAATGTCACTCGAACGGAGTTGATTGAAATGTATTGTTTTTTTTTTATAATTATGCGCAATAATTGAGATATTGAATTTATTCCATTTGGCTGTTCCACCGTGTATGTGTTTCAAAAGCGACAGTGAGGTTAAGAACCGTTAATAAAATAACCATATGTTATATAAAATTTTGTGAATAGCCTTGTAAATCACTAAAGATAATTTATTATATTTTCAGTAATTTACAGCATGCCTCCTACATATGTAGCCATTGTACAAACATATATTATAGATATAGAATATATAAATAGGTAAAAATTTGAAAATGACTATAGAGATTACTGTTTCTTTATTATTAGATGCAAATTTTTCTGGAGTTTGCTCAGTCAGAATACAGTTAAATGTCAATTTTATAATGCCGGGAACAGCAGCTGTGATATATTATTTAAAAGTGCGATGCATATGAAAAAGTATAAAAGAAATGCTTTTCTATTCAACGATATTGATAATAAATAAAATACCTCACTCCTTTATCCAAATTTAAAATATACTAACTCGAATTAAAACAGGACTTAAGTAAAAGTTAACCAACTTATTTGCAATTTTTACAACACTTGCACTCAACAACAACTTTGAGTTTCACTAGAAAAACATGGCTACCTCACCAGGTGCTAACAGCTGAGTTTAAGCGCTTATCTGCTAACTAGAGATACATTTCAGCAGTTGGAGACTGATGAACTCACTCTTTACTTCAAACACTATTTTGTGACGTTTGTCTGCCATTCCGTCTTGAGAAATTGCTAAACAGTTGCGTTCCAGCAGAAACTCAGCGGGAGTGGTAAACGCAAACGTTGATATAACTATTCAACTGTTGGCAAATGTTGCGGCCTGGTGAACTCGGCCACTAACATATAAAACAATGAACAACCTTAATAGGAGAAAGATCTGGTTGTATTGATTTTCGGTATCGTCTTGTCTTAAAGATATAGATAGACGTTTAAAGTTTTACAATTGATATTTCTAAAACTATTAGAGATACAGAATCGTTTAACTTTAATCAAATTTCTGTACTAAAATCCTCATAATCTGGTGAATGCAGATTTGAATAAAATATCTGGATTGTACTCGTCATTCAGAATACTGAATACCTACTTGACGCTTTTGTCCAATATTAGTAGGACTAAATCCAGTTCCGCTTAACAATAGCTTTACCTCATGTATCTGTTCCAAAAACACATATTTTTTATAAATGGTTGCCAATTAGTGAATTTTGTTAAAAAAATTTACTAATGAGGACAACTAAACTTTTGAATTTTGAAAAAATTTCTTCAAATAAGCGCGAACTAGGCTCCCTAGAACACATATCCCGGGTCAGAATCAATTTTTATATGTTTATATACATACATATATATATATATATATATATATATATATATATATATATATATATATATATATATATATATATATATAAAATTCATATCTCCGGAAATAACAAAGCTCTGACAACCACATTTGGCAGGCTGGTTTATGTTGTCAAAACCAAACTCTGTACCAAAATTTAGGTCTCTTTGTTGAAACTAAAAAAAATTATAGGCACTTAATGAAGCAAAAATTTAGTGCCACTAAAAGTCAGAGAAGACGCAATACCAAAATATTGTATGTGTTAAACAAAATATATTAAATATTACATACAACGTTTATCTTTTCATGGCGCAAAAAGTTCAAAAAGTACCAGAAAGATTGTTTTGAGAATTTTGTAATTTTTCTCCTGTAAATGTCAAACTCGACATTTGAAACGTGTTTGCTGTTTGTAAATGGAGAATATTGCACAAAATGTGTATTAGAACGTTCTACATTTATGCTACTCTTCTCATTTGTTAAAATAACTGAAAAATCTGCCTCTAAAGACCGTACATATTACAAATAAATAACTTAAGACCATTATTGGCTATATATCTTTCTTCATTGTAGTTTGCTAGAAGCATTACGTGGTGTTATGGTTAGGATTCCTGGCTGGTGAGCGAAGGGATGAGGGTTCAAATCTCACCGTTGACTGAATTTCTCTTTCAACTTTTTTTTTACTTTTTTTCTTTTTTGATTCCATTATAACGTTATCTGATCAGATTGTTTTATTTCACTATATGTTTTAGCGACTGTTCGTTGAAAATGAAAGATAAGCACTTTTAATTCAAGTTTAATACTAGCTGTTTTGGTCTGTCAGTCGGTCGATCTGTCGGCCTGTATCTCTGTATGTTAGTAGGCGCAACAACTTTTGAACGAATTTAGATATCATCTTACAATTTGGTATCCAGTTAGAAACCGATAAAGGAACACTTCGAATTATTTTTGGGTAAGATCGCTCCAGGGGGTAGGGGATAAATGAGAGGGTGATTTGGTGAAAATTGACATTTTTTTCGTTAAAACTCGAGTAATATAACGTTTCAGAAGTTTATGGGTACAGGAATACGAATACTTTCCTTGTGGTCAAGTCATGGACCCTAAATTCATTTCATGAGAATGTCTTTCTGGGAAAATATATTATCTGGATATCTATATACTATCTGGAAGTTATGATTCAATTTACTGCACTATTTTATTCACAAACAATAACAAATAACAAATGAAACAATTATATGTTCGACAGTATTCGACAGCGATACGTCATACATCAATTTCATTTCCAAATCAATAATATGTATTGATTGAAAAACCATTACAAAAATATTTTTTATAAATGTTTCTTTAGAAAAACAGTAGATTTTATCCCAAAAAAGGTGGACGCTTGGTATGTTTCTGCCTTTTACAAATTTAAATTTTCAAAAGACCGAGGGACATTTAATTTGCACTTATTTACAAATGAAACGCGCTATTTGTTTACTTGCAGTTTACGGTAATTCACGATAATTTGACGTTATTAATTAAAAAATATATTAAGGTAGTAATTTACGACACAAATTTATTACCAGGTAATTAATTTTGGTAATTAAAACCCGTAGATTATCACCGTAAATTACAAAAAATATAAATCACGGTAATTTTACATCACTGGTTAAGCAGCTTCCTGTTTATAATAATGCTATGAATGCCGAAATATGTCAAAAATCTGTAAGGACAATCTTGAAGGAAAACAAATTGATGCCGTACAAGATTCATTACCCTCAAAGCTTTTAGAGGGTGATATTGACCGCCACAATGAATGCGCCGAAATCATGGTTGACAATATCAACTAAGTTCCTTATTTTGCGCACAAAATGTTGCAGAATGTGGTCTAGACATAACCCACATTGGAGAAAAAACGTCATGAGAAAGTTAATGTCTGGGCGTAAACATTGGGTAACAATATTATCGGATTATCTGACCTTTTTTCATAGAAGGTACCTTAACAGGAGAGAAGTATTTGGAGCTCTTTAAAGAACGTATAGTTACGGCCATTCAAAAAAATGGAAATGTAGGTGATAGTTGGTACCAACATGATGGTGCTTCACCACATTATTCAAGGGAAGCAATGTAGGTTCTAAACAACCAATTCTCGGGGAGGCCGATTGGAAAACGTGGTGCAGTAGAATATCCACCTCGATAACCTGATATGACTCCATTAGACTTCTTCCTTTGGGGTCATTTGAAGAACCGTTTCTACAAAAATCGTAGAAAAAAGTTGAACGAACTCTGCCAAAGAATTGGTACCGAAGTTACACTTATAACCCCGAATATGTTGAGCAACACACTGCAAGGGTTTTATGATCGACTTAGATATTGCCCGCTAATAACTTTGAACATTTAATTAAAAATTTGTGTTGTATCTACTATAAACGTTTAAGTCATTGTTGTTATAGCCCGTTGGCATTTAATCTCGTTATTATTGTTTTGTCGTTGTTGTTTCGGTCCTTGCCTTTCAAGCACATCTGGATAAAGTGTGAGGGAAAGCTGCCAATCATTTAATAAAAAATAACTTTCATATCCTAGAAGTCATTTATTGCAACAAAAATAAATAGAGTATTATATTTAAGCTAAAAATGTAACGTGTCGCGTAAAACTAAAAATCTGACAACAGTGCCGATATCATTGTGCAATTTCGCATGCCCAGAAACCCAAAAAATCCAGTTAATTTTCGTAGCAATTATTGTTTGGTGAATTTTTGTTGAATTTGTTTAGCGATTTCATAAATAAATTTTAATGAATGTTCGTAAAAATAGTTTTTAATCGATTTTTAAAGAACCTCTTTAAGGTGGAGTTGCGTCGGACGGGTACAATTAAATGACCTACTCTTTACATAAAATTCTTTGTATAATCCTAAAAACACGTTTTCCATTACTTTTTATCGGAAAAAGATACCCTGTTTTTTGTTATTTCTGTACTTACACTTTATCAAAAACTTCGTAACAACTTTGAGCTATAAATTGACTACAGAAAATCTAATAACTACAGGACGGTCTATATTTTACATTAATGTGTATTAAATAAAAGCTAAAGCTCCAAAGCATGTAGCTAAATAACAGGCTTGACGCGCAAAATAATCGAAAAATTATTTCCCAATAAAATAAATGATCAGGGAAAGATCACCGGTAAAGAACAGACTGCGAATGTAATCAAATACTTTCATAATTACAAATAAAACTAAAATATGCAAACTGAAGCCATCCTGTCTGGACATACTTAGTACAGATAATCATAAGTTATGATAGAAAAGCCGCTGGCAAATTCAACCTTCTTAAAAAAACTCAGACTGTGTTTTCTTCCAGCTCTCTGCGCGAGTATGATCTTTTATCTGCGTTTTATGATAATATGGTGGAGCTTATAAAAAAGCACATTTAGATTGAAAGATTTGGCATATCTTTTTTCCTAATAAACACTTCAGATGCATTGTTTCGTCATATACTAATATCTTTGCAGCGAAGCTCAAGTAATTCCACTTTCGTTCTTTGTTTTTCTTGTTGCGCCGTTAACCCATTCGCTGCAGATTTTTGTTGCACTCGAATTCATAAATCGCAGCACTTAAGCACCATAGAATACGACAAAGAGCACACAGTAATATGCTGATATCTCTTCCGCTGATTTGTCAACAGAAATGAGCCAAATTTACAAAGAGCTGTTGCATTATGTATGAAGTTGGTGGTGTAGAATTACTAGACGAAAAAGAAACTGTACAAAATAGAGCTAACCTCTAATTGTTAAGATATTTGCTTCAAACAGCCGCTTTTAATTTTTACACCGCCTTAATTTATAAAAAAATACGAGTAGTATAAATTATTTTAAACGGAAATATAGATTATTTTGTTACACCTGAGTAAAATCTTGAAATTTAATTTACCGACAATTAAGTAAGAAAATCTAAGAACGTAACGTTTCTTAAGAACCAAAAGTATATACGCGATATTTTTTGTTCAAAAAGTAGCAACATAAAAAGCTCAGAACTCAGAAAAGTAAAAAGTTCGGGACGCAGCAAGTGCGTTATGGTAGTGAATTTTCATAAAAATGTTTTTAATAGCAAATATGTGTGTGTTTTTTTCAGAAAGCAGACATCAAATTTGATTACCAGTATAACATATATAGTAGTAAAAACAATGTGCCATGTTTTATCAAAATAACTTTATTGTTTGAAAACGTACAAAAATTTCCGAAAGTAAACTTAAAGTGTAACCGAAAAAATCCGTTTCTTGGTCAACCTTATAGGTTAATAGCAAATTGAGCTTTTCAAATATGAAGCATTTAATCAAAATTCGCTACCATAACGCACTTGCTGTGTCCAGAATTTCTTTACTTACAAACATGCATTATATTTCGATGGAAAATGCAAAAACATAAGGCGTTTCGACTAAAAAAAATGTATTTGTATCACCAACGACTTATGGGCCACCCTGCGATTGTAGAAATATTTTTTTAAGATGTAGCTCAAGACACCCTATAATTAATGTATACATTTTTTTTCATATCTTGTAGAATAACGGATATATTGAGCTTTGTTGACTTTTTACGAAAATTCGACAAAAGTTATATATCATTACACAATAAACTCTATAGCTAAGACTACTGCCAAGCATCAGAGAAAGGGTCTATTTGAAATGAATTTTCTGGAAACATTTTAGTAAAATGAAGGACAATGACGATTGAAACTAAGAGTCCAGGCTTTGTAAAACATTCTTTTTGAGACATTTTCTTTCCATAGCCCGTATTAGATTCAAGTTCTTTGCCTAAATGTTGTGAATCTTGACCTTTTAAATTGTCACTTTGACGTTTTGAGGAAAACCCCAATTTTTTTATAAATGCCCATAACTTTTTTGTCTTTTGACCTACACCGCTAAATTTTCGTAGTAATTTACCTATAGCGATATAAAACGATGTACCGAATTTGGTTGCCCTTACTTTGTTATTTCCGGAGATATGAATTTTTTTCTAAAGAAAACACAAAATTTTCCGGGAAAACCTCGGCCGATTTTTCTGGATAACGCACTTATCCAAGCCACTTCAAAAGGAAGGTACTCACCAAATTTTGTCAAAATCGACCCTTTATTTTTTGAGTTATCGGTGTGATACATATATATATATATATATATATATATATATATATATATATATATATATATATATATATATATATATATATATATATATATATATATATATATATATATATATATATACAGGGTCGCTGATAAGTCTGGAAACGGTCGATTATCCGGGAAAATATACAAGGTGTCGAAAAAAGTTTTATACAAAAGTTTTTGGGTTCTTCAATGTCTACTAGGCGGTGATAATTTTATTTATACAGGGTTGGTCATACAGGCGTGGCACACCAATATTAATTTTTTTTTAATGGAACACCCTATATATTATTCGATATTTCAATCCTTCTCTTAATTTTGAGCAACATTTATCAGAAGCATGATGTACATAAACTCAATCGTTTCCGGGTAAAAAAATAAATAAAAATAAACGCTACTGTTTTTAAAATCTATTGGATGAAGAACAAAAATAAATGAAAAGTAGAATATCTCTTGAAAACAATCTGTGAGTGTGAAAAGAACCGGTTGCGATGTTTTTAACATTGTTTGGAATCCCAAGATAAGATAAGATGCCCATAAGAAACGCAGTATTATTCTTTTGTTTTAAAATGTTTCCAGGACAACGAATGTCAAACATTCATTCAGTGTCAACAGTTTTGAAACATTAGTAATTTAGTGTCAACAGTTTTTGTGCAAAATGGCAAGTTTAAGTGAAACCGAACGTATCGAAATTTTAATGATGATAGGGTACGGTGATAGAACACGAAGTTTTGCTCAAGTGGTGATTATGTTCAATGAGTTGCATCCTGAGCGGGAATCGATCTCCAAATCCACAGTTTCGAAAACTTTGCATCGTTTTCACGAAACTGGCGCTATCAAGGATAAACCTAGAACTGGAAGGCCAGTAACCGTTGCAAATGAAGAAAATTCTTTGAATGTAATATTGGATGTGGTGGAAAATCCGAAAACTTCGGCACAGCAATTGGCTTTAAATCACAATATGAGTCGATATTCAATTCAAAAGATTACGAAGCGGGAAAAGTTCCGTCCATATAAAATTCATTTATTGCAAGAACTGAGTGAAGACGATTTTGATCGCAGAATCGAATTCTGTGAACTTATTATGGAGAAGTTACGCCAAAATTTTAACTTTGCCAACCACATTTTGTTTTCCGACGAATCTACATTTTGTTTGAATGGACAAGTCAACCGACACAACTGTAGGTACTGGTCAGACGAAAACCCACATTAGATGGAACAAATTCACACCCAAAGACCGCAAAAAGTAAATGTTTGGTGTGCTATTATTGGTGGACATATCATAGGACCTTATTTTATACACGGTAATTTGAACTCTGCTCGATATTTGACACTTTTGCAAGAATCAATTGTTCCAGACGTAAGTGGATTATTTCCGAACAATAACGACCCAAATCTACCAGCGGAAGAAATATGGTTTCAGCAGGATGGGGCACCCCCTCATTTTGGAATTGAGGTACGGGAATATCTGAATCAAACCTTTCCTGGCAGATGGATAGGGCGCAGGGGAACTATTGAATGGCCAGCTAGGTCTCCCGACATGACGCCGCTTGACTTTTTTTTGTGGGGTCATGTAAAAAATTTAATTTACCAAAATAGACCGCAGAATATTGAAGAGTTGCAAGCAAGGATTGTGCATGAAATTAATAACATTCCTCAAAACGCTCTTGTAAATGCAGTGCAATGTTTTGTTAAGCGAATTCATTATTGTCAGGAGGTCAATGGAGAACACTTTGAACATCTTATAAAATAGGATTTCAAACAATGTTAAAAACATCGCAACCGGTTCTTTTCACACTCACAGATTGTTTTCAAGAGATATTCTACTTTCAATTTATTTTTGTTCTTCATCCAATAGATTTTAAAAACAGTAGCGTTTATTTTTATTTATTTTTTTACCCGGAAACGATTGAGTTTATGTACATCATGCTTCTGATAAATGTTGCTCAAAATTAAGAGAAGGATTGAACTATCGAATAATATATAGGGTGTTCCATTAAAAAAAAATTAATATTGTATGACCAACCCTGTATAAATGAAATTATCACCGCCTAGTAGACATTGAAGAACCCAAAAACTTTTGTATAAAACTTTTTTCGACACCTTGTATATTTTCCCGGATAATCGACCGTTTCCAGACTTATCAGCGACCCTGTATATATATATATATATATATATATATATATATATATATATATATATATATATATATATATATATATATATATATATATATATATATATACATATAAAAATCGAAACTGACCCCGGATATGTGTTCTAGGGGGCCTAATTAGCGCTCATTTGAAGAAATGTTTTCAAAAGTCGGGATCTCCTCATTAGTGAATTTTTGTTAAGAAAATGCACTAAAAGCTCTATTTAAATAAAAATTTGGTTGAGATCATTTTTAAGTACGTAATAGTATAGAAAGTATGTTATTCATTCATAAATTTTTGGTATAAAAATCCAAAAAAGTCTGAATGCAGGAAGCGCGTTATGGTAGTTCATTTTCATATAAATTATCTACATTTTTAATTATATAAATACATATATATATATATATATATATATATATATATATATATATATATATATATATATATATATATATATATATATATATATATATATATATATAATTTTAAGACAGTGAACTATATATAGTTTCGGTAAAAAAATGTTCTATCAAATCTCACAAAATATTCTTTAACACAAAAATTCGAAACGAATTGTTCTTTCAGGAAAATTAGAAACAATTATTTTCATGTAAGAAAATTTGCTATTACAAGAATATTTTGTAAATAAATAAATTAAAATTTATACAATCTGACCTAAATACAGATGTAGAGACTTTTGCTGAAGGTCCACACATTTTTTTTTGCCTGACGATGTCGAAATCGAAACCGGTTGCAGCGATGAAAACCAGCACTAGTGAAGCCACAGAAAAAGTCTATACGGCTGTATTGAGTATGGAATGGTTTCAGGAAGTTAGAGCAACAAAAACAACCTTATATGCTTTTAAAATTGAATTAAAAGTCTTAAGATCTCTCATCTCCTTAATTAATGTTTTTTTATATAAAAAGTCCCTAAACATTAATTGCAATTATATATATATATATATATATATATATATATATATATATATATATATATATATATATATATATATATACTGATCATAAAGCGTTGAAATAATAAAACAAATTAACAAATTGAAAGAAAGTTCACACACACTTAGAATTTGTAACCGCGTCATCCATGAGTATGAGTTTGATATCGGCGCCCTAACCAACTCGGCTATGGAGTATATGACAGATTGATTGTAATAAGGGGCTACAGGCTTGTTTTTACGCTTTAGAGTTGTTCATAGCACAACATTTCTATTTCAAATGGATTTAAAAAATATTTTAATCAAATGTAGAAGAGTTACACTTGAAACAGAAATATGGGACTTTGTTAAAGACATTTCATTAAAGATTTTCCATGTGTAATGTCCAGAACCTTTGTTAAAACTCACCAGTTTTGACGTTTTAAATCGCCACTTTGCGATTTTTAGAAGAAAAAGTATAAAAATGTCAAGCCTATAACCTCTATAACTCAGGACTATAATGCATGTTTGCAAGGACAAATTTTGATACCGTTCACCGTTTTCCAGTTATGTGAATTGTTTTGCAAAACTTTTCACGTTTTGGGCACATAAAAAAATTGTGAAACGGCGTTTTTACCAACAGATAGCAGAGTTTCATGAGAATGAAACATTTAGGGAGGTTTTAGTTTAAATTATTTGTCGAAAAAATCGAGATGCCGTATACAAGACACTCCCAAATAGAGAAACTGCACTAATTTCATTTTTCTAATTGGAGCAGCCTGTGTTTTATGTTTCAGAACTGAGAGTCGTGTCCTCTCCTTCACGTTTTGTATAACATTCCATATACGTAGACTTTACTTCTGGAAAGATTTACATTTATAATCGCATACCATGATTCACGTAGGGGTCAGTTTTCATTGTTTTTCAGTCTTTAATTCAATTCCAATAACTGATCAGATTATGTAATTATTTAGCAAATTTACGAAGAAAAGTATTAAATATTAAAATTAACGTTGGTACAGAAAAACATAATACATAATTAATTTGATAGGATTGTCTATATTCACATTTTCAATTAATGTACTGTTTACAGAAATGTCAAATGAAACTTTTAAGTAACAGACTTAAGTAATGCTCTTATTTCTGACAGCTTGCGACGTGAAAATATAAGTATTTTTCCAGTTTAATTTTTCTTTGCTGCCACAGTTTCGAACTTCCCTGAAAAGTTAAAAAAATGATGCCGTATACAGCGCGCTCTCAAATAGTGGCTGATTTTGAGAAATTTCAAACTACCGTAACTCAATTTTTTTAACGGAGCAGCCTGTCTTTTATATTTTAAAAGTGAAGGGCATGTCCGTGGCTTCAAATGTTGTAAAATACTTTCTATACCTATAGACCAGGGGTGGGCAAATTTTTGTGTCATCGGGTCAAATGAAATTCTCGTATCATAACGCGAGCAGGATTAGATCGAACTATTTAACAACAAAATTATATCCCTAAAAATTGATTGATTCACCAAATCATTTGTATTTTAAAATTGCAAATACAATATTTAATGGGAATCGATTTGAACGCACATAGTAAGTTCAGATAAGAATTACAATTAAAGAAAAACATTTGCATTGGAAAACATAAACTCTATCCAAAACAACAACCAAAAGATAACGAATAAGATAATATTATTTCCTGTAAATAAAATGTTCAAAATTGCATCGACAATTGGGTACTAATAAATAATACAGAAGAATCAGGTGATGTACATTGGAACCCAGCGTATAGAAATTTTTATTCTTGTTGGATGCGGTGATAAAACGAGAATACAGCAATTTGTTGAATGTAAAATATCCAGATAGACGTATCAGACAACCCACTGTGAGTAAAATAGAGAACAAATTCTGAGAAACTACACGCGCAAAGTGCAAGGTATCCTTAGAAAATTGACGAATTAATTTTTGTAAAATAATGCAAGATTTATGCAACCGTAATCCAAACTTTATTCGCCAAATTTCTTTTTCGGACGAAGCATCATTGGCTAAATGGAACAGTGAACTAACAAAAGTTCAGGTATTATAGTAGAGAGAATATTCACTGGATGACTGAAGCATATACACAACACCCTCGTAAAGTTAACGTGTATGCAGGAATAGTCCACGATATAATCATAGGTCCTTTCTTTTTCGACGAAACTCGCACTCGGCAGCAATATCATAATTTTCGAAGGAATGACCTTACGCCTTCTCTTGCTGCAAATTTTCTAAATGAAGATGATCCTGATTTACCAAGTGGTAATATTTGGTTTCAGCAAGACGGTGCTCCTCTGTACGTCCTGTTCATGGGTTTCTAAAGGACTGCTTTACTGGCAAGTGGAGCAGTAGGCGAGGACCAATTGAGTGCTCTCTCAGGTCACTAGATCTTACGCCACTAGATTTTTTATGGGGGTATTTAAAAGGAAAAATATAAAAAATTTGAAAAATCGAATTAGGTATGAAATGAGTCGAATTAGCCCTGACTTCATTCGTAATGTACAAGAGAAATGTGTAAATAGATTTGATTATTGTCAAGGAGACGGTGAATTGCATTTCGAGCATTATATTCAAAGGAAACAATATTTTAATTTGTTGAATAAGAGCCTTTATCTTTTGATTGTTGTTATGAATAGAGTTTATGTTTTACAGTCTTTAAATTACTTTCATTCGAAAATTTATCAATGTGATGTATCAAAACTTCACTGGATCAAATGAGGCATAAAAGTCCGTTAATGTTTTTTTCAGTAAATTGATGCTTTAGTATCAAATTTTATTGTAAATTTATCAGCTTCAACTGGATACAAGATGGTGCATCATTGACAATAAAATTAAATGGTTGGCTTATTAAAGTCAAATCTTTAGAAATTTTGTTAAAATGATTAAATATTCTAGTAGATTTATTAAACAAGTCTTTGATGTGAAAACATATTCAGGCAGAAGAAAAAGTCGTTCAGAGATCGTTTATTAGTGCATTTTCGTAGAAAAAAAAATCACTAATGGGAAGATGCGGACTTTTGAATTTTGCAAAAAAAATCAATTGAGTGCGAACTAGGACCCCTAGAACCCATATCCGTGGTCAGTTATAATTTTTATATGTATATATATATATATATATATATATATATATATATATATATATATATATATATATATATATATATATATATATATATATATATATATATATATATATATATATATATATATATATATCACACCGATAACTCACAAAATAATAGGCCAATTTTGATGAAATTTGGCAAGTACCATCCTTTTGTGAGTGGCTTAAAAAGTTCGGGATAAGGATGAGAGATATTATGCAGCAGTTTGTCAAGAACCCATACAGCAGATCAGTCCAGGGTGGTCTCGAGAGTATTGTCCAGAGATTTAGCAGATCAGTGATCAAGAGAGAGCTGGGATCGGTCTATGCCCAGAAAGAGGAAACTGACATGATATTGAAGATAGTACATGACACACTAACAGATTTACAACTGAAGATGGTTGTCTAAACGGCCGAGACGCGTAGGGAAGCTTAATCAATTTTGCTGTCTGGAGAGAAGCCTTTCATTTGAATTTAAATTTACAGTACGTATTGAAAAAAGTGACCCTAGGGTGACCCTGGGAATCGAACCCAGACCTATTTGGTTCAGAGGTACTCGTTCTTGCCCCTGGACTACCGATGTTCTGTGTGAAAAGTTAAAACACGAACTTTTTTACATTTTCATTTTTAAAGATTTTAATTACAGAACAGGGTTATAATTTGAATTTTTTGTATTTTTTCACGAAATTTTCGTGGTAAGGTAAGAAATAAATAATTTGATAGGATTACTTATGTTTACATTTGCGGAATATAAGTAGTTGATAAATTATTTTTATTATTATTATTGTTTTCACAAATGTTACAAAAAACTTTAAAGTGACAAACTTAAATAACGTTCCTTCTTCTGACATCTTGTGACATGAAAATGTGAGTATTTATGCACTTATAAGTTTCCTTTTTTTCCCGGGATTAAATTTTCGTGAAAAGTTAAAGAAAACAACTTTTTTACATTTTCATTTTTAAAGATTTTAATTACAGAACAGGGTTATAATTTGAATTTTTTGTATTTTTTCACGAAATTTTCGTGGTAAGGTAAGAAATAAATAATTTGATAGGATTACTTATGTTTACATTTGCGGAATATAAGTAGTTGATAAATTATTTTTATTATTATTATTGTTTTCACAAATGTTACAAAAAACTTTAAAGTGACAAACTTAAATAACGTTCCTTCTTCTGACATCTTGTGACATGAAAATGTGAGTATTTATGCACTTATAAGTTTCCTTTTTTTCCCGGGATTAAATTTTCGTGAAAAGTTAAAGAAAACAACTTTTTTACCTTTTCATTCCTTAAATTTTAATTATAGATTAGGTATATAATTTGAATTTTTTGTATTCTTTCCTAAATTTTCGTGTAAAAAATATTTAGTCAAAGAAAAATATTGAACTATTATTGCTACAAAAAAAGTTAGGAACTAATGAATTTGATAGGCTTATCTAAAAAAAAGGTAAATGTAAGATGCTTACTGGCAATTAGGCCATTGCTGACCCTTTTTGCTCATCTAAACTAACCTACCCTCCACCTTGAGCTCGATCTCAACGACGACAGTGATTTGAAAAATCATCCTCCGCCGGTGAGTCTCGAACCGTCGTCCCCCGAGTCCGTATTGGAAAGTCTGAATCGACTTTCCCGCACGGAGGCGCTATAGGCTTTATCTATGTTTCCATTTTTATAATATAAATAGTTTATAAATTATTTTTATAAATGTCAAATGAAACTTTAGTGACAAACTTAAATAACGCTTCTATTTCCGATATCTTTTGATATGAAAATGTGAGATTTTTCCGCTTATAATTTTCGTTATTTCCACGAGATAAAATTTCCCCAAACAGTTAAAAAAATAACTTTTTTACATTTTAATTTTTTTTTATATAATTTTAATTACAGATTAGGTAAATAAGTTGAATTTTATGATTTTTTCACAAAATTTTCTTGTAAAAAATATTAGCCAGTTTTCGTACAATTTTTCTTTTAGTATTTTCGTCAACATCATTTTTGTCTACCATTTTGGTTCTACACCAAAAGTTCATTGATGTGGTTTGAACTATAGAAATAATGTACCTAAAGTATCGTCAGCAATCAGTTCGTAAAACATAATTATATATAATTACATTTGTGTAAAATAAACACTTATGGGAAAAGAGAAAATATATTTATATACACACACACACACACATATATATATATATATATATATATATATATATATATATATATATATATATATATATATATATATATATATATATTCTTTTTTCAAGCGGAAGAAAAAGCCCGGACGCAGCCAATGCGTTATGGTAGTGAATAAATAATTTGATAGGATTACTTATGTTTACATTTGCGGAATATAAGTAGTTGATAAATTATTTTTATTATTATTATTGTTTTCACAAATGTTACAAAAAACTTTAAAGTGACAAACTTAAATAACGTTCCTTCTTCTGACATCTTGTGACATGAAAATGTGAGTATTTATGCACTTATAAGTTTCCTTTTTTTCCCGGGATTAAATTTTCGTGAAAAGTTAAAGAAAACAACTTTTTTACATTTTCATTTTTAAAGATTTTAATTACAGAACAGGGTTATAATTTGAATTTTTTGTATTTTTTCACGAAATTTTCGTGGTAAGGTAAGAAATAAATAATTTGATAGGATTACTTATGTTTACATTTGCGGAATATAAGTAGTTGATAAATTATTTTTATTATTATTATTGTTTTCACAAATGTTACAAAAAACTTTAAAGTGACAAACTTAAATAACGTTCCTTCTTCTGACATCTTGTGACATGAAAATGTGAGTATTTATGCACTTATAAGTTTCCTTTTTTTCCCGGGATTAAATTTTCGTGAAAAGTTAAAGAAAACAACTTTTTTACCTTTTCATTCCTTAAATTTTAATTATAGATTAGGTATATAATTTGAATTTTTTGTATTCTTTCCTAAATTTTCGTGTAAAAAATATTTAGTCAAAGAAAAATATTGAACTATTATTGCTACAAAAAAAGTTAGGAACTAATGAATTTGATAGGCTTATCTAAAAAAAAGGTAAATGTAAGATGCTTACTGGCAATTAGGCCATTGCTGACCCTTTTTGCTCATCTAAACTAACCTACCCTCCACCTTGAGCTCGATCTCAACGACGACAGTGATTTGAAAAATCATCCTCCGCCGGTGAGTCTCGAACCGTCGTCCCCCGAGTCCGTATTGGAAAGTCTGAATCGACTTTCCCGCACGGAGGCGCTATAGGCTTTATCTATGTTTCCATTTTTATAATATAAATAGTTTATAAATTATTTTTATAAATGTTAAATGAAACTTTAGTGACAAACTTAAATAACGCTTCTATTTCCGATATCTTTTGATATGAAAATGTGAGATTTTTCCGCTTATAATTTTCGTTATTTCCACGAGATAAAATTTCCCCAAACAGTTAAAAAAATAACTTTTTTACATTTTAATTTTTTTTTATATAATTTTAATTACAGATTAGGTAAATAAGTTGAATTTTATGATTTTTTCACAAAATTTTCTTGTAAAAAATATTAGCCAGTTTTCGTACAATTTTTCTTTTAGTATTTTCGTCAACATCATTTTTGTCTACCATTTTGGTTCTACACCAAAAGTTCATTGATGTGGTTTGAACTATAGAAATAATGTACCTAAAGTATCGTCAGCAATCAGTTCGTAAAACATAATTATATATAATTACATTTGTGTAAAATAAACACTTATGGGAAAAGAGAAAATATATTTATATACACACACACACACATATATATATATATATATATATATATATATATATATATATATATATATATATATATATATATATATATATATATATATATATATATTCTTTTTTCAAGCGGAAGAAAAAGCCCGGACGCAGCCAATGCGTTATGGTAGTGAGCTTTCATAGAACTGATCTGGCACCAAACATTTTTTTATTAAATGCTTATAACTTTTTCTACTTGTAACATGGAGCTTTAACTTTTGAAACATAGTTTAATTTTCATAACGTAAACCTACATACCAATTTGGTTACCAGAATAGCTTTCCTATTTTCGGAGAAAATTTTTTTTTCGAAAGGAAACCGACAATTTTTCAAGAAAATAAATAAATAAATATATATATATATATATATATATATATATATATATATATATATATATATATATATATATATATATATATATATATATATAAACATATAAAAAGTGAAACCGACCCTGCATATGAGTTCTAGGGGTCCTAGATCCGCTTATTCGAATTTTTTTTCCAAAATTGAAAAGTCGGGATTTCCCCATTAGTGTATTTTTTCTAAGAAAATCACTAAAATGGCTTTTTCAACTTTTACAGCCCTGAACATAAATGTAGAATGTACATCGTTTACTCAAACCCACAAATGTTGTTTTAATTTTTAGTGACGTTTCGTAGATCCCGACTTTTTAATTTTGAAAAAAATTTTGCAAATGAGCGCGAACTAGGACCCCTAGAACCCATATCCGGGGTCAGTTTCAATTTATATATATATATATATATATATATATATATATATATATATATATATATATATATATATATATATATATATATATATATATATATATCACACCGATAACCCAAAAAATAATTAGACGATTTTGATAAAATTTGGCATGTACCTTCCTTTTGTAAATGGCTTGGATAAGTTCGTTAATCAGGAAAATCGGACGTTTTCCGGAAAAATGTTAAGTTTTCGTTCGAAAAAAAAAATTATCTCAAAAAATAAAAAAGCTGCGATAACCAAATTTGGTAGGTAGGACGATATAAAAAGTAAACTATACACCAACATTTAGATTTCTATATTACAAGAAAAAAAAGTTATAATAAAATATTTGGTGCCAGATCATTTCTATTTGTTTATGAAAGAAGAAGCTTCCACGAAACCATACTCAATAAAGCATAGTAAAACTCTCCACGAAAAAAAACGGACCACGAGTATGCATATATATATATATATATATATATATATATATATATATATATATATATATATATATATATATATATATATATATATATATATATATATTTATATATTAGTGAATTTTCTTAAAAAAAATTCACTAATGAGGAGATCCCGACTTTTGAATTTTAAAAAAATTTCTTCAAATAAGCGCTAATTAGGCCCCCCAGAAAACATATCCGGGGTCAGTTTCAATTTTTATATGTTTATATATATATATATTATATATATATATATATATATATATATATATATATATATATATATATATATATATATATATATATATATATATATATGTATCACACCGATAACTCAAAAAATAATGGGCCGATTTTGATCAAATTTGGTGAAAAAATTCCTTTTGCAAATGGCTTGGATGAGTTCGTTAGTCAGGAAAATCTGCCCAGGTTTTCCCGGAATTTACAAAGTAAGGGCAACCAAATTTGGTACGCAGGTTTACATCCTTATAGGTAAGATACCTACCAAAATTTAGCTATGTAGGTCAAAAGACAAAAAAGTTATAGGCATTTAAAAATAAATAAATTGGGGTTTTCCTCAAAACGTCAAAGTGGCGATTTAAAATGTCAAAATTGGCAACATTTAGGCAAATAACTTAAATCTAATACGGGCTATATAAATAAAATGTCTCAAGAAGGATGTTTTACAAACCCTAAAGTCTTAGTTTCAACCGTCATAGTCCTTCATTTTACTAAAATATTTGCAGAAAATTCATTTCAAAGAGACCCTTTCTCTGATGCTTGGCAGTAGCCTTAGCTATAGAGTTTATCATTTAATGGTATATAATTTTTGTCGAATTTTCGTAAAAAATTAATAAAGCTCAATATATCCGTTATTATATAAGATATGAAGAAAATTTGTATATATTAATTATAGGGTGTCTTGAGCTACATCTTAAAATAATATTTCTGCAATCACAGGATGGCCCATAAGTCGTTGGTGATACAAATTTCCTTTTTTTTAATCAAACACGCCTTATGTTATTGCATTTTTGCATTTTCCATCGAAATATAATGCATATTTGTAAGAAAATAAATTCTGGACGCAGCAAGTGCGTTATGGTAGCGAATTTTGATCAAATGTTTCATATTTGAACAGCTCAATTTGCTATTAACCTTTAAGGTTGACCAAGAAACGTGTATTTTCGGGAACATTTTAAGTTTACTTTTGGAAATTTTTGTACATTTTCACACAATAAAGTTATTTTAATGGAACATGGCACATTGTTTTTACTATATAGGTTATACTTGTAACCAAATTTGATGCCTGCTTTCTTAAAAAAACACACATATTTGTTATTAAAAAGATTTTTATGAAAATTCACTACCATAACGCACTTGCTGCGTCCAGAGTTTTTATTTATTTATTTATTTATTTATTTTGCGCCCATTTCAAGAAAATTTTTATCAAAATTCAGAAGTCAGGATCTCCCCATTAGTGAATTTTTTTTACGAAATCTCACTAAAAGGATGTATTGCAACTTGAAACCACCACAAATTGTTAATCTATTTAAAATTATAAATATGAGTTTCATGACCTCTAATTTGCAAACCATATACAATATTGAAACAAAACAAAAAATAATTCTACATTTTAAGGCGTACACACGTGATCTCGTAACATACATCGATTAAACGTATTCAGGAATTTATCACATTTCTGATAAGCTGTTCAGTGAAATCCAATCAATGCAAAGTGTATTCCACAGTCAGATAAAAAATAAGGCGTGGATTACATAGTGTTCGTAATCTATACCCACAACTGTGACCAGACTTTCGTAAGTTGACACCTACACATTATTTACTCTTATCGCACGTGAAAATAACTACTAAATGATGTAAACACGTGTAATGGCTGACGATATGGCACTGTAATTATATTTTTATTGCATTCATATAATATTTCAGTTCAAATAATGATTCTGTATTACAGGCAATAACCTAATAAAAGTCTGGATGCAGCAAGTGTGTTATGGTAGTAAATTTTCATGGAAATAAGCTGGCACCAAATATTAAATGCCTATAACTTTTTTTCTTGTAACATAGACACCTGAATTTTAGTATATAGTTTACCTTTTATAACATAAATCCAAGTACCAAATTTGGTTGCCATACTTTTGTTATTTTCGGAGATAAATTTCTTTTGAAATAAAACGCAAATTTTTTCCGGAAAACCTGGTCCGCTTTTCGTGGCTAACGAACTTATCCAAGCCACTTACAAAAGGAAGGTACCTGCTGAATTTTATAAAAATCGGCAAATTAGTTTTTGAGTTATCGATATGACACACGCACGCACACACACACATTTATATTTACAGGCTGATTTACGAAACCCGTTAGTTAAAGGTTTTCGTACTTCTAGTAATTTTTTTTTTCTGTAAATTTAGCCACTATGACTAAAGTTGTATCCAAATGAAATAGTTTTAAAATCACTGCTCTTCCGGTTATACCGGAAGTTGCCATCAGCTCTGCTATAAATGTAACATTATATTTATTATTATATTTTTGAATCGTACGTAAAATTATAGTCTAAATTCATTTAGGACATTATTGGTTAAAAAAAGGGATTTTTTGAGTTTTCCAAGCTTCTTCAAAAAATCTGACAGATGAGGTCAATTAAAAAATCTCTATCGGCTATTTAGAAACAAACCACTACACAAATTGGTACATACAAACAGTTATTAGTGTTCTTTCGAGATATGAAATCAGAATTATATTTCTTAACCCAGGCTGTTCGCAAATTGTACACTGTTTTTAAAAACTTGAAACAACATTACGTCAACATTTTAAAATAAAATACCCTGCATGTGATGACCTCATTCTCCTCTGGATTGAATAACCTTTCCAGTGGTATATGAGTTCTCTATAACTATCTCTTCTAGTTTTGATGACATGTAAGACTTAGCTGTAATTAAATTCACGTAAATATTTTTAGTGTTTTGCATAGTAGCCTATTGAAACAACGACTAATGACATTAGTGACCACTACAGTTGTAATGATAGCTTACAAACTATCTGTTTTTATTATTTTTGGTGGTTATAGATTTTGGCAAACTTGAACTTGTTTTATTTGCATGGAGAATGTGGCAAGTTAGCAAAAAGAACTTGGCGATTATTCAATGAAAGTATCCTCACTTGCACCGAATGAACGTACCAAAATTAAAAAGAATAGAGTCAAATTTTATACGCTATGGAAAGACAAGCTCTGTAAAAATTCACATTAAACCAAATACAGATAAAGTATTCTAAACAAATTAATGAATTAAAACTTATAACTAACTTATAAATAATTTATAAATAACAACACAATGTTTACGACCATATATATATATATATATATATATATATATATATATATATATATATATATATATATATATATATATATATATATATAGAATTGAAACTGGCGCTCGATATGGGTTCCCCTAGACCTAAAAGGCCAGTCTGTCAACAAATTAAATATTACGCATAATGTAGAATAAGTGAAGGTGTTTGTTCTGTTGTTTTTTTTTCTTTAACGTCGGTCTATTTCCGCGACTATGGCCAATCACGGACACCAGGGAGCAGTTTCACTTCACTATCCTGGCAATTTTGCCGAACCCCTGCCTTTCTATAAGGAGGGTAGAGATCTTTCCGTGCCCGACATCGGATGGACACGGGACAGACGACTTTACGCCCCCTCCGAAAGGCGGAACGTGCAGACATTCAACTTCCTCATATACAATGCCACAACCTCGGTTGATGTTAATGTTACAGTATCTACTGAAAAAGTGAAAGGAGAATCCAGTACCCGTATGGCCTTTATATAGTTTTGCAGAAAAAAACATTTTTTTCTGTTACTGGATGCTTCTAGTGAATTTTCGTAGAAAAAATTCACTAATTAGAAGATCGCGACTGTTGAATTTGGAAAAACAAAAATACTTTGTGTGAATAACAAAAAATCTATTGTATATTAAAAATTTAAGTGTTTTGACGCAAAAAGGTCACGACATACCAGAAAAATTACTTTAAAGCTTTTATAGTTTTTCTTCTTGAAACGTAAAAATTGGCAATTTTTTTGTTTTACTTTGACATTTAGAGAAACAATAGTGTACAAATTTCAAACGTTTTGAACAAGATCTCATTTTTGTTTAAAACGCCTGAATAACTTTGTCACGAGTCTGAAATTATAAATTTCAGCACACATTTCTTCCACATCCTCACAACGCATAGAAAAGTATCGCATCGGCGACCAAAATTTCAAATTTTTTTTTGCTTTAACGACGTAAAAAGTATCAACATATATACAACATGATTTGGGAACGAATTTTTTTGTCTGTCGGTCTGTCAGTCTGTCGGTATGTCGGTCTGTCGGTTTGTCGGTGTGTATGTCCGTCTGTTTGTAGCCACGATAATTTTAAAACGAATTTAGATATCGTCTTCAAATTTGGTATACAGTTTGCACTCCACAAACGAACGGTTCGGATTGTTTTTGGGCAAAATCGCTTTCGGGGGTAGGGGATGAATGGGGGGTGATTTTGTGAAAATTGGCATTTTTTCGTTAAAACTCGAGTAATATAACGTTTTAGGGCTTATTTATTACAAAACTTTCAATTTTATCAAACGTCTGGTACTCTGTGTTGACTTTAAATTAAAGGTTGGATGTATATGGGTGCAATATTGTTGACAAAAATATTTTTAAAAAATTTAAAATGGCGTAAAAAGTCTGAAAATATATAGAAAACTTGATTTTGGAACAACAATTTTTTTGTCTGTCGGCCTGTTGGCATGTACGTTTGTCTGTTAATAGGCGCAATAACTTTCGAACGAATTGAGATATCATCTTCAAATTTGGTATCCAGTTTGCACCCGACAAAGCAACGCTTCGAATTAATTCTGGGTAAGATCGCTTCAGTTTACAGGGGATAAATAAGGGGTGATTTGGTGAAAATTGGTATTTTTCAATAAAACTCGAGTAATATAACGTTTCAAAAGTATATGTGTACAGGAATACAAATATTTTCTTGGTGGCAAGTCATGGGCCCAAAATGTATTCCATGAGAATGTCTTTCTGACGAGAATAAATTATCACAGCTATGTGGAAGTTATGATTTAATCTGTAGCACTATTGTTATTGTTGATATTGAAAAAACCAGTTTGAATAGGTTGACTCAAACGAAATCATGTAGGCGATTTATAAAGAAAAATAACTGCCACGTTTATAATTTGGCAGATACTTTACTTTTTGAAATATAAATTAAGTTTCCGCCCGGAAAGCTTTTGTATAATGAAATTTGTAATACAAGCTTCTTTTAAAGAGACTTACACTATCTATAGATATAGCAAATTTTGATTTTCTAGCTTCATAGAAAATTGAGTTTTGGTCATTTTTCTCAAAAGGATATAAGGCGAGATGTATTCTTACCATAATTAAAAGTGTGGACGCAGCAAGTGCGTTATGGTAGTGAATTTTCATAGAAATGATCTGACACAAAATATGTTATTATAACTTTTTTTTCTTGTAACATAGAAATCTGAATTTTGGTGTATAGTTTACTTTTTATACCATAAACCTACCTACCAAATTTGGTTATCATATATTTTTAATTTTTTGAGATAACAATTTATTTTCCAATGAAAACTCAAAATTTTCCTGGAAAACCTCGTCCGACTAACAAATTTATCCAAGCCATTTACAAAAGGAAGGTACATGCCAAATTATATCATATAAATATTGAAACTGACCCCGGATATGGGTTCTAGGGGTCCTAGTTTGCGCTCCTTGGCAAATTTTTTTTCAAAATTCAAAAGTTGAGATCTCCCCATTAGTGATTTTTTCTACGAAAATTCACTAAAAAATCAGAGATTCGCTCCAATTAGAGCTCATCAGTACTGTATACTAATTACAGCGAAAACACTTCTATAAAGTAATACGGCTATGCCAGCCAGCCTCCTAGGACATTGTGAGATGTAAGACAGGGTCGCCATCTCGGTGCGAAAGCAGGTAGTATATTGTCACCACGGCTCCCAAATAACACAAACTGTTATAAAGTAGAGATTGTGTACAACCAACTAACAATTTTATAAATTGTCAGCCCGGGCCCATGTCTTTCCTAATATAGGGACTATGTATGCAAGGCTAGATGTATTCTCACCATAATTAGGACCGGAGACCGGTTTCGCTCTAATTAGAGCCCATCAGTACGGTATACTAATTACAGCGAGAACACTTCTATAAAGTGATACCGCTATGGCAGCCAGCCTCCTAGGACACTGTGAGATGCAAGACAGGGTTGCCATGTCGGTGCGGAACCAGGTAGTATGTTGAGACGACAGCCCCAAATAACACAAAATGTTATAAAATAGAGACTGTCTACAACCAACTAACAATTTTGTAAATTGTCAGCCCTAGCCCATTTCTTCCTTAATATAGGGACAATGCATGTGAGGCTAGATGTATTCAAACCCTAGTTAGAACCGCAGACCGGTTTCGCTCCAATTAGAGCTTCTCAGTACGGTATACTAATTACAGTGAGGACAGACCTATAAAGTATTACGGCTATGGTAGACAACCTCCTAGGACATTGTGAGATGTACAACAGGGTTCCCATCTCGGTGCGGTACCAGGTAGTATGTTGTCACGACAGCTTCAAATAACACAAAATGTTATAAAATAGAGACTGCGTCTAGGAGGATGGGTACCATAGCCGCATTACTTTATAGATGTGTTCTGGCTGTAATTAGTATACAGTACTGACGAGCTCTAATTAGAAACAAACCGGTCTGTGGTCCTAATTATGGTGAGAATACATCTAGCCTTACATACATTGTCCCTATATTAGAGAAGGAATGGGCCAAGCCTGAAATCTTACAAAATTGTTAGTTGGTTGTACACAGTCTCTATTTTATAAAATTTTGTGTTATTTGGAGCTGTCGTGACAACATACTACCTGGTTACGCACTGATATGGCGACCTGTGATACATCTAACAATATCCTTCTCACAAGGAATTAGAACACAAGATTGTTTTGATAATAGCGATAGCGATGTTAACACTTTCGAAAGAATTCTTTAAATGTGCGCGTACTAGGACTTCTAAAACGATCTTCAAGGTCTATGTAAGCTTAAGGTATTAATTTTGGTAACATGCCGTATAATAATAGTGCATAATTCTTAACGCACTTGCTGCGTCCCGCATTTTTTTTTCTTTTGGAGAGTTTCTGCTCTTAAAATACAAAGTTGTTAATTTCTACCACAGTAATTGTGAAAATGAAGAATTTTACATTGGCAGGTTTCACATAGCGTGATTATTACTAATAATTCCAGTCAATTGTAAATTTATAAATTTATACCTGGAATTTCACGGCAGGTTGTTATTCTTACCGTACCATAAATCATATTTTATTCACAATAAAAGATAAATATACAAATACCAGTATGTTATTTGTGTTATTTGGGCATTCGTATGGTAATTCTCTTGATGATTGACCTGTAAAATCGTAAGCGACTTTCGAATCCTGAAAATAAAGCAACAAAAATACCACAATCCGAAAACATTACAAATGGATGCATCGAAAATTACTTTTATGTGAATATGTATGGACACTAATAATAATTTAAACGACTTCAATAATTTTTTAAGCTAATTTATTGACAAAGTTTCAGAATAAAATAAAAATTCTTAATACTTGAAAGTTGTTCAAGACAGGAAATAAAATGTGGACTTATCAGAGTGTGAGGCGGTTTTTATTACCGATTCAACGCTCGTGATGCAAGACTGGACCACTTCCAAAACATCTATTGTAATTCTTGTTGCGGATAACTCGCAAAACCGTAAAAACTATTTCCCTCACGTTTTGTAATCGTTTATTATTGCACTGTTTCTTAATTTGAAGAGACCACTTTGCAGTACTTCATGGAAGCACCGTCTTCCGAAAAAAGAAAATGTAGAAACAGCTTTCGTAATCACTAAGACGTAAATCAGCTGATTGATTCTCGCCTTAATTTCTTATTGTATGTGTTCTAGTTAGTTTATCTACGAACAAGTATAGTAAGTTTATCTCGCTGTTTTCTTTTAGCGTATCTCCCTAGAAAATTTTCGCTAATGAAGAGATTGCGACTTTTGAATTTTAAAAAATCTTTAATTCAGCGCGAATTAGAACCGCTAGAACCCATACCTGGGGTGAGTGTCAATTTTTATGTGCAAGGAATAATGACTATATATATATATATATATATATATATATATATATATATATATATATATATATATATATATATATATATATATATATATATATATATATACATTGCACCGATAACTCAAAAAATAATGGACTTATCTCGATCAAATTTGGTGAGTGCCTTCCTTTTACCAGTGACTTGGATGAGTTCGTTATCCAGGTAAATCGGACCAGTTTTTCCGAAAAAATGTTGGGTTTTATTTCAGAAAATGTTTGTTTTTCCAGAAATAACAAAGTTATGGCAACCAAATTTGGTAAGCAGGTTTGTATTATAAAAAAGTGGACTATGTACCAAGACTTAGATCTATAAGTTGAAAGAAAAAACTCGGGACGCAGCAAGTGCCATATAGTAGTGAATTTTCATAACAATTATACACTGCTGGTTCGACATATTAATAATATTCATACTCCAAATTTAAACAGACCTTGAAGATCGGTCTTAGAGATTCTAATAAGCGCTCATTTTCAGAATCGTTTTAAAAGTGTTTTAATCGATATCTTTATATTATCAAAAAATATTTAAATCATGTGTTCAATAATGAACGAACTCAATGTTATATGAAGTAAGGACAGTAATATTTGGTATATACTCAGCGCCAAAAAGGTATACTCTCTCAAAAACAAAGAATCTAATGAGTAAGTAAAGGTCAAAACCAAGTAACGTTTGTGCGACCTACCTTAAGGCCTGTCTTTTCATTGGCAGGCAAGTGAGTATAACAACCTCCACACTAAGTTAGATATCGAAAGGTCGTTCACCTGGTGCAACAATAGTTGTGTTAACTTGTAAAGTGACAGGGTTTAACTGAAGTTAATAAATTTGTGCAGGCCCCATTTGGATAAACCATTTGGATAAAATGGGGTTCTGTTTCTGCTCTCAGTCTCCGCCTCAGTCTCTTCTCTTCTGCTTCTGGTTTTTGGCTTTCTCTTCTCTCTACTAGCTGTCTTCTTCTCCAATTCTAAATTTGAGTGTGCTGTCCAAGTCTAGGTTCACTCAGATCTCTAGGTCTGATTTCACACTATGTCTAGCTCCAGTTAAGGCTTTTATATGCCTTAATCCAAGTTGTAGTTCACTTTACCCTTGCCCATTTAGATGGTTTTGACGTTGTTAGAAGACAACTGAGTCCTGTTTCTAGTTAAGTGATTGTTTTAAAATTTCTTAGATCATATACAAACTTTCACTCATAATATAAAATTAAGTCAGATTAAAGTCAGTTGAATATTAATCATTTTCTTCACAGTATTATTAGAAGTGACATTGCTGCTAGGACTATTTCCTTATTTAAATTTTAAGCGGTAGTTGGCACTATAAATCTGATTCATTAATAACGTATTTTTATACATCAAAGTTGCGGATCTAAGATCTGTTGCCTTTTAAATATAATTTTTCTTCATAATCAATCTATTCTCAAAATTTCATAAATAATAGGTAATACAAGATTTCACTATCTCATAATTAATATCTACAGATACACGTTTATTCTCTCTTTAGAGTCATTATCATTTCAGAAAAATATCAGAATAAAAACAGGGCGTTAGACACATATTAAATTGAATTGCAAATAGGCACGTGTCTCTAACAATTTTTTTGCAGATTATTCTGGCCAGAAAAAGTATCAAAAACTTGAGTATATAATTAGATTTAAGAATATTTTTCTTATTTGCTGAAAAAATTTCTCTTTTGTCTTTTGCTAAGGATTAAGAATTTAAATTTTACAAAACAACACGCACAACTACAAACTACATATATACCTATTAATGGTTAATAAAAGTTTATACTTGCGTTTAACTTTTGCGCTTTAATTTGATAACATATTCCTACCCAAGTTCTCCCAAGTTTCTCGACTTTTGTAACATTGACGTTATCTAGATGCTCCTTCAACAAATACCTACGGAACACAAAGTTTTGAACTAAAGCCCTAACAAATGTGAGATTTTGGTCAAGACTTACTTTTTTCCCTCAGGACTCGTCCGCGGTCTTGTCGCCCCGATAGCACTGCAACCTTTGGTTGATTGTGCATTACCTTAGTCTTACTCAACCCATTTCAGAATCACTGTGCCTTGAACTAGTCTGCACAGCGATTGGTAGGGTGAAGTTTTATATTGCTCTGTTTCCGGTCTAGACTAACCGTAGATCAGTTGTCTTTTGCGGTCCAGAGCTTTACACTCGCACAAGATGTGCTGGGCTGATTCCTTCCCCTCGCCGCAGAGTCTGCATGCGAGGTCCCCCTCGAACCGCCCCATTTTATCCAGGTGTTTCTTGACGGCCATGTGTCCCGATAAGAGACGTGTTATGTTTCTGAGCTGTCCTCTGCAGCTCCACAGCTCTCTTTGAACTGGGTTTGTCAATTATTGACTTCCCATGACTGAGCCCTGGACAGCCTGCCCAGTACACCTTGTGTTGGTTTCTGACCCAGGACTTAATGGCTCCCCTGGCAGTGCTGTTTTTTACGACCAGAGCCGGTTCTGGTCCCATAAACGGTTCTGCTGACCTTCTCTTCGCGAGACTGTCAGCGTCTTCATTGCCTTTGAACCCCGACTGACCTGGCACCCAGATGAGGGTGACCTCATTCTACCCAGCTTGGTCGCTCGTCTCGTCTCGGCACTCACTGACCAGCCAAGAATTTACCCGTGCGCTACTTAGGACCTTAAGGGCTGCCTGGCTGTCTGTGGCTATGAGGATCAGCTTGTTGGTGTAGCCCCTCATATTGTTCTCCCGCATACAGTGCAGGATGGCGAACATTTCCGCCTAAAAGACCGTTGCATGGGCTCCGAGGGAAATACTATGACTTACCCTCGGTCCTTCCGAATAAACACCTGCCCCCGTCCCACGCTCCCCATCGGATCCGTCCATGAACCAGACGAGCGCGTCCCGTGGTATGCCCGGTGTCACCTCCCGCCATTCCTCGCGGTCTGGGATTTCCACTGTAAAGTTGTTTTCCCTGCAGATTCGCGGGATCGCGAGGTCTGACCTCATTTAAAGCGTGGGCTCCTTCACGATCTCCTGAATTTTGCAGTGGCCCCTGAAGCCTGGGTTTATCTTCAGTCTACCATTGCAGGCTAGTCTGTATAGTGACCTGACCTGACCTGGCTTCCCACATAATAACTAACTGTAGGGGCTGGGGGGCAGATCCAGCAACACCTCCATGGCGGCTGTTGGGGTTGAAGACATGGCCCCTGTGATGCCTAGGCAAGCCATCCTTTGAATCTTGCCTAGATTTTGCTTGACACTGTATTGTGTCACCTTACGCCACCAGACCAGTGCCGCGTATGTTAACGATGGTCTGACCACCCTTGTGTACAGCCAGTGGGCCATACTAGGTCTTAGTCTCAACGATTTTCCATATTGCCGCCTAGTGACGGCTAAGGTCATGACTGCCTTACGCAGTATTTTTCCAATGTGTTAGCTTAGAGTCCAATACGACCTCAAGATATTTTACCTCCCTGACCATCGAAATTCTCCTACCGTATAGAGTGAGAGTTCTGTGGCTGTCGCACTTCCTCCTCCTCGTAAACGGCATGACGGTTGCATTCTGGGGGCTCACCCGGAGCTCTTGACCAACAGTCCACTCTTCCACCACGTTCAGTGCTGTCTGCATGCGCCCCCGCACTGACTGTGTAACCTTTTCTCAGACTATGATGACAATCGTCGTCCGCATAGCCCTGTACCTCATCCTACCCTCCCGAGATCCTCCCCAGCAGGCCGTCCACGACTAGGCACCAGAGCAAGGGAGACAGAACGCTCCCCTGCGGACACCCCGCCGCGACCCCCGCCAGCAGAGTCCGTCCCGCGATTGAGGTGAACACCGCCCTGTCCCTGAGCATGGGACCGATTCACCTGCAGCAGGTCTCCTCTATTCCACGCTCCCTGACAGCTGCCAGAACCGATCCGAACGAGGTGTTGCTGAAAGCCCCCTCTATGTCTAGGAAGGCCCCAGCGCCATCTACCTGTTCTCCTTGTGTCAGCACCAGTTGGTGCAGTGCTGTTTCTGTTGAGAATCCTGCTCTGAATGCATATTGTCCGCAGTGTATGGGATATGCTTCCAGTGCACCGCCCCTAATGTGCCGGTCGAGCAGTTTTTCCACTGTTTTTAGCAAGAAGGACATGAGACTTATTGGCCTCAGGCACTTTGCCTGGTCTGTTGGACGCCCAGGTTTAGGAATGAATACAACCCTGGCCAGTCTCCATGCCCACGGAATGTACCCCAGAGCTAGGCTGGCCCTCATAATAAGGGTAAGCACCGGCGCCAGTATATCAATCCCCTGTTGGAGCATGATGGGCATTATTCTATCAAATCCCGGAGATTTGTACGGCTTAAAGCCGTTAATGGCCCATCTGATTTTGCTCCAAGAACCACCTCTTAAGCGACTGTCTAGTCTACTCTAGATGCCCGCATATAAGGCGCCTCTATTTCTGAGTGTTCTCAGTCTGGAGGTGATTGGTTTATTATGTTACAGACGGGGAAGTGCGTCTGGAGTAAACTTTCCATAGTTTCCTCCCCCGAACTTGTAAAGCCTTCCGTGGTTGTTCTAAGGGAGCCTATGTTGGTCTGAGTGCCCTTGGACAGGATCTTGTGTAGTCGAGCACTCTCGGACGTGTTTTCCACTTCCTCGCAGTGCCTTCTCCACGACTGCTTCTTGGCGTCCCTCAGTCTTTTGTTATAGGTCGTTAGGGCATGTCTATATTCATCCCATGCTCCCGACCTTTTGGCCGCGTTCAACAGCTTACGAACCTGCGTTCTCTTTTGTCTGAGGTCCTCGTTCCACCACGGGACGTTCCTGGTGGACGCCCCCGTTTTCAGGTTTTCAGGGGGCTGTTGGAGTTATAGGCCGAGGTAATTGCGTCTCACAATTGGGCTGATTAATCTCGAGGTCTGTTGAATTGTCTATGGTACTTTTAACGCCTCGCAGTTCCACTGCTAGGTCTGATCTGTAGGCTTCCCAGTTCGCCTTGTGGGGGTCCTGGTACCATACCGTTTGTCTTTCGACTTTGACGATTTCAAACCGGATGTATCTGTAGTCTGAGCTGCTCACTTCCCCAGACACAGCCCAGCTCTTAGCAAAGTCACCCAGAAACTGGGTGGAAACTGTTAGATCTAAAACTTCCTCACGCCGTGTTGTGACGAAGGTCGGTTTATTACCTCTATTCAATATGTCTGAATTAAATTTCATAAAGAATTGTAAAAGTGCCTCACCCATAGAGTTTGTGTCCGAGCTACCCCACAACTCATGCGCGTTCGCATCCATGCCGATGATGGTCTGCCATCCACCTGCACTGTTACCCACTATCAGCTGTTCCAATTCGTTGGGTTGAGGAGGGTCCGTGCTCTCCCTTGGCAGATAGGCTGACGCGACAGTAATGTCCCTCGGTCCATCTGCTCCTCCACATCGGATTTTGATCGTTGTCAGATCTCTGGAACATAAATTCATTAAAGGCAGAAACTCTATCCCTTCCCTGACAAAAATGCAGGCCCTCGGGTTCTCGCTGGATCTGCTGTAGATGAGTTTTCCAGCAGCTCCGCCGAGTCTCTTGATCTCTCCCTTATATAAGTACGGTTCCTGGATGAGGGCCACATCCGTGTTCCTCAGAGCCATCAGTAGTCCGGCCGTGGCTGCCCTACTGTGTTGGAGGTTGACCTGAAGGAACCTAAGTCCCATAAACCAGTAGTTGCTTCCCAGTGGGCGGAAGCTAACCCTTCCCAGGCCCCAGAATGCCTTGAAGGAGGTTCCTTCAAGGGGTGTCTAAGACGCTTGGTCGATCGAGAAGGCGAGGGTCTGTCTTTTCTCCTCTGCCTTCCTGGTTAGAACCGACCAGTGTTGTGTCCCCAGTTCAGGGTTCTCGATCTTCAGTCTACTGATCACCGTCTCCTGCGAGACGGTGTAAGGGATTCGTACGAGGACCTTGCGTCTCTTTGGGAGTTCCTTGAGCTCGACGGCTGTCAAGTCTGCCCCCTCCCAAATCTGACCGAGGCCCCAGATCGTTTTCCGCAGGCAGTCCCGCGACTGCGGACCGGCACAGGTTATTCAGAGGATGCCCCCCGCCAGGCGCGTCCGGTGGAACTGAGGCGGGCTCTCCCCTTTCTGAAGAGAGTCCACCGCCGCTACCACCGCAGCCTGGATCAGGTTCGCCTTCCCCTGGTCTAGCGTGACCTCAGGATAGCGTCTGTCAATCACCGCCATCCCGAGGCCCTCCGCAGCCTCCCTATATGAGCCAGTCTGCGCCGGTGTTCCGGCCTTGGTCCTTTTGGGACGTCTGTCTGTAGTAGGTGTGCTAGAGCCAGAGCACGACGTCTTCTGACTCGCACTCTCCTCTTGCTCCTTTACAGGTTCCCTGGCCCTTTTGGGACGTCTGTCTGTAGTAGGCGTGCTAGAGTCCGAGCGAGTCCTCTTCTGCCTCGCACTCCCCTCTTACGCCTTTACAGGTTTCTCGACCGTCCACGTTCCGGTCGCCATTTTCTGCGCCCTCCGGCACTTTTTTCTTTGCGCCCCGGAAAGACGCTTGAACTGCTGGGGCAGTCCCTCTACCTCTACAGTAGGGTTCTCACTGGTGGAGGGGCCCCCAGAGTCCACGCACCTCGCCGCTCTCCGGTGGGACCCAGCCTCAAGCTTGGGCGTCGGGGACAAGTCTGTGGCCGAAGCTACCCCCCGATCCCCCGTATCTCCGTCGGTCTTGAGACCTCCAGAGTCCGCGGACGCTGCCGCCCCATGGCTCGTCTCCGCTCAGAAATAGACTCAAGGCACGACGCTGTAGCCAGAGCCACTCCTCGAACCTCATTGGTTTTGGTTCCATTTATGTTTATAATCTTTATGTTGTTTTCACGAGAATGGGGGAAAGACTGTCCACACCATCAGAACCCCATGTGTGGTGCAAGGCGGGTTACTCTGGAGGATTGCCCTGTATTCCAAAGGTTCCGTTCACGACACCATCGCCCTGGTGCCATCCATCCCTAGGCACGGGTCACGTGACACCGTAGATTGGGGGAGTTTACTTCGACCTCCTTGTCTAGATCCGTCATGTTTAGTTATCAGCAGGGTCACCTCGTGCATGATGCGGCACTTCACCGCGCATGACGGTCTTGGGGAAAGCTTCATCGAAAGTTTATGTCGTTGTTTCCACTTCCCCAGCTTGCCGCCTGGAGTCCTTTGGCCCGCGACTCCTTGACCCCCCAAGACTAACTTAAAATAATAAGTATCCACTTCAATTATCTTTATAAACTGTTGCGTTAACAAATTAATCGTGTCTTTGCTGAATTATTACAATTACCCTGGTCTTTGCCGAGTTATTAAAATAAATTTGTCTCGTCTCTGTTGGGCCTAACTACTAATAAATTTTTTAATTTGAGAGGTTAGACTAAATAATATTGCTCTCTCGTCCTTCTGAATAATCAAGGTGGGATCTAAAGCTTACTACTACCGGTTTAGAGTGTTTCAGCGTCCAAAGTTTTTGTTGAATATAACTCCTTGAAAATAAGAATTGTGAGCAATAAATAATTTCCTACAATAATAAATTGCGGACTGTTATCTGTTGAGTTCTCAATTTAAATTCAAAGTTCAAGTGAACTTAAGTAAAATAAAATCGATTAAAGAAGTGCTCCTTTAGTTCATGATTTTATATCTATAAAGGTTTCCGACATTTTTAGTGTGACTTAAGAGCTATGATAAAGATCCAGCATCGATCTTTATCTGCCAATTTACATATATTTTTATTCACTTTTTTAATAAAAGAAACTTGAACGATGGAAAGCGCAATGTGCAGGTGTCTGTACAACAGCGCGGCAACAGCACTGCCATGTCGTGAAAGGCGTAAGCGACACTTCAAGTTCCAATTGTTCTCGTTCATTCATCTGCAGATATATTCACACCTTTAATAGTGTCTGGCTCTCTGGCCAGAACAGGCCCAAGCCCTGGGGTCTTTTCAAAAACACCACGCGAACTCACATATATAAAATATTTCCCCCTTGCCCCTCGCGTCACGCCTGCTTATCCTGCCGCCTTGCTGCACGGTCGCTCAGAAACAAAACTCATTATGCAAAATTAATAATATAAACTGCTAAACTGCTCTTCGCTTTTCGCAGTTCTCCGTTCTCAGTATTATCACAACTTCCAAATGCTTCTTAAACTTGGCTTTTATTTTCGACTTTGGTGTCATAGATGAAAGAGCAGCAGGCGACTTAGATAAATGAGATCATACCCATAATTTTTCTTACTAAGATGTATATGAAATAAGAGATCCAGGTTACATTCGACACTGCCGAATACTACACATCTATTTGACTTTTTGAGCAATTTAACTTCACCAAATCATGTTCGGCTTCACTTTATCTTGTAATAATGTTCTAATAGCAATTTTTTTCTAATAAATTGCCGCCATATTTAAATGCGAGGGTAAGGTGAAAATTTACAAGACAAGTTATGTTTGAATTTTTTAGGCGGGAAATGTTTTCTTTTTGGCATTTAAACACACCAATAATGAACACACATTATGTTTTCTAACAGTTCTAAAAAGTTAAACACAAAAAATATCTTGAAGTAATTTAATATGATAGATTTTCTTGACAATGTATTTTACACCTACAAGGACTGTCTGTACCAGAAATATCGTCACTTAATTAGGCCTTTTAAAATCTTTACAAAATCGTTATAGCTAAAGAAACCGGCCGCAATTTTGAAACATTTGACTCGGGCAAAGTTAATAGAGACTAAAAGTTTTATATTTTAGTGACCTTTTCCAAACGTTTTTTTATTGAGATTTGGTCAATAATGTGTCCATATAAAATAAAACATATAACAAATCGTTTTATAAACAACACTTTTATAAATGAAGGTACTGAACAGAAAATTGTATTTTTTTCTGATCTTTAAAAAAAAATTATATAGATTATTAAAACTAAAAGCGTTAGGCGCGAAAATGCTAAATTTTATGAGAAACATCCATTTATTTTGGTTATGGTAGCTTTATAGATCACTGATAAACTCTTGACAAGTACTTATTATAAGAGTCTCGGTGGTTTAGTGGTAAGAACGTGTGCCTCTAAACCGAAGGGTACTGGGTTCGACCCCAGGGTTCACTTTTTTTGTACATACTGTACAATTAACATCAACCGAGGTTGTGGTATTTTATTTTAGCAAGTTGAATGTCTGCACGTTCCGCCCTACGGAGGGGGCGTAAAGCCGTCGGTCCCGTATGTTTGCGTTGTTGGGCAAATTAAATATGCCTACCCTCCTTACAAAAAGTCAGGGCTTCGGCAAAATTTTCAGAACATTGAGGTGAAACTGCTCCCTGGCGTTGGTGATTGGCCATAGTAGCGGAAATAGAGCGACCGAACACACACACATAATTACTAAACATTGTCTCATAGACCCCATTGTGAATTGTTAAAAATGATACACTCAGATTTAAATATTGGTATTTTTACCCTTGATCTATATCATTAATACATCAACATATACAAAAAATTTCAGAGCGCAGCAAGTGCGTTATGGTAGTCAATTTTCATTAAATGATTCAAATTTTCATAACTCAATTTTCTATAAACCTAGAAATTTGAGTTTTGGTAGGCAGTAACGTATTTACGAGGGAAACATACCAACCCAACTTCATCAAAATAGGTTTGTTATTTTTTGAGACACCACTTTTTTTCGGCCAAATTTTTTTTTATTTTAAAAACTGGTCCAATTGGGCTGGCTAACAAACTCGTCGAAGCTATTAATAAAAGAAAGATTCTTGCCGAGTTTCATCAAAATCGGTTAATAAATTTTTGAGTTATCGTGTGGATACATACATATATATATATATATATATATATATATATATATATATATATATATATATATATATATATATATATATATATATATATATATATATATATATATATATATATATATATATACGTTATCAGATGATTGCCTGCTATAGAGCCGTTCCCACGGTTTTACTTGTGATTACATTAGACAATCTGTGCTCCTGCAACATAGACAAATCCAAGCTTGAACATACCGTATGATCCGCTGTGTAAGTACTTTTAGTTTATAAGTAATACCAGTGTTAAATTAAGAAATTATTATTACATTGTAGCTTCTAGTTCGCTCCTTTAAAATCTTTGTAATTTTCATTTTATTACTTTTGTACTTTAGAGTTTAAATAAATTATTTTTTTATCAAACCTCCTGAAGTTCAAAATCTAATTATATATATATATATATATATATATATATATATATATATATATATATATATATATATATATATATATATATATATATATATATATATATATATATATATATATATATATACACACATACGAAACTTCAAACGGACCTTGGTTTCGGGTTCTAGGGGCTTAAATACGCACTTATTTAAAAAAATTGTTGGAAAGTCTCACCATCGATTCCTCTCTATTAGCGAATTTTTTTAAATAAAAATTCGCTAATACCAAAGATAATTAATACTCAACATGTAATTAAATGTGCTATACATAAACATATAATAACAATGTTTATATTGCACAAGAACTATTAAAACAAAATTTACAGGATCTTTTCATGCTCAACGCTTATACTTTTAATAATCTATATAAATAAAAAAATTCAGGACGCAGCAAGTGCGCTATGGTAGCGAATTTTCATTAAATGCTTCACATAACTCAATTTTATATAAAGCTAAAAAGTTGAGTCTTTGTATGTAGTAATCTATTTACGAAGGCAACATACCAACCAAATTTTATAAAAATAACATTGTTATTTTTTTAGATACTTTTTTTTAGTTTTTTTATATAAAAAAACTGGTCCGATAGGGCTGGCTAACGAACTCATCCAAGCCATTAATAAAAGCAAGAGTGTTACCGAGTTTCATCAAAATCGTTTAAATAGTTATCGTGTGGATACATATATACAAATATACATATTGTATATATATATATATATATATATATATATATATATATATATATATATATATATATATATATATATATATATATATATATATATATATAGATATATATATATATATATATATATATATATATATATATATATATATATATATATATATATATATAAACATAAAAATTCAAACGGACCTTGATTTCGGGTCCTAGGGGCCCAAATTCTCGCTCCTTTGAAACAAACTTTGCAAAGTCTCAACATCGACCTTTCTATTAGCGAATTTTTTTGAATAAAATTATTTTATTTTTATGGCATTTATAAAAGCAGTGTTTTTACACTTTTAAAAAAATATATTTTATTATACATTTTATTAAATTATTTGTAGTTTTTGAAAATGCTTGTTATAGAAATAAGTTGAGTGGTATAATACATCAGGCAAAGATAGATTTTGATAAAAATTAAATTGAAACAAACCGCTATCATAATAGAACCGTATGGAAAACAATAAGCATATATAAAAGAGGTTATAAGAGACATGATGAAATGTCTGCGATTTTCGATGGAAATAATTGATTAAAATCAGAGAAAAAATAAATTTTAAATACATTCAATAACGCGTTTATGGATGTGGAAGGAGATGTTAAAGATGATGTGGAAATTCAACCGGGGGATCAAAATTGTTATACTAAAAATAGTCAGACATTTAGCTGTTTCCTTGTGAAGCGGGAGAGATTCATTACATACGCAGAGTGGAAAGCGCCAAGAGCGGAGTTGACCAAAGAAATAAGGGATTACATTATAGAGGCACTTCTTTACCTCATTTGTTATTCATACCAACTAGCTGTCTGTACAATAATGTAGAACGACGATAGTGAGACCTGTGTACAAAAAAGGTAGGTACTGGAATAGGTTTCTATAATTACAGACCAATCTCCGTAATTAGAACATTTACTAAAATATATGAAATGACATTAAAAGCAATAATATGTAATTTTATAGACAGGCATAATATTCTACCCAGTAAACAGTTTGGACTCAGAAGCAAGCTTTCTACACAGGATGCAATAAAAACTGTATCAGGAGAAATATATGAATTCTTGGATATAAACACGCGGTTTCTAGATCTGTCCAAGGAATTCGATACCAACTAAAGAGAAATACTGGTTGGTATCTTGCAGGAGATAGCCTTTCGGTGATTATCGCTGGTGTTCACTCAAGGTTGCTTGTGAGGTAGAATACAATACGTAGAGAGACACGGTGTAAAAAGTGACTTTGAATGTACAGCTCGTAATGTGCCACAGAGCACCATACTAGGGCCACTCCTTTTCAATCTATATGAAAACGGGCTGTATTAACTTGATTTTCTGCGACAGGTGTGTGGCTATACTAATGATACCGTTCTGGTTTATAAGGAAAAAAGCCTGGACGCAGCAACTGCGTTATGGTAGTGAATTTTCATAGAAATAATCTGGCACAACATATTTTATTATAACTTTTTTTTCTTGTAAGATAGAAATATAAATTTTGGTGTATAATTTAATTTTTATATCGTTAACCTACCTAGCAAATTTGGTTATCATACCTTTTTTATTTTTTGAGATAAACATTTTTTTCGAATGAAAACTCAAAATTTTGTCGGAAAACCTCGTCCGATTTTCTTGACTAACGAACTTACCCAAGCTGTTTACAAAAGGAAGGTGCATGCCAAATTTTATCAAAGTCGGCCCATTATCCTTTGAGTTATCGGTGTGACACATACACACAGACACACAAATATATATATATATATATATATATATATATATATATATATATATATATATATATATATATATATATATATATATATATATATATATATATATATATATATATATATATATATATACTAGCTGACCCGGCCACGCGTTGCTGTGGCTAAAGTTTTTGTTATATTACATTATAGTAAACAATCTAAGAGGAACAATAAGAGAACATCAGTCACGGAGTCCACTATGCTTTTTCACACAGATGGTATTTGTAAAAAAATATGGTGATCTCCTTATTTGACTTTCTACTACTATAACCCTTTAGTACAATGAAATTATTTACGAACAAAGACGAAAATGTTTATGTTGGTATACAAATTCACTGGATTGAGATTTGAAGGGGAAGTACGTTGAACACAATTAATTAAAATGTTCTTACACTTGATATTAAGCAGAAATCAATAGGTACAAAATAAAAATTTGTGACGCTTAAACTCATGAATGAGGTAGGCAAGGCAGACAGTCTTAAACTTTTAAACATTAATATCTATTTTTTTGAATTATAAATACTTTCAATTTCAATTTAATTTAATTATCGCATCTCTCTATAAATATCAGTGTGTTTCAGTGATCTGTTTCAGTGAACCAGGCCTCGCAATTCAGTTTTTCTCCATCGGACCCAAGGACCGCATGGTTTTTCCTGGATAACCTTATATCTATATATACTGTAAAAACGTGACTGTGATATACTTAATACTCAACTCGTGATAATAAATTATGAACTTATACCAGCGAATGAGTGTTTTACATTTATAATTAGCATTGAATACCCAAAGTCCCAGTATCATCTATCTATCTATCTAGTATCTAACAAATGCAATTTACACTTCAGTCTAAGTAACACGTGGCCGGCTATGCTAACACCAAAAATTTAAAAAGTGGAAATAATTAAATTATACGGTATTTCGTTCACTACAAAATAAATTTAATTAATTTTATAGCGTCAACAACACGTGGTAATTATGCTGTTAAAATGTAGCTTATATGACACGTTCGTAGATTTACCATAGCAGCGCCATCTATTGATTACTTACTCAACCCAGTCGAAAGGTATCGACATCTGTTAGAATCATTTGGAGTTAACAGATAATTGCGACTGTCAAATAATAACAGACAAATAATTAGCAATAAATTAAAATTGCGACTATAATTTGAGATTTAAACTATCCTATCTCTCAAGTTGGATCGAACTGCACATGGTGTGCGAATTTTATTATAATCGGTTAAGTGGTTTAGGAGTCCATTGAGGACAAACATTGTGACACGAGATTTATATATATTAAGATATATATATATATATATATATATATATATATATATATATATATATATATATATATATATATATATATATATATATATATATATATATATATATAAACATATAAAAATTGAAAATGACCCCGGATATGAGTTCTAGGGGTCCTACTTCGCCCTCATTTGCAAAAAATTTTTCAAAATTCAAAAGTCGGGATCTCCCCATTAGTGAATTTTTTCTACGAAAATTTACTAAAACATGGTAGAAATTTAGGGAAGAAGTAGGTATGGATTCAAATGGATAACATTTTGGCCCGACGGCAGTAAATTAAAATTCAATCTCGATAAAACTCTTTTATCATTTTTTCTGCCCATGCAGAATCAAATTAGATAAATGTTTGGCAGCTTAATTTTTTTGACACGTTTTATAAGACAGTTCTATGTGAGAGAAGAGTATTGTGAAGACACCTATACCTCGAGGGGTGATATATAGCTTCTTCTGTGTATGCACAAGATAAGAAGTAAACGACCTCAGGTTCACCTAACTCCACGACTGTTAAACTGTTCGACAATTTCCAGAGTATACGTAATGTGGTCAATTTTTTACAGTTAAAAGAAGAATTAGATATTTAAACCACAAGGATTAGACACGAGATCCGTCGGCTAGTCATTGTAGGAACATAAAGCGATAAAAATGCACGTGCGTATGCTTGTGTGTGTGTGTGTGTGTGCGGGTGCGGGGTGCGCGCGCGCGTGTGTGTGAGAGAGAGGGGGAGTGTATGTGAAATGTGCGTGCGATTCAATTTTTTTTCTCCCTCAGTGCTGGTCCGTGTCTTTGCGGCCCCGATAGCACTGCAGCCTTTACTTATTGTGCATGCCCTTAGTCTTTCTACTCCACCCATTCCAAAATCACTGTGGCTTGAACTAGTCTGCACAGCGATTGGTAGGGTGAAGTTTTATATTGCTTTGTCTCCGGTCTAAACTGACCGTAGATCAGCTGTCTTTTGTGGCCCAGAGCTTTACACTCGCACAATATGTGCTGGGCGGATTCCTCCCCCTCGCCACAGAGTCTGCATGCAAGGTCCCACTCTCACTCTCCCCTGGCAGTGCTCTTTGTCACGCCCAGAACCGGTTCTGGGCCCATAAATGGTTCTGCTGACCCTCTCTTCGCGAGACTGTCAGCTTCTTAATTGCCTTTGATCCTCGAGTGACCCGGTACCCAGATGAGAGTGACCTCATTCTGCCTGGCTAGGACGCTCGTCTCGTCTCGGCACTCACTTACCAGCCTGGAGTTTACCCGTTGGTTACTTAGGGCCTTAAAGGCTGCCTGGCTATCTGTGGCTATGAGGATCCGCTTGTTGATGTAGCCCCTCCTCTTGTTCTCCCGCATAGAGTGCAGGATGGCGTACATTTTGGCCTGAAAGATCGTTGCATGGGCTCCGAGGGAAATACTATGACTTACCCTCGGTCCTTCCGAATAAACACCTGCCCCCGTCCCACGCTTTCCGCCGGATCCGTCCTAGAACCAGACAAGCGCGTCCCGTGGTAAGCCCGGCGTCTCCTCCCTCCATGCCTCGCGGTCTGGGATTTCCACTGTAAAATTGTTTTCCCTGCACATTCGCGGGCTCGCTAAGTCTGAGCTCATTTCAAGCATGGGCTCCTTCACGATCTCCTGAATTTTGCAGTGGCCGCCGTAGCCTGGGTTGATCTTAAGTCTACCATTGCAGGTTAGTCTGTATAGTCCTAGCCTGGCCTCCCCCATGATAAGTAAGTGTAGAGGGGCAGATCCAGCAACACCCCTATGGCGGCTGTTGGGGTCGAAGTCATGGCCCCTGTGATGCCTAGGCAAGCCATCGTTTGGGATTCTATCATTACAAATTTCTGTATTAAAAACAATAAGTCTTAGCTTTATGGGCTATGTGGTTATATTGTAAACTTTTCCTTTACTTTATTTGTGTTTTTTTGTAAATCTCCTTTTGTTGTTTTTTATATTATAAAGTCCCAAAGAAAGTGTATACTTTGCATGCCTATTCAGGATATTTGTAGATTCTAATTTCTCTGGTTTCACAGTGCTTGTTTTCTTCTCTGCAACCAGTTTCGCGTTTTAAGGGATGAAAATCCGTTGGGTTAGGATATTGTGAGAGTACATTTCTTTGAAAATAGCATAAATATCACAGATTACGTCATTAAAGCGCCTGTGTGTGTTGTTTACAAAAAATATTATCGATACTCATTATGGGCCGTCAGTAAATAACCGCATAGACAAAATTTTTGAAACGACAAGCGCAATCTCAACTTTTTTGAAGCTTTAAAGATAAAAAAGCACACAAACGATAATATTTGTAACAATGTAGTATGTTGATGTATGTCGGTATTTTCGTTATATACGATCTGATTTATTGTTGTTATTGTTAATTAGTTATTTTATTATTATGATTGTTGTCGTGGCTATTATAAGCACACTTGGAGAACTCAAATCACCACAAAAAACCTGACGATCGTTTTACTAACCAAGTTAGCGTCATCAGAGGATGAATAATTTAATTCTTAGAATTCCTAGAATAATTCATTACCGATGACGCTAACTTGATTAGTAAAACGATCGTCAGATTTTTTTAAATGTGTTGTGCTGATTTGGGTTCTCCAAGTGTGCTTATCAGTGCTCATCACAGGTTCCAATCTTCACTTGATGGCTATAATTGTTACAAATTGATTTTATTTTCCTGTTAAATATTCACATACATCACATAAACATTTCAAATACACTTCTGTCATTTTAGGGAACTTTCGTAGGAAAAATTCGCTAATGAGGAGATCGCGGAGGTATCTCATTTAGCCTACTCCTCAAATCTCCCTGAAGATCTTAGGTCTAGAGTTGAATACACTGAGAACTTAAAGACGTAATCGACTTACAACAACCCAACCTATGCTTATTTATCGCTTTAAGAAATAGTTAGATTGAGGCCTCAGAGTCCATTTCCTTTCATATTTCTTTAACCTATTGAAAATGACTCCAAAATACGAGCCGAAGCGTCAAGGTTTAATAAAGTCTGAACGCGGTTTAACCCAAGAGCCAAGTATATCTTACATATATATATATATATATATATATATATATATATATATATATATATATATATATATACACGAGTATATGTATGTATGTATGGATCACATCGATAACTCAAAAAATAATGGGCCGATTTTGATAAAATTGGGTAAGTACCTACTTTTTGCAAGTTCGTTATTCATCAAATTTGGAGAACATTTTGGGTTTTCTGTCTGGAAATTTTTGAATCTTCGGGAACAACAAAGTTATAGCAATCAAATAAGTAAGAAGCAGGTTTAGCATCTGAGGTCATCCATAATTACACACGCACACACACACACACATACACACGCACACATACACACACAGGTTTATATTATAAAAACTCTAAGACGCAGCAAGTGCGTTATGGTAGTGAATTTTCATAGAAATGATCTGGCACCAAATATTTTATTATAACTTTTTTTTCTTGTAACATAGAAATATACATTTTTGTGTATAGTTTGGATCTCCCCATTAGTGAATTTTTTCTACGAAAATTCACTAAAAGTAAGTTACGTACCAAAATTTGAAAAAAGTTATAAGCATTTATAAAAAAAATGTCTCTGGTGATCAGAGAAACGCATAATAAGCCAAAAATATTCTGTGTGGATAACAAAATCTATTGTTTATCACAGAAAAATATTAAGGTTGGCGCAAAAGTTCCGAAAATGCCAGAAAAATTACTTTGTAAATTGTACAGTTCTTCTTCGTTAGGTATCGATTTAAAACGTCAAAATTGGCAATTTTTAGACAAAGAACCTGAAACAAATACAGGTCATTTAGAAGAAATGTCGTAAGATGTGTGTTTTATAAAGCCTTAAAGTTTCAGCTTCAACCGCTTATGTTTTTCTTTCTTCATTTACTGGGTAAAAAGTAAAAAAAAAGCTTTTTTCATTTTCTCTTTTTTTCAATTTTAATTACAGACTAGGTACTAAGAGAAGTTCGAAACCTGTGATGAGCATTGCTAGGTACACTTGGAGAACCCAAATAACCACAACACATTTTAAAAAAGACCTCACGATAGTTTTACTAACCCATTAAGCGCCAGACAATGAAAAATTCTAAACGTTTAGAATTCTTCATCCTCTGATGACGCTAACTTGGTTAGTGAAGCGATCGTTAGGTCTTTTTAAAAATGTGTTGTGGTGATTTGGGTTTTCCAAGTATACTTATATATATATATATATATATATATATATATATATATATATATATATATATATATATATATATATATATATATATAGTGTTTCGGGGGGTGCGTATTGTAAGGGTGTGAGTATGTGTGTTTTTATATATTGTATTTTTGTATATAGTGTGTGTTAGTGTTTTATTGTAATTTTGAAATTGATTATTGTAATATTGAAATAAATGTGTTATTAAAGTTTTTGTTGGTTTTATTATTTTTACTGTATTTTTATTTAAATATAGGTGTTGATATTTGTGTTATTTGTTTTATTATGTTTTTGTTGGGCGCCTTTTTTTTATATTATTATACTGAATTAAATTATGAGTTTATTAAGAAAAATATACATATATATAATTTTATCAAATTAAATATCTACCTGGTTTTTGATCTACTTACTATGCCACAGCTATTTTGTTGATACTCTTCTTACCTACAGGGAATGTTTAATAGTTGGGTCCACCAATGTCGAAAATTCTTACTCTTGGTGCATATATATTATATTTGCTGAACTTTTTTATACGGCTAGAGGATTAATTGGTCAATGGACAGATATGTGTGACATTTACAGAAAATAAAATAATGAGCAATATATATAATTTGAAATTTGAAATATTTATTATCATTATTATTTTTATCAAAAAGCTTTTTGTTTGGTTATTGACTTAATTTTATAAATCTAAATTCTTACTTGGGATCCCGTATATTACTAATTATAACATACAAATATGCCAGCTTTATTAATGCAATTATGACTTATTATTGAGAATTTTATTTCCAATGCTTTGTTTAAAAACAAGGTTATGACTTGCTATGACGGATCTGAATAGTTTCATTGGCATTTATTTATCACCATGGTAACGTCGTTTCAGGTGAATTTTGTTGCTTGGCAACAGAAATATTAAAATGGAGGAAATAAGGTTGAATTTCTTACGTTTACTTATCGCCCTCTGGTGACTCTCACAAGTACTTCATAAATATTTTATATTTAGTTCTTCTTTTGGTATGATTGCCTTTGCAAATGACATTTAACTTCTTGGATTGACGTTGACATATTATTCCTTTATAAAATTTACAGGTTCATTTCTTGTTTTGAATATATATATATAATACACTTTTTAACAATTATTGATGCATTACCCCAGAGTCTGCTTGGCGTGGGTCAATCTTCGAGCCCATTCACTGTTTTTACCTAATTTATGTACGAGTATTCTTGATTGGAGTTGTTGTATAGCTGTTTACTGGTAGGTATAACCTATAAAATACTTTCACTCTCGTTTTTAATCACTTATATTAACTTTTTTGAACATTTTCTGTTGCTGCAATCTATTAGCTTCCTCTTTCTACCAGCGTCTTCTTCTCAATCTCTCGTTCTTCCTCCCGGAAGTTCTAATTTTTATCTTTTGTTTTCTAACTTCGAATCACAGTTGTTAATTTTCATTTAAACTTTTTATTTACCAATCACCATTTTCTGTTTTCAGATAAGCCAATAACATGATTTAACTACATTAGTCAAAAGAAAGTCATTTCCTGCATATAATTCAATATTCCGATTTTATACATGTAAGTCAAATTGTGTTTGTTTTAAAATTTATAACCTATCATTCATTAACACATTAAACCTTATTTTTCTAGAATAATTACTAACACATAGTTTCCCTAATTGATAATTAACAAATTTTTACTTATTTTCTATACATATTAACACATTTTGTTAAAATCCCTAATCACATTCCTATTTAACTTCACTTTGTTCTGTCGAAGACAGTTTATAAATTTGGTCTTTTACCAGCTTGTTTGTGTTTGTAGCTGTCTATACCGGGTTTATATCACTTTGTATTTTGTTAAGCAGTTCATTCATTGTGAGTTTATTTGTTCAATGTTTTCTGATACAAAAATGTTTTTATGCCTTAGCTAATAAATTTAAACTATGTCAAAATCTATTCATTGACGAATATATTTATATTTAACTGTTTTTAATTTGTAGGTTCAGTAGGATAAAAGGCTTTTTTAATATATAACCATGTCTGTGCATGCAATAATATATATATATATATATATATATATATATATATATATATATATATATATATATATATATATATATATATATATATTAAGTATATAATTGTAATATAATGTATTTTTAGCAAATTTTCGTGTAATAAATGTTAATAATTTTTTTTAGTGTTTCCCTAGAAATCATCTTTGTCAGGTGCTGGTAATCTTTACCTATAAATAAAAATTAAATGCTGTTCATTGGAAAGCGCATCACTTGAGAACGGCTGGACTGATTTGATTAATTTTATTTTAAAAGTGTTCGCAATAGCCCGAATAAGGTTTTTAGGAATAGAGAAATCTGAAAAGTTTCCCGGAAAATTGAAAAATTCTGGAAAACTTAAGTGGTTTTTTCTCCGATTTATTGCGCCACGCGCGCAAGTGTCGTTTGACATATTGAAATTTGGATAGGACAACGTCTGTCAGAGCACCTAGTTAATAATAAAAGTTAAATAAGTGATTGTAAAACAAAATTCACATTTTGGTGAAATATAATTGTTTAGCAATTTTTCGTAAAAAATATAATTTTGGTGTAATATTACTTAAGCCAATTTATTAAAGAAAATGGCGAATTTTTCTAACAGAAGTTTTTAAGAAAACATTTTGTTTTTGTAATTTTTGTCAAAAAGCTTTTTGTGGATAATTACATTTTGGTAGGTGCGTAGATAACTTGAAGGGGTTCGTTAGCCCGGGAAATCGGACCAGTTGTGTCCGCAAAATTTTAAGTTTATTTTCGGAACATTTTTGTACTTTTTCAAAGAATAAAGTTATTTTGAGAAATTACATACATACATTGTTTCTACTATGTAGTTTATACAAACTCTAATGCCTTTCAATGAAACAATACATATTTGCCATTAAAAACACTTTTATGAAAATTTACTAGGACAACGCACTTGCTGAGTCCAGACTTTTTATTGTATTTAAAATTAATATTTTCAACACTCTAACGTAGCAACGGATTTTATTTATAGTTGTTATGAATACGTATAAATAAGTTTAATTTTGTCCTGTCTGACGATGCCGTAAACAGCGAAACCGGTTACAAAAAACAAGGCGAACACTGGTTAAGTTACGGTTTAACCAAGTAAGGGCAACAACAAACAATGCATCTAATATTTATTCAATTTAGAACATACTGAAGAAAAACAAATACTAAGATCCCCTTTTGAAAGGAGCGTAAGGCCGTTGATTTTGTTTACCGTGCAATGCTGGGCCTGTACAGATTTGCATCCTGGGGTCGGTGATTGGTCATAGTCAAACAAAATACGTACAGAAAGCTTTTATGTGAGAGTTATCTGATAATAATTTTAAAATCCCTATTGTTCCATGTAACATTACATTTAACACTAAGTGAGTGTAGTAGTAGAGTAGACCGGTTTCGCTCTCATTAGAGTTCTTCAGTACGGAATACTAATTGCAGCAAAAATACACATATAAAGTAATACGGCTATAGTAGCCAGCCTTTCAACACTAAGTGAGTGGTGGACATGCCGCCACCTAGTTGCGGAACCAATTAGTATGTTGTCACGCCAGCTCTAAATAGCACAAAGTGTTAAAAAAATACAGACTGTATACAACTAACTAACAATTTAGTAAATTGTTGGCCCTGGCCCATTTCTACCCTAATATAGGGAGAAAGTATGTAAGGCTGGATGCATTCTCGCAACAATTAGAACTGTAGACCGATTTCGCTTTCATTAGAGCTCTTCAGTACGGCATACTAATTGCAGCAAAAATACACCTATAAAGTAATACGGCTATAGTAGCCAGCCTTTCAACACTAAGTGAGTGGTGGACATGCCGCCACCTAGTTGCGGAACCAAGTAGTATGTTGTCACGCCAGCTCCAAATACCACAAAGTGTTGAAAAATAGAGACTGTACACAACTAACTAACAATTTAGTAAATTGTTAGCCCTGGCCCATTTCTACCCTAATATAGGGAGAAAATATGTAAGGCTAGATGCATTCTCGCAACAATTAGAACCGTAGACCGGTTTCGCTCTCATTAGAGCTCTTCAGTACTGCATACGAATTGCAGGTGGCGGCACATCCACCACTCACTTAGTGTTGAAAGGCTGGCTACTATAGCCGTATTACTTTATAGGTGTATTTTTGCTGCAATTAGTATGACGTACTGAAGAGCTCTAATGAGAGCGAAACCGGTTTACGGTTCTAATTGTTGCGAGAATGTTTGTTTGTTGTTGTTTTGTTTCTTTAACGTCGGCCTATTTCCGCGACTATGAACAATCACCGACGCCAGGGAGCAGTTTCACCTCACTATCCTGGAAATTTTGCCGAACCCCTGCCTTTCTGTAAGGAGGGTAGGGATATTTAACGTGCCCAACATCGCATGGACACGGGACCGACGGCTTTACGCCCCCTCCGAAGGGCGGAACGTGCAGACATTCAACTGGCTCAAATACAATGCGAGAACCTCGGTGGATGTTAATTTTACAGTTTGTACTGAAAAAGTGAAAGGAGTACCCTGGGATCATCGAACCCAGAACCCTTCGGTTCAGAGGCACACGTTCTTACCCCTGAACCACCGAGGTTCTGATGCGAGAATGCATCTAGCCTTAACATTAAATTTATTTATGTTCTGTAAAAAAATGTTTCATGTCTTAAACGCCATATAAAGAAATAGGTGGTCTGAAAAAAATATACGAAAGGTATCAGAAAAAAACAACTGTTACCGCCCACTCAAAATGACGTATGTTTAGTACTGGTAATATGGTGTAAAGCTGCATCAACGTAAGCAGATAATGAAAATATAAAAGTGAGTTACAAGATACGTAGCAGTTTCAAGAAACTAAATTGCATTGTTATTTATGCCCTTTTAAGAAGTATTGAAGCATTTTTGACAAAAGGCTATAAATTCGGCTCAGATGACATGAACCACAAAGGATACAGATGCGCTGCTAATATTTATGATAATATTTTCAGAACTGTTTTCGCAAAGGTAAGACGTATTACATTCAGCAAAGGAGGAGATAAACTACAGATTTCGAGCGCCAAATACATAAATCTGAGATTTGTGATGCAGGAGATATTCGAATGAAGTAATTAACAGGAAAACAAAGTAAAATATCGTACAGACGTTAAAGATTTTATGTAAATGGTGCGCTATATTGGCTAAAAGCATTCTTGTGTAGAGTAACTTGCCACAACGTCATACCTGTCTCTACTAAACGCCCTGATAAGACAATGAATTTTGGATAACATTTTCTTTATTGAATACATCTCATCTAATAGCGTACACAACATTGCCAGATTAGCTAAGTTAGAATGGATGAGAAAGAGTTTCTTTGCATGTATGAATACGTATAATGTAATTCATTACTAACGAAGCAAATTTCCGCAGAGGAAATGCAGAATGAAAAGATATCGATTTCACGACATTCAAAATTGTGACTAAGTAACCGAACATTACGACTTTTAGAATTTAAATTCGAGGTTATTTTAATTTTCATATGTTATACAGGGTTAATATCGTTATCGGACACAAAAAATGTTGGCTGAAGTACTTTATTTTAAAAAAGTTATTTTTGTGGTGGTAGGAGCCCATTGGCGGTACATTTAAAAACTATTTTGTAATGTACAGGTGTGAAAAACACAAAACGTATCAAAGTTTTATTTTAGTGAATTTTCGTAGAAAAAATTCAAAAATGGGGAGATCCCGACTTTTCAATTTTGAAAAATTTTTTGCAAATCAGCACGAACTAGGACCCCTAGAACCCATATCCGGGGTCAGTTTCAATTTTTATATGTTTGTTTATATATATATATATATATATATATATATATATATATATATATATATATATATATATATATATATATATATATATATATGTGTGTATCACACCGATAACTCAAAAAATAATGGGTCGATTTTGTTAAATTTGGCACGTGCCTTCCTTTTGTATATAACTTAGATAAGTTGGTTAGTCAGGAAAATCTGACGAGGTTTTCCGGGAAAATTTTGAGTTTTCATTCGAAAAATTTTTTTATCTCAAAAAATAATAAGCCGATTTTGATAGAATTTGGCATAGACCGTCCTCTTGTAAATGGCTTAGATAAGTTCGTTAATCAAGAAAATCGGACGAGGTTTTCCGGAAAAATGTTGATTTTTTGTTCGAAAAAAATTTTTTCCTCAAAAAATTATGAGCCAATTTTGATAAAATTTGGCACGTATCATTCCTTTGTAAATGTCTTGGATAATTTTGTTAATCAGGAAAATCGAACGAGGTTTTGTGGCAAATTTTTGAGTTTTCATTCGAAAAAAATTTTGATCTCAAAAAATAAAAAAGCTATGACAACCAAATTTGGTAGGTAGGTTTATGATATAAAAGGTAAACTATACACTAAAATTTATATTTCTATGTTACAAGAAAAAAAAGTTATAATAAAATATTTTGTGCCAGATCATTTCTATGAAAATTCACTACCATAACGCACTTGCTGCGTCAAAGATTTTTTTAATGTATATTATTTCATTTTTAGTTCCTGCAATCCAAACAAAAACAAGTTTCATTAAGATTTACATCATTTAAACCTTACGTTCTTTGAAATATTTTGTATTTTGTGAAAATGAAATGTGCTTACAGTGTAAGACTCGATGCATTTTCGCAACAATTATAACCGTAGACCGGTTTCGCTCTCATTAGAGCTCTTCAGTACGGCATACTAATTGTAGCAAAAATGCAAGTAAGTGGTGGACGTGCCGCCACCTAGTTGCGGAACTTACTGAGTATTTTAAGACTGGCTATACGATAGCCGTATTATTTTTGGTGCATTTTTGCTACAATTAGTATGCCGTACTGAAGAGCTCTAATGAGAGCGAAACCGGTCTACGGTTCTAATTGTTGCGAAAATTCATCGAGTATTACATACTTTGTCCTTATATTGGGGTAGAAATGGGCCAGGGCTGACAATTTTCTAAATTGTTAGTTAGCTGTATCCAGTCTCTATTTTTTTAACACTTTGTGTTATTTGGAGCTGGCGTGACAGCATACTACTTAGTTCCGCAACTAGGTGGCGGCACGTCCACCACTTACTGAGTATTTTAAGACTGGCTATACGATAGCCGTATTATTTTTGGTGCATTTTTGCTACAATTAGTATGCCGTACTGAAGAGCTCTAATGAGAGTGAAACCGGTCTACGGTTCTAATTGTTGCGAAAATGCATCGAGTCTTACATACCTTGTCCCTATATTGGGGTAGAAATGGGCCAGGGCTGATAATTTTCTAAATTGTTAGTTAGCTGTATCCAGTCTCTATTTTTTTAACACTGTGTTATTTGGAGCTGGCGTGACAGCATACTACTCGGTTCCGCTACTAGGTGGCGGCACGTCCACCACTTACTGTGTGCTTACAGTTTCAAATTTTAGTTTCTCAACATGCATCTCTCTTTTTTACCAAATTCAACTTGTATCCTACTAATTGATTATGTTTTGTGGCACACTTGTGAAACATTGACTGACGTATACAACGTGAACAAACATTATGGCTAAACAATAACAAGTTTTAAAGCATAATAATTTGTTTAATTTAAAAATAGAAGGTTTTGGTGGTCCAGTTGTGAAAACATATGCCTCTGGACTCAAGCGTACTGGGTTAGATTCCCAGGGTTCCCTTTCACTTTTTCAGTACATATTGTACAATTATCATCAACCGAGGTTGTGGCATTGTGTTTGAGCAAGTTGAAGGGCTGCACCTTTCGCCCTTCGCAGGAGGCGTAAAGCCGCTGTTTACGTGTAGCATGCAATGTTGGGCAAAATTGGCCATTGTGACTTGGCCTCTTTGCGCTGCGATCCTAATGGGTCTTTTGTGCGTAACTCTATTTTCTAATAGTTGACCAAAATGTTAAGACTTTTAGTCTTAGATTTTTATAGTCTACTATCTTTCTGGGGGCTATTTTATCTATTTCCTGGGGTCTTAGATTCACCCCTCCAAGGTATTCGAGCCTTTTGCAGAACTAAGCCATGCATTCGCATAGTAAGTGTTTTGTTGCTTCTGCTAAGTAAGTGCAGTACTGGGGAGTGTCCTATGAAAAGTCCTGTGATATCCTTAAGCCCTTTCTGTTCAATTTATAACACAGTTCAGACTTCTTTGTTGATATGGTGATGAACCGTTTTGCCTGCCTTAAGCCTGGCGTTATCCTACAGTATGACAGCATTTGGTTCCTTTCGCAAACATCAAGTTAATTTCTCACATGGCTTTTTGTTAGGCTACATTAGGCCTCGGGATCATATAATGTCGTTGCGGCCCTCTTTGCACAGCTATTTGCTTTCTCATTTCCTTCAATGTCTTGATGCCCTGGTACCCACATCAAAGTTACTTTCTTGTTTTCTGCCAGTGGTTTCACGGATCTTTTGGAGTCCTAGGTCAGTATAGACTCGCTTTTGAAAGATCTAAGAGTGTTTACTATTGCCTGACTGTCTTTCCAATAGCTGTGTGTCCATATTGGCTGTTGCGCTACGTGTTTTAGGCATAGACGGACTTAACACTGGTACACAGTTCATTCTGTTTCAAACAAACCCAGTTATGGATTAGTGCTGACACTGGTCTTCCAGAGATTCTAGAAATTTCCACGTTGTTCGGAAAATATTTCCGCTAGCAGCTTGAAAGTCCCGTCTTCTGACATCAGTTGTTACCTTCTTCGGGGTTCTGGATTTGTTGACTAACAAAACACATGTTTTCTAACCACAAATTTATTATAACTAACTATTTTACAATACCACCATTAACTCAAATATTTCTCTCTACTATTACTCCATAGTCCATAGAACTATACTTCACTCTACGCCTTCTGAGATCCTTATTATACACCAACACTAACTCACTACTAACTAACTGACTCCATGTGCGGCTGGCCTATTTATACTGTCCATAGCGTAGTTCTAGACCTTTTTACATTGTTCAGTATCTGTCATTTCCAGTCCACTCTCCAAATATAATTATAGAGTATTCGCTGTCACCAACACACTTTACAACCTGCCTGTGACCATAGAAGTAACAGTTCATAAACATATTTCTCATAGAGACGGGCGTGACAATATTTACTTGCGAAAGCGTTTTTCTGTTCTGGTTCTCTAACACTTTTAATTGATTTCAGGTTGTCTTTATCTACGTGTTGATTATTATCCCAAATGTATCTGGCGAGCAAGATCTATTTATAGTACCGTATCTTAGTTGTGCAAAATGTTCTTTCAATCGAATTTCAATACATCCTTTTGTTTGCCTGACGTATTTAAGATCACAACATTCATAGATCTCCGACATTTTAGCGGTACTATCCTTGACTTTTGGGTTACCCAGCAAGTTTTTTAAAACTATTTTTTGTCGAAAATGTTAGCTGCAAAATGGCTCCCTTAAAAATCCTATCTAGACCCCCGTGGTTCGCGGTTCAAATGGTAAACAAACAAAGCTTTTCCGAATGTTTTTTTCTAAATGTCGACGATTCGTCTAACATTTTCTTTGCTTTCTGTTTGTTAATTAATTTCTCCACTGGGTAAGCAGTGCATCCGTTATATTCAGTCACTTTCTTAATATACCCTGATTCGTTGCTATATATATATATATATATATATATATATATATATATATATATATATATATATATATATACATATATATATATTCACTCAAAGCAAAGTTTATTAACCTATATACTAACAAATTTAAACTAGCCATATTTGTGCTAGCTGTGCAGGACAGTTTAACGCTTTCAAAAGAATATATATATATATATATATATATATATATATATATATATATATATATATATATATATAACTAATTATAACAATAATAAAAGTTGTATGAATTAAACACCGCTGCCTATGTCCAGTTTATTTATTGTTCATTTTACAAGAGATGCCGACAAATAAGAGCGTGTGAATAAATGACAAAGGAAGTTCCGGTAAATAGCAGTGAAAGCACCCTCCATCGTCTAAGCCGTTTACCTGCACAGAATATAACCACAGTTGTAGTCGTCAACCGTTTAGAATTTTTCATCCTTTGATGACGATAAATTGTTTTAAAATGTGTTGTGGTGATTTGGGTTCTGCTAGTGTACTTATCAGTGCTCATCACAGGTTCAAATCTTCACTTATTACTCCATGATTATTCTAATTCCAATCCTCATCAATTTAGAATAATTATTAATTTGCAGAGATGGCAAGGGTATGTGTGGGGCGGAATAATAGACCGATAGTTAATTGGTCCTTATTCGTGTCATATATTTTTTAAACATTTAAATGAATTATTGATTTTAGATTTTGAAAAATAAATTTACAATCTTATTACAAAACATGCTCCTCGACAAAATTGTAACAATGTGGCTCCAAATGGATGGAGCTTCTACACATTTCCATCGCGAGGTTCAGCGATCTTTTAATGTACATTTACAAAATCGTTGAATTAGAACTAATGTATTTCAAAGTCGCCCTCCCCTATCACCTAAGCTAACTTTACCGGATTTCTTTTTGTGGGGATACGTAAAAAGATTCGTTTAGGACACGCCTCCAACAACCCCAGATAATACAAAGGGACGCATTAGAGGAGCTTTCCGAAACGTAACGCCATAAATATTGTCAAATGTTGCCGAAGGTTTTAAAATGAGGACACGTTTGTGTTTAGCTACTAATGGTCATAATTTTGACCACTTGCTATATTATGCAATGCACCATATTAGTAAGGGTAGGAAATTTTATTCCCGCCGGTTCATAGTTTAAATGTATTACCATGACTGGCATAGTTTCCTCGCCTGCATAGTTTTAATTCAGCAATTATTGAAATTGAAACGACCCAGACTAAGAACTTTGGTGTTTTAACTACCAATTTCCAATTTTAGAATTTAAAATAAGGTATTTTATTACGAAATATTGAACATTAAAATGAATAATGCACGACTGGGAGAAGTTGGTTGACATTCCAACATCATTAATGTCATTTAAGATCCAAAAATGGCATGGCTTTGCGAAGCTTTTTTTCAGCATACAAGCGAAAGAAAAGAACTGACAAAACTGCTTAAGACGACAATCTTTACGCAGCAATTTGCAAATTTGGAAACTAGAATTTCTGCTGCGTATCAGGTATTCATAAAGATGACAATAAGATTTAATTATCTCATAATATAGGTAAAAATATTTAAAATGCCAAGATCCTTATAATACTATAAAACGTAGGTACCTTCTCCTCTGCATGAACTTGTCAGGTGAAGTAAAAGTGAATTTTTTGATGTTATGTTCAAATATGGTTGGTCCGTTATTCAAGTCATCTTGTTATATTTATTGTTGCATATTAACTTACCTTTGAAAATAATTATTTCTCTCTTTGTTATTAGATTATCACTTTTTCATTAAGTCGATATGCCTGGAAGTGGTCTCCTGTATGGTGAAAAACTAGAGTTCCTAATTAAAACAACATCATTACATCATTTTATATTTTCCTCAGGCCATCTGTTGATATTTCTCAACGCTGGCGACCTTAACGCTTTTGAAAAAACTACCTTCAGGACCTTGCATATCAAATCTACAGTAGATGTTCTAGCACAAAAAGTTAAGCTAAGACCTACGAATTTTCTAAAATGCTGGGTTTGATTATTTCTTCATTTTCTCATTGAAAAAGCTGTTTCATGAAAATTTCCATGAATTATCGTATTGGTAAACTCATAGTTGAGAAATTCCATTTAGATATTGTAACAGGCGATTGAAAAGTAGCCAATTCGCTCACCCATAAGAAATGCATGGTGATGATTTAGAATTTATTGTGTGTGTCATGAACCCAGTTTGAAACTCCCGCTCTCAAAAAAATTTACACTAACGCGATCAATTGTTTGTTGTGTTTCTTTGATATTTTGCTGCATCACCAAGAATGGTACGGTAGCTAAAAAAAGCAGACCATAACAAGATTGCGCATTCGTATGCTGAGATGCTACGTTTCCTCTAGTCTCCTTTACGGAATGGAAGCTTGGACATTGAAGAGCAGAAACATCAAAAACACAGAAGCTTTTGAAAAGTGGTGCAACCGGCGAATTCTCAAAATCTCGTGGGTGAATCCTGTGACGAATGCAAGCGTATTGCACATTACACAAAAACATACACGCGCACACACACACACACACACACACACACACACACACACACACACACACACATATATATATATATATATATATATATATATATATATATATATATATATATATATATATATATATATATAAATTGAAACTGGCCCCGGATACGGGTTCTAGGGGTCCTACTTCGTGCTTATTTAAAGAAATTTTTTCAAAATTCAAAACTCGGGATCTCCCCATTAGTGAATTTTTTCAACGAAAATTCACTAAAAAGCCTATCAGAATAATCGCAACCGGTTCGTTTTTTAACCAGTATATGATTTAATGCTATGTATGAGTGCAGTTGCATTATAATTATATATTCTCTTTGTTTGAGTTGTTAATATAGTCATCATGGTCGATCACACAGACGAAGATAAATGTAATATGATCCTGATTTACGGAGATTTACATCAAAGTGTTCTTGCTGCGAAGCGACTCTATGCCTTGCGTTTTCCACACAGACCATAACATAATGTAAATACATTAGCAAGTTCAGATTTTTTTTAAAATTTTTGTCTGTTTACAGTTACTGTGAAATAGTCATTGAAATTTTAGTACAACCGTATTAAAAGCTCAACTCATATATCACATCTAAGGGCGATGTAGCCCTGCGGTCGCACCTTGATTCTTAGTGTCCAGCAGATCTCTTCGTTTTAGTGAATTTTCGTAGAAAAAATTCACTAATGGGGAGATCCTTTTGAATTTTGAAATTTTTTTTGCAAATGAGCGCGAACTAGGAACCCTAGAACCCATATCCGGGGTCAGTTTCAATTTTTATATGTTTATATATATATATATATATATATATATATATATATATATATATATATATATATATATATATACATATATACATATATATATATATATATATATATATATATATATATATATATATATATATATATATATATATATATATATATATATATATATATATTTGTGTGTGTGTAATTTTTGTAAAAACAAATTGTGTATCGTTTCTACGAAAATTCTCCGCCATAAAACACCTTTGCTGCGTCCATACTTTACTTCTCTGTACTTATATAAAAACGTAAACGAAAAACATACTGATGCAACAAGTGTGTTATGGTAATGAATAAGGTACAGAATTGAATTAAAAATAAATACAAATTTCAAAATACTGATGAAGTAAGTGCGTTATTTTAACGAATAACATAATAGCTTAATTTAAAAGAACTTTTCATGAAATTTATTTGAATAAATGGTAACATTTTACTTTATTAAAGATGATAGTCGAATTGAGCCCCTTCAACTTTTTGACAATAGAGGATGCTTTACTTTACTAAAACAAACGGCTCTTCATGAAATTGGTTTTTGAAAATGGTAACATTTTACTTTATTAAAGAAGATGCTCAAATTGAGGCCCTTGAACTTCTTAACAGTATCAAAGCCTCTTGTCGAACTGACGAATCGGGTTTTGCAGTGATTTGTTGTACACTTGTTGAAAGGCCCTCACAATTCCGTCTCGAAACTGTTTCAAATTCGTAGGCCAGTCGTTGTAAACAACGCGTTCTAAGTGATCCCAGAGAAAAAAATCGAGTAGAAAGAAATCTGAAGACCAAGCTGACCACTCAATGGGTCCTCTTCTGCATATACATCGGTTCGGAAATGTCACATAAAGGTAATTCCTTGCTTCTCGACTGAAATGAGGTGGGGCGCCATCTTGTTGAAAGTAGACATTGGGAAATCATTTTGAAACAATTTTCTGATACGGGGCCCAATATTTTCTTGTAAAATATTAGATAGCGTGGACCTGTTGAAGTCCCTTCCAAGAAGAAGAGGCCAATTACATGACGACTAACAATTCCGGCCCATACGTTCAGTTTTTGGGGTATTTTGTATTAATTTCTTCTATCCAATGGGGGTTACTGTCAGACTAATCGACAATTGTGTCTGCTTACACTCCTATTAAGGCAAAAGGCTATTTCACTAGAGAAAACAACGTAGTTTAAAAATTCTCTATTTTGTTGAATAATCTAAATTACTTGTTCACAAAATTCGATCCTTCTATCGAAATCCTCTGCAAAAAGCTCTTGCAGGTTATAAACCTTGCAAAGAAAATAATATTCCCGACGCAAACTTCACTGTACAGAACGTCAGGAGATCTCGTTCGTTCTAGCAAGTTCCAATGCAGACGTTTCTGGATTTTTTTGTTCAGGAAGCAATACATGCAGCATCTCTTTGGTAGTTACAGGACGGCCGGACTTGGGGCGTTCTTTTACTCTCCCTGTTTTAGTAAATTTGTGGTGAAGTCTGCCTACCGTAGACTTTTTAAGGGGTGGGCCAGGGTGAATATCATTGTGTAAATGAGAAACGTCATTATATGTCCTTTTATGATCACCATAACGGACCACCATTAAAACTTTGATACGTTCTTGCTCACTTAGGTGAGGCATATCACAAAAAAAAGTAAATTAGGTAAATTAAACAAAAACATTGATGTTTTTATCCACAAGTCAAAACGCTTGTCATTGTGGAAGGTCAGGCTAATAATTTTGACAAAACTTGTTTTCTGGGTGAAATTATTAAAGTGTAGCCTGCAGTATCGCTTAAATAATTTCCATGTCTGATAAGGCCACGTATTTTAGGCTTTTTTAGACAGTGATAAAATTACTTCAATACCCTTTATTTTACTTCATTTATTTTCACAAAGAGCCGAATGTTTTCGCTCTTGCCACAGGTAAAAAAATAATTAATACCATCAAAAATTACGCTGAATACTCTTTCTAGAAATGTGTCGCATGAACTATGTTGCTAGGCAACCTCCAAAAAGGGGGTGTTCAAAAAATGTTGATAATGCCACCAAATAGTCGCAAATAATCTTTTATGCAATCCTACCAATTTTGAGCCCGATGCCTTGTGCAACCCTGTATATAATTTTCGTACAATATGGTGCAGATCATTTCTATAAAAATATTACCATAACGCACTTGCTGCGTCCAGACTTTTGGTCCTCCGAGTTTTACTGCCCTCAACAAGCTTCTAACATTCCATGTTCCTATATTAAATAAGCTTTTCATTTCTTTATTCTTTATACAATTTTTAATAACTTTTTTCCTTGCGTTCTTGCTGCTGGAAAGAAATACATTCATAATAAAGTTTAAAAAATGTTAATTAACCATAAAAGAAAGTTTTAGTTTATGTGACATAATAAATAACAGCAGCAGGAATTTTTTACTTTTTGAATCGCGTTAACAAGTCGAATTTGCTCTAAAAATACGGGTTCAACGAACACTTTCACTTTCTTACTTATTTATAATGCTTTTGTTATTGTGGTTGCTGTCAAAGAGTCATTAGCATTTCTTGGAAATCATAAAATGATATAGAATTATATTATTTCTAAGACTAAAGGCAAACAATGGGTACAGCAGCATTGACAACACTGTGTTGTCTTATTTAATAGTGTATTCTCTTAGTTCTAAGTGTTAATCTTTACGATATCCACGTTATAAATTGTTGCTAACAATTATCGAGTCAGACACCCGGATAAACCTAGGTGTGTCTAACTTTATGACATGATTAGTTTAATTTCTGAACTGCACATACCTACACCGAGTCCCGACCACCATCTATACCAGAACAAAAAGCCCTATAAATAATAAAGTAGATTACAACTGGTATAAAGTGGCTGATAACCCACTTCGAGTGTTTTTAGTCGAGGCTGTTGTTAACGACTTTGTTACACGTACTATGCCAGTGCCAGTATCGTACTTCGTATGCCACTCTAATCATTTGATTGATTTTAAAGGTGTGAGACTATAAAAGTTTTAAATTTTTTTCCATTTTCCAATTAAATAAACATTTTTTATGTGCCTGAATCATCTTTAAACATAAAAGAACCTGATTATGTAACTAATAAATATAGTCATTTAGATAATATATAGGTAGATAAATTTAGATACTTTCCATATACGACAAAGAGTTTACAAAATTTGTATTAAATAGCAACACAACGTGTACCAAATTGTCAAAACAAGCATAGTGCATTTTTTATAATGCGCGTCTATTTATACACGGAAAAGTGAGTAAATTTCATCATCATCACAGTCTCAAGGCGACGTCACCTTGTTGCCGCAGTCATGAGTCTCCGTCTCAAAAAGAACTTAATTATTGGGCTAGGTTTTCCTTTTGGCCTGGTTCCTCTTTTTTTTTCAAGTATTTGTCATTTAAATAAGGTTGGCGGAGAATTATAATTTCTCAAAATATTACCAACAAATGTGTTTTTTCCAACTCACTTTATATCAGAAAGTATCTGTCTCCTTTTATCTTCTCTAGCACTTTTATTCATACTTCTACCAGTGTATCTTCTCTTTCTCATCTTTGTCCTTGTCAGAAAAATCACTATTCTATTCATGGCCTGCTTATTCAAAGTCCAGCTTTCTACCCCATATATTGTGATACATCATACTTTTAGTAGTAGTAGTAGCAATGGTAGGGAGGCTATCTCCACGCAAGTAGGCCACATCGGTCCCTTTTTGCTAACCCCAGCAACCATGCCATACTCCTCCTCGGTTTCGTCACCAAACCACCTCGACCTCAAAATAAAGGCCTAGACGGTCTTCCATTGGACGAAACTAACCTGACTTCTCTGTAGAGTCCTCGAACGAAACAATTTTGTTCGAAGATTCCCAAAAGCCTCGCATTCACACGGGTAGTGATGAGACGTTTCTTCAGTCTCGCAGCATTCCTGGCAAATGGGATCCTTCTCGACACCTACCAATGCAAAGTGTCTTCTGAGAGTATAGTAGCCTGTTATCACCCAAATGATGCGGCGAAGCGCAGAACGACTCATACCAAGAAGCCAGACAGTCTTGCTTCTATGCGGCCTCTCCACGAAGTCTCTCGCCTGGCTACAGCCACTGGCCGACCTCCAGTGGTTCTCCATCGCGTCCTCAGTTCATATATTTAGGGCGTCGGAGACCACTTTCCTATTTATGCCTATATAAGACACCGGGGCACAGAACGGCCTCCGGGAACCAAGCCTTGCGAGGTCATTCGCCACTTCATTCCCCGCTACGCTACAGTGTCCCGGAATCCACATAAGTTATACCTCCTTTGTCCTGGATAGTCCCGCAAGAGCGTCAGCGCACTCCTGAATCAGCATTGACCTAATTCTGGACGTGAAGACCGACCGGAGGGCCGCCCGACCATCCGAGCAAATGTATACACATTTCTCAGGGCTTATCGTCACATCCTGTCGAGTAGCTACAGACAAAATAGCGTACATCACTGTTTTGAATGCCGTGGTATATGCGCCTAGAGTATAGCTTCGCACACCCCCAGGCTAACGATGTATATTCCTGTCCCGGAGGAGTACTGCTCCTCCAGCCGCAATCCGTCGGTAAAACAGACCAGGCTAGCAGTCTGGAGAGCAACCTCATTTTCCCTGCATTAATTCTTGCTGGGGATTCTGAGTGTATATATCCTAGTCAGCCTACAATACCATCCTCTGCATTTTGTACCTTTGTGGTGGAAATTGGATTTTCCTTTTCCAACTCCCTGGCAACTTTTGTATGTCCTATTATTTCTTCCCCACCGCACCAGTTTCCAGAGTCTCGCATTCTGATAACCGACGCCATAGCCTCCCATCTGGTACACATGGGAAGCGGTGGCAGCATCAGCAAGACCTCTAAGCGCGGCTAAGGGTGTCGTCTTTATAGTGCCGGTGATACCCAGACTTGCCAACCTTTGAAGTTTGGCCAACTTCAGGGTAGCAGTCTGGTTCACACCACACCACCAGACCACTGCCCCATAAAGGACTCTCGGCCTTACGATCGCAGTGTAAATCCAATGGAGGATCCGAGGATTAAGTTTCCAGGTCCTCCCTACTAGACGGAGCAACCGCCAGAGGGTCGCTACTCCCTTCTCCACTACTCGTGCTATTTGCGACCTCTATGATAATTTGAAGTCCATGACCACCCCCAGATATTTGACCTCACATGTTAAAGCCAAACATCACCGGCGCCCTGAACTGCTCCAGATTTCTCTTCTTGGTGAACAGGATCATTTCCGTTTTCGCTGGGTTTACGGAGAGTCCCACAGCACCTTAAAATTATACTGCAGGCTGTTTTCATGCAAGCACAGACGACGCTGAGGAATTTGCGGGTGACTAACTCCAGCCTATCATTAGCATATGTCTGGGCAAAGAAACCATTCACGAAGAGCCGTTCTATGAGGCCTTCCATGACCGGACACCATAGATGAGGTGACACCAACGTCCAGCACACAACCTGTTAAGGTCAGTGAAACTCTTATGCCTTCTAGGATGCTCGCCACCCAATCTATAAGGAATCCAGGCGATCCCCTACCCCGTAAGGCGGTACAGACCGTGTCCGTCCTTGCTCTATCAAAGGTCGCCTCAACATCAAAAAACAGAGTGTGTAGGGACCTTTTCAGCTTTCGCGTTACAGCGTGGAGTGCCGCTTCCGTCAATTTCCCCCGCTGCTACACATCATACTTATAACTTGATGCGCCTCTTCGTAAGGTCCATGTTAAAATGTTTATTGGTTGGAAGAATATTCTATCTATTGAATGCCTTTTCCATCGCGATCTCCCTTCTCATGTTTTTGCTACAGTTACCACCACCCGTAATAATACTCCCAAGGTACCTGAACATTTATACTTGTTCAAGTTGTTCGCCGTTTAGGTTTATATTCATTTTTACAATCAAATCTTTATGTATCTTCATTACTTTGGTTTTCGCCATAGTAACTTTTATTTTTAACACACCATCCACTATCTTCGCTATTATGTGATCTGCGTACTTTAATGCAATGGAACTGTTGTCTATTTGTTTGGATTCCTGATGTTCTTTTTAGCCAGTTATTGCAGCTTCTGTAAATAAATTGAAGAAATATGGCGATAATGGGCATCGTTGCGGTATACCATTTCTTATTTGAGTTTCAACTTCATATCTGTTGGTATCTATTGTGGTGCTTTCTTTTTTGTATGGATTGAGAATAATTCGACTATCTCAATAATTCAATTCAGCTCTCTTCATTATATGAAGCAATTTTTTCCAATCCATGTCAAATGGTCTTTCCAGGTATAAAATAGGAATAGACCTAGACTTATTTCTCTTAAACCTATGCCCTCCTATTGTTTTAAATGCCACCGTTGCTTCTTTAGTTCCTCCATCACGTCTGAATGCTAATTGATTTTCACCCAGGTAACTTTTAATTTTGCTTTTATTCTATTTTCACAAAGATTAACAGAATATCCGCCAAATGCACACCTGCCCTGTACACAAAATGTCCCGTGATGGTTGCATTTTCGCGCGTTCATCATTTTGAAATAGTATCATTTTTACTATTCACAAACTTACTGGGCAGTTCCCTGACTAATGACATTTCGCCATCGGTTAAACAAGTTTTCCTTTTATTATTCTACTAGAATTGTAAAAAAGTTTTGCTGTTTATTGGGCTAAATCTAGAGTTTTCTGTGGTATAAATTCCCTAACGGCTGTCTTAAATGGTTCCTTTGAAGTGGATCATCCAGGTTTATCTTTTCTATAGTAATAATAAGTAAAATATTAATAATAAATAGCTTTTATTAAAATATGGAGTAACTACATCATAAACGGCAGAATTCAGAAATTACAAACGAGCAGAGCGATTAAGACTGTGGGCCAGGGTAGTTATACTTATATTGCACCAAGAATGGATAATGCTCTTCCAGTCAGTGTCAGAATTCCACCAACTCTGCGTTCTTATATGAGGATGGTGAAGGCATGGGTTTCGAAGTCTAAAGACATAATTCACGGTTTATTACACAGACAGGCATTGAACGGGTCGTGGATTTGGTTGACTGTATGGTGTTGCGTGCGTTGTTTTTGATGTTGTTTTAATTGACACAGTGTTGCTGCCCGTCGAATTAGTTTAAATTTAGGTTTTGGTTGGCTCTGTGATGTTGTATGCGTTGTTTTTGCTGTTGTTGTTTTGTCTGAACGGATAGTTCCTACACATTTAATTCAGTTAATTTTAAGAGTTTTTGTATTTTTTTCATGTGCCTACAAACAAGTATATATTTTATTGGGTTGTACATGCGTTCATTTCTTTATTTCTAGTTTGCGCTATTGCTAAATTGTGCGGTAAGTGTAATCTGCAATTAGATTAAATAAAATCTGAAATTTGGAAATAGGCGTTGATTGTGGTTATTGTATAGTTGCTATTTCGTAGTTCTTAAAAGCGTAGGTACATAACACACCTTTTCCGTTTTATTTAGGTTATTTTGCAAGAAATATACTTTATCATGTATTTTGTAATTTCTTTTGTTGTTGAAGTTACCTTCCTCTTCGTGATATACTATTCTTGACTAACTGTTGCCCGCGACTTCGTCCGCGTGGAATCCTGTTGTCATAATAATGATAACCATATTTTTCATGTTGTATAGGCCTAACATAGTCATTAATACCTCACAAACTAAAATACATATACAAATTAAAGACAAAGCCACGGTTAATATTGCAAAAAAAGAATCTTAAAATTTCAAGTCAGTAATTAGAGGTGAAAAAAAAACAGATATAGTTTTTTACATATTTCTTTACATACGACGTTTTTCACTATTTTAGAGAGCGGTGTCAATAAAATTAGGCTATGGGGTGAAATTGGCCATGGGAAAAACAGTCCTATCTTAAGTCAACTCCTGCGAGTTTTAGACTTTGCCCTTGTAACGTATTAATTGTCATAGCAAAGCATACTTTCAGCGGAAACTGTAGTCTCTGGAATTCAAAAGGGAGATCATTTAGAATCAAAAGGACACGCGGAATAAAAACAATTTCTCCACGCGGAATAAAAACAATTTCTCCTTGAGCAGAACTGGTTATAATAGTTGTCTCTACTCCATTAGGATGCAAAGATCTAGTTTGTAGCCTAGTACCATTACAAACTTTGGGTGGTTTTAAATTTCTAAGCAACATTACGGGTGTGCCCACACGTAAAAATAGCCAATGGAATGGAAGACCAGGTGGGTTTAGAGTATTCAAAAATTTTACTGGGTAATGAACAGTGTCTGTTGAACTGGAAATCATTTATTTCGCTTCTAATGATTTTAGTAACATATATAATAATAATAATAATAATAATAATAATAATAATAATAATATATATATATATATATATATATATATATATATATATATATATATATATATATATATATATATATATATATATATATATAAATTGAAACTGGCCCCGGATACGGGTTCTAGGGGTCCTACTTCGTGCTTATTTAAAGAAATTTTTTCAAAATTCAAAACTCGGGATCTCCCCATTAGTGAATTTTTTCAACGAAAATTCACTAAAAAGCCTATCAGAATAATCGCAACCGGTTCGTTTTTTAACCAGTATATGATTTAATGCTATGTATGAGTGCAGTTGCATTATAATTATTCGCTTCTAATGATTTTAGTAACATATATAATAATAATAATAATAATAATAATAATAATAATAATAATAATAATAATAATAATAATAATAATAATAATAATAATAATAATAATAATAATAATAATATTTATTTGCTCACTCCTCTGTACAAAATAGTAAAGATATCACAAAACAACTTTTTAGACTAAGCATACATCAGAAAATGGACAAATAAATAAATTACAAAACTGTGCTAAGTCTGTGACTTGTGCACACATTAAACAAAGAACACATTAAAACAAAACAAAAAACTACGCGTGATGCGAAGAAAGTGTGCCATATATACACACACATATAAAACCAGACGCATAATCCTGGCATGTAGTATAATCCCCGGGATTGACGGTCTTATAAAGCAATGCTTGTATGCCCCCCATCCCCAGGATGTTGTACAGAAAATATCTGGCGAAAGCTCTTGAACCTCCAGATCAGGAATCGTACCTTCTTTGTCAAATTATATATTTGACTATCCCATCTTAAATGCTGATCCAAGTATATGCCCAAGTATTTATATGTAGTTGTCATCTTTATTTTTGTCTTTTGACACTGACAATTATTCTCCACTCTTAGTTCACAGTAATCTGGCATACTATTAGTATACGACGCAAATGGTAAGAAATATGTTTTTTCAATGTTTACAGTCAACCCCCTGTCAGCAAAAAAATGCATTATTTTAGAAAGTTCCTTTTCTACTTTAGTTTTTAAACTTGACCAAGTATTGTCCTTAAAAAATATAGCTGTATCATCAGCAAAACTTATGATAATACCATCAAGGTCAAGCAGAAGCAATTCGTTTAGATAAATAATGAATAACAGGGGCCCTAACACAGTACCTTGCGGAATGCCAAAACTCACAGATTTATACTCGCTAAACGCATCACCGATCCGTACCCTTTGTGTTCTGTCATACAGGTAGTCCTTCAATAATTCGTATGGAATGCCTCGAATGCCTATTGCATCCAGACAGTCTAGCAGCATTGAGTGATCCACGGTATCGAATGCCTTTTTAAATCTATAAAGACACCCATGCATGGTTCCCGGTTATCTATCGCGTTGTATATATGCTGAGTCAGGGTAGCCATGGCATTCTCAGCTGACCTACCTTCTCTGAATCCAAACTGACTGTCCGACAAAACGCCGTATTTAGTCAAGTAAACTGTTAACCTTTTCTTTATAATTTTTTCAATTATTTTTGCGAAATTTGTTGTTAATGATAAAGGCCTATAATTGGTCAGTTCGAGTATATCACCACTCTTGAATAATGGCTTTGTGATTATTTCTTTAAATATCTTTGGGAAGGTACCAACTTCAAAGGACTTATTGACAATATACGTTAGCGGGTAAGCTATATATACCGCTATTTCCTTCAATAATTCTCCTGTTATTTGATCGTAACCTGGCGCCTTACCATTCCTGAGCTGCATTATTATCTGGACTACCTCCTCCTCATTTGTCTGCTGGAGAAAAAATGAATTTCGTGAAATCTTTCTCCTACGGTACCCGTTTGCCATGTTACATTTGTTAATCTGTTTAGCTAGATGACCACCTATATCAGTGAAAAAGTTTACAAAAGCATTCGAGACCCCTTCACAATCCGTCAATATTACGCCCTGTTCACTTGTAATTTCTTTAATTTCAGCACTTTTGTCTTCCGAATATATATCCCTCAAACTATTCCACATAGCCTTCAAATTTTTTATGTTATTATTTATCTTCTCTTGGTAATAATTGTATTTACATCTTTTAATCATCGTATTTAAAAGATTTCTATGTTTTCTATAATTTGCTGTGTTATAATCTGTGGGATCATGTTTCATAGTTCTGTATAGTTGATTTTTTGTTTGAATCGATCTAATTATGCCTGCTGTAACCCACTTTGTCTTTTTTAAGCTTCTTTTGTCCTGCTTAATTGTGTTTGTGCTCTCACTTATATACTCTTTCAAAATTTCTACAAAAGTTTGCGCCGCGTCGTTAACATCACTCTGATTATAGACACCGTACCATCCCTCCACCCGAAGTTTCTTGAATAATTTGTGTTTATTTAGTACAGGCTTTCTTATCTTAATATACTTTTTACTTTCTTCTTCAAGGAAAGCAACCTGTAAAATTTGTGAGTAATGATCAGTTATGTCTGTTTCAATTATAAAAGGGTTAATTTTACTCATAACATTCGGTCTCATATTAACAAATATGTGATCAATGCAACTTCCCGAGTTGTCACTTACCCTAGTGTTTCCATGAATCACGGACATAAAACCCGCTTGGCTCATTACATTCAGGTACTCTTCACACACATTATTATTGGAAAGAATATCTATATTTATATCACCCGCTATTATATGAATATCACTATCTTTCTCGCAATCTTTTAGATATCTTGCCAATGTTAAACTAAAATCATCTGCGCATGTTGATGGGGATCTATAAATGCCTGTCACCATAATAGTTTTACCCAAATGCTTTATTTGGACCTGTATCGCTTTCATAGGTTTCAATTCAATAATTTTGAACGTATATTCAAACTCAGATTTTATGTAAATGACCACCCCATCATTTTGATTTAAACTTCCCCCACTGTACAATATGTTGTACCCCTCCAGCCTATACAGATTCAGATCTTGTAACTGCCATGTTTCCGTAAGAACAATGCAACTAAATTCACCAAAGCTATCTAAAAATAATTTTAGATTATCAAAATTTCCACCTAGACTTCTAATGTTTTGGTGACACAATTTAAAGTCATTAGTACCATCTATCAATAACATTCGGTAGTCTTGAATGGTATCCACGATATTAGTTTCTGTGGTGTCAACCTGAAAATCTCGAATATAGTCCGCCATGCTGAAGCAGTGCAACGCTTGCCCACAAACCAAAATACACTAGCAAAGAGAGAGTGAAAAAAAAAAACGATAAAACTATAAAATACAAATATTCAGGTTTAAATCTATATCATATATCGAAATATCTATGTAATGTGTGAAAATCTCCTAAAAAATACACACACCACACTGATTCAACAAAAACAAATCTTAAGAAAAATAAATTTCACTTAAAATATAAACTGCAAGTACAAACCAGAGTAAAATGTTACCCCAAACTATTTATGACAAAACTGTAACTTACAACACAATCACCATTCTTAAGAAATAAAGTAGCCTCACTTCAATCTGGCTGACTGTTTGGGAATATTCACCTTGTTGCCCTGCTCCCCTGACTTGTCTGCAGAATTGCTTCTCAGCGTCTTTTTCACAATATTGATTGCAGTGGGTTTTCTTGGTGTATTTGACCCAATACTTTTTGGTTCTGGGATTTTAGGACCAGATCCTTGCTGTTGTAAAGCTGGCGTGGGAGGTGCGCTATTTGACTTAGGTTCCCGTACTGGTGATGTGGCTACTTCAATATCGTCCAGATCTCCTGCTCTATAACTGTTCTCATTGACATGTAAAACTCCTTTTTTAATATACGCCCTTCGGTTTTTTGCCCTAGCAAGTTTTAGGTGCTTTCGTAGCATACTCTGATCTTTTAATTGTTGCTGAGTTAGATCATGTTTTACATAGATATTAGTTCCGATGAGTTTTCCAGTTCTTGTCATTACAAGCTGTTTATTATCAAATGAGGTAAACTCCACTATGATCGGCTTATTCCCCTTTAATTCCCCATTAATTCCCCATTAATTCCCCATTAATAACAGTTGCTTGCTCGTTTGTATATATTAACGTTTATATAGCTAATACTTATAATATATCCCTAAACGATTTACAAACTATAATACCTATAGTATTCGTATAATGAAGTACGAATATATACAAACTAGACATTAATAACTATACCCAATATTTAAGAGTTATCTTATATCGCTTAACAAACAACTTAAATCTAAAGAATTAAGTACGAAAATACAAACTAGCCAATGAACTGTAAACTAATCGGACAGTTAAATAGATAGATAGATGAATAAAGTAGTAAGCAATCGAACAACCGAACAACCGAAAAACCGAAAGGGGTTATAACGGAAACCTCTGTGCAAAATTTCAAGTCTTTAGACTCAGAGGTTTGGGCTGTGCGTTAACATGTCAGTCAGTCAGTCAGTTTATTATTTTATATACCTAAATATATATAATCTATCTATCTTTCCATTCTTTGGTAGTGTTTTGCTTTGTTAGTAATAAATCTCCATAGTTGTATTTTATAACTCTTACATTATGTTATTGATTTATATTATAGTCATTTTACCTGCTTGTAAGCTGCATTCGCCCGCACCTTTTTATTATTTTCAATTTTTTTACTATTGCTGTTGATCGTATTTTGATATTGTTTATATTTGATGTACTTCTCTTTGTTCCTAAACTATATGCATCTATTACGTTATTGTATTATTTTATGTTTTTTTTTGGTAATCTACCGTGTCCTTAATTCTAGATTATTCCTGCTCAGTACGTTACTCCCAGCTGCTTTTATTGATTTCTTCAATAGTCAATAGTCAACATTTCGTTTTGCTACAAATCAATTTACAAATGGTTCAGCAAGTCAGTTAATAAAATAAGCATAAACCTACGAAAGCAAATGTAAACCACATACGGCAAAACATTTTAAACAAACAAAAAATAAAATTTTCGTTAGTCTCAGCTCTGTGCCACACGGGTATCAATCAAATAATCCGCAATGAAGTAATAGCAATTAAAAGTTAGGTACGATTTCCGCGAAGGTTTAAATTTATTCACGTTTTGAAAAGTTTTTGCAGTTCCCGGCAGCCTGTTATATAGATCCACCCCTACAAAAAGGGCGACTTTCCGTATATCATTCGGCAAAACCTGCCTTTTTGCTGTGATTGTTTTGACTGAGCGGATAGTTCGTACACATTTAATTCAGTTAATTTTAAGAGTTTATGTATTTTTTTATATGCCCACAAACAAGAATATACTTTTGTGGGTTGTACATGTGTTCATTTCTTTATTTGTAGTTTCTGCTCGTGCTGAATTGAGCAATAACTGTAATCTGCAATTATATTAAATAAAATCTGCAATTGGGAAATAGGCGTTGATTGTGGTTATTGTATAGTTGTTATTTCGTAGTTCTTAAAAGCGTAGGTACATAATACACTTTTCCAAAAGTCAAGATTTCATTATGCTACAATTCCATTTACAAACGGTTTAGAAAGTGAGTTATTAAAATAAGCTCAAACCTACGAAAACAAATGTAAACCATATACGGCGAAACATTTTAAACAAATAAAACACAATAATATTTTCGTTCGTCTCAACTCTGTGCCACATGGGTATCAGTCAAATACTCAGATATGGAGTAATATCAATTGAAAGTTAGGTACAATTTCCGCGATGCTTTAAATTTATTCACATTTTGCAAAGTTTTTGCAGTTTCCGGCAGCCTGTTATATACATCCACCCCTGCAAAAAGGGCGACTTTCCGTATATCATTCTGCAAAACCTGCCTATTTCTAATCAAATTACCTTGGCGACTGGAATAAGGGTGCATCTCGGACTATTTTGTTAGCTTACCTTTGACACTATGAATATAATATAACAATTTATATAGGTAAACACATGTTAGTTTCATTATTTTTGCAACACTGAAAATCGCCCTACAAGATTATGTTACTCTCACACAAAAACATTCTTGTCCTTCTGCAGTGCATGAACTCTTTTGACCTCAACTTACTGTCCACAACCAACAATGTTAAGGTAAGATATTAAGGAATAAACTTCCAAATAGCAGACGGTCATTAGGGCTTTGGTGTCAAGGAACTGTGCTCATCGAAATGTCAGGAAATGGGTCTGATTAAGTCTACCGTAAACAACTTCAATATGTTCTTTCCATCGAAAATGGTGACCAATAGTTACTCCCAACACCCTCGCTTGTGGCATGAGATACTGCAGCGCCTCGAAACCCAAAGTTAATTATCTGTCTCTGAGAGCTTCTAAATTCAAGACATACGATTTTGTAGTGGTTTATAAGGAGCTGGTTGGCCTCACACCACTTACTCAATGTGCATCCGACCCAGACACGACAACTGTCGTATCGTCCGCATACATGAACAATCTCCCTCCCTAAGATGTTCAGGCAAATCATTCACTTACAAGACAAACAGAAACGGGCCCAAAACACTTCCCTGGGAAGTGTCAAGCTTTACAGCAAAAGGCTGTGATTGCACTCTCTCCACCGATACTACCATTTGTCTGGCTGTTAGAAATCAGAGCAGCCAGTCGCAAACAAGGCCCCGAATACCCAGACTTTTGCCCAAGCAATTGCGGATTTAGCGTAGCAAACGCCCTAAGGTGACCGAACATAGGAGCCCCCAACTTTTCCAGTTGCTCTGCTTATTTTTGTTTATGCTCATTTATATCCCTGTAATATTTCCTTTATTATTTGCTAATGTGTTTTTGAACTTTGCTAGTAAATGAAAATTAATTAAGTTTAAGTAATACAATTTTGCAAGGGAGCCTTATTTGCCATGCTAATTTCATCAAAAAAAATTCAAAATTATTTTACTTAGGGCTATACGGAAAGCAACATCAATTTGTTTGTTATAAACATTTGACTTTATCAAAACAAGTGTATGCATTTTAATGGCAATTTTTTACCTAAACAATTTTTGCACAGAAATCCGTTTCAGTTCATCTGCAACACAAAAATAATAAAATAAAAAATCGAGCATGCAAGTATGTGTGTATATATAGAGGACGAGAACACATAAATCTCGAGAGCATCCAGCTAATTATTTCGTTTTTTAAAAGCGCGAACCAGAGTGATTAGTAAACCAGATAACTTTATTATTACTGAATTTGCTTTCTAAAAAATGTTTGGTGAGGGACTTAAAAATCTGAATATAACCCCTTATGCAATTTTTTTGAAATGATAGCCAACCATTACTCTAGACTAAGAAAAATAAATTTTGGAGACACTAAATTAGAATCTTATGATAAATTCTGTAGAGTTAGCAAATGCAGTAGGACATGTATCGAATTGGACTGTAAAACGAGTGCTTCGTCAAGAAAGACTTCACGTTCATCACTTTACTCTGGTGCAAAATCTTTATGATGGTGATAACATACATACAGTGTGGAACAGCCAAATGGAATAAATTCGATAACGGATAAATGAGGACGTGTTGGGAAAAACGCTTGGACACGTCGATTTGTATTTTTAACTGCGCATCTTTTTCAAGAAAAAAAAATTATTTAGGGTGCGTCATGTGACAGTGGCCAATACCAACTTTCTTATTTTAAATACAAGCCCCTGTATATTATTAATTTTTTGGATTCTTCAGAAAATTCTAGACATAATTCATGTACAATGTCCTATACCTATCTTCAACTGTTTCGGAAATATTAAGTATTTTCAGATTTATTACAAAAATTAACATTAAAAATAGAAAATTATTTTATTTCACAAATTCTAATAAGAAATACTGATTATTTCTTAATAATTTAAAAAAACAAAAAAAAATTAATGTCAATGTAGTAAATGTTCAAAATGCTCGCCACGAACATCTTGGCAACATGCTAATCTGGTATAGAAATGTCTTCTAACATTACTCAACATCTCAGGCGTGACTGATCTAATCGCAAGCGTGATTCGCCTTTTTAAGTCATCTAAGTTGAGGGGCTTAGTTTTGTATACAATACTTTTGACATATCCCCACAAAAAGTAGTCTAATAGCGACAGATCAGGAGATCGTGCTGGCCATTCTATCGATCCGCGCCTCCCTATCCACCGATTTGGAAAAATTTGGTTCAGGTACTGCCGGACATTGATTTGGTAATGGGGCGGTGCTCCATCTTGCTGAAACCATATTTTATTGGCAGGAACTTGTGGGTTTGCTGGATCTGGATATAAGTTTGTCAAAGTTGGCACGACATTATTTTGGAGCAGTTCTAAATATTTATCCCCATTCAAGTTGCCATCAATGAAAAAGGGACCTACGATATGATTTCCAACAATTCCTGCCCAAACATTAACTTTTTCAGGATATTGCGTATGTTCCTCTCTCATCCAATGAGGATTCTCATTAGACCAATAGCGGCAATTTTGACGATTAACATGACCGTGAAGTGTAAATGTGCTCTCATCAGAAAACAAAACATCTTCTAATTGGATCACATTGTTATCTAACATTGCCATCATTTGTTCACAAAAATACGTTCTCCTATCGAAATCGTCCTCCATGAGCTCCTGAGTTGGTATCATTTTATAGGGATGCATTTTACTTTCCTTTAATGTTCGAAAAATTGCTGTGTGGCTAACGTTGAATAGTTGGGCTGCTTGTCGACCAGAAGTATGTGGGTTTTCTTGAAACTCAAGCGTAATATCCAATTTCGTATCATCACTTACTGCATTGGCAGCTACTTTTTTTATCTGTCTCACATGACCAAGCTCGCGAAACTGCTTTTCTATTTTGCTAATTGTTCCTTGGGATACAGGCGGCAAATTTGGAAATTTTTCGTGAAATAAGCGAGACACTTCCATCTGTGTCCGTGTGTTATCTCCATAACCAATCATTTGTAGAATGGTTATTTTGTGCATTTCTGTTAAATGAACCATTTTTCTGATATTATTACGTACAGTTAACGAAATTCAAACGACAATAGCACTGACACTAATCACTACTGTCATGCAGGCAGACAACAAGTTGCTAAGGCTACGAGTTTTATACGAACAGAAAGAAAACTGTTTTTGTTTTTGTTTCATTTCATATCAGTAAAAAGAAACGCAGGAATGGTTTTTGTTTACTTTCTCATTATCAAGAGCTGAATGGGAAATAAGTATTGAATGCAATGTAGCGAATTTGTGAAATAAAATAATTTTCTATTTTTAATGTTAATTTTTGTAATAAATCTGAAAATACTTAATATTTCCGAAACAGTTGAAGATAGGTATAGAACATTGTACATGAATTATGTCTAGAATTTTCTGAAGAATCCAAAAAATTTATAATATACAGGGGCTTGTATTTAAAATAAGAAAGTTGGTATTGGCCACTGTCACATGACGCACCCTATATAATTTTTTTTTCTTGAAAAAGATGCGCAGTTAAAAATACAAATCGACGTGTCCAAGCGTTTTTCCCAACACGCCCTCATTTATCCGTTATCGAATTTATTCCATTTGGCTGTTCCACACTGTATAATGAATTATTGCGACTGGTTGTTAGCTCAATACAACAGGAATTTCTTTTCTGAATTCAGCACACTAATTTTTTTGGCAGCTATATCAACTTGTTTAAAAGCTATTCACAGTTGGGGTTGCAAGAACGTATTTCATTCATTGTGATAATAAATGCAATAAACTTCAGAAACGTTTATTCAGTTAAGTAAGTGTTCAAATTGTTGACCACCAGCTTCCATACAAAAGTACAAATTTTGTTCAAAACGAGCTCTGACATTCTGGAGCATTTGTGGAGTATTAGATGGCATTCTTCAACAATGCGTCGTCGTAATTCTTCCAGGGACTCCGGTTCTGTTGCGTAAATTCTACTCATTAAATGGCCCCATAGAAATAAGTATAAAGGAGTTAAATCCGGTGATCTAGGGGGCCAGTCAATAGCACCTCTACGCCAAATCCATAGTCCTGGAAACTCTCTGTTCCAAAACTCCCTAACACGTTGTGAAAAATGAGGAGAAGCTCCATCTTGTTGAAACACTAATTGATTTTCTTGATAGCGATCATCATTTTCAACAATATCAATTAGTAGAGGGTAAACGATATCTTCTAGTAACTCCAAATACGTTGTGCCACTTAAATTGCCATCAAGAAAAATTGGTCCGATTAAACGGTTTCCAAAAATGCCACTCCAGACATTCAATTTCTGTGGAGTTTGAGTATGGACTTCGTGAAAATTTCTTAGATTATTATCTGCCCAATAACGACAATTATGACGATTGACTGTAGAGTTTAATAAAAACGTACACTCACCTGAACAACAGATATTAAACAGAAAGTTCCAGTTATTAGCTATTCGTCCAGTCATAACTTCACAAAACTCCAGCCGCCGATCAAAATCATCTTCATTCAGTTGTGTGTGTCTTTTGTTTCTTTAAGGTCGGCTTATTTCCGCGACTATCCACCGACAATCACCGACGCCAGGGAGCAGTTTCACCTCACTATCCTGGAAATTGCCGAATTCCTGCCTTTCTGTAAGGAGGGTAGCGATCTTTAACGTGCCCAACATCGCATGGACACGGGACCGACGGCTTTACTCCCCCTCCGAAGGGCGGAACGTGCAGATATTCAACTTGCTCAAATACATTGCCAGAACCTCGGTTGATGTTAATTTTACAGTTTGTACTGAAAAAGTGAAAGGAGTACCCTGGGATCGAACCCAGTACCCTTCGGTTCAGAGGCACACGTTCTTACCCCTGAACCACCGAGGTTTTTCATTCAGTTGTACAAGATGAATTTTATACGGGTGAAATTTATGATGCTTCAATATTCGCTGAATAGTTCTTCTTTTGATGTTTGGAAACAGTGGCCAATTTTCTCGTGCTCAAAGTTGGGTCTGCAGCAATTTGTCCTAAAACTTCAATCTTAGTAGTCTTAGTTTCTAACCGGAAATTCACGTTCAGGATCCCGTTTTTTGTTGGCTACTGAACCACTTTGTCGAAACTTTGCAACTAACTCCAAAATGTTTGTTCTGTTAACATGCCTGTTCAAAAAAGAGTAATTATTTCAACTCTTTCTTCTACAGAATACACCATTGGTAAATTAATTTTCGGTAGTACTATCAAGTATCAAACCGACCGATAAACTGAAGTAATAAACCGCATTTCTCTCATTCCGATAAGAAATGTTCTAATAGTCATTTTTTGTTTACAAACTAACAAAACATAGACTATCAGCACTTTTCATATGGAAATGACTGAAATGCGTTTTGGCATCTTCAACTGTGAATAATTTTTAAACGAGTTGATAAAACTTAAAAAAAAAATAGTCTGCTGAATTCAGAAGAAAGTGCTTTCAAATGATGTAACAGCCGACCCATGTTCCCTATTTAAAATATAAGGGTTGTTATAACCACCCTTCAAGGGTTGATGTGACAATGTTGAGTTTTATGTCAAAATATGGCCCCCCTCAATATTAAAATTGACGTGTTTCAGCGTTTCTTAAACAAAAAAATTCTCTGGACGCAAATCGGACTGTTTCGTTTTCAATGCGCCAACCCTATCAATTCAACTTTCTTACGCGTTTTACCGTAAAAGAGACAAATAGATAAACCGTAAAATCATCACAAAGTGTATTGAATTCCAATTCGTGAAAATGGTTTATACGATTACTGAAAAGGTGGAAATAATTAGTGTGTTCTACAAGCATGACAACTGTACACGACAGGCAGCACTGATTTTTAAAGATCTTCATCCTGAGAAAAACACTTCGCATCAGTACCTCCTGGATTTAATTTATAAATTTTTGGAAACTGGATCAGTTGCGAACAGAAGGCATCAACGTGAGCAGGTCGTACGTAATGGGGGTTATAATGTAGCTGTCCTGTGATGTGAGCATTGAAACCAAAATTAAGTCCCAGAAAACTTTCAAGTACTTCAGTAATTTATGTAGATAGTTGCCACCGAATCTTAAAAAGTAATAATGAGCACCACACATCCAAAATTAATTTGGTACCGGAACTTATTGAAAACGATCCTGATCGCCGCGTACAGTTGTGTGAAGAAATGAGTCTCGTGCCAGAAGGAATACAACCTGTTTGTATACAATCTGTTTTTCCGATGAACATACATTCCAACTGGATGGACAAGCCAACCGTCATAATTGCTGCTACTGGAGTGATGAAAATCCAAGAATTTTTCGTGAAACCCATACGCAACATCCGGAGAAATTGAACGTTTGGGCGGGCATACTGGGAGACCACCTCATAGGGTATTTTAGTGAATTGTCGTAGAAAAAATTGGCTAATGGGGAGATCACGACTTTTTTTTTGAACTCTGAAAACAATTTTTCAAATGAGCGCGAACTAGGGCCTTTATAACCCATTAGTTTCAATTTTTAGATGTTATATATATATATATATATATATATATATATATATATATATATATATATATATATATATATATATATATATATATGTGTGTGTGTACGTATTACACCGATAACTCAAAAAACAATGGGCCGATTTTGATAAAATTTGGCAGGTACCTTTCTTAACCAGGAAAGTGGAACCAAGTTTTACAGAAAACTTTTGGGTTCCGGGAAAAGTTTTTATCTCCAAAAATAAAAGAGCTGTAGTAACCAAATAAAGTATATTCCAAAATTTAGATTTATATGCTACAAGAAACAAAAAGTTATAAAAAATATTCGGTACCAGATCATTTCTATGAAAATTCACTATCCAAACGCACTTGCTCCGTCCAGACTTTTTCCTACCGGGAATTCTGGATGGAAACATGTATCTGGATTTACTGGAAACGCATATCTACACGATGATTGTGGATGTATTGGAGAATTGAAACGCTTTGGGAGAAGAGAATGTGTGGGTTAGCAGGATCGTGCTCCAACAAATTATGGCGCAGCTGTGCGTCATTTTCTTAATCAGAGTTTTCCTAACCACTGCGCGCAGAGGTTCAATTGAATGGCCTCCCAGATCGCCAGATTTAACCCCCTTAGACTTTTTTCTAGGGGGACACTTGAAGTCGAAAACTTATGCAACGCGACCAAACTCACTTGAGCAGCTTCGTCGGCGACTTGTTTAAGAATGTCCTCAGATATCGCCCAAAATGCTTCTAAATGTTAGTTTTGACGTGGAGGAAAGATACTACTATTGTATGGAAGTGTAGGGAAAACAATTTAAACATTTAATTAAATAACACTCTTTCATTCATTCATATTTTGTATTATTCTTTGATCGATGATTTTATTGCCATATCCAAACTAAAATTTAAAAAAGTCATATGTTGTGAATAGAATTGAGAAAGCTTTAAAATGAAGTGTCACTCAACATAGGGTGCCATTTAAAAATTTCGGCTACTTTACTCCCCTGCCTAAGGATTAGGTTCCAAGACACCAAAACTTATTCCATCATGTGTACCAAAATACAGTCGACGTGTCACGCTTTTTTTCTTTTTAGTGAATATTTATTTTTAAAAAATCACTAATAGGAGGTATCGATGGTGAGACTTTCCAAAATTTTTTCCAAATGAACGCGAACTAAGACCCCTAGAACCCATATCCGGAGTCAGTTTCAATTTTTATATGGTTATATATATATATATATATATATATATATATATATATATATATATATATATATATATATATATATATATATATATAGTGTTAAAGTTTTGTAACGGTAATAGTGTTATTTATCAAAAAAAAAAGTTTTTCTTTTCATGTTTGTTATTGCATAATTAGTTTAGTAGAACTCACATTATATCCTTGAGAAAGGAATAAATTTTTCCGAAAGCTCGGCCTATAATAAAGAGTTTTATTTTACAACTGACGGCTTTCCCACAATTTTGTGATATATATATATATATATATATATATATATATATATATATATGTATATATATATATATATATATATATATATATATATATATATATATATATATATATATTATATATATACGTATCCGCACGATAACTCAAAAAGTTATTAACCGATTTTGATGAAACTCGGCAGGAATCTTTCTTGTATTAATGGCTTGGATGAGTTCGTTATCAAGGAAAATCGGACATTGTTTCCCGAATAATTTTGAGTTTTCTTTCGAAAACAATTTTTATCTCCGAAAGTTACAAAGCTATTTTGATGGAATTTTGTGAGTATGTTACTTTGTGAAAGGCCTTACTATATAACAAAACCCAACTTTCTAAGTTTATAGAAAATTGAGTTATTTAAATTTGAAACATGTAATGAAATGTCACTACCATAACGCACTTGCTGCGTCCAGAATTTTTTTTAATTACGATATTTTTCAGGTGGGCAGTCCTAATTTGCACTCGTGTAGTTGCATAAAGCGTAATTAAAAAAAATTAAGTCGCCTTTTTCAAACTAGTATATAATAAGGAAGTTTTTGTGGAATTGATTGTTCGATTTCTGACCTCATCGCTTGTAGATAGCGGAGGTACGATAATATAGTACATACTATTTGATAACCTTTATCTATTATGTAATAGTAATAACGAATATTTTAGATAGATGATTAATCGTGACAAATTAGCGACCACAATTATAAGTACAAACGCAAAATGTTTCTTAAGAATGCACTAAAAAATATTACTTAATATTCGAGGTCATCTCCAATTGTGCTTTTGATATTGCAACATATCGAATAATATAATACTCCATATTGCTCATATATTACTCATTTATTTGTTTACAGATTGTTTTGTATCCTTTCACTGTTTTTCACGTATAAACTCTTATCGTTATTATTTTTATTACCATCGTTCCCTCTCTGTATACAATGTGTCTTTGTAGTGTATTTTTTATAGCTAACATAAACTCCAAAGTTTAGGTAATCTGACAGTTTGTCATTGTTGCATCAACACAATACTTTCGTTTTGTCTAAAGTTACTACACAAGTGTCGATTGGAACGTTTCACTAACGAACTTACCGTCATCAGAGGATGACAAGTTTTTAACGTTGGAGGACTACAATTGTGTTGATATTTTATGCCGATGCTCGGCCTACTAAGACTTAAGAAAGCCAATGTGCAACAAACATTTTTTTAAAATTTGCTAGGTAACCCAATAACAAGGATAGTACTGCTAAAATGTTTAGGATCTATGATATAAATTGTAAAGATTGTGGTCTTAAATACATCGTACAAACTAAACGATCTATTGAAATTAGATTTAAAATCATTCAACACAACAAAGATACAGTACTTAGATAGATAATGCATGCCCCGATATATTTGGGATAATATTGAGATAAATAGTACCTAAAATTAATCGAAAATGTTGGACAACCAGGATAGCTAAACGCTTTTTGAAAGTATATACTTATATATATATATATATATATATATATATATATATATATATATATATATATATATATATATATATATATATATATATATATATATCACTAAATATAGTTAGCAAAAGTTTAGCTAATCTGACAGTTTGTCATTGTTGCATCAACACAATACTTTAGTTTTGTCTAAAGTTACGAGGTAAAGATTGAAACCTTTGATGAGCACTGATAAGTACTTTTGGAGAACTCAAATCATCACAACATCATTTTTAAAAGATCAGACGAAGTTAGCGTCATCAGAGGATCAAAAATTCTAACCGTTTGACGACTACAACTGTATTTATATTATATGCAGGTACTTGGCCTAAGACTTAAGAAAAACAATTAGCAACTGACATTTTCGCCAAAAAATACTTTACATTTTTTTCTAGGTAACCCGGGGGACAAGAATAGTACCACTGAAATGCCGGGGATCTATAAAATGAGTTGTATAGCTTGTGATCTTAAATACGTCGGGAAAACTAAAAGATGTATTAAAATTAGATTCAAAGAACATTTGGGACAACTCAAATACGGTACTCTAGATAGAATATGCGTAGCGCTATATATTTGGGATAATAATCACCACGTACAAAAGAGAAAATTAATCAAAAATGTTAAACAGAGAGGACAGCTAAACGCCTTTGAAAGTATATATATATATATATATATATATATATATATATATATATATATATATATATATATATATATATATATATATATATATATATATATATATAGTAATAATAAAAGTTGTGCGAATTCAGCACCTCCGCCTAGGCATAGTTTAGTAATCGAACACTTTACAAAAAATGCCGACAAAAACCTGGAAATAAAGATAATGGCGGAATTATCATAGAGGAACTTTCGGGAAAACAAGCAGTGAAAATTTGTTTGTTTGAACCACATTCAAGCGTCTTAGGTAGAGTACCTTCACATAGTATAAACACAGTTGTAGTCTTCAAACGTTTAGAATTTTTCATCCTCTGATGACTTGATTAGTAAAACGATTGTCAGGTGTTTTAAATATGTGTTGTTGTGAGTTGTACTTATTTGTCTAAAGTTATAAAAAAGTTATCCATATAGAGTTTATAAAACACTTAAAAAAGTCAAACATTCTAAGTGACCATCAATATGGCTTTTGTCAAAACTGATCTACTTGCGATATTCTGAGATACGTCATACATCTTTGGAGTTCTGCTATCGAAAGAATTGGAGAATGTTATGCAAATTCATTGAGTATTTCTAAAGCATTCGATTGGGTCTGGCATGTGACACTCCTTAGTAAACTTTCATCCTACTGATTTGTCCTTGGAACTATAACAATGAATATCTAGTTCGAGGAGCGTTCTTTACATGTTGTTTTCGAGACTGTTTCAGTGAATTTTCGTAGAAAAAATTCATTAATGAGGAGAGCTCGATTTTTTTCAGATGAATTAAAAGTTTTCGTCCCATTAGAATAAAGGCTATATGTATTATCGCCACAATTAGAACCGTAGACCGGTTTCGCTTTAATTAGAGCTCTTTAGTACGGCATACTAATTGTAGCGAAAATACACTTATAAAGTAATACGGCTATGGTAGCCAGCCTTCCAACACAGTGAGTAGTGAGAAACGAAGCAACGTGCCGCCACCTAGTTGCGGAACCAAGTAGTATGTTGTCACGCCAGCTTCAAATAACACAAAGTGTTAAAAAATAGAGACTGTATACAACCAACTAACAATTTAGTAAATTGTCAGCCCTGGTTCATTTCTACCCTAATATAGGGACAAAGTATGTAAGGCTAGATGTATTCTCGCCACAATTAGAACCGTAGAGCTCTTCAGTACGGCATACTTATTGTAGCGAAAATACACCTATAAAGTAATACGGCAATGTAGCCACCCTTCCAACACTAAGTGAGTGGTGAGGCACTAAGCAAGGTGCCGCCACCTAGTTGCTTGCACTTTGTCCCTATATTAGGGTAGAAATGGGCCAGGGCTGACAATTTACTAAATTCTTAGTTGGTTGTATACAGTCTCCATTTTTTAACACTTTGTGTTATTTGGAGCTGGCGTGACAACATACTACTTGGTTCCACAACTAGGTGGCCGCACGTTGCTTCGTGACTTACCACCCACTTACCATTAGAATAAGTCTTGTTAATGTTTAATGAAAATATTTCTTTAGTATGTAAAGTCCTGTAATTGTGCATAAGTTGAAAAAAACACTTAAAATTGTAGGACATTGTTGTTGTCCATGAGTATATCTCGAAAAATTTTACTTGATTCGGATTAGAATTGTAGCCAAACCGGTTAGGCTTCTTCATTTTTGGGTTTTTGTCGGTTTAATATAGAATTCTGCGGCCAATAAATGTAAATTTCCAAGCCAATCTCACACACATGCACACACACTCACACATGAATTAAAAAAAGTTAATGAGGGTGTTCTGGAAGGTTCCGTTTTGACTTCCACACATTTGCTTTGCACACAAATGATCATTTGTTAACAACCAACAATCCGATCCACAGCTTCGCTGATGATCGCAGGGCTCGGTCTCATAAACTTGCCTGATATCTGCTTCTTGTTCTTCATCAATTAAAGTCGAACTAACTAAGTCCCTGAATGATGACCTGTCTAAATGTCTCAGTTAGAGCTCTGCAAATCGAGTTATGTTTAATGCAGCAAAAACATAAATTTGCCTCTTGTATCTAAGAAGAGTGACCTACAGGACTCAGACTTTCAGATAACTGGACAAATCCTGCCCAAAAATCCAAAATCTACATTGGGCATAACTGAGGCGGAGGATCTTAGCTGGCATTTACATGTTTGAAATATTGCCAAATCAGCAGCAAAGATGCTTGGTTTCTGTTGTGGGTTAAAAGTTTGTTTTCGCCACAGAAACACTTACACGTCCACAGTTTAAATATTGTTATTATTGAAATTATTGTTATTTTTGAAACAAGCTGTTTGCCCTGTAGTAGATTTAAATATTACAGTCAACGTCACTTCTATAGACCACAGAAGAAAGGTTGGAGATCTCTGCCTATTCGATTGGTGTTATCATCGACACTATTTCCTAGAAATTGCTTCGTTAGTACCTCCGCTTCTGACCTCTATCCAGCAAACCCATGCTAGTCAAAAAGTGCATGCTTTTAGTGCCACCTTACCCACTTGTTGAGCGGTTTGTTACAGATCGCCGTTCTTTCCTAGCGGATCTAAGTTTTGGAATGCCCTCTCGACATACACAACTCCGAAGAAATATAATCTCCTAACTTATCAAGAAACGAGTAAGCACCCCGCTTGAGGCAAAAATAATCAAATTAATGATATCTTAGAGACCCATAGGCTTTTCCGTCCTAGACCCTCGGTGCTTCAGGGGTAAGAACGTGTGACTCTGAACCGAAGGGTACTGAGTTCGATCCCAGGCTTCTTCTTTCACTTCTTCAGTACAAACTGTAACATTAACATCAACCGAGGTTCTGGCATTGTATTTGAGCAAGTTTAATGTCTGCACGTTCCGCCCTTCGGAGGGGGCGTAAAGCCGTCGGTCCCGTGTCCATGCGATGTTGGACAAGTTAAAGATCCCTACCTTCCTTACAGAAAGGCAGGGGTTTGGCCAAATTTCTAGGATAGTGAGGTGAAACTGCTCGCTGACGTCGGTGATTAGCCATAGTCGCGGAAATAGACCGACGTTAAAGAAATACAACAAACACACGCATACACACACACGGTTTGCCGTCCATAAACAACGTGATTTTTATGGAAAAAAAAAAAACACTTATTTTTATAATTATTTTTGTTTTGAAAATGAGGCAAACGTATTCATCATTAAAAAGCTTTCAATTGGGGAAAATCATAATTTTCCATTAGAAAAGATCGAATATTGCTCAGTCATACTTTGGCATCGTACTACAATGTAGATCACATTAGTAAATTTTGAGTATTTTTTGATATGAAATTTGCTTTTCTGTTTCTAATATTACCAAAAATTACTTAATTAGAGGGCAAATAAGAAGTTCGAGGAATTAGTGTCTTGTGATAACTTCACAACTATTCGAAATTCATTAAGTCTGAAAGAGATTTGTAATCAGCATAAAATTCTGCGTTACATTGTTCATTTAACGGCTTCTCTATCTCTAGTAATAACGGAGATATCAGTAGGGCGCCAATAAAATAAGACACCCTGTATCTATAAACATATAAACCTGTAAAATACAATTTGGAGAACCCAATTCATCACAATACTGTTTTCAGACCAGACGATGGTTTTGCTAACAAAGTTAGCATCCTCAGAGGAATGAGTAAACTACCATTTGAATCGCAGATCACGAGAGGTTTAAATAACTTTTTAAAGACAATTAGTCAAAAATGTCAGCAATCGCGACAGTTAGATGCTTATGAAAGTATATATATACATACATATATATATATATATATATATATATATATATATATATATATATATATATATATATATATATATATAGTTCGAAATTTGAGCAACACTATTTTGTTGAATAGAGCAGGTCCAGTAATGTGTAGTTCATTACTTGAATTGTTATCTTCATAATCACGTTATCTTTCTTAGAAGCAATATTTAATAACAAGAAGCGGTTTTGTAAAAGCAGGTAATGAAATCTTATTTACAGGGATTTTCGTCTAAACAGTGGGGACTTGTTTGTATACCTTCGTAGAGGACGTTGTTGGTTATTGTTTGTCAGGTAACCTATGTGTAGTAGTTCTAGCTTTTATTCGTGAATTTATTTATTCCCCTGATGACGCTAACTTTGTTAGTGAAACGATCGTCAGGTCTGAAAATTGTGTTGTGATAAATTTGGTTCTTCAAATTGTACTTATCAGTGCTCATCACAGGTTCCAATCTCCACTCATTGAACATATAAACCTTGTAAATCACCCAAAAAACAGATTATAATAGCCTTCATTTGTATTTGAAAAAAATAATTTGGAAAGTTGAACTTCACAATTTTTCTATTGTAACATTCCCCACAAAAATTTACTAAATAAAATGAAAATAATCTTAATGCCAACAAATATTTTAGATGGGATCAAAAAGCTAGATTCAACAAGTCATGGGTATGGAATATTGTGAAGGATGAACCGAAAAGCTGGTCTGAGAAGCAGGATATAAAGAACTTTTAAAATGTGATCATAGGAAATTATAATAGACAAAATACACTAATAGAAAGACCAATGCAAGAGTGCTAGAATAAATAAAAGAGACAAAATTTACAGAAAAAGCTCACAATTTGTTGGGCACATTCTTAAACGAAATAAGTGTCTGTCAATAATATTTGAAGCACACTTGGAGGACCAAAATCACCACAAAACATTTTAAAAGACTTGATGATCGTTTCACTAACCAAGTTAGCGTCATCAGAGGATAAATAATTCTAAATAATTTTAGAATTATTTTAAAATTAGTTTAGAATTATTCATCCTCTGATGGCGCTAACTTGGTTAGTGAAACGATCGTTAGGTCTTTTAAAATGTGTTGTGGTGATTTGGGATCTCCAAATGTGCTTATCAGTGTTTATCACAGGTTACAATCTACATTTAGTGTAATGTTGGTAATAAATGTTTAATTAGTTGTTGTAAAAAAATGTTTTCCTATTTTCGTGAAAGCTAATTGTTAAGTATTATCTCAAGCACAAATATTTGAAAAATGTAAATAGATAAACAAAGAGAAAAGCCTCTGAAAAGCTTTGTTAAATTCATGAAATTTGGAAACTAAAACGAAATAAAAACACTACGCAAGACAAAGAGTCATAATTGCGATGACAATGTGGCATTGCTTATAAACTGCCATGATGACAAATAAAAGATTTCTACGTTTAACTACACAGAACGTCCAGAAATCGAGTTTTCTAAACTAGGATTCTAATGATGCAAATCGGTTAATAATTCCAGAAAAGTATTCGTTAAGAATTATTTAGCTTGACTGCTTAAAATATTTTACCCAAAATTTACTGCGAGAAAAAATATAATTCTTTTATTACTTACCTTAAAGTACCTTCAAGGTTTTAGATTTATTTTATCACATTATAAAAATAGTTGAAGATCATTACACATAAAATCGTATTACTTAAAAGCTAAATAATAAGTACATTTGGAGAAACCCAAATCACCACAACATATCTTTTTAAAGACCTAATGTTTGTTTCACTAACAACTTCAGCTTCATCAGAGGATGAAATATTCTGCAGGTTCTGCTGATCCTCTGATGATGCTAACGTTGTTAGCGAAACGATCGTTAGGTCTTTAAAAATATGTGTTGTGGTGATTTGGGTCTCTCTAAGTATACTTATCAGTGCTCATCGCAGATTCCAATTCTTCATTAAGTTAAAAGCTAAAATCAAGCTTTCTTAATAATAAAAAAATTATATGTGACTTTGTTATTCTTCAGAAATCCTATTTCTGGCGAAGGGCAAACATAAATCTGTTAGCACCTTCTATTAAAATATTTCGTAATTAAAACGTAGTTTATAGGAATACTTGTTTTTGCACATGCATTTCTTGTACAAGCTCAAGAGTTTTCAAATAAGAGAATAAAAGAAAAGTCAACTAGATTAAATTTTGAATTAAAAGGCCCAATTAACAACCAATTTCTGTTTTTAGTGAATTTTCTTTAAAAAAAATCACTAATGAGGAGATCCCGACTTTTGAATTTTGAAAAAGTTTCTTCAAATGAGCGCTAATTAGGCCCCCCAGAACACATATTCAGAGTCAGTTTAAATTTATATATATATATATATATATATATATATATATATATATATATATATATATATATATATATATATATATATATATATATATATATATATATATATATATGTATGTATGTCTCACACCGATAACTCAAAAAATAATGGGCCGATTTTGATTAAATTTTGTGAGTATATTCCTTTTGCAAATGGCTTGGATAAGTTCGTTAGCCAGGAAAATCTGTTCAGGTTTTCCCGGAAAATTTTGTGTTTTCTTTCGAAAAAAATTTATATCTCCGAAATTAACAAAGCAAGGGCAACCAAATTTGGTACGCGGGTTTATGTCCTTATAGGTAAGTCACTTATTTAGATATGTAGGTTAAAAGACAAAAAGTTATAGGCATTTAAAGAAAAATAAATTGGGGTTTTCCTCAAAACGTCAAAGTTTCGATTTAAAACGTCAAAATCAGCAACATTTAGGCAAATAACTTGAATCTAATACGAGCTATGGAAATCATATGTCTCAAGAAGGATGTTTTACAAACCCTGAAGTCTTAGTTTCAACCGGCATTGTCCTTCATTTTAGTAAAATGTGTCCAGAAAATTCATTTCAAGTAGACCCTTTCTCTGATGCTTCGCAGTAGTCTTAGCTATAGAGCTTATCGTTTAATGGTATATAATTTTTGTCGAATTTTCGTAAAAAATCAATAAAGCTCAATATATCCGCTATTATACAAGATATGAAAAAAATCTTTATACATTAATTATAGGGTGTCTTGAGCTACATCAGCCCAATTTGCTATTAACCTATAAGGTTGACCAAGAAACGAGTTTTTCCGGGAACACTTTGAGTTTACTTTTGGAAATTTTTGTACATTTTCACACAATAAAGTTATTTTTATGAAACATGGCACATTGTTTTTACTATATAGGTTATATTGGTAACCAAAATTGATGCCTGCTTTCTTAAATAAAAAGAAAACACACATATTTTCATTAAAAACATTTTTATGAAAATTCACTAACATAACGCACTTGCTGCGTCCAGAGTTTTTATATATATGTTTTTGTGGATTTAACAATTTTTAGTAAAAAAAGATACCTTTCTGCATATTATTTCATTGTTTGATCTTCTGTGTAATGGATCATTGTCCTTTTTGGTAAAAAATTATATAGGTTGCATCTATAACCAGAATACAAATAAAATTTTAAATTCAAAATACGTTTTAATCTACACGTTTAAATAAAATTATGGTGAAAATTCAAGAATTGGAATCTTTTATTTTAGTTTTTATATTTGGCGATCAATAGAGTCTAATAGGTATACTAATCAGCAGCTTGTGTCCACAATATTTAACCAGCGTTACCCCTACCTTTTTTTGTTAGTGGAATAAAAACGAAAAAGTGCGTTGTTAATATGAACTAAGGAAATCTTGTGGTAAAACATATTTTTTTATTCAAAAATGTTCTTTTATATAAAGCTTTAAAGTTATTATGATTTAAACTCACAGACTTAAGATGCCTTTAAATATTTTCTCTAAAAATCACAAAGCCAAGTAATCAAGTAAACTTTTTTTTTCTTACACAATTGGCATCATATTATAGTTGTATTTATATTTTAAAGCTTTCTTTAGGAAACAGAACGACAAGGAAAAATCAAACATATAAGTTTTTATTTTATTTTAATCGAAAACTAAAATAGATGCATATTTACTTTCCATATTCATTTAAAAATTATAACAGAGATAAATATGTTTATATAAAAGTGTCACATATTAGCTTACGCTTATTTAATAGTAAATAAATAATAGAACCAATTATGTGTATCTAAATTATATAGAAAATTAACATCAAATAAATTATATAAAGTTTTGTATTCCTTCCATATTAAGCTTCTATCAGGTTACAGTATTTTACCAAAATCATTTAATTCCATAAGTAGTAGTATTACCCGGTTTAATCTTGCCCATCGCCTAAAACGATGATTTATTCATTACTTTCATTTGAAAATTTTAACTAATTTAAAATAATAAAAAAAAAGTAAAACAATATACCTTACCCAATCTCTAATGCTAGTCATGTTGGAAGGTGCTGCGCCAGTATCATTTGCCTTGGCAAAAAAAGCCAGGTATATAAGATATGGAAATAGGAGAATTAAGATAACAATTATAAAGCATACTCTTAACTGAGTACCATCATTTATGGGGCTTGGAGATCTATCTTGAGTTCTATGTCCAACAGTGCTTGACGTGGGAGTTAATGGAGTCAAGGCTTGCATTTCAAGGTCGTCATCTGCAACAGCGTGGTATGGTGGTGGAGCTTCATTAAGTCCTATAGCTTCTTCATATGTTGGCAAAGCCTCAGATGCATATCGACCATCATTAGGTATACAACAATATTGATATGATGGTGGTGGACCATCATTAGGTATACAACAGTATTCATATGATGGTGGTGGTAGAAGCTGGTTGTCTGTATCTGTATTTATTGACATTTTGAGCACTAGTATGAGAAAACTTTTGATGAATTACTCTATTTAGCACAAAACTTTTCACTTTCAAAGAGCACTGGAGTTAACTATGTCAAAACTTTCACTTCATACAGTTCTGAGAAACGCAATGGTAGCTGTAGAATTCCTAGAATTTGTTCGCTGAAACGTCTACGATGCTAACTGGCTAGTCACAGTGGCACTTAATTAAATGCACTTGCGCAGCATATGCTTAAAACACAACATTTAGTCATGACAATTGCAAATCGATTTTTAGATAAAAGGTACAAATTCCCATTCGTAAATGTATAAATTATTCGCAATAAGTTACATAGTCATCCGCCCTATAACTTTTAAAAGTTGAAAATGTTTAATATATGTAGCAGAACTTATATTTTTGTTTACTGTTAAAATTTTAGTTAGACAAACTTCTGACTTCAAAAAAAGTCTGGACGCAGCAAGTACGTTATGCAAGTGAATTTTCTTAAATATGTTTTTAATAGCAAATATATGTCTCTATAATCCAAGCAGGCATCAATCTGGTTACCGGTATAACCTATATAGTAGAAAAAATGTCCCATATTTTATTAAAATAATTTATTGTTATCATATATGTTGTTATTGTTTGAAAACTTACAAAAATTAACCGAAAATAAACTAAAAATGTTTATGAGAAAACTGGTTTCCTAGCCAACAAACCGTGGGTTTAAAAACAAATTGAATTATAGAAATTTGAAGCATCTAATGAAAGTTTGCTCCCAAAACGGACTTGCTGCGTCTAGATTTTTTTGCTTGCAAACATGCATCGCAGTAAACAGAAAAAGACTGAAACTAAATCCGGATATGGATTCCAGGGGGTCTAGTTTGCGCCCATTTGAAGAAATCTTTTTAAAATTCAAAAGCGCGGTCTCCTAATTAACGAATTTTCTCTACGAAAATTAGCTATAAATTACAAACAGTTATAGCATAAACTTAACTAAAACTACCGCCAAAGCATCAGAGCAAGAGTTTATTTGAAATGAAATTTCTGGAAATGTTTTAGTAAAATGAAGGACAATGATGGTTGACGCTGAAACCTAAGGGTTTGCAGAACATTCACCCTGCGACATTTTCTTTATATAATCTGTTTTTGTTTCAGGTTATTTGCCCAAATGTTCCCAATTTTGACGTTTCAAATCGCAACTTTGACGTTTTGAGGAAACCCCCTTTTTTTTTAAATGCCCATAACTGTTTTGTTTTTAAACTTACAGACCTAAATTTTGGCACATGGTACACTTTATAATGCAAACACACGAACCAAATTTGGTTTCGCTTACTTTGTTATTTCGGGAGATATATTTTTTTTACGAAAGAAAACACAACATTCTCCGGGAAACTGAAACTGTCCTGGGATCTGTGTTATAGGGGCCTAGTCCACGCTCATTTGAAGAAAATTTTTCAAAATTCAAAACTCGGGATCTCCTCACCCGCGAATTTTATTAAGGAGATTGACTAAAAAGGTTACTAGAATTAATTCATCCTCTGATGAAGCTAACGCTGTTAGCGAAACGATCGTCAGGTCTTTAAAAAGATGTGTTGTGGTGATTTGGGTTTCTGCAAGTATACTTATCAGTGCTTATCACAGGTTAGAGTCTTCACTTAGGTAAAATTATTGTTTTTTTATTTGTGTGGAACTTGATGAAACTGAAAAAAAATATCAGAAAATAAACTTAAAATATTTCCGAGAAACTCGTTTCCAAATGAGAAAATAACTTATAGCCATTATCAAGACGTTGGAGCATTTTCAAAAATATCTATATGGTCAAGACTTTCTCCTGAGAATAGACCACACTTCCCAACGCTGACTTCTTCAATTTAAAAATCAAGAGGGACAGATGGCGAGGTCGCTTGAACGCCTTCAAGAGTACAATTTTACCATCGAACACCGCCCTGGGCAACAGCACAGTAATGCCGACGCCATATCTAGGAGATCTTGCACAACAAAATGAAACCATTGTATCTCTGCCGAAAACAAAGAAGGGTTGAATCTCGAAGTGTGTAGGAGGATAACGGTGCAACCAGTTAACCGATGGGACTTGCAGAGGTTAATGTAGAACCAAAAAGGAGACCCTGATATCCAACCAGTCTACAGCTGGAAGGAGACTGGCCACGGAAGACCCGCTTGGTCTGAAGTTTGTGATAAAAGCGTTGCAGCCAAAAGTTACTGGGCCTAGTGAAAGATGGTCTTCTGATCAGGAATTGGGAGTCAGAGGATGGAACCCGCACATTGAAGCAAATAGCTCTTCCGCGGCCAAGAGCTAGAGAGGTAATCAAGGAGATCCATGGCGGAACAGGTGGAAAACTTTGAAGAAGGTCAGAGAACGTTTTTATTGTTTAAGATGTAGAACTGATCTAGAGGAATGGTGCAAAACCTGCCAAGAGTATGCATCCAGTAAGGGGCCTAAAACAAAAAAAAATGGGGCGAATGAAGCAGTACAACGTGGGAGCCCATCGGAAAAAATTGTAATTGCTATAGCTGGTCGTTTCTCTAGAACAGACGCAGGAAATCTCTATATGCTTGTAGCCATGGATAATTTAGGCAAATGGCTAGAAGTGTTTGCGGTCCCGAATCAAGAGGCTACCACCGTTGCAGATGTATTGGTGAATGAGTTTTTCTGCACATTTGACGCACGTTTAAAGCTCCATTCTGACCAAGGACGCAACTTTTAGTCGGGTGTATTTCAGAAGGTTTGTGCGAACAAAAATTTTCCGAAAATTAACTTGAAAAAAAACTAGTCCGATTTTCTTGGTCAACGAACCTCTTCCAGCTATTTACGCGCCTGTAAATGGAATCGCTATTTTTTTGACGAATAATATAAATGAAAACCCTCCTAAATGCACTATTCTCATGGGACCCTGCTATCTATTGGTAAAAACGCCGTATCACAATTTTTGGTACCTCTGTGCCAAAAACGTGACAAGCTACATAACACTTGAAATAACTCCCAAAACGATAAACGATATTAAATTTTTTCTTGCAAACATGGATTACAAATCCCCGGAAAACAAAAAAATGCAATAATATAATACGTGTTCTATTAAAAAAATTGTATCACCAAAGGGCTAATATATAATCTAGTACTACTTTATCGTTAAAATTAATTTACAAGATGCAACGCAGGGCACCTTATAATTAACGTATATAATTTTTTCTCGTATCTTGTATAATACCGGATATATTGTGCTTTACCGTAAAAATGCGCCACCTGTAAATGTGTAAGCAGACAGACACTGGAAATCCATTGGATGTCTATGAAATCCACCGTACATTTATGGATATCCTAGCCATTTGATAGATAGATACCCATTATATATATATATATATATATATATATATATATATATATATATATATATATATATATATATATATATATATATATTACTATAAATTATTTCATCTAAACTAAACTACTTATATTTGAAATATGCGATTTGTAAAAAGATAAACGTTACATTCATAATATAAGTAAAGTGAGAAGTGAGACATGTGTAGCTGTTTAGGTAAAAACTTTAAAGCAATAGGCAATAAACGACCCTACAATTTATACCAGGTCCAAATTATTTGACCAGGAATCGGGGACGATTTCTGCGGTATTTCTTGATGCTAATTTATTACAGAAAAATGTCTAGCTCTACTTACTGTGCTTATATTTCAAAGTTTAATAGGTTTCGGTGTAAGTATTTATCCCTAGTGCTATTTATGAGAATTACTTGAAATTGTGTACTTTGTTTTAAGTGAAAGTGGCTAATATTTTCGAATGTGAATAGTCTACTGAAAAACTAAGTGAAGATTGGAACCTGTGATGAGCACTGACAAGTACACTTGGAGAACCCAGAACACCACAACACATTTAAAAAAAGACCTGACGATCGTTTTACTAACCAAATTAGCGTCATCAGAGGATGAAAAATTCTAACTACTTTATAACTACTAATCACCTTATATACCGGATCTTAGGTAAAGAGACCAAACTGAGATGGGAAAGTAAACGCAGGCAAATTCTGCAGTGTATTGTATTTTATCGCCGGACGAAGTCTTTGCTATCTAGACCATAGCATTTTTTTGAGTAAATTTTAAATTTGCAGCTTCAACTTTAAGAGTAAATATTAAAAAGCCTGGACGCAGCAAGTGCGTTATGGTAGTGAATTTTCATAGAAATGATCTGGCACAAAATATTTTATTATAACTTTTTTTTCTTGTAACATAGAAATCTAAGTTTTGGCGTATAGTTTACTTTTTATATCGTTAACCTACCTACCAAATTTGGTTATCATAGATTTTTTATTTTTTAAGATAAAAATTTTTTTCAAATAAAAACTCAAAATTTTTCCGGAAAACCTCGTCCGATTTTTTTGATTAACGAACTTGTCAAAATCATTTACAAAAGGAAGATACATGGCAAATTTTATCAAAATCGGCCTATTATTCTTTGAGATAAAAATTTTTTTCGAATGAAAACTCAAAATTTTCCCGGAAAACCTCTTCAGATTTTCTTGACTAACAAACTTGTCAAAGCCATTTACAAAAGAAAGGAACATGCCAAATTTTATCAAAATCGGACCATTATTTTTAGAGTTATCGGTGTGATACATATATATATATATATATATATATATATATATATATATATATATATATATATATATATATATATATATATATATATATATATATATATATATATATATATATATATATATATATATATATATATATATATATATATATATATATATATATATATATATATATATATATATATATATAAACATATAAAAATTGAAACTGACCCCGGATATGGGTTCTAGGGGTCCTAGATCGCGCTCATTTGAAGAAATTTTTTCAAAATTCAAAAGTCGAGATCTCCTCATTAGTGAATTTTTTCTAAGAAAATTCACTAAAAAAGTGAATTGGTTGATTATATAAATTGCAGCTTTGAATGGAGAATCAAAATAGCTTTTCAAAAAGGTGCCACTTGATATATCTTCCCTGTTTAAATTAAGATGGTGAAAGTTACCCTGCTGTAGGGTTGAATGCTACCAATTCTGTTAAGGAGTTAAAAAAGTCTCTATCTTGCAAGCAAAATCGATGTTTTAGGGTTTTCTAAAATTCTCAGCAGTTCTCAGGAAAACCGTGCACCATTTTATTTAATCCTCCATCTTTCAAGCCAGAGACATAATAACAACATATCCAAATAAAATTGTGAAGTCCAGCCTAATGTCACAACGCCTGAAAATTACATCATTATTTGTATGGCCCTCTGAGGAGCTTTAATAAGAGCGAAACTAGTATGTGTATCCAATAGTGATCGATATGTCTACATTATTTGCATTTTGGTATAATTTTCAAGCATAGTGACATTATAACGGATATCACAATTTTATTTATACATGTTGTTATCATGTGTCTGGCTTAAAAGATGGAGGACTAAATAAACCACAAGATTCTGCCATTTTATATACACCCCAATCTGATCTGAGAACAATAATACCACGGGTATGTACCTAGATGTTCTTTGAAATTTAGCCGACTATGCCTTCTACAGAAGTAGTGTTTTTGACATACATAGTTTCAGTAAGTGTTGTTTCTATCACAATCTGTTTCTACCTACATTGTCTTGTTAAACACGTTTATTTTGACATACGTTATTGAAATTTAATAAAAAATATTAATTATTTTGTGAAATTTGTTTCACCGTTATCGGGTGGTTCTAATCTACAGTGTTCGGAACCTACTTTTACGCTATTTAAGCTTAATTTTTTTTTGCATTTAATTTTATGCTTTGTCGCAGGTTTCTCAATAGCGATTTTTTTTGTACGAAAATTTGCTAAATATTATAGTGTATCAATCCATAATCTCTACAACTGAAACTACTGCCAAAGCATAAGAGAGAGGGTATATTTGAAATGAATTTCCTGAAAATATGTTAGTAAAATAAAAGAAAATAACGGTTGAAGCTGAAACTTAAGGCTTTGTAAAACACACTTCTCATGATATTTTCTCTACATAATTCGTATTCGTTTCAGGTTCTATGTCTAAAAGTTGCGTTTCGAACCGCGACCCTGATGTCTTAAGTAGAAAAAGTATAAAATTTTCATTTTCTCTAATTTCTTGACCTTATTGCGCCAAGAAAACTTACTCTTCGTCTGTAATAGACAACAGACTTTGTTACTCGCACAAAATATTTTGGTCTTGTAAGTTTCTCTGAACACCAGTGACCCCCAACTTCTTTTTCTTTTAAGTGAGAGATCTAAAACTTGGTACATAGTTTAGCTTTTGTAATATAAACGTACCACATTTCGTTGCCATAGCTTCCTTATTTTCGGATTTACAAAAATTATCTGATAGAAAACCCAAAACTTTCCCGGAAAAACTGATCCGATTTTTCTATCTAGCGAAATTATTAAACCCACTTGCAAAAGGAAGATACTCACCAAATTTGATCAAAATTTTTTGAGTTATCCCTGTGATACGTATATACATCCGATGATTTTGTAACTGAATTGATTATGTCTAAGTTGTTTCTTTCTAGGCTTCCGTTGAAGTGTCAATTTGATACGAAATATATAAGGCATGTTATAGCCAAGAACTTACTATTCTTACCTTGCCCATGTTACGGCAAGGTCGATTGCCCTTAAATGAGATTCTGGGTTATTGGAATTAACAAGTGACCACCGTTATTAAGAGCATATATATATATATATATATATATATATATATATATATATATATATATATATATATATATATATTAAAACTGACCCCGGATATGTGTTCTATCCCAGGTATCTCAGATACCAAAGGGATACCAAAGGAACTGAGCTCAGATGGGACCCTTTCCAAGTTATCGGGCCCTATTATTATTATTATTATTATGCTTCCTCTTTTTATTATTATTATTATTATTACTGTAAAAATGTATAGGTATTTAAGATTTAGGTAACTAAGCAAAGTATTTTTTGTAGAGTGACGATACTTCTTCTTTGTCACATTTCTTATATGAATACACTAGCCATGCAGCTTGAATAATTGCAATTTTTCTTATATAATTTGCATATTTGTATTAGATTACATATTTGTTCACCTTCTTGATTTGCGGTCTTACAATTTTAAGGATTTTGAGGATTGCCCCGTGAGGTAGCCACTCGCTTTCTTATAAATGCATTTACGTCATGTGCAACTTTATGTTATTAGTAGAAAAAATTATTTGAAATATTTTGAGATTTTTTTATACTTTAACGTCGGCCTATTTCCGCGACTATGGCAAATCACCGACGCCAGGGAGCAGTTTCACTCCACTAACCTGGAAATTTTGCCGAACCCCTACCTTTCTGTAAGGGGGGGGGGGGGGGGTAGGGATCTTTAACGTGCTCAACATCTCATTGACATGGGACCGACGGCTTTACGCCCCCTCTGAAGGGCGGAATGTGCAGACATTCAACGTGCTCAAATACAATGCCAGAACCTAGGCTGATGTTAATTTATTACCGTTTGTACTGAAAAAGTGAAAAGGAAACCCTGGGAATCGAACCCAGTACCCTGCACACATTCTTACACCTGGACCACCGAGGCACCTATTTTGAGATTATTAAGAACAAAACGAAGGAGGTGGTTATTTTTTTTGATGATGTTAACATTTGATATAAATTTGTTTTAAAACATTATGTCAAAAGTGACATGGTTAGATATAGATAAGATTTTGTTTTGTGAAGTGAGGGGAGTGTGTGATGAAGTGTTGTCCCTTTTAAGTATTAGCAAATTTGAACCTTTCATTAAATAATTAATTCACTATCAAATCATAGAATACAAATAATATAAGTATATGGTAAAATATATTTACCATGAAATATTTTTAAAGAATTAATTTTTATGTAAACGTATGTATATAGAAGTATTATCTTACCTTAGGCTCTATATCCTGATAAAATTCCAATCGACCGGGAGATTTTTACGTGCTTTCCAAACTATATAAAAGGCCAGGTAGTTGCAGATCTTCAAGAAACGCATCGACAGTAAACAGTCAGCTGTCATTCCGAATCCGTTAGTTTGAAGACAACACCAAGAGAACTCCAAACCAATTTCCCTTTCTGTCAGACCATTCTAAACTTGGGTTGAACATAACCATTTTTTATATGTGAGAAATCGTTTGTCGTAATTTGTGGATTTTTTTTTCTTATTACTCTTCTCAGTCAAATTTCAGCAATCGGGATATTTCAGTGTTGTGTTACCTACTGCCGTACCTTTATATAGTCCTGTATGTTTCATTATCTTGTATTATCTTTGTGGGGACTTAAATAATTTAGATATTTACATCTTGGCGTGAGCCTGATACGGACGCTGCTCTCTAGGTTACCCTAGGTAACATGACCATTACCAGACAACTCCTTGAGCCTCGTCCAGATCCGTCCTTTTCGCCCCATACCTTAGAAAGTCTTGGTTTTTTTTTTGAGAACGCTGAGGATTCCTGTCTCATTTAATTAATCGAGATGTTCGCGTCCTGGTTTAACCCTAGGGGGGATGTTGAGTAGTCACAGTCCGCATATGTCGCCTAGGAACTCAATTTATACCTCTTCCGTTCTAAACTTTTCGTCCATTGTGTCTGTTACGTTGACTAGGAGCCTGATCTTAATGTATTGGAATTTGCTTTTGCTGTGTGTTTGTCACCTGCTGTTTCATTTCTTAGGTAATCCGCCGCTCGTACCATATGCACTTTGTCTACTTTACCGCCCCAACCACATTTGGCTCTCACTGTCTCTCTCACCTGTACGCCTAATTGATCCATGTACGCTTCATCAAATGCTACCTCTGACCATTATCTAGATATGCGAGTATAAGTTAATGATACTAATAACCCACATCGTTTGTATATAGCTTGTAAATATTCTTTTGTATATATTTTGTGAATAGTTTCTGATATACAATATAGGGTTGGGAAAATGATAATAGTAACTGTTTCTTCTCTAACATCGACCTTTAACTGCAAAATTTGCTACACCTTCTAATAAAACAGAAGTGATCCGATTACACAGTCAGCGATTAAAGACCGCTTACTTGGGGTCACTAATCTAGCTGGTATCACCTAAAGGCCACCGAACCATTCTCCACAGAGTTACCTAGGTATTTTGACCGTTACATTGGCCAAAGTTTAGTGAAGAGGTCGCAGACATGTCTAACAGGAAGCAAACCCTCTGAAATCTGGCGCGCGATATCCTCCGATTAAAACTGTTAACCCGTTTCACAGAAAAACGGAGTGCAAGTTAAAGACCTCGTCACAATATATATATATATATATATATATATATATATATATATATATATATATATATATATATATATATATATATATATATATATATTATCGTCATTAATAGGTTTTTTAAAATATGCACTGCAAAAGAGTCGCAAATAAATATCCACGTACTTTTAAGTTTTGTCCATAGTTAAAAATTGTTGGAGGTTTAAAGCAGTGGTCTAAACCAGCAGAGATGGCAGAAGTATTGGTGTAGCACAAATTCATGACTGGATGAGGTTTAAATTTGAGAAATAACTTTTCAGGAGACAGTTTTGACAGGGAAATATTTGTATTATCTAAGATGTTATCTAGAATTATTTTTAAGATATTCACCTAATATTTATCCTCTGCAGTCTTTATAAAATTAAAGGAACAGTAATCCATATACAATTGATAAAACATTTTTATTCTCTTGGTGTCTTACCACCGCTGGTGTCACGTTTCAAGCGTGGTTACAGCTGCACTACTGCATTATTGGAGGTCACTGATCACATATTGAGAGCTTCTGATTAGGGACCATAAACTACTACTTGCAATTCTACATTATTCGGGCATCCCCTTTGAAGTCACTAATTGGTTTTCTAGCTATCTGATGGCGAGACGCAAATGCTAGCATATAAGGATACAACATCTAATGAAGCAACATTACATTGTGGGGCCCCATAAGGGTCTATTTTTGGATCGTTTGCGTTTTTACAGTTTATACTTATAATTTGACTTATTATCTGACATCTTGTTCGTCACATCTATATGAAGATGACACTTAAATGTATCAAATCCTAAGGCATTAAAAATGTGAATATATGTCACAAATTAAATACGGTAGGTGGCTACATATGCACACTAAAATATTATTTTACTCTGCTTGTCTCTTCCACAATATCTTATATACAAAGACTCCAAGTTAGATCTACAGAAAAAAATACTTTTAGAACTGACATCCACAACTTTAGATTCAAGAGGGCACTTACACCGCCTCAACATTACACGGGCAGGCTTCATGGTTCTTTTTCATTTTGTATAGCCAAACTTTACAATAGAATCCTTAAGACATCTCAAGTCGTTGAATATTAGACGTTTTGAATGAGTTTACTGCCTTAAATAAATGAAAACTGCACTTTTAGATGAGCAAGCTTGAATTTACGCAGTTATGCGCATAATAATCGTTTATAGTACTAAGATTAGGTGTCATATTAACTGAAATTGAGTTATTTTAAAAAGGCCAGTAAAATGTTTTTGTAAATATTTGGAAGCAGAAAAACTTTGTTTAGATTGTAATGATACTATAGCGCTGTTTTCTATATAAGGATTAGGTGGAAAAGCTGAATGTTGAAAGTTTGTTTCTTTCATTCTGGCTGATCTTGATTAGTGCCTCGTCTAGGAAACACGAAAAAGAAGGATAACTTAATTTAACTAGGTCTGTTTTCAAACAATTTTGCAGGATAATGATTTTGATAAACCAGCATCGGATCACCAAAATAATTTAAATTAGAATTTTAGTAGCGATATTACTGAGCTGGTAACTTCATGAAAAATTCCAACGGAAAATGGTGGACCATATGATTTTTTTAACTTATAATAAATTGAGATTTTTGTGGAGATTACCGAACAGATAATTTTATTTGATACTATGCGCTTGGCCATCAGAGATACATATTATGGAATATGGTCCAAATGCTTGAACTCCAACGACAGTAGCCAAAGTCAAAATTTTGTTTGTGATCATCGGTTGAGTTTCGTAACAATACACACTTTGGAAGGCATTAGAGTTCGAACCAGAAATATTAAAAAGTTTGTTTGTGGAAAAGTTATTTCTATAAATTGCTTTGAGCTGTTGTTCACGATTGGCTTTTCCTATACAATTTTCTATTTGTAAGAGTTAAATTGCCTATACACCTGATAGGGTTTTCTGTATAGATGTAAGTTAATCCCATTCCAGGGCAAATTTATTATAAAATAGTATATTTCTAATAGAGCACAGGTTTCTTAAAGAGGATTTGCCACCACTGCTTGAAGATCTTCCTCTTTAGTTAATACACGATTTTCTGTTTATACACGATAAGACATCAGTTGAAAATGTGGAGGAATTATAGAATAGTCTTATCGCGTCTTGTTGGAGAATTGTACATACTCCAGGCATTTTTAAACGTGTTTATTATTATTATTATTGTTATCAGTTAATGCGCCACAATATTAAAGGTGGGGATAGGCATTTCCAACTGTTTCTGTAACATAGTTTAGTATTTTTTGAATAAATTGTAAAAAGGACAATGTTTCTTCTCAGAAGCGGTATATTTTAAAAAATATGTATAGCAATAAGTACACTTGGAGAACCCAAATCACCACAACAGATTTTAAAAGACCTGACAATCGTTTCACTAACCAAGTTAGCGTCATCAGAGGATGAAACATTCTAAATACTTAAAAAACGAACAACAAATTATATACCGGATCTTAGGTAAAGAGATCGAATTGAGATGGGAAACTAGTCGCAGGCAAATTTCACAGTGTATTGTATTTTTCGTGCCGGACAAGGTCTTTGCGCTGTCCCTACTACTTTATCTAAAAAGTGTCCATCTGTAATAGTTTTGAGAAGGTTCAACGACAGCTAAATTAACATCGATTCCTTTAGCGGCAATAACTGTATACTTATGTTATCTTTAGAACGTGCTGAAAATGTGGGAATTTTATTTAACAAAACAATCGATGAGGTGACTAGTAATTGGCGGTGGTGAAGTGTTCATACAGTTTTTGTTGTAACTATATTTCGCAAGATATACGCTTTCGAACCCGTTTAGCTGGCCTGGTTTTCTAACATTTTTAATTAATTTCAGATTATCTTTATCAACGTGATGATTATTATCCCAAATGTGTCGGGCGACGGAAGACTTATCTACAGTACCGTAACGTAATTGGGATAAGTGTTCTTTGAATCTAATTCCAATCAATCTTTTTGTTAGTCCGACGTATTTAAGATTACAATCTTTAAAACTTATTTCATAAATTCCCGACATTTTGTCCGCGCTATCCTTGTCTTTTCGGTTACCTAGCAAGTTTTTTAAGGTATTTGTTGTTGAAAATGTTAGCTGCAAGTTGACTTTTTTAAAAATGCTGTCTAGACCCCTTGTGATTCTAGGTTCAAATGGTAAGCAAACAAAGTTTTTCCGATTTTTATCTTCTGAACGTCGTTGATTCCGTCAAAATTTTCTTTGTTTTCTGTTTGTTGATTAATTTTTCCACTAGGCAAGCAGTGTATCCGTTATATTCGGCCACGTTCTTAATATAATTTAATTCTTTGGTATATCTACTTTTGTTTAAAGAAAAATTAATTAACCGATTTACTAGAAAATTCAGACTTGCCATTTTTTGTGCGTACGTATGATGTGAGTCGTTCGGGATGTAGCTTAGAGTAGTGGTTTCCTTTCTATAGACATCGAATTCTAAAGTGTCTTTATTCTTGATAACTAGTACATCTAGAAAGGGTAATTTGTTATTAATTTCTAATTCGTGGGTAAATTTTATAGAGTCAAATTTATTGTTTAATTTGGCAAAAAAATCTTCTATTCTGCAAATGTTTGTGTTAAACACCGCGAAAATATCATCCACGTAACGACATCAGACTCTAGGAAAATAACCACTTTCACTTTCAAGATCTGTTTCAAACCTGCTCACGAAAAGGTCTGCAATAAATGGCGATAGCGGATTGCCCATTGCCGAGCCTTCGGTTTGTTGAAAAAATTCATTGTTGAATTGAAAAATATTTTGTTTGATGCAAAGGTTTGTTAGAGTTAAATATTCTTTGCAGACATTTTCATTTATGTTATTCATTTTTAGCAACTGCTCTAAATACGTTAAAGTTTGCTCCGTGGGAACGCTAGGAAACAATGAGGTTACATAGAATGAAATTAAAACCTCGCCTTCCGTCAATTTAACCTCTTTGATCTTATTAATAAATTCAAGTGAATTTGTTACTGAAAAACTTTTCTGTTTGACAGGCAACCCTTTAAACTCATCTGTGGACCACTTAGCTAAATTATAAGTCGGGGAATCTGTAGCCTAAATAATAGGTCTAATTGAATTTCCTGGTTTATGAATTTTGGGAGACCGTACTTCTTGGGAACTTTCGTATTAGAAACTTGTAACTTTCTTCCTAAGTCTTTTGATATGAGAGTGTGACAACTTTTTAGACTATTTTTAACGTCCGAAATCATTTTTGGTAGCGGGTTTTTCTTTAGTTTTTTATACGGTCCTGTCGCTATGGCGCTATAAACTCTATCTTTATACTCGTTTTGCCTGTCAAACAGAAAAGTTTTTCAGTAACAAATTCACTTGAATTTATTAAAACGATCAAAGAGGTTAAATTGACTGAAGGCGAGGTTTTAATTTCATTCGATGTAACCTCATTGTTTCCTAGCGTTCCCACGGAGCAAACTCCCGCAATAAAAATACAATACACTGTGAAATTTGCCTGCGACTAGTTTCCCATCTCAGTTCGATCTCTTTACCTAAGATCCGGTATATAAGTTGTTGTTAGTTTTTTGAGTATTTAGAATGTTTCATCCTCTGATGACGCTAACTTGGTTAGTGAAACGATCGTCATGTCTTTTAAAATGTGTTGTGGTAATTTGGGTTCTCCAAGTGTACTTATCAGTGCTTATCACAGGTTCCACACTTCACTTAGTTATGTATAGCAGAAAAATCTATATTTATGTATTTCTTAAACTCTGTACAAAGGTCATTTAGATTTGCAGTTTTCAACCCTTGTCGAGAGAAGCAGATCATACAAATTTTGGCACAGGACAGTATATAATAAAGTATAGTTAGGTCTCAAATTCGATTCTTCTAGGTTTCTCCCAATTTGAGAAAAGGCGTCACTCCAACAGAAGAACATTTAGAAAATTAGTTTGTTTAGAAGACCTACCTTATTTGTCGCTCATCAGTCGTTCCTTAAGTGTTTTCCACAATATTAAAGAAACAACTGTTTATCTGTTATTCATAAAAACAACGCTTTGTGCTTTAACATGAAAATATAGTTATAGAGAAAGCAAAATGTTTCTATTTGAGTTTGTGGAAATGCTTAGATTTATTGTTACACATAAAACTTTATTTCATCGTATGTTTAGATTTGGTTAAGTAGGTTGATACTATCTACATAACTAGGTCCAATTATACTATAATCGCTAAAATTAGTTACATCAATAAAATAAATGCTTTTTGATATAAACTTAAGTTTTATAAATATATGGAAGCTTGTTATTCTTCACTGTTATCTAAAACACTTGCAAACAGAAAATTAATATAACATTTTATATAACATTTTTGGTTTATTCAATATATAATTTCGGAGATTTGCATATTACAGGTTTAGGTCACACAACTTTTATTAGGCATAACGCTATGTGTATATGAATCATTGCCTTTATCGTCTATTGTATGATTTGCTGAGAAAACTGAAGATGATTAATAGTAAAGGAAAATGTTGTCTGTTTTTTTCTTAACTAGTGTTTTAAAAGTTAATAGCACCGTTTATTACTGTGATATAAATAACAAGAAATATTACTAACCCAAGAATTATGAAAAATAGGGGAAGATACTTCCAGCGGTTTGTCACTGTTCGTGTAGCATGTTTGGTGGCTGCCCGAGTGACTTTTTTTCTATGATGTTTACCAACTTCTTCATGGTCAAGGTTGAAACGTACGTGTTTTTTTACTTTGGGAACGGCAGCAATCAAAGGTTTATTTTCGCTCTTCTCGTCTGTAAGAAAATGATTAGTTAGTTGTGAAGGGTTATTCTCAACACTTTTGTACATAAATAATCTGAGATTTGGTCCAAAATAAACATTTAACTCACTTATTTTGCTTGACATCAAGTCAACCTTGTCGTCCAATCCACTGCTTTCCGTATTTTGGTTACTGTGATGATCTGAAGAAGGTAAAGAGTTGTTCTCTGGGTCGTCTTTAGCTGGTTTCTCCACAGCAGCTTTGATATTTACCCCATACAACACTTGTAATCTACTTATCGTTTTGAGCATGTGATTATCATCACTGTTTGCTTTAAATTCTGTTGATTCATCCATCTTGTTAACTGTTGCATATGTGTGTAGTCGGCTTTTCTTTTTGCGCACTGAATTTTCTTCACTGTTGGCTTTCGCCAATTTATTTATATCGTTGACGGATACATAATCTAGTAATTTATTTATCATTTCTGACACTGGTTTTTTAATTTTCAATTGTTCTTTTGATTCGTCCATGTTAATCGATATATATTTGTTTAAATTATCACCACTTGCCATATTTACAAACTTTTTTAAAAGCGACACCAACACAAACTTTGGGAGCGTCTCAACTGAAACGACGTGTATTGCTAATTGAACGGTCTGCGCACAAACGTAACGGGTGTTTTGCAAAACATAAATAATAGTAAATCATGACAATATCTAATCGATATCTCGAAGTTATATACGGATTCCATTCTACTTGATTCTACTAAAAATATGCAACTTTCCACGTACATATTCGCACAACACATACGGAGGTATTCACTATACACAAAAATATTATTTAATTGTATTTTTATTCTTATTTGCATCCAGAAAGCATGTGCTTTTTCTAAAGATATATACATGTTTATATATATATATATATATATATATATATATATATATATATATATATATATATATATATACCGTGTACTACATGAGATTCTGATTAAAATTGGTCTAGGTACTATAGGTCTGAAATCAATAATTTCTTAAATATTCGACTTTTTCGGAAATTTTCATTCCGAGCAACTAGGTGGTATCACCTAAAGGCTGCTGAACAATTCTCCACAGAGTAACCTAGGTATTTTGACCGTTACATTGGCCAAAGTTAAGTGAACAGGTCGCAGACATCTATAACAGGAAGTAAACCCTCTGAAATCTGGCGCGCGATATCCTCCGATTAAAACTGTTGATCCGTTTCACCGAAAAACGGAGTGCAAGTTAAGGACCTCGTCACAATATATATATATATATATATATATATATATATATATATATATATATATATATATATATATATATATATATATATATATATATATATATATATATATATATATATATACATATTTGTTATTATTATCGTCATTAATAGGTTTTTAAAATATGCACTGCGAAAGAGTCGCAAATAAATATTCACGTACTTTTAAGTTTTGTCCATAGTTAAAAATTGTTCGAGGTTTAAAGCAGTGCTTGAAACCAGCAGAGATGGCAGAAGTATTGGTGGAGCACAAATTCATTAAATAACTGGATGAGGATCAAATGTAAGAAGTAACTTTTCAGGAGATAGTTTTTACAGGGAAATATTTGTATTATCTAAAATATTATCTAGAATTATTTTTAAGATATTCATCTAATATTTATCCATCAAAAATTAATCTCTAATTTGAAAAAAATATTATACAGGGAATTCATAATAACGGTTTTATTTTAAAGAACTGCAGACCAAATAATGTCAATATTTTAGAATACAACACGCTGTATATTATTACGCAGTCAAATATAGAAATATATTCTCTTTCAAAAAAGTATAAGGGTACCATATTTGTAGTGAGTGAGCATTTTTTGAGTTATTCAACTTTTTACGAATTCTATTACTGCGATGCTGATCAATGCCCTGATAACGTAACAAATCAAGGTGCATTTGAAAATTTGACTGCTGTTGAATTGTCAAGTTGATCCATACCTCAAGCAAGTTCTAGAGCCGGTCAGCTCTTTAATAGTTGGCTGGTGTAGTATACTTGCAATATGGTAGGTGGTAGTGGAATTTTCCTTTACGTGATAGTAAAGGATTTTTTCACGCCCGAGGAGGTACCACCCCGTACATTAAGGGACCGGTGAAGTTCCAACGGCCAGCATCAAGATTTAACATATCCTTCTCGAATATATGTGGCCTAAACTTTAACCTGAATTCTGTCCACCATTTCCTCCAGGATAATAGGCCCCAACTCCTCTTCCTCACCGAAACTCAAATCAGTGCCAAGACAGCCACTAATCACCTTAATTTCCCGGGGTATGAGCTCCTTACTTCCTTTAGATTGCATGGAGGCGTGTGCGCGTACGACCGTAGCAATCTACCCTGCACCAGACTCCCCAATTTCGAAGCTGGAAGAAAAGACATACTATGGATAACACACTCTCTCTCTCTCTCTCTCAGGGCTGCAACTAAATTCATCTGTTGCATTTACCGGTCACCTTCTGACAACAACATTGTCCAGCTCTTTGACTACCTTTCTGAAAAAAGCGACCATCTGATTTCTGAATATCCTTCCTCTGAGGTCACTATTCTTGGTGACTTCAATGTCCATAATAAGGAATGGCTAGGATCCTCTAAAAACGATCCACAAGGAAGAGCAGCGGAGGCATTTGCAGTCAGCAATTCTTTAGCCAATATGGTTCAGCAACCTACTTACTTTCCTCGCATCCCAACACACAGCTCAAATCCCTTGGATCTCCTTCTTACTACAAATCCTGACTGCTATAAGATATAAGTCACCGCCCCCCTTGGTCGCTCAGACCACGGCATGGTCACTGCTTTCTGCGCAATGCAACCCGAGGTCACACAGTTATCACACCCACGTATCGTTTGGCACTACAACTTCGCGAACTGGGACGAAATGCGAGATTACTTTTCCTCATTTCCATTGGCGTCTGTCTGCTTCTCTCATCCTGACCCCTCTGATATCTCACAAAGACGTCACCGAAATTATCCAAGCTGGCATGGAATTATTGATTCCACGTACACGCGAAACCTCTGCAACCACTGAAAAGCCCTGGTTCTCTAAATCCTGTGACAAGTCCAGACTTGAAAAGGTCAAAGCTCACAAAACGCTTCTACACAATCCCAGTCAAGAAAACCGTCAAGCATTTAACGACGCAAGAAACCGCTATGTCCGCATTCTTTCTGAGGCAAAAAACTCGTTTAATAACCACATCAAAAACAAAGTCCTCTCAAGCTCCAACGGCAGCAAACCCTTTTGGAGTCTTGCTAAATCTATTGGGAATAATTTTTGCAACAGCACGTTCCCACCTCTTGTCTCAGGGGATCAAATTGTTTCTACCGTCCTGGGCAAGGCTAAACTTTTTGCCTCGTTGTTCGCCGGCAATTCTACTCTCAACCCACCTCCAAATGTTCAACCACCAACAGTCCCCAATGTCGCGTATAAAATGACGGATATCATTTTCAAAATTAAAAAGGTACGAAAGATGCTGTCTTCTCTTAATACCAGGAAAGCCTCTGGCCTTGACGAGATCCCAGCAATTGTTCTCAAAAAATGCGCACCAGAACTTGCTCCTGTCTTGGCTCGTCTGTTTCAGACATGCTCGAGTACAACCCGTCCCCAAGAAAGGATCCAAAGCGCTTCCTAGCAACTGCAGGTCTATTTCTCTCTTTTCAGTCGTCTCTAAAGTGATGGAAAAGTATATAAACACCGAATTACTAAAATTTCTTGAAAAACACAGTCTACTCCACGACAGGCAGTATGGATTCCGTCAGCGCAGATCGACTGCCGACCTCCTTTCCTTTGTCACCCATTCTTGGAACAAGTCTATGGAACTACACGGTGAATCCCAGATTGTCGCTCTAGACATATCCAAAGCATTCGACCAGGTCTGGCACGCAGCGCTGCTTAATAAACTTCCGATGTTGGCCTACCACCAAAACTCTGTACCTGGACAGCAAATTTCCTCTCCAACCGGAGCAATTCTGTTGTCGTGGATGGCCATTCCTCTAAACTGTATCCAATTAATGCAGGAGTTTCTCGAGGTTCAGCTTTAGCCCCTACTTTGTTTCTTCTCCACATCAATGACCTCCTCTCTAGCACATCCAACCCAGTTCACAGTTACGCGACGACAGCACCCTCGACTCAAATATACAATATTCTAAGCTTCTCTCTTTAGCCCAATTAGATGAGGATCGCAGACTCATGGAGGGTTCTGTCTCCGTGGATCTCCAAAAAATATTAGACTGGTGAAGTAGAAATCTTGTACAATTCAACCACACCAAATCACAGACTTGCTTTCTTTCTCATAAGAGATAGATTAGCCCTAGACCCATCACAGTGAACAACCAAGTTATCCAAAGTAATGTGTCCTTTTCACTGTTTGGCATTTCTGTGGATCGAAATCTCAATTGGCACCAACATGTCACATCAATTGCAGAAGGCTAAGAAATTAGGTTTCCTCTTCCGGGCTCGCAAATATTTTTCACCAGCTAATCTCTATACCTTATATACTTCACAAATAAGACCAAACCTCGAATACTGCTCCCACATCTGGGGTGCTGTTGCCGCTTCTACACTCGCTATCCTTGACTCCATTCAGAAGAGAACTATACGCCTCATCTGTGACCCTACCCTCACCCAAAGACTGCCATCCCTTGCCCACCGACGTGCCGTTGGTGATCTCTCTCTCTCTTTTATAGATATCTGCACGGGCACTGCTCAGAGGAGCTTTCTTCCATAGTTCCTCCACCTGCCGCCCCCAACAGATCTACCAGGGGAACAGAGCGAATGCACCCTTTTACTGTCCAGGTAACCAGATATAGAACATCGTGTTATACCCTCTCTTTTGTCCCGAGGACTTCCAAGTTGTGGAATTCCTTGCCGGCACATGTTTTTCCTTCTCCTCCAAACCTCCAAACCTTCAAGTCCAGAATTAACAAGTTGCCTCTTTCCTCCTTGTCGACACCCACGGTACGATAGTATTTAGGCTGTAAGCCCTCGTGGTGTGTTGTTGAAATTAAAAAAAAAGGTTATTTAAATTGATATTATCTTTTTTTATTGTTGTTATTTTTGGCTTGAATTTTGAGTTCAATTTAATTATTCGAGTGTAATATAATTCTATTTATACATTTCCAAACAATATGGCTTTTTATCCAAAAGAAGAATTGGCTGATATGATTTATGCCATTGGAGAGACCGACGGTAGCTGTATTGTGGCAGCAAGACTGTATGGACAACGTTATTCACAAAGAAGACAGCGCCAGATTCTTACTCGAAAGAGACTCAAACACAGATTTTAGGGAAACTGAACAGTAGACTATATCAAACCGTTAAAACAAAATTATTTGATGAATAATATTTTGCAGACAGACATATTACTGGCTAGGAATGTAAATCCTTAAACTAGTAAACGGCAGTTAAGTGATCAATTTGGTATAAGCTATATGATCAATTAATGTTTGGGGTGGAATTTTGGGAACACGGGTGATTGTGCCGCATTTTTTCGAATATGCGTTGAATGAAGATATTTTTCACCATTTTTTTGGCGAACGCGCTATCCATGCTTCTTGCAGGAATTCCATTAAATATAAGGCAAGGAATCTGGATTTTCCATGACGGCGCTCCATCTCATTACGCTGTGGGTGTAAGAATTTTTAGAGTTTAACGTTTTGAAAACAGGTGGATAGGTTAAGGTGGATCAATGCCGTGGCATCAAGATCTCCAGGTCTAAACTTATTGGATAGTTTTCTGTGGAGTTATGTAAAAGTCCAAGTTTACCAAGCCCTACCAACAACTGTAGAATATATGCGGGAGAGAATTTGCCAATGAAGACATACAAAGAGGAATGTTAGCGAATGTGCAAGCGTCCTATACAAGACGTTTAGAACTTTGCTTGAAGTAAGGCAATAGTTTGGGCCCTTACTTCAATAAACTTATAAGCCTTTCTTTTCAATTGGTTTTTCAAAGTATATTGCTTGTTGATTGCTGGCTCACAAGGCTTAATTATTTAATAGTATGAAGCAAAATGTTATAGTTTCCATTTTATCGGTCAGTTATAGCAATTGAGTATTTCTGAGTCACTTTTTTTTATGTTTTTTTGTTGTTGTTGATCTATGTTTAAATAAACTATATTCTTATTCTGCTTATTTGAGTTTCATAGATGTTATGTTGACTTCTATCTAATCGAAATCAGATATCATTTCAGATATAGCATTAAAAAAGAAATCTATTTCTACTTCCTAATTGTTTATAATATACAAAGTGTTGTGTTTAAAAAATATAAAGACTTCATTTGGAAATTGCCAATAAAATAAAGTTAGACTCGAATAAATGCAGTTACAAGAAACGTGATTCAGTAGCTTAACTAACAACAGTGGTAGGATTAATAAGTTAGAGTTGATAATAATATACATTCGTTTGATATTTCAACAACACTCAAATTTTCAAACTTAATTTGTTACGTTATCAAGGTATTGGTCAGCATATTAGTAACGTAACAAAATCGCTCAATCTAGATATAGGGTACCCTTATACTTTTCGAAAGAGAGTCTACTTCTGCATCGGGCCGTGCAATAATATACTCGGTGTTGTATTTGAAAATATTGAGACTGTTTGCTCTGATGTTCGTCAAAATGAAACCATTATTATGAGCTCCCTGTATAATATTTTCAAATTTCAACGTCGGCAGATCTCATATTGCAATTTAGGGAAGAAATGTAACAAATTTAAACATATTTTTTATATTCAGCTTCTATTGGTCGGTTTACAGTTGTTTGATTGGCTGTGTTTTCCATCTGTGTCGATACTATCGGTTTCCTGTTTAATTATTGTGGTATGGTAACTTGTCTATTTCTATGGCTCTTATCAGGTTTTGTTTAAATGTTTGTACTTAGATTTGTTCTGGGATTAATTGTTTCGTATTGTTTCTTTGTTGAATGTAGTGTTGTTCCCAGTCTTTAGGAAAAAAATCAATAGAAACAAGATTCAAGCAACATATAACAGCATTAGATAAAATCCACATACCTAGCTACAAATCAAACGTAGCTACACACGTAGCTTCTTGCTACTGCGACAATTAAGGTAAATAATTGTGATGGTCTCATGTATCGTGTAATTCCCCAGAGCTGTGTTTTCCTTTTAAAGCCCACCACCAAGAACACCACCTTGTTGATTTTTCCGGCCCAGATGAACTTCCCACACATCCCACCCCTTTTGCTGACAACTTTAGAATAAATAAAGCTTGTGCGAAATGCCAAATTTTGGACATTGCATATGTATTAACAAAAAAAAAAAAACTTTTTGATACAAGCTGTATCAATTGTTGTTAATCATCTGGTGTACATACATTACTGCAGTAGCTTATTCCAAGGATATTAATTGAATTTTATATGCTAAATCAGTCTGTGTTTAAGATATTCCCATTTTAATTTGCTCTACCCAACTTTACTGCTTTACATTTGCTGGTATTCAGCATCGCACCTGATATGTTTGTATACAAATCAATTACGTTTTTGATCTTACTGATATATTACATTTTCGTATTTGCAATGTCACATCATCTGCGTAAGCATGTCCCTCTATATTTTGGGAAACCAGATTATGTAAAAATGGCTTATAACTAATTGCAAACAACACCATTGAAAGTGGGCACCCTTGTCTAACGCCATTACTAATTCTTATGGGGCCTGAAATACCTCCATTTATCTGGATGACTGAAGTAGCTGCAATATATATATATATATATATATATATATATATATATATATATATATATATATATATATATATATATATATATATATATATATATATATATATATATATACTTAAAATGTTTTATAATCGACGGAGCGAAGCTAAACCTTTCCAGTATTTCCCACAGTTACTAAAGATTGACTCTGTCAAAAGCATGATTAAAATCTAAGCTGAGAAGCATTTGAAATTTTCTATCTATTGCTATTGCTGCCACTGTCTCCCTGAGATTAAACTGCACCTTAAATATTGAACCATCTTTTTACAGCCTGCTTGCTTGCTAGTTACTGTTTTGTTTAGATGTTCTACTATTCGTTGCTTCATAGATTTCATAAAAATTTTGTAGTTTGTGTTCAACATGTAAATTAGTCTAAAATCACTTACGTGGTCTGCGTTGCCTAGTTTTGGTATCAACACCATCACTCCTTTCTTAAATTCACTTGGTATTTCTACTCCCCTGATTATTCCATTCAAAATTTCAGTTAATTCCTTTTTGATAATGCACCAGTATGATGCATAAAACTCCAGAGTCAGGCCGTCTATATGGTTTGTCCTTTGTGCACTGTTGTACTGTATTTGAAACTTATTTTTTGTTGCGTTTTCCATTATTTGCTTGTTTGCTTTATCCGATAGTTTGTAAGTATCTTTCGTAGTCTGTGTATGTACTCGATTTTGTTGGCTTTAATAAAGTTTGGAAAAGTATTCACTAAATTGCTGCTTTATTTTTGGCATATCTTCTTAATAACTGCTTCCTTGTTTAATTTTGTTTATATTTTTCTGTTGTATGGCTTCATTTTCTTTAATTATACGAAATTTCTTCGTATCTGGTATTTTCGTTATACTTTTGTATCTACATAAAAAGGTTTATTTTGATGTTTTAGTGGCAGGGCTTTGTATTTCTTGATTTCTATGTAAGTTGCCCCTTGGGCTCTTCATCGGTGCAACCTCTCAGGAAGGACTAATAAAATTCTATAGTTTTCTTCTCTGCACTTCCCTTTTCCAGGAACTACAGTGAGACTGAAACATGTCTTTTACGTTTCCACCACCAAGTATTTCATTATACATTTTCCACAAATATATGTAGGATGATTTTATTCTTCGGTCTGACATTTCAATTGATATTAGCACTGCGAAGTGGTCCGAGAATGATATCGGAAGTGTTTTGCTTAATTTTAATTTCATAGCAGCTCACTGATTAGTATATTCTGTCCAGCCTTCAAGCGCCTTTTTTATAAAAAATATGTATAACCAGGTGTATCATTTTTGCTTGTCCAGCATCTTTTAAACTGAAGCATTCTAGAAAAGAGTTTGAGGTATTACAAAACTTGCAGGAACTTGGTTTTGATTATTCATTTTTATGTATAGTACAATTAAAATCTCCCCCAATTAATATAGTTTCTCTTTCATCTCTCAGTAATGTTGGCAATTCATTTGAAAAAAAAGTGATGCCTCTCTCCTTTGTTTTAATTTCTGCTTGGTGCATATATATATATATATATATATATATATATATATATATATATATATATATATATATATATATATATATATATATATATATATATATATATATATATATTATATATATATATATATATATATATATATATATAAATATATCCTTTGTTTTAATTTCTGCTTGGTGCATATATATATATATATATATATATATATATATATATATATATATATATATATATATATTTATATATATATATATATATATATATATATATATATATATATATATATATATATATATAAACTATTTTGAAGCTTCTTACATTTAGGTTAGGTGCTCTTCAATTTTCTAGATATTTTGCATGTTAAAAGCAATGTGCTATTTTAAAAGAACTGCAGTGTCCCTCTTGTTTTCATCTACAATTATCAGAGCTTTGTAGCCTTGAATGAAACTAAAATCTAAGATAGAGACTTTCTGTAACAGCAACAAGATATCTACACTGTACCTGTGTATAACCTGTTTAAGTATATGCGGGTTTAAGGTGGTAGAAATTGTACACAAATTTAGCGTTCCTATGACCTACGACATAACTAATAGCTAATAATGACATTGATTATACTTTTTATTCATCTTGTGACTCAGACGAAACCGTACTTTCTTTCATATTATTAGGATGTGTCGCTTCCTTTACAAAAACTATTGGATGATTTCCATTCTGGGCGAACAGTTCATCCATTAGACATCCACTAGGCCAGGATGTGTCTGATTTTCTTGGCAACCCGCGCATTTTCACCTGTCTCACTTATTTCTTCACTAGATAACTTTTCCAAAGCTTTCGTCTTTCGATTTTCCTCCTCTTCTTGGTACGATATTGGGGTCTAGCGATGCTTTTTGGATTGATTACTTCTGTTTGTTTGGGTCTGCTTTTTCTGTGATTGCTGTTTTTACCAGTTTCATTTTCCTTTCTTGCAATCTCTCCAGAACCATAATTGACATTGCTTATTTTTTTGTTTTCTAAAATAAGCACTTTTTCGACGTTTCTGCACTAGTCTTGAATTTATTTGAAACTTACAGTCTCGTGCCTCATGTCCAAGAGAGTTACACTTCCTGCTTGTTTTATGTTGACCTACATATATTATGCAATGTTGACGTGAGCATAGATATATATGAGGGGATATACCCTTTTATCTCTATTTTAACTTATTTGACACATTTATAAGGTAGATTAGTCCATAAATTATTCTTTATACTCTCTACAGCACCATATTGCAACAGTATTGTCTTTATATCAAAATCTGACACTTCGATCGGGATTCTAAGTATTCTTACAATTTGTTTGTTGCTTTCATTTAGAAGATTGGCTGCGGAAAACGATTGGGGGCCTCGGTCAGATTTGGGAGGGGGCGGACTTGACAGCCGTCGAGCCCAAGGAACTCCCAAAGAGACGCAAGGTCCTCGTACGGATCCCTGACACCGTCCCGCAGGAGACGGTGATCAGCAGAGACTTAAGATCCAGAACCCTGAACTGGGGACGCAACACTGGTCGGTTCTAAGCAGGAAGGCAGAGGAGAAAGGACAGACGCTCGCCTTCTCGATCGACCCGACATCTTACAGAGCCCTTGAAGGAACCTCCTTCAAGGCATTCTGGGGCATGGGAAGGGTTAGCTTCCGCCCACTGGGGAAGCAACTAAGGGTTAATGGGACTTAGGTTCCTTCAGGTCAACCTCCAACACAGTAGGGCAGCCACGGCCGGACTACTAATGGCTCTGAGGAACACGGATGTGGCCCTCATCCAGGAACCGTACTCCTATAAAGGAGAGATCAAGGGACTCGGCGGAGCTACTGGAAAGCTCATCTACAGCAGATCCAGCGAGAACCCGAGGGCCTGCATTTTTGTCAGGGAAGGGATAGAGTTTCTCCCTCTAATGATTTTCTGTTCCAGGGACCTGGCAACGATCAAAATCCGATGTGGAGGAGCGGATGGGCTGAGGGACATTACTGTCGCGTCAGCCTATTTGCCAGGGGACAGCACGGACCCTCCTCCACCCAACGAATTGGAGCAGCTGATGGTGGGTAGCAGAGCAGGTGGATGGCAGACCATCATCGGCATGGATGCGAATGCGCACCATGAGTTGTGGGGTAGCTCGGACACAAACTCTAGGGGTAAGGCACTTTTACAATTCTTTATGAAATTTAATTTAGACATATTGAATAGAGGTAATAAACCGACCTTCGTCACAACACGGCGTGAGGAAGTTTTAGATCTAACAGTTTCCACCCAGTTTCTGGGTGACTTTGTTAAAAGCTGGGCTGTGTCTGGGGAAGTGAGTAGCTCAGACCACAGATACATCCGGTTTGAAATCGCCAAAGTCGAAAGAGAAACGGTATGGTACCGGGACCCCCGCAAGGCGGACTGGGAAGCCTACCGGGCAGACCTGGCTGTGGAACTGCGGGGGGTTAAGAGTACCATAAAAAATTCAATAGACCTCGAGATTGCAGCAGTCCAATTGCGAGACGCAACTATAACGCCAACTGCCCCCTGAAAATGAGGGTGTCCACCAGGAACGTCCCGTGGTGGAACGAGGACCTCAGGCAAAGGAGGACGCAGGTTCGCAAGCTGTTTAACGCGGCCAAAAGGTCGGGAGCATGGGATGAATATAGACAGGCCCTATCGACCTATAACAAAAGACTGAGGGACGCCAAGAAGGAGTCGTGGAGGAGGCACTGCGAAGAAGTGGAAAACACGTCCGAGAGTGCTCGACTACACAAGATCCTGTCTAAGGGCCCTCAGACTAACATAGGCTCCCTTAGAACACCCACGGGAGGCTTTACAAGCTCGGGGGAGGAAACTATGGAAATTTTACTCCAGACGCACTTCCCCGGCTATAACATAATAAACCAATCACCTCCGGACTGGGAACACTCAGAAATAGAGGCGCCTGATAGGCGGGCATCTAGAGTAGACTGGACAGTCGCTAAAGAGGTGGTTACCTGGAGCAAAATCAGATGGGCCATTAACAGCTTTAAGCCATACAAATCGCCGGGATTTGATGGAATAATGCCCATCATGCTCCAACAGGGGATAGATATACTGGCGCCGGTGCTTACCCTCATTATGAGGGCCAGCCTGGCTCTGGGGTACATTCCGATGGCATGGAGACTGGCCAGGGTTGTATTTATTCCTAAACCTGGGCGTCCAACAGACCAGGCAAAGTCCCTGAGGCCAATAAGTCTCATGTCCTTCTTGCTGAAAACAGTGGAAAAACTGCTCGACCGGCACATTAGGGGCGGTGTACTGGAAGCATATCCTCTACACTGCGGACAATATGCATACAGAGCAGGATTCTCAACAGAAACAGCACTGCACCAACTGGTGATGAAACTGGAGAATACGCTGGAGAACAAGGAGGTGGCGCTGGGGGCCTTCCTAGACATAGAGGGGGCCTTTAGCAACACCTCGTTCGGATCAGTTCTGGCAGCTGCCCGGGAGCGTGGAATAGAGGAGACCTGCTGCAGGTGGATCGGTTCCATGCTCAGGGACAGGGCGGTGTCCACCTCACTCGCGGGAGGGACTCTGCTGGCGGGGGTCGCGGCGGGGTGTCCGCAGGGGAGCGTTCTGTCTCCCTTGCTCTGGTGTCTAGTCGTGGACGGCCTGCTGGGGAGGCTCTCGGGAGGGGGGTATGAGGTACAGGGCTATGCGGACGACATTGTCATCATAGTCCGAGGAAAGGTCACACAGGCAGTGTGGGAGCGTATGCAGACTACACTGAAAGTGGTGGAAGGGTGGACGGTTGATCAAGGGCTCGGGGTGAGCCCCGAAAAAGCAACCGTCGTGCCGTTTACGAGGAGGAGGAAGTGTGAAAGCCACAGAACTCTCACTCTATACGGTAGGAGCGTTCCAATGGCCAGGGAGGTAAAATATCTTGGGGTCGTATTGGACTCTAAGCTAACCTGGAATGCTCACATTGGAAAAATACTGCGTAAGGCAGTCATGACCTTAGCCGTCACTAGGCGGCTATATGGAAAAACGTGGGGACTAAGACCTAGTATGGCCCACTGGCTGTACACAAGGGTGGTCAGACCATCGTTAACATATGCAGCACTGGTCTGGTGGCCTAAGGTGACACAATCCAGTGCCAAACAAAAACTAGGCAAGATCCAAAGGATGGCTTACCTAGGCATCACAGGGGCCATGTCTTCAACCCCAACAGCCGCCATGGAGGTGTTGCTGGATCTACCCCCCTACACTTAGTTATTATGGGAGAGGCCAGGCTAGGACTATACAGACTAGCCTGGGACCATAACCGGCTCTGGGCGTGTCAAAGAGCACTGCCAGGGGAGCCATTAAGTCCTGGGTCAGAAACCAACACAAGGTGTACTGGGCGGACTGTCCAGGGCTCAGACATGGGAAGTCAATAATTGACGGACCCAGTTCAAAGAGAGCTGTGGAGCTGCTAAACCTTAGCAGAGGACAGCTCAGAAACACAACAGGTCTCTTGACGGGACACATGGCCGTCAAGAAACACCTGCATAAAATGGGGCGGTTCGAAGGGGACCTCGCATGCAGACTCTGCGGCGAGGGGGAGGAATCAGCCCAGCACATCTTGTGCGAGTGTATAGCTCTGGACCGGAAAAGACAACTGATTTACGGTCACTCTAGACCGGAGATAGAGCAATATAAAACTTCACCCTACCAATCGCTGTGCAGACTAGTTCAAGGCACAGTGATCTTGGAATGGGTGGAGTAAGACTAAGGGTATGCACAATCAACCAAGGGTTGCGGTGCTATCGGGGCGGCAAGGCCGCGGACGAGCCCTGAGGGAACAAAAAAAAAGGTTTATCTTCTTCCGTATCAGTTTACAAAAGTTTAGCTCAAAAATTGTCAATGATTTTTTCAAGTAGCTCATTCGAATCTATTCTATTAATAATTTTTCGTTTTTTACACCTATTGATACAACATTTTTGTGTCTTAAGTTTAGTGCATTCATACTCATCATATGATATTGCTCAGCTGACAGTTTTCTGTTTACTTCCGAAAAATCGAGGCCAAATATATTCACTCTCATTTTGATACTGCATTTTATACCAGGTTTATTTGTAGGTGACAATAAAAATTGTCACCTACAAATACCGCACACGTCCGATGCGTGGTACGTCACACGCCGGATTCATGTTCGTGGCTCACAAAAGAGAATTCTAGACGCCGACCTAGACTTCTTATTCGATACCAGCCAGCCCATAATAATTGCTGGCGATTTAAATACCAAACACCCCAATTGGCATTCTCGTAATGCCAATACAAATTTGAGAATCCTCCAAGCCTATGTCGACAGCCGTGCAAATTTCACGGTTGACGCTCCCCAAATACCTACACACTTCGGCAGTGCAGGTCGACACGACGTGCTCGACATAGTAATCATGTCGAACACCACCCTTCTCCATGAAATAACAACCCAAAACGACCTCTCGTCGGACTATAACCCAGTCATATTGCAGCTCGGCGACGTCAGCGACGAACCCGCGCTCCCAAGGAAAAAGGTACTGTGGCCAGTTTTAAGAGATCACCTTAAAAGCACCCTTGGCAATATTCCGGTTATCCGCAGCATCCCCGAACTCGAGGGTGCAGTGGATAATCTACAGTCCAAAATTCAATGTTCTATGGAACATGCATCGAGGACGTACCCCGCCCAGAGCAATCTGCCACCTTATCCGTCCAGTATCAGGGAAATGATACTCGAAAAGAACCGCGTGCGTAGACTAGCTCAACGCACCGGAAACCCCACCGACAAATGAGACGCAAACAGACTCATCAAACAAGTACGATCCGCCCTACAAGAACTCCGCAACAATCGTTGGGAGGAGCGCCTGCAAACCCTGTCTACCCAAGACAATTCCGTCTGGCAAATGGCAAAAGTCCTTCGCTCCCAAAAACTTCCGATATCCCCGCTTCACGGCCGTAACGGTGTCGTATACACGGATGCGGAGAAAGCTACTGCATTCGCAGATCATCTGGAGTTGCAATTCAGCCCGAATTATAACAACGTTGATCTGCCGCACGTAGCAAGAACGCACCGCTACGTCAGGAGTGCGCTTCGCGCCACCCCAGACACAACTATCGAGCCCACAACTTTCAAAGAAGTTTCCCAAATAATCAAATAATTAAAAAATAGGAAAGCTCCGGGATACGATGGAATCTCCAACGTAGCCCTGAAAAACCTCCCCCGCAAAGCCGTGGTATTCCTAGGAACGATTATGAATGCCATGATGCGATTTCAACATCATATCCTCCCGGATGAGCAATTTGGTTTCAGACACCAGCACTCCACCACAGACCAAGTCCTTCGTGTGGTGGAAAACATCACCGAAGGATTTAATAAAAATAAGTCAACTGGTGCAATATTTCTTGACATTTCTCGACGCCTTCGATAGGGTTTGATATGCGGGCCTCCTAAACAAACTTCTATCATTTAATTATCCTCTCCGTCTGATTCTACTAATCAGGTCAAACCTACAAAAGGGGAAGTACCAGGTCAAACATCTGGGAGCCAGATCTAGAACGTACCCAGCCACGGCTGGTCTCCCGCAGGGTTCTGCTATCTCCCCTCTGCTGTACAATATATTTGTCGCAGACATTCCGACAGCCCCCCTAAACGTGACATACGCACTGTACGCAGACGACACTACCATCCTCAGCAGATCCAGTCAGCCGAGGATAAGAACCGAACGACTTCAGACCGCCGTAGTCGTGCTGGAATCATGGTATAGGAAATCCCTTCTGGCCATAAACCCCGATAAATGTTCAGCTGTCCTATTTTCCAAGAGGAGACACACACCTCACGAACACATTTTAATAGACAACTGTCTAATACCCTGGCAAGATTTCGCCAAATACCTCGGGGTTTTCCTCGACAAACACTTAACATGGCGCCCCCATGTCGATCACGCCCGAAAAAAAGCCTCGATGTTCATCTCGAAGCTGTTTCCACTTCTAAATAGAAATTCCAAATTGTCCATGAACAATAAGTTGCTCATGTACAAAGTCATTATCCGGCCAGCCTTGACCTATGCATCACCTGCATGGGCCACCGCGGCTGTAACACACATCAAGACCCTTCAAAATTCTGAGAATGGTTACCGGAGCGCCATGGTTTGTCCAAAACAGTCATATTCACTCTGATCTGGAAATGCCTTCGATACTTGAGTTCATAACTCAACTATCCACAACTCAGTTCGCAAAAGCCGCTTCTCACACAAATGCTCTTCTCCGTAGTGCCACCGACTACGACGAGCAACTTCCACATAAGCATAAGCGTTCAAAGCTTATACTTACCCGATAACGCCCCAGAAGCAAAAACATAATGGAAACATTCATACCCAAAAAGTCATTGTGTGAAATCTTTCCGACGGAGGTATGGACTAAGGTCCGGTACTCCCAGGGAGGGGGTTTTAGTGAGTACAGTCTCACAGTACCTCGATATCCCACGGCACCTACCGGGACGTGAATGGGGTCTGCATGAGCATTTCCCCCTCCTGTATCAAAAAATGGCTTCCGAGGCCATACAGTAATCGCAGAATACCAAATATTTTTGAATACATTCAAAATGTCAAGGTGACTTTATGTATCAGTTTGCGCTACTACTGATTATCAATCGTTTGGGATATGTTTGAGTTATTAATAAAATTAAATTTTGACAGTTGGGATGTTGAAAAAATCAATTTTAGAATGTTTTAAAATAATCTGCTGAAGCGTTAATATTATCTTCCGCCTTTTAAATGTAATCGTTCATTGTCAATTAGAAACAACTGCAATTACAGGGTGATGTTATTTTTAATATCGTTAATATTAAGTCGTAACTTGTCAAAATTTACATAAAATTACTTCATAGTATGATACGTTAAATGCATTTTTCAGTTAAGGCACTGCAGTAGCAATGCGTCGTTTTTTACAACTTTGTTGAAGAACAACCGATTGTTGCAAGGCAAAAGATGAATAAAAGTCATAATGAGAAATTGCATTCAGGCATAAAGTGTTTATGATTATGTACAGAAGTCGTAAATAAACTTGAAACACTAATTGGAAAATGTAATACTTTGCTGAAAATAAAATGTTGATTAAAAATTGCAAACTTGTCAATTTCTTCGTGAATCATACGCGGCCAAGCTGGCGATGCATTGTTTTGACTTTGTTGCTTTCTTTTTGTAATTTGGTTAGCGTGGGAAGAATATGTTCCTCTTTTAATTATACACAAGTTATTTTACTGTTTTGCGTAACATATCAACTGTAACCTGTGTTTTGTTTTTAGCTAAAGATAGACTCCGCTTCAACGGACATACACTAAGCGGGCGTATAATTTAAAGTATCTATTTCTATCTATATTTAGACTATTGGCCACGATTTTGAACCATTAGCGCATTTAAACCCTAATTTTAGCCGGTGTGGCTGCCCCGCACCTGAGAATAAATTTAATGTCTTCGTCGGATCTTTACGGATCAAAATTTACTCTAATCTAAACCTTTCAATTACTAAACCATTTACATATATATATATATATATATATATATATATATATATATATATATATATATATATATATATATATATATATATGTGTAAATGGTTTAGTAATTGAAATTGCCGTAGCGGTTTAAGACGACTTCATGTAATTCACACAGAAAGGTTGACCCTGTATAAATAAGGAAAATATATGATTAGACATCAGAATAACTAAAAATATATGCAAAATTTCAAGTAGGTACTACAAAATAAAATTAGAAATAACACAATTAGCATTCTTTACTTTTTCTGAAACCCATTTAATCTTTAGACTCAAGTTATAAATATGTGTATTTACAATAAAATATATATCAATATTTTCCGTTGCAAGTCAGTGTGCCAAGTTAACAGGACAAGAAACGTACAATATCTTCCACAAATATTTAAACCTGTACCCCTCATTATGGTACAGCCCATCAGCATATGCTCCATATCACCCAACTCGCCACCCCCGCAATTGGGATCGTCTTTTAAATTTATTTTAAATAAGTAGAAAGTAGTGATGGGAAAAACGGTTATTTTCTGTAAACAGTTGAAGCCGTTAACGTCATTTAATAATAACCGTTGAAAATAACGGCTTCAGTTATTTTAAACTAGATAATCGATCGATAGTATCCTACATTCCCAAAGCCGTGAGCGAGAGCGAGCACACTAGTATAAATGCATTGTATTTTTATATTTTTACCCCGTTATTTCACGTAGTGTATAAATCTCAAATTTTGTCGATATGAAAAGGAAACAAAAGGGTTAAGAAATTATAATAAGCGTGTCGTAAATCTTTTGCCACTCTGAAGTGAAACTTTTAGATTTCAGAAAGGAGTCTTATATTAGTATTTACTTAGATGTTTTAGGAATTATAAACTATTTTTAACAAATTTATTTTATGAGAGGTCTTTACGTAAATGCCAATGCCACAGCAAGAAACAATAAATATCATTATTTATCACGTCTTGGGACGTTAGACGTTAGAACTTTTATTGCTACACAGGGAGTGATTCTAAGACCTTCATAACATAAGGCAGCTGATAAAATTTCCGTCAAGAAATTTGTCTTTATTCTGTACATATGGTTTGTTATTACATTATGCTTTTATTCTTTCCTAGAAAGATCTCTATCTCTAGTTACATTTTCGGTTCACTGGTCATCTTTATCAGTCGATCAGTCCACTTTTAAAAACTGTGCAAACAACAACAACAGCCAACAGTATAAAAAATTGAGTTTGAGTTTAAAAGAAAAATTGGAAGATATATAGTATTAATTGTTTATTTAGTTATTTTAATATTCGTTGTTTTAAAATTAGTTTCAACAATTTCAAAGGGCTGTAACTTGGGGGAGAAGGGGTTTCAAGAAAAACTTAATAAAAAGACACCCCTTATTTTTCTCCAAAGAATCACCCTGTAAAATTTTTCGCATCAATTTGGAAACACCCTGTATATATATATATATATATATATATATATATATATATATATATATATATATATATATATATATATATATATATATATATATATGTATTCATTTTAATTTTTTATATTTAAATGTATATTGATATTAAAAAATGTTGTATCATTATATTTTTTTATCAATTTGATAACTATTATCAGACAAACGAAAATGACGTGTTAACTGTTTTCTTAGGTAATGTATATAAATTTAAATAGATAAGTACTTTAATTTCACGTGAAATAACCCTAATTTGCGTTGTCTATAGTGAAAGTAATAACACGTTTTTACAGAAATTCATCTTTTCACCCAACATTTTTTACTATTAAATATTTGGCTTTACATACTAGTGGGAAACTCAACTGTTTCAAAAATAACAGCTTCTCAGTTTAACAGAATAACTCTGTGTAGCAGTGTCCGTATGCCGTATCCCCATCAACACCGGTTAAAGTTAAAATTAAAATTAAACCGGTTTATTGTACCGAATATCATACGTCCCTAAAGCTGTGAGCGAGAGCGAGCATAAATAATAATGTTTAGCATTCCCAATCTCAAGGCTATTCATCCCGTTAAATGGTTAAATAGCAGTTGCCGATGAAAACCGATGTTTATTCATCGAACCTAGTTGCAGTAGAACTGAAACAGACACGACTCCGAATTCTAGCTTAGTGTAAAAAGCGTTACTTTTTAAGCTGCTATTTTTATAAATCCATAACTGGTGGTTACCGTTACGGCTCGGTAACCGTTTAAAAATAGCTGACAGTTAAATAACGACCCATCACTAGGAGAAAGGTACCAATGCATGTCCAAATCTTAATCTACAAATATTTACAATTACTAGTCTATCTACTACTTTGTTTTTAAACCAGGGTCTCCTAGGTAGAACAAGTTGTAGCTGTTTGTAATAAAACCCTGTACTATTGTTTTTGTATCTTTTTGTCCATTTTTGGGTAAGATAATTAAATCCGTAAGGTAAAACTTCTGAACCTGGACACGGGTACGTTAATTCTTCTGCTTTGTAAACAGCTTCCTTAGCCGATGTATCCACGTTTCATTCTGTAATATCCCGCAGGTCCCTTTATCCAGCATAAGCTTTGCCTCCTTTTTGTAAAATATACATATTTTTTATTAATTCAGCTATCATGTAGTTGTTTACTTGTGTATTTGCTGTAGAATTATGAATTTTATCAAGGCAACTTTTAATATCTGTGAAGATAACTACTTTTTTTTGCATTGTTGTTTTACATAGTATAATGCTTCTAAGCCTGCAACGATTTCTGCTGAGTATATGGATAGTTTACTATTTCGTCAAAATGTTTTTCTAATTTCACTTTCCGAGACATAATAGGCACAGTCTGTCGACCTGTTTTTTTTAGGCCGTCGGTGAAAATGTGAGCAGACTGGGAATTGAGACGTTACATCACATTTCAATACCAAATTACGAACATTACAAGGGAATTCATTGTGATCTTGTAAACATGTTATTTTCGGTGGTTTTCTATTTGTATATTTATGCTATATGTAGGACATAATCTGTTTTGATAGACATCGCCTTATTTATTTAAAATAATCTAACCTCGAAACGTTTTGTTCATATTGACATCGACTACATCGTTTACTGAATTGAAACAAGATAGACTGGTACACTAGTTTAGGAAGAATAGACTCATAACTTTATAACACTGGCCGCGGGGTTAAGGGATGTTTATGTAAATATTCTTATAAGAATTTGATTCCACTAGAACTCATATAAGGTTTTCTTTCTATATACTTAATGCGTTATTAAAAATGGTAATTTTAAAAACTCATGTTTCACAAGCATTTTTCTCCCCATTCGAAAGGGCACTATGCCCGGAATCTAATAAGGTTATATAATATCTTTCAGATTTTCATTTTGTTAACCCATGGAAGCTCTTGAAAATCGATATCCTTGCTGAACCACCTATAGATGGCAATGACACTCAATGCGACGAGGACTTGAGCGATGAAAAACATGAGGCTAATTTAGGCTCCTTAGGCCAAAAAATGCTTAAGATTTTTTGCGAGGTGCGTAAGAAAAAGGAGATGGTAAAGATTTAATTCGTTAATGCATCAACACTCGACTCTGAATATAATCCCGGTGATGAAGCGCCGCTATCAAAATATATGCACATAGAAACAAAATCTAAAAAGTCTGCAAAAATCCAGTTTAACAAATGAAATGGTTTAAAACAAAAACAAATTTCGACATGAAAATCTCCTGTCGAGGTAAACCATATTCAAATTATGTCAAGGCAGCAAAATTACCAATAGAATTTTTAAAACACTTTTGAACAGATGAACTACTCTTTTATTTGTTGGCACAACCTAATCTATATCCCTCACAGAAAATCATCATGAAACGCGATTAGTTGTTAATTTTTTAGTGTGTAGTAGCGTAGTTGGTCAATCAGATGATATTCTTTTTGTAACTGTTTATTTTTGCAACAATTTTAAAACCATAGCAGTTTTGAATACATAATAAACAGATATTTCAAATGAGATATTACAAGCCTCTGCTGCCTGTTTAAAAATTTGGGAGTTGCAGCTTTTACTCGAAAAAGGTTGAATGTAGGGGTGAAGTTTTCACGTTGCAGAATGTCGCTATTTAATCGAAAATTGACGTGTTTCGGGATCTTTTGTAAATATGTACAATAATTCTGGAACTGAATTTACTGAAAAAGTAATTAGCATTTTATGAAAAAAACTGTTGTTACTAGAGGTCGCAAGGCCAAACTATTTCTGTGTTAAACAAAATTTATAAAATATTACTGCCACATATTATTTATCTTGGAGGATATATAATCTTCGTAAAAAAGATTATTTATATGAGAATTCGCTACCATGACGCACTTACTGTGTTCAGACGCTTATTTTACTATTGTAATCACAAGTCAAATAATAACGGCGCTAGCGGTTTCATTTTCCCCTAACAACTTCATGCACTAATGGACTTTAAGCGGATTAAGTGTTTGTTAAAGTCAGATACGGAGATAATAAAATTTGTAATTGAATTGCTGGCCATGTCGTGTGTTTTCACGGAGGATACAATGTAGTGCAGAGTGATTGCAATGCACGTTTAAAAAAAATTGGATTTATCATTTTCGTAAGGGTAATGTATAATAAAGTCGCATATAGTGCATCTGATGGCAATTTAACCGGTTAAGGAAATCATTGCATAGGAGGAGGTACTGTTATATCTTTGTGAAGAAGTACTCATTGAGGTTGCGTTGTGTTCTGAGAGCTTGTGACATAAAAATATAAGTATTTTCGCTTATATTTTTCTTTATTTTCACTGGTTCAAATTTCCTTAAAAAGTTTTGTGCGTGTTTCGGTTAAAATGGCTATGGTGAATATCTTTGGCCACAGAATGAAAATAAATTAAAGAAAACAATAAAAAAAGTATAACTATATTTTTATGTTGTACCTACTGACAAATCTTACCAGCAGATCTAAACTAGGTCTTTTGTTAAGCGACAATTGCGAAAATAAGTTTAGTGAAAGCTCACAACCCAGTTTGAGCAGCTTCCGTATTAAAAAGCTAGAGTTCCTTATATTTGTGGCATGCAAAAAATATATGATTCAGGTCACCGATTGAGGAGTTATTGCACATGTTGTAACAAGCTGCCCGCGCTCACCGCTAGTACAATGGTTAATCTTTTTAACACCTTTTGTTGCGACAACTTTCTTTGGATTCTGGACTGTAGTAGTTCCAGTCTCCTCTACATTGTAGACTTGGGTTCCATCGGCCAAAAAAGGATGCTTTTTTATAACCTGTCTCAAGTTGATAAAAACTGCTGCACATTGTGTCGATTAATAGATGTTAGTCTTGACAATCTACACCCTTCTGGTTTCCTTATGCTCAAATGTCTTCGTTTCAAAAAAGCACGTAACCAATCTTCTCCTGCCATCAGATCCTTCAACCAAGAGTTTGGCATCTTAATATTGTTTGCAGATGCTACTTGGTATGAAAGTTTTCTCACATCCAAAGTAGGGAGTCCATAAGCCATTTTGCTACATGTCTCTAGATAGTTAGCTAATGTTTCTTCTTCGTTTTCACTTAATATCTTTCTGTTCGCATAATTTGGCTGCATTGGAATGTTTTAATTGGGTGCTTCACGTTTTTTACGTAAATACCTTTGCAGTGTCTGGAACTTAACATCACATTGCTCTTCTTAATGAATAATGAGCCTCTAAAACCAAGTTTACAGCTTGCTGCATTGATTTATGAGTTGCATATCCTATTTTTTGGGGCCTGAGCTTAGGTGGCATCTGAAATCATAAAGTATACAATATTATGGTGAGAGGAGTAATTGGGTAGGTACACATTGAGACAGTCCCACTGTGTACTGGACTTGCTTTATCACTGTGTACCTACTACTTGATCACAAGAAAACATAATTTCTATAGATAAGCGAATCTCGCATGACACCAAGTATTTTGAGGTTAGCATTTATGACTTCTATAATTCAGCAAAGAACTGCATAGGACTACAGAACTGGGAGCCAGTTAGACCAATAATTTTAAAAAGGTGAATTGGAAAGTAACCATGCTTGAATCTATTGTAATTAAATCTGAATAAAATCTGGGACAATCAAATTCAGCAGTATGTGCTATGTTTTCGGTAAAATTGGATTTATCAGAAAATATAAATTTTTTGATGTTTGGGGATAATTAATATATTCTCTCTCCCACCTGATTCTGAACTTTGTGCGTAAATTACTGTAAATATCTAAAGGAGATGTAACAAAGGTCAGCTCTGTCCCCCATTTGCCGCCTTATCCGCAACCTCACTGCCAACTATGCCTGCGTGACCTTTAACCCTAATGAGTTTTAGTGATACGTTTTTCAGATATAATTTGTGAACGACTGAACATATTTTACAAACTAAGTGTTTCGGGCATTGTGAATGTAGATTTTGCTGTGGATTGCAACGTGGCTTTTGAGTCAATGGATACAATTGCCATAAGTGATATTGCTTTCGTAAACCCATAAAAGAGCTTGTAGAATATTGAACTTTCGTTTGAAAGATGATAAGAATAAGAGTGTTTTAGATGAGGTAAGTAAAAAGTAGAACCTGTCCGGTGTATGTATTTTGAACCATCCGTATAGATAATAATATCATCTGAAATACTGCTAACTAGGCTGCAAATTATGTTTTTATCCACTAATGGGTTTTCAGAGTAGCAAGGGAATACGATAGCTGATTTAAATATAAGTTATATACTGGTAGCTTAGATTTAAAAGTAATGGTCTCATCAAAACCTCTGGCGTAAGCAAGTGCTACAGGAGGACTATACTTAATTTTCCAGTATTTATTTAAAAGCTCTTCTTAGTCGGGAGGTTCCTGTGCTTCAGATAAAAAAGCATGACATGGTGATGATTTAATTCCACCTAAACAAATTCTTTAACTTGTAACCGATCGAGTTCAGCTAAATTTGTGCTTGATACGGATCCGTTGGGTAACATCCGTGGTCCAGGATCGAGGCCAAGTACGATCTGTAAAACATGATTAAAATTTTTAGGTCTAATCCCCAAGTACACTTACATACACATTTAAGCATATTTAGAGCTTTTTCACATTTTCCTTGTGGGTCTTCAATGTGTTTGCCCCAACGGAGTTTTAAGTCCAAGTAGATACCTAAATATCTATAGCACTTTTGTACTGGGGTTGTGTATTCACCCAAGCTTAAAGGGTTTAGCTCTCGTAACCTGTGTCTCGTAAAAAGATCACAGCGGAATTATCAGTGAGGAGACTAAACCCATGATTCACAAGACAGTTATTCATGATATTCATACCGACAACACCGTGAAAAACTAAGAAAAGTGACTTTTTAAATTTTATTTTAAATTTTGATTATAGATTAGGTCAGTTGTCGCAGACATGTAATAAATGTTTAATTATTTATGCATTGCTACTTTCGTTATTTTTAATAATAACTATCATTGGCGCCAGACACTTGTGTCAATAAATCTTTAATATCATTATTAATACTGAATATATATATATATATATATATATATATATATATATATATATATATATATATATATATATATATATATATATATATATATTTATCTTACTTAAAATTTTCTGCACCTTAGTTTATTTGTTGCAATCTTTCTAACAAATTGCTTTTTTATTATTTGTTTTTTGGTGATTTATATATATATATATATATATATATATATATATATATATATATATATATATATATATATATATATATATATATATATATATATATATATATATATATATATATATATATATATAAATATACAAATTTAAACTGACCCCGTATATTGGTTCTAGGTGTCCTAGTTCGCGCTCACTTGAATTTTTTTTTTCAAAATTCAAATTCGCCCATTAGTGAATTTTTTCTACGCAAATCACCAAAAAACAAACAATAAAAAAGCAATTTGTTAGAAAGATTTCAACAAATAAACTAAGGTGCAGAAAATTTTAAGTAAGATAAATGTGGCCTACTTGCTTGGCGTTAGCCTCCTACTATCCGAGCCACTTACAAAAGGAAGGTATATGCCAAATTTTATCAATATATATATATATATATATATATATATATATATATATATATATATATATATATATATATATATATATATATATATATATATATATATTGATATGGTTACTAAAGGGGGTCACATATACATATATACACATACATAAACACATTGTACCACAAATTATACTAAACACAAACAACAACTTACCTTTGGTGTATGCAATGTTTTTGCACTGTAAGGCAGGGAGAAACTAAATTTTACAGATATATATGTGTTGAAAGGAGGCAAGGCAAGTGTAAATGTATGACAAGTTTAATTAGATAGTTTAAGGTATTATTGTTTGATAGCTGTTAAGTAATTTAAGATGTTATTGTTAGAATTAAGGATATTGTTAGCTTTGAGAATAGTAAGATGTCAAAATTTGAGTGTTAAATGGTAAGAAATGTCATGTCATAACCTATGTTTAAGTCAGCTGTTTTTTTTTATTTAGGACAGACGTCAAACTGACACTAAAATTATAGTTAGGTTAATTATTCTCTCATTGACTAACAACAATTCAACTTAGGTATCCATAGAGATAATGATAATAAGATGATTGTTGTATAAAAATTTGTTATAATCTTGATTTGCAAGCAGGCAGATAACAGTTTTTTGATTAGTTACGCTGGTTACGTATGAAAAATAAACAGAGGGGAAAAATTTGATAAAAATATCAGATTGAAAATTTTTGAGATAAAAAAAGATTGAAATTGTCATTAAATTATTATATGGGACAATTTGGATTAAAATATAAGACGGGGAAATTTTGCTTAAAAGTTTAGATTGATTAAATTTTTGGTATTAGAAAAATAAATAAAAAATCTTTGGAAAAAAGTTTGAAAACAGGTTGAGGAAAAACAGGCGTCACTGGTCACAGACAACGTGGAACTTCAGAGCAGGGCAACTTTGCAGGGGATGGAAAACTAAAGACATCTCTCAGCCGTAACGTCCATTATCACATCATCGCCGAAACCGAAAATCATCTACTGACTACGTGTATAAACTATACATTGAATCGCTAGGCCAAGCAGATGCCAGTAGATGTCGCTCTCGTGTAGTACATAGTTTGAAAAGATCTGTATTTATATATATATATATATATATATATATATATATATATATATATATATATATATATATATAGGTAATTTTAAAAATTTTAAGCAAGAAATACAGGCCTATAACTTTTAGGGGGGGAGTATCATAAGAAAGAGCTCTAAATTAAACAAAAAATACATTGAAAATAGTAAGTAGCATTAGAATTTTGTCATTTGTTCTTTAATTGTAATAAATATTCAAGTTTGGTGATCATTTGAAACCTTTGCCTTATTTTGTTTTCTTTTATACATACAGTGTGGAACAGCCAAATGGAATAAATTCGATAACGGATAAATGAGGACGTGTTGGGAAAAACGCTTGGACACGTCGATTTGTATTTTTAACTGCGCATCTTTTTCAACAAAAAAAAATTATTTAGGGTGCGTCATGTGACAGTGGCCAATACCAACTTTCTTATTTTAAATACAAGCCCGTGTATATTATTAATTTTTTGGATTCTTCAGAAAATTCTAGACATAATTCATGTACAATGTCCTATACCTATCTTCAACTGTTTCGGAAATATTAAGTATTTTCAGATTTATTACAAAAATTAACATTAAAAATAGAAAATTATTTTATTTCACAAATTCTAATAAGAAATACTGATTATTTCTTAATAATTTAAAAAAACAAAAAAAAATAATGTCAATGTAGTAAATGTTCAAATTGCTCGCCACGAACATCTTGGCAACATGCTAATCTGGTATAGAAATGTCTTCTAACATTACTCAACATCTCAGGCGTGACTGATCTAATCGCAAGCGTGATTCGTCTTTTTAAGTCATCTAAGTTGAGGGGCTTAGTTTTGTATACAATACTTTTGACATATCCCCACAAAAAGTAGTCTAATAGCGACAGATCAGGAGATCGTGCTGGCCATTCTATCGATCCGCGCCTCCCTATCCACCGATTTGGAAAAATTTGGTTCAGGTACTGCCGGACATTGATTTGGTAATGGGGCGGTGCTCCATCTTGCTGAAACCATATTTTATTGGCAGGAACTTGTGGGTTTGCTGGATCTGGATATAAGTTTGTCAAAGTTGGCACGACATTATTTTGGAGCAGTTCTAAATATTTATCCCCATTCAAGTTGCCATCAATGAAAAAGGGACCTACGATATGATTTCCAACAATTCCTGCCCAAACATTAACTTTTTCAGGATATTGCGTATGTTCCTCTCTCATCCAATGAGGATTCTCATTAGACCAATAGCGGCAATTTTGACGATTAACATGACCGTGAAGTGTAAATGTGCTCTCATCAGAAAACAAAACATCTTCTAATTGGATCACATTGTTATCTAACATTGCCATCATTTGTTCACAAAAATACGTTCTCCTATCGAAATCGTCCTCCATGAGCTCCTGAGTTGGTATCATTTTATAGGGATGCATTTTACTTTCCTTTAATGTTCGAAAAATTGCTGTGTGGCTAACGTTGAATAGTTGGGCTGCTTGTCGACCAGAAGTATGTGGGTTTTCTTGAAACTCAAGCGTAATATCCAATTTCGTATCATCACTTACTGCATTGGCAGCTACTTTTTTTATCTGTCTCACATGACCAAGCTCGCGAAACTGCTTTTCTATTTTGCTAATTGTTCCTTGGGATACAGGCGGCAAATTTGGAAATTTTTCGTGAAATAAGCGAGACACTTCCATCTGTGTCCGTGTGTTATCTCCATAACCAATCATTTGTAGAATGGTTATTTTGTGCATTTCTGTTAAATGAACCATTTTTCGGGTATTATTACGTACAGTTAACGAAATTCAAACGACAATAGCACTGACACTAATCACAACTGTCATGCAGGCAGACAACAAGTTGCTAAGGCTACGAGTTTTATACGAACAGAAAGAAAACTGTTTTTGTTTTTGTTTCATTTCATATCAGTAAAAAGAAACGCAGGAATGGTTTTTGTTTACTTTCTCATTATCAAGAGCTGAATGGGAAATAAGTATTGAATGCAATGTAGCGAATTTGTGAAATAAAATAATTTTCTATTTTTAATGTTAATTTTTGTAATAAATCTGAAAATACTTAATATTTCCGAAACAGTTGAAGATAGGTATAGAACATTGTACATGAATTATGTCTAGAATTTTCTGAAGAATCCAAAAAATTAATAATATACAGGGGCTTGTATTTAAAATAAGAAAGTTGGTATTGGCCACTGTCACATGACGCACCCTATATAATTTTTTTTTCTTGAAAAAGATGCGCAGTTAAAAATACAAATCGACGTGTCCAAGCGTTTTTCCCAACACGCCCTCATTTATCCGTTATCGAATTTATTCCATTTGGCTGTTCCACACTGTATATGAGTATTTGGGAGGAAAGAACTGAAATTAGATAGGGCAGAATATTTCGAAATTACAAAAAAAAACCCAAAGGGGACTTGAACCCACTTGCTTACTAAGCTCCCTGAGGTGAGAGGCAGTTCATATATGTGATTGGTTGTTTTCTGTGTGTTAAACAGGTAAAAAAATAAATAAAAATACATTGAGTACATCCAGGTGTATGTTACATACACAAATACATATATTTCATAATAACAACATTTACAACACATTTCACTAAACTTTACAGGAAAATAAAAGTTAAAAGCTAAGATAACTAAAATATAACTAAAAAAAACTAAATATATATATATATATATCAATTCTATATATTAAATTAAATTTAAAATCCATAGCTTATTACAAAAAAATAACAATTGGCACCAAACGTAAGGGTTTCGAAAGTCAGTGAATAAATAACTTTACTATATCAATTGTCGCCTAAACGTGGGAGCTTTCGAGGTCCACTAGTAAAAAAATATATAAACAAAACATAATAAGAAAGTCGGGAAAATGCCTAGAGGGAGAAAAATGACCACGTCAAAGGACATACAGGACAGGGGAGACGAAAGACAACATGAACAGCAGGAAAGTGTGGAAATGAATGTTGAGAGAGTGTCTGGGGTAGAAATGAGTGAGAATGCGGAAGAAAGAATGGAAGTGATGTCACACGAAAGCATAAATGTTGAAGAAATGGAGAATATTATAAGCGAAGAAGGAAAAAAGGACAAGAAACCGAGAAGCAAACTGGTCCAAATAACGACGTTATGTTACAATATTTAATGCACATACAACAGAGTATGGTAAAGAAAGAAGACATGGACCGAATGGAGCAGAAACAGGAAATAAGTATGAAAGAAATTGTAGACAAATTTGTAATACAAAAACAGGAAATGAAAGGGGATATGTATAGCATGAAACTAGATATAAATGAAAACATGAATGATAGGTTCGAAAAGATAAAAGAAAGTATGACTGTGAAATTTGTTGAACAAGAGCAGAATATGAGGCAGATGATTGAGAGATTGGATAATATAGATAGAAATATCACAGAGAAAGTTGAGAAAAGTGTACAAGAAGTGAAAAAAGATGTAGAAATGGAGATGGAAGAGGTAAGCGAGGCAGTACGAAAGTTTGAAAGTAAAGTAGAGACAAAGATGGATGTAGTACGCAAGATAATAATAGAGAAAATCAAAGCCAATGATGATGAACCGATGGATAAAATCATAGAGAGAGAGTGAATGAAAGAAATCAGCGAATGAGAGGGCCTAGAAAGATGCGCAAACATAAAAGAAACAGATATGAAACCAAAATGGAAGAGAGATTGAGAGAAACGAATGGAAATTTGGAGAATCTAAGAGAAGAGCCAGATGTAAAGCTGACGTTGGGAAATAAAAGTCTGAGAGAAGAAGTAGAAGAATGTTTTGGGCCAAAATGGACAAGAGCAATGGGGAATAGAAGGAACAAAAAGAAACAAGAATGCCTAGAAGAAATCAGGAATAAGGGTGACAAATTTAAACGGAAACGTATAGGAAATAAGAGGTATAGACGTGAAAACAAGGATGGCAACGATGGCACGAATAGGTATAAATGCCAGAGAAACGAGGATACCTACAAAGACGATTCTAGCATGGAATACGATGCAAGACAGGCAGAAGAGTCTGATAACAATCATGAGCAGTGGAGAAGACCACATAACGGATATAGAGACTACGCAGCAACAAAATATGAAACGACTACGAAGGATTAATGAACTAGAATGAGATGAATGACCTGGGAAGTCTTTAAACTCACCAACATTTTTTGAAATAAAATAACAATTCAAAATTCAAAATTAATGACCTGGGAAGTCTTTAAACTCACCAACATTTTTGAAATAACATAACAATCAAAATTCAAAATTGCAGACCTGGATTAAGTCTATCAACTGAACCAAAACTAGTTCGACCAAATAACACGCCAAAATTCAAAATTTAAAGCAAATGTCAAGCATGAAAGAAGAGTATAGGCAAATTCAAAACCGAGGTAGATAACGTTAGTAACCAGCTAAGCGTGGGGAAGAATTTCACGACAAACAAGCAGTAGAAATGCACGTCAAACAAGACATATATGATCGGAAACAAACGAAGTAGTGGGGACAAGTTTAAACCCAAGATAAGAGGACCAGAGCTGCCAACAAATGAGGAAAAAGAAAGAAAAATATATGAAGAAAACAGATATCAAGGCCAATTATGTAAAATTCGTTAAAATTATGGAACATTTAGTAGGATAGACAACTAAATAAGGACGTCTGAATCAAGGAGTAATGGGAAAAGTCAAAAAGATATATGTACGAACAGTGAAATGAATTTAATAGATGGAGAAGCTAACCAGTGAATATGTAAACCCATAGAGGGCATATTGAGATAATGAATATATATATATATATATATATATATATATATATATATATATATATATATATATATATATATATATATATATATATATATATATAGATGATTATGTGCACAGTAGTTGCAAGATATAGGGGAATGAGATGAAAAAGTCAAGTAAAAGGAACATATATTGACTGATAAACAGTAGTTTCAGATTAATAATAAGAAGAAAAAAAAGTTGGGTATCAGAAGAATAAAACGAATTGAAAAAGGAAAGGACCTAATATCAAAAAGAAACATATAGAAACTTACAATGGTAGCAGCAATAGAAAAAATAGTCCGAATATGGGGGTATATACAAACATGTCGTTATAGAAATCGGTTCATTATCACGCGTACGAACACACGCAATGAGAAAAGGGGAACTCGGTAATACAAAAATAATGATGGTCAAGTAAATTAAAGAAACCAGGATTAAATTTAATAGACCTGTGATGAAAGAGATAAATTAAACGATAAGAAATTTGAAAAGCAAGAGATAATTTTTTACTTTACTTGGGGTTAAAACTAAATTTAGCCTTGACATAGTCAATTAACAACATTTTTCATTTGATGTTGATGGCATTTCATATAACATGCAGCATGCAGACTTAATAACTAAGTCAAACGTTGCTTGGGCAAACGTGACATTAAAAAAGGAATATAAATTGAAGAAATCCCAGACGACGACGCACTGACATGACACATATTTTTTTTTAAAGCACTTAAACTAACGAAGCACTATTTTAAATAAAGGCCATAAACACTTCGAAGAACTGAACACTTATGAGGCTGGAACAAACATGCAGCAATGATGAAAACAGGATCAGTATTCGACAGTAGCAGAAATTTGCAGACACAGTAGTATTTTTCTTAAAATAATTGTGGGCACAGCAGTGGTGTTCAAAAACATAATTGACAAAATATTGGCACAGCGGTGTTCTTATAAAACAATTAAAGGCACGCTAGTGTTCTTCTAAATT